>OY728120.1:1611016820-1612279948 GCA_963277665.1 Viscum album
ATCTATTTTCCACCATCACCTTACAAGGATGGGTATAATGGTGTAATGAGTAACTATATATGATTATTATTAAGTAATATTGATACTGAAATAATATATATATATACTCCAATACAATTCCACGATCATAGGAACGATATCATCACTCGTGCGTACGTACGGAATACCGTCTCCACGATGTGATGCGACTCGTTCTACATGATCTTCATTTCATAATGATTGTATAAATGAATTGAATGAATGAATATGGTATATACTACACTAATACCATTCTGGAAATGAATTATCTATAACCTAAAGATAAGAATAAGAATTTATTCGACAAAACACGCATAAGAACAAAAAGTTATAAAGACCCGAGTAACAAGTAACAATGAAATATTACTAACAAGAAGCTAATAATATGACCATATATGATCTCATATCAATATTTATGATTCTGGAATAAGTCAATAACATTATTTAAACCATTATACAGGAGCTTCGGACACGAACAAAGCAAATCGGACCTAAGGTAAGGGAAATATCACAATCTCATTTTTATCCGAGATTGTTTATTCGTAAGTATTTACTGGGGTGTATTTTATCATCCAAATCCATGTTCCCTCAATATGTAATATTGTTTCCATCCACTTTCAATAGTTTAAATCCAATTTTACCCTTAGGTGAGTTTTTAGTAAAGAATATGAAAGGAATCTTTTGTCGTTTTTTTCGTACGAGGTACTTTTTTGACTTTTCCGACAAAAGTACGAAGAATGTTTTTTTTAACTTATACGGCACAAACGGATTTCTACTGTTTTATAAAGCCTTATTTTCATGAAGCTTCCTCTAAAATATTTCATGAATATTTTCAATAAAATCTCTTTCTTTTAAAATTTCATGATGTTTTGTGAAAAGAAATTGATTTTGAAGAAGAAAGGATATTTTCCTCAAGAATTCAATTCAAGTGTTTTATCAAAATTATTTTCCATCTAAGATAATAAAGGGTTCTGTTTCTATCCATATTTTTACATTGATTTGACTATGTTGTGATGGAATTATGTTTATGAATTTCTTTATCTTATATGAATTGATTTATGATGTCATGATGTTTCAAGAATCCCATTTTTGTTACATGTGTTATGCGATGATGTATGTTTTATGATTATATGGCACACATAAGAAAGGATTCATTATAAGATGGGTGGGACCTATATCTCCCTCCAATGCATTGGGTAATGATTTTATATCTCATGAGATAGACATGGCTGGAACGGAAGGTTATTTCGGTTCAGTGATACAGGACTGAAACGAGGAGTGAACTCGGTTCAGAAAGGGTCTTTGTCCACTAAGATAGTCTTGGCAATGAGTCATGACTAACAAGAAATGATTTTCCATGATTATGTGTGCATGCCACAAAGTTTCAAGTTTTATGTTATGATTATGGGGATCTCATTTTCACTTCTATGATTTATTCCATGTTAAGATATTATGATCTCTTTTGCAGGTTTTGATTTTCATAAAGATATGATATGATTTTTATTTCCTTTATTTGCCCTTGCTGAGCATTTGAGCTCACCCTTTTATGTTTTCTTTTCCCCAGGTCAGGAAGATGGATATTAAGTAGAATATGCTAAAAGGGACCCTAGATATGATGAAATAAATGGGAGACACTGTAGAAGATTTATGAACCAGTTGTTTATGTTTACCCAGTTTCTAAAGACACTATACCTATACGGTCCTTTGTGGTTTTGTCATATGTTGTAATAAGAGTGCTTCAATTTTGAAGTATTAACAATGTATGTAAAGTGTGGGTCGTTATAAACCCAGCCTCGGAGGAAATACAAATTGAATCTAGGAATTCTGAACAGCAGTTGGTCAACCGTGCCCAGCCCTCCCATTCCTCAAAGTGTTATAACAGATGCTTACATGGATAGATTCTCCATGAATCCCAAACAGATAGTTCCAGCAACAAAAAAAACTGAACAACTCAGATGGACAGATCCTGTACTGTGCTGGTTGAAGCAATTAAATTAGAAACATTCAGAAAAAAGAAAGGGACGACATCATTTAAAAAAGAGACACCAAAGCACAATCAAAGCTGAAACCGATGACATGAAAAAGGAACAGAAAACTCACTCCCACAGAAAGGCCTTGAAGTCAAAATCAGGATTTCTTTTATATTCTTCTACCATCCTAATGAACATACGCTTTCTAATGTCAGGGTATTCCTCAGCATAAATGAGCCTGTCCGTGTATTTCTTAAATGTAATTGCATCTAGTTCATCCATCCAGGCATCAACTGCATCCCCCACATGCTCTTCAATGCATTAGGCATCTCTATAAACAGGTTTTTATTTTCATTCATCATTATCATCATCTGATTCAGAGTGATCCTTAGGTAGTACACTGTCGGCATTCAATTGTTCAATCAAGAGATCTTGTGACTATTGTTCTTTCAATTTGAAAATAATCTTTGCGCTTCCTTGTTTTTATAGAATTTGGGGTGATAAAACCATCAACATCCACCATTGTATTTTTTTTCATTTCCTAACACTTGATTTTAGGAAATCCTCCTCAATTTGATTAGGGTGATCATCAATTTTAGTCATGGATTCACTAGAATTGAAAAGTTCGTCTTGCTCTTTATCTCGTGAATCCTGTGCTACCGTACATTTCCTTTTCTCCTACACCAAGGGGGAAAGAATGGTGGTGTCATCCGGAGCCAAAGTCATAGAATCAATAAAGGCTGAAAAATCAGGAGCTTGGCAATTGGATTGAGAAGGCTGAGCATAAACAATGATTTCTGTTTTCGAGTCGTTTCTCTGCTCTCCAGTAGTAGAAGAGCCAACATTAACTGTGTGACAGACATTGGCCTCATCAACATCAAGACCCTTCCTGCCTTTTACAACCCAGCAAACAGTTCTGGCCTTAGATAATGTGGTTTTAAATCCACATTCTTTCGTATCATGCCCAAGCACAAGTCAAGAAGTGCTATAGTCAGGAAGTCTTTCATATACAATGTCCTCGTAGAAACCATATTCACCATTTTGAATCCAAATTTGAGATGGAAGTTCCATAGAGACATCTATTTGAACACTAATACTAGTGATTGATGGTCTAGAGAGAGTCCTCATTGCCGAATCAAGTTGAAGAAAATTTTCAATAAGCATGGAAATCAAGAAAAGGGATTGTTGTTTAAACAGGTGAAACAGGTGTCCAGGGAAACCTATCCACGTTGGGAAAATGGGAGGTTCAGCAGAGGGGTCGAAATCTTGTGTCCATTTAAGCACTCTCATAGAAAAGCCCCAAAAAAACCAAGAGCGCCTTGCCCAGTGTCTATTGTAGTCATCTTCATAGGAAAGGTGGAAAACAATGTTCGACGAGTTTAATAGACCAAGATTGAACCCCGAAAATCCAATGGCTCTAAGATCATTTCTTAATAATTTCATTGATAGTCTACAAAAAAGAAATTTTCCAAAATTCAAAAATCATTGATATGAAGAAAGAATGTTTACCTCGTTATCTGAGAAGGAAATCAATGGCTGACCTCGATGAGGGAAATGCTTAGGATAAATGGGTTGGTTGGGAGATGCAGTAACAAATGTGCTGGAATCAATGTTAGTAGAAGATATTCCGTCAACCACATCAGTGAAGGTTCTCAGAGCTGGAGAAGGGTTACGATCTTCGATGACCATCATTTCATAAGAGTTAATAATTTTAGCTATGCTAACAGAACTCTCAGTCATTAGGATACTAAAATCATAGAAAATAAATCATTCTAGAATGTGATGTTAAGTTAACAATAAAATGAAATGATACTAATGATGTATTGTCATTAACCCACTTGGTATTGCACTATTCCAAAATAGGTAATAAATGAACATTTTACCAACATCTCCTATAATCTATAAGTACCTTTTCTGGGAAACCTTCATATTTCAAACACTAGGTATATATATATATATTGAACATGATTAATCTATGATATTGATAGTTTATATATCATATTTCATCAATATAATTTTTTCTTTAATATATGAAGAATAATGTGTGTCTCCATTATAATTTAATTGAAATGATTAGAGTTATCAACTATGTGATTGAAGAATCAATCCCATATTTTTTGATTTGAGTGCAGGGGATGTAATGACCCACCAATTCTCATTTTATTGAGAGTACAACGAGTCATTACTAGGCACTAAGTGACATCACCAAGACACTAAAGGCTAGAAATAAAAGTTGAAGTGTTTCAAATACAAGTGGGGAATTATTTACCCTTTATGAAAAAAACCAATAAACCTACCAACCATAATAAAATAGTTACTATATGATGCATGAACAACTGATACAAAACTCAACAAGTTCATATTTCTCAAAACCACATCAATGTAATAAACAATGGAAGAATAACTAAGTTTCAAAGTACACAGTTGATAAACTATACAAGACTCACCAAAGACCTCATGAATCCATTATCCACAAGCTCCAAGATCCAAAATCACTAAAAATCCCAAACATTACAAGGTATTTCTAAAAAAATATTTAACATTACCTTTTCTCTTGTCCTGGAATATAGCCTTAGAAAAAGAATGAATGATCCAAAGCATGTGTGAGTATAAAAATCGATAGGATTTCCCCAATGACATCCCAACTCAAGACACTAGTGTAGAAGAGTTAGAAAAAATTATATAAAATAGTTTATATAATATAATTTCTCAAAAAAAATTATTACTTAAAATAATCATGATTCCAAAACCATTCGTTACCAAAATCATACTAGTGCAATTGAAACAAATTTTCCCTAGAAGATATTTTACCAGAAAAATAAATAAACAATATTTACTACCATTTCACAATATCCATTTATCAGCATATCCAACCATTCCCCAAACCCATGAAACCAACCATGCATGCTACATAATGACAGTTCCATACTCATGAGAGGATTCTCAATGATCTAACAAGTCGTCACAAGTTAATTGTTTCCCATGTGCCATTATCCCTTCAGCACCGAGCACAAGGTCTTATTTCAACAATGCCCCATTTATGTGATTCCCATGTTACATTAACCCTTCATCACTGATCACTAGGTCATATTTCAAACAAACCCCATATATGAAATATGAACACAAAACACATATTCCAATGATCATGCCAAAACAAACCTTTAAATAAAAAACCTTTTTACTAAATACAATTTCAATCAAATCCATTTCAATGCCAAACCATTTCAACTCCAAATAATATAAATAAAAACACCATTTTTATGAAAACCATTTCTATTTAAAACCCCATTTTCATCCCTCAATTTGCAATTCTCGAAAATCCATAATTTATAATCATTATTTTAAATTAAAACCCCCTTTTCACAACTATTCAACAAGATCACCCAATTTCAAAAAAACCATAAATCATCACAAATTAATATTTTACATGAATTTTAAAATAAAAAAACCAATTTTAATCTAATATAATAAATTATATCAAGTGGAGTCGAGAGAGAAGCCTCCTACCTTGATGTTTATGACGAAACATTGACGACAGATGAATAACGCACAAGAAAGCGGGTCGATTCTCCAAGAACGACCTTAGTTCTCTTATCCTAATAATATGAGGAATCGTAAATTATTTATATGGAATCCAAAAATGTAGATCTACCCACAATAGGTTCATATCTTAAAACAAATGGATATCAGAGAAGTAGATCTAAGTAGATCTAAGAAAACATGATAAATCAGACTCGAAATCACTAGGGGAAGGCTCTAGGGTGGCTCCATATCATATGGGGAGGTTTCTCCAGAAATCTAGGGAGAGTAATATCGGAATAGAGTTGTTTTGAAGACAAAACGAAATATATAGAGAATAAATGAGTAAGCTCCATGAAAATGGGATCTAGATTTGACCACTGCCTATGGTATGACCACACGGTTTGGGACAACCATGTATGGATCGTGCAACATTATTTTCTGTCCCAACACTCATTATAAAACCCCAAAACTCTCTCATCATTAACCTTTAAAATTTTTATAGAATCACATTTTTTTATGGAAACAACCCACATTATGAAAACACCTCACATTATAGAAACATCCCACTTTATAGAAACACCCCACTTTATGGAAACACCCAACTTTATGGAAACACCCAAATTTATGGAAACAACCCAATTTATGGAAACAACCAACTTTATGGAAAAAACCAACTTTATGGAAACACTCAACATTATGAAAATTCTCTATTTTATGGAATCTAAATTAAAGTCATACCAATTAAAAATACATGAAGAATGATGTTATGTACCCGAAACCGGAATGTACTGCATTCTCCCCACCATTGGTATTTCTATCCTTGGAAAGTAGAAAACCTCTTTGGCCAAAAAGTGTTCTGGCTACTTCTCTTTCATTTCCATCTCACGTTCCCAAGTCCCTTCTTGAATCATAATTGTTGTCATAACACCTGCACGTGGAAAATTCTTTTCCCATGCAAGACTTTTTGTTTTCTATGAATCATCCTCATGAGGATTTGTTCCAATGATGTATCCAGTTCTAGGTCAATATGATCCCATCTGATCACATGGTCCAGATCAGGGTGATACTTTTTCTACTGGGATATATAGAACACATTATTTACCAAATTAAACTGTGTTGGTAATTCCAACCAATATTCCAACTACCCAAATCGTTCAAGTATCTCAAAAGGGTCAATGTATCTAAGAGATAAAATGCTCTGCTTCTCGAAGCAACCATGCCCATTCCATAGACAAATCCTCTAGAAGAAATGATCACCCCCAGCGAACGACCATGGTCTTTGACGATTATCTACTTAAGATTTCTAATGAATCTGAGAGGCCACAAACCTCTTTCTAATCAACTATATATTCTATATTGTTTCCTGGATATGTAATAGCCAAACTAGTGAAGGATCACCCATTTCCACCAATCATAGTGGAGAATAACATGGACGCCCATAAAATGATTCAATCAGCGCCATTATTATGAAGGCTTGATAATTGTAATTGTTTGAGAACTCTACTAAGGGTTTATGCTCCTCCCATGATCCACCAAAATCCATTACACAAGCCCATAACATGTCTTATAACGTATTTATTGTCTTCTAGGATTGTCCATCCTTCTAAGGAAGATACGTCATTCTCATAGTCAACTGAGTTTCAAGGAATAAATGTAAGGATTTATAGAAATGAGACGTCAACCTCAGATATCTATATGAGACTATTGAAACTGGTACACCATGCCTCTTTACCACTTCTCATATATATATTTTTGAATGATCCTCCATCTTATGTGTTTCACGTAAAGGGATGAAATGGTCTGACTTGGTTAGAAGATCCACTATCACCCAAATGGAATCGTGTTTCTGGACCATTCATGGTAGACTTGTATAAAAATCCATTGCAATCTGATCCCATTTCCACACTGGGATGGGAAATGATTGTAACATACCAGCTGGTCTCTGATGCTCTACTTTAAACTACTTACATGTTGAGCACCGCGAGACAAACTCGTCCACCTTCCATTTCAGGCCACTCCAAAAAAACTACACCATCAATTACATATACATATTTTGTATACCCGGATGTACAACCCATCTTGAATGGTGGAAAGTGTGAAGGAGTTGTTCCTGATAAACCATAGGTACATCCATCCGATCTCGGAAACACAAAACTGAACCCCATCAAGTTTCCATCCCTCAATGGTCTCCCCACCAATAAGTTTTGAACATAAAAATAGGCATTTTTGATCAGATGATTTTTCCACTTTGATAATTTTTTCTAAATCAGGAACATGCTTAGTTGAAAAGAAATTCAAAACATCACCTCTGTTTTCAAATTCCACATGCATGTCGGATAAGACCGACATAAACTACCATTCATTTGAATATTCTTTCTCCATCTGAGCATAAGACATTCTACTCAATGCATCCACCACCAAATTTCATTTCTATGTTGTTTAAATAAAGTAAATGTCACATATTTATAGATAATCGATCCATTTTCTTTGGCTCAGATTCAAATCTCACTGTGAGAAAATGTTTTTCAGGCTTCTTTGATCTATAAAAACAGTAAATTTCTCACCAAAGAGATAATTTATCAATGTTTTTGAATAATGTATGACTGTAGCTAACTCCAAATAATGTGATGGTTAATTTCATCTCATTCAACCTCAATTTCCATAAACCATAAGTAACCACAAGATCTCCTTACTTAAGAACACATCCCAACCTTGATCCTGAGGAATCATAAAGCACCACATACCCCTATCCCGATTCTGGAAAGACTAATATAGGTGACAATGTATGCCAAAATTTACTTCTAGTAAAGACTTTTTACATTCCTCCATCCATTGTAATTGATCATTCTCCTTTTCTTGAGATGTCATTGGTGATTCTAGTCATGAAAAATCATGCACAATGCATTGGTAGTAACCAGCTATACCAAGAATACTTCATATCTCAAAAATATTCTTCATTGGTTTCCAAGAGATAAAAACATCTATTTTTCCAGATCAACTGAAAATTCTTTCTTAGAAATGAAATGTACATGAAAATTTATTTCCTGTATCCAAAAAGTACACTTTGATAAATTTGCATACACATGATGATCTCTCATGATTTGTAACATTGTTTCCTTGTGTACCTCATTATCATCCCTTGTCTTTGAATAGACCAATATTTCGTCAACAATCCCCACAAAAAATGAATCCAGATATTGTTAAAATATCCGATTCATCAATTCCATGAAGACCACTTGTTCATTTGTTAGACTGAAAGGAATGACTATATATTCATATTTGTCATATCTACTTTTGAAAGTTTTCTTTGCAATATCATTTTCTTGAACTCTCAATTGGTGATATCCCGATCAAAAGTATATCTTGGAGAACCACTGATCTCCCCTTAATTTATCGAATAGATTAAAAACACATGGAAGTGGATATCTATTCTTTATCATAACTTGGTTAAG
The DNA here is from genome assembly GCA_963277665.1 of Viscum album. Classification (NCBI taxonomy): domain Eukaryota; kingdom Viridiplantae; phylum Streptophyta; class Magnoliopsida; order Santalales; family Viscaceae; genus Viscum; species Viscum album. The sequence continues at coordinate 1,611,025,783 of OY728120.1, forward strand.
CTAACAATAATCAAAACACAACCGAAGAGTTCCATTTTCCTTCTTCTCAAATAAAACCGGTGTTGTCCATGAATATGTACATGGTCGAATGAAACCCTTGCTTTCTAGCTCCTCTAACTGCACATTGAATTCCCATAGCTCTACTGGTGCAATCCAATAAGATGGAGGTGAAATTGGACTGGTCCCCGGATAGAGATCAATTGTAAACTCTACTTCCCTTAGAGGTGGAAAGCCTATGAATTTCATATGAAAGACATCTATAAATTGACCCAAAAAAGCTAGAAAACTATTTTCCACAAACACTTCCATTGACACCAAAGTCATCACTTCCAATTGGTAAGAGATTGTTTCAACCATTGGTGACAATAAGCTCTTTTCACCCTTCATTACAATCCTCTCTCCTCTAAAGAGATGCTCGATGTCTTCCCCATTCATGAAACAAATTGTTCTCTTATAATAGTCGATTTGATCCTTGAATGTTGTCAGCCATTCCATACCAAGGATTACGTCATAGAATTACATAACCAATATCAAGAAGTCCCATTATAGCTCTGCTCCATCAATAGTTATAGAACATGCTCTATAGACAAAGGCTTGACATTCTCTTTCACCGAGAAGAGTTTGCAGTTTTAAAACAGAAGGCATTATTTCTAGTTTTAAACATATCATGTTAACAACATGATATGTAATTAAGGAATTTTATTAATCAGTATCAAAAAACACTTTCCCAATGGTATAATTAAAATGAATTGTACCTCTCACTATAGATGGTCCAACCTGATGGTCAACAAACATCTACTCAGCTCCATACAATTGTTTCATTACTGAACTATTCTCCTGGTTTTCGTGCTATGAATGCCTGGGTTTAGGAGTCATGGTTTTTATAGAATCACCATGGATAACTCTACTCTGTATATGAGACTAGTTCTGTTGTGCTCTTCCAGTCAATGGAAAGGATTCTTGTGACACCTGAGAAGTGTCACGAGCACCTAACCTTGGAGCATTATGATAATACTGATGAAGATGTCCCATATTGTTTCAATTATGTCATTATCTAGGTTTTACCGTACAATCTGGATTTATGTGGTAAAGAAAACCACATTGAAAATTACCTACTTTTCTCTAGGGTCATGGATGAATTTTTAAGTATCCAGCCATCTAGTTGTGATTTCCACTTGCACCTTGGAAATCGGTTCCCAATTTCTGAGTATTCCCAGCAGTTGGGTTCCCACCATTTCCTGTTGGTATCATCATTACTCCTCCCATAGATCTCGAGATATCATGTCCAGACATAGTCACTCGGTTTTGCATCTCTGTATAATCATTAATAAAAATTACTAAAATTATCGATCATATCTCCTATTGTAACCCAGATTCAAATATTTGTTCCTTCATAGAGGCACTTGCCGCAACATCTAGTGCTAAGAGTACTAAGATAATGAACATAGGTGCATCCTCGGTGATAGAGATAGTCTCTTGTTTCAGGATGAAGAAGTCCATCGTTTTCTAGATCATGATTATGTGAGGATAGAATTATTTGTTTACAAATTCCACAAAATCCTCCCATGTATGTCCTTCATCCAATTTATCCAGCACTTCTAAATCCCACCATGAATGTGCAAGATCCTAGACCATATAAATCACCAGTTTGACCATTAGCTATTCTGATGTGCTGATGAAGTCAAAGTTATGATTCATCTTACATATCCACACCTCCTCCTTCTTGGATTCAGAATCACATCCGAAATTAGGTGGATTCTGCTTCATGAATGTGATGGTATTATCCACATTTCGTCGCTCATTCCTCAAGTCCCCTATGTACACATCTTGAAAATCGTGGACAATACTCTGGACCAGCTCGTAGTTCAAATGTGGTTAAAGTGCATCAACATCCTCTACATCTTCTTTGGGATGGTTTCCACAATGTCTACCATGTGCCATTTTATAAACTAATAACAAACACCATTATTCTCACTCTCTAGAAACTATTGGCTTAGTATTTCAAATTCTATCACATCAACTTTCACAACATTGTTTTCCAAAAATAACTTTTTCCCATGTTCAACTATTTTTGACACCAGTTAACATGCTTTTGAAAATTAATCCATTTTCTAAATACGATAAGAAATCTCTTTCTCAAAACCATTAATTTGAAGACCAATTCCAAAATTTTTCAAAAATTATCACTCTTTTTTTCACAACATGAATCATTCATCAAAATTATGTATGCACTCCAAGTGGGGAGACATTATTCTAATATGCATGCCATGCTCTTCTCATTGGATAATCCCAGGACAACGAGATTTCAAAATCCTAGAAGTTTCTCCAAACAATTATTTACCCAACACCATAGTAACATATATATCCACATAACAATGTTACCAATGTCCTTTTATGTTATACATTTCATGTTCCAATAATCCTAATCTTTTCTATGATTACCACCAAAGGAATTGACAAGAAAGGATTTCATCTCCCAAACTAGGAAAAACTATGACTACTTGTTAGGCAAGGACCAAACAATATGATACACATTATAATGACCTACCATTTCTCATTGGCTTAAGAGTAAAATGGGTCATTACTAGGACTTAAGCAACATCCCCAAGATGCCAAATGATGGAAATAAAAACCGAAGGGTTCCAAAATCAAGTGGGGGATAGTTTTCCTATTATGAAGAAAACCAATAATCCTACCATCCATAACCAAACATTCACTATATGATGTGTGAACAAATACAATACAACTCAAGAACTTCATGTATCTCAAAACCTCCTCAATGTAAGCAACAATGAAATAATAACCATATATCAAATTACATAGCAGATAAACAACACAAGACTCTCCAAAGACCTAAAGACTCCATGCTCCACAAGCTCCAAGATCCAAAATCTCCAAACTACCCCATAATTTTGAGGTAGTGCTAAACACATGCGTATCCTTACCTTTTCCATTGTCTGGGATGAAAACATCTGCAAAGGCATCAATGTGAAAAAGCAGGGGTGAGTATAAAATTCTGTAGGTTTTCACCAATGAAATCCTTAATCAAACCACAAGGATAAAGAATTAGAAAAATTATATAATATAGATTATATAATTTTTCTTTCAAAAATATTTTATAACTAAATATAAAAATGTTTCCAAAAACATTCATTACTAAAAGAATAAATGTGAAATTGAAACCAATTTTCCCAGAAAGATATTGTACTTGAAAAATAACTAACAATATGTATAGCCATTTCACAATACCACTTTATTGGCACATCCATCCATTCCTCAAACCCATGCAACCAATCATGCATGCTACATTATGACTGTTCCATACTCATGAGTGGTTTTCCCTCTATCTAGAAAGTCATCACAAGATAATTTTTTTCCATGTTCCATTATCCCATTGGCACTGAGCACAATGTCATATTTCAACCAAGACACGTGTATGCAATTACCATGTTCCATTAACCCTTAGGCACCAATAAAAAGGTCATATTTCAACCACGCCCCGTATATGCAATATAAACACACAACACATATGCCCAAAAATCTAGCCAAAACAAACCTTTCAATAAAAACACCTTTTTATTGAAAACCACTACCGTCAAAACCATTTCAATGCCAAACCATTTCAACTCCAAACTAATTCAATAAAACTCCATTTTTATGAAAAACAATTTCTATTTATAACCCTTTTTTCATCCAAAATTTAGAAATCCCCTAATATCCATAATTTATGATCAAAATTTAAAATTAAACCCCCTTTTTCAAAACTATTCACCAAGATCACGCAATTTGACAAAAACCCTAAATCATCACAAATAAATATTATTCGAGTATTTCATAATCAATAAACCAATTTGAGTCTAAGACAATAAATTCTAGCAAGATGAGTCAAGAAAGATGTAACGACCTAATACTTTTCAATGGAAATTCATTTCTTATAAATGTGTCATAATGAAAAAAATGATTCATGTGACCCTTAAAGCATAATTCTGTTCTTCTGTGATATGAATTTCAACAATCTGACATACACTGTTCCTATCAGTATGTTATTTGGAGTCCAATTAGAAAAACATAATTTTTGGTGAATAGTAACCTACCCTTATGAATTGTGACATACACATATCAATAGTTATATAACAAAATTAATAGTAACTTTAACAATGATATTATATAATTAATATTCATCTGAAAGTGTGATATACCTTTGATTTGGAATAAGTAAATAAATGTTTTAAATCAATGGGTTTTTAAATAAATTATGATTTCAATTAAATATTAAATTAATAATAATTATAAAATTATTTTATAAAAATGGACATCATTTTTAGATTCTACATGTTGAAAAATGGTTGGGGTAAATTTTTTGGATTTTTCTGAAATACATGAATTATTTTTGAATAGTCAAATATCATAATTTACCAAATAATCTAAATAGGATAATTATTGAGTCATGAATAATGTTATGACTATGTAAGCCCAATTAGTTATGATTAACATGTTAAAATAACTATTCTTGGTCAAGGAATACTTTCTATTCCTTGTCATGTGGGAAAATAATAAATTAATGACTTTTATATTAAGAAATCCCATCTCTCATCCACTATAAACACTCCCTCTCACCCCCTCTGCTCTTCACTCATCTCAAGATTTTTTACTTCCCAAAATTCTATCCTAATACCCTCTCAACCTCCTTTCCCACTTCCTTCAAGCCTTTTTCACATAAAAAGTCCAAAACCTCTTCCTTAATTAGGCACTCAAAGAATATTTGTTCAAGAGGTAAATTCCTCTTTTCAATTCTTTGTCTTTATTTTCAAGTTAATTTGTTTTCTTTTTCTATTACCTCTCCTTAATCAAATTTTGTGATAAATCTAGTATCATATATGTTTTGTAAATTTTTCATGACTGTGGAATAAATTATCATCAAATCTCCCTTTTACCGTCACTTATACTAGTAGGAAGGACACCATCCAAGATGTGTCAATTTTCCACATTCAAGGACGGTGGGCTTTCAATTTCTATTATCATTCTCAATTATGGTAATGAAACCATTATTGTTATGGTTGAACCAGGTTATTATCTATGTAATATAACAAATGTAAGATTCTATAATCCTGTTGTACAAATGGTATTATGATATAAAGAAAAATGAGTTCGTTGTAATCAAAACCCACAAATTAACTGAAACAATTATCATTAAAGTTATATATAATAATTCATCATAATTACTTGTAAAAAATTTATATAAATGACCAAAAACACATATTTATGTTCATAAATAAAATATAATTTTAATTCTGGATATTTACATCCATTCCACGTACATAAAAACTATTGAACCGAATATGAAAATAATGAAAACGAACACTCCGGAACAACAAAATTCAATAAAATATTTTATCAATAATGACATAAATTGACTAACCAGAATTATGATAAACATATATTAGGTTCTTAAAAAAGTAATTAGAAAGTATAATTTTATATTCTAGGAGCTTAGTATTGACAGTGGAACTTGTTCAGAGTTAAGGTAAGGGTTTTTACACCTGAACATCAATTTTCATTCGGGTTACATTAATTATCTTTATTCCTCAATAAAATTCATATGTATTGTTATGTAATCCTCCTAAATTCTGTGTAAGTATTATATATATGTTTAACAACAATAAACCTTCCTTATTTTATGGATAGTTACATGTTTTAAAAGGAACATTCAAAATTGTCTCAAAAATACAAGCCCGATTCAATGGAATTTCTCAAATTCTTACTGATTTTCAAGGGTACTCTATAATTCTTTTTTTAAAAAATTATCTTTATAAAGTAACTCATTTTATTAAGAAAATACTATTTTACATCACTTCGGGTTTAATACAATGATTTTTCCAAAATAACTCTTCTTTTCAAAATAGAAGATTATTTATTTCAAGATTGCTTAATGATTTTATAAGAGTATTTGTGATTGATTCAACACTCATGTTGATTCTTATGTATTATTGGGTTTATCCATTTATGAATTATTAAAAAATATTTTATTTAGTGGTTTATGAGTATCTCTTTTTTGAATTATATATCCTAAAACCATTCACCATATTACTCGGAATGGTTAGTGTTTTATGCTTAATGATTGGGGAAAGATAGTTACATTTCATACGACAGTTTCAATATGAATGTATGTGTAGTTTATTTTTATCCCCGCTCATATGAGGTATGAATTGGACTTATTCTGTGATGGGTGGGTCCCTCTATATCCCTCTATGCAATGGAATGTCTCATGAGACAAATAGACATGGAATGGGCCGAGGCCTTTCCCAATGGGATATATGGATTTTGGCCGAGGCCTTAATCATTATCCATCTTAGCCGAGGCCTTCAAAAAATGTTTCAGAATTTTAGGCATATGAACTTCCTTTATTATGAAGCTAGTAGTTGAATGTTCATGTGGTTATTTGACTAGTATAATACCCTTCATTGTGTTATATTTTGAAAATTTTTACTCAACACATATTTCTGTCATTCTAGGTTCAAATATATATTTTTAAGGAATGTGTTTTCAATTATTCACATTTCTAATGTTTATATTATCTTTATCTATATTTCATACTCTTACTGAGTATTTGAGCCCACCCATTTCTTATGTTTCATTTTCTGAGGACATAAAGATATAAATAATGAATGACTTGCAAGCATAATCTAGGAGTCATGGATGTTTCGTGCGGAATAAATTAGTGTTGTTTTCCCCTTTATGATGTAATGAAATACTTATTTGTGTATCAAGATTCCAATAATACTAAAATATTTGATCTTTTTGGATGCGTTTTCCTTCTATGAATTCTAATAAGGCACTGACACTAGGATACTAGGGTCGGGTCCTTACAGTTGATATTAGAGGATGTTTTGTAGAAAATTTGGAAACTAGATTTATCATATGTAGACTAGGGAAGAGTACCTAAGATAGTCATTCAGGATTTACATACATGAATATCCTGGTATTTGGTACGGAATAGATTTTGTCGATCTTTTAGGCAGTACATCCCTATCTGGATATGGGCAGGTATGGGCAGCTCGTGCACAGATGTATCTAGAGGTAAAAACCGAAAACACTGATTTGAGCTAGACTCGAATGGGAACTGTTGCCTGATAATGGGCCTTGCTGCCCTCTTGGTTACAAAACTCTGATGGGATATGCTTAGGATAATTCACATTTTCTTTACAAGCCATTATGAAGGATTTAAAAGAAATATTTTCACCAAGAAACCATTTTTGGGATTATGGGATTAGCCCTGACTAGGATTTCAATTTGTGTTAAGTATTTTGTGAAGTAAGATTATACATTATGTTTAATAACCTAATATAGAGTATTCCATTATACAGATATGGAACCTAGAAGAAGGAATGAAAAATCCAAGAACTCATGTGTCCCCTATAGAGATTTTCCTCCGATGCAAGATAATGATGTCAGCTCTAGTGTTGTGACTGGTGCTGAGCAACTCATAACTATACTGGGACAAAATACATAGGTTATAAATAATATCATTGCCCATATGGAGAATCTAGATCCACCACGTGGTGGAGCTATTTCAGATCGCATTATACGACAATAATCACCATAATTCATTAAGTCTACCAACCCATTTGTAGATGAATAGTGGATAAGTTCCCTAGAGAAAATATTTCTCTCTTTTTGATGTAATGAAGGAGAGAAATTATTGATTGAAATTTATCATCTATTGAGATATGCAGATCATTGGTGGTCATAAATCCAAAACACAATGGAGGAGGAAGAAATAGAGGAGATTGAATGAAGGGAATTTACAGAAATCTTCATAGAGAAATAATTTCCTCGTGAACTGAGAGCGGATATGGACATAAAGTTCTCGAATCTGATGCAGAAGAAAGATGATAATGTTGCAAAGTACGAAGCTAACATCAAATTTTTGGCTAGAAATGTTTTGTACTACATACGAAATCCAAGGAAAAAAATAAATCGATTATTTGATGGCTTAAATCCGTTCCTCATACTGGCACTGGTCTCCCAATTTTTTTTATCATATGAGGATATAGTTTCATGTCCAATCATGACAGAAAAATAATTCAATAATTCTTACGACTTTAAGAGAATGCATGAAAGGAATAGGGATTCTGAGAACACATGTAAAATAAATAAAGAAATGTGTAGGAAGGGAAGACTTGAATTTCCACCCTATGATAATTGCGGTAGGAAACCCCCTGGTGCGTGCTGAAAGGGAAAAGGAGTATTCTACAAATGTGGTCAAAAAGGACATCATTCTGGTGATTACAATGGGAGAAAAGAATCTATTAATGTTCAATGATATAATTTTCGAGAGATGTGTCACTATGCTAAATATTTTCCAAAGCGTCAAGGAAATATCCAACAGAAAAGTCAAAGGGAGCAGGGATAAGCTAATGAGATCACAAATGCTAATATTGAAGTTACTAATGATGTGTTGGCAGGAGATTTAATCATTTCATCAGACTTAAACTATGCTTTATTTGATTATGGATCATCACATTCATTTATATCTTCCCAGTTTTCCATGAAAATTAATTATGTGCAATTTGTTTTAATAAATGAGTTATCAAACAAAAATCCTAGTGGATGTATCATTGAAACAAAGGCGTGTCGATTTTCCCCCTTGTGACACATAAATGCGCTTCAGTCCCTAACCTTATCACCATACCAATGGATGAGTATGATGTAATTCGCAGTATGGATTGGAGGTAAAATTATGATGTGGTGATCTATTGCAAGAAGAAGAAATATTCAATTTTATATAATGGTGTACAATCCCTTATATTTAGAGAAAAAACCGTACCATGTGATTCTCATCTAGATCCACCCCTAGTAGATCTACATAATTCAATTATTAGGGATTAATGGAATGAAATAAATATGGTTGAAGAGATGAATATAAAAACAGAGGGCGTACCTATTGTGAAAGAATATGTTGACGTCTTTCCAGAGGATTTACTTGGACATCCTCTAGAGAGGAAAATTAAGTTTTCCATTGAATTAATTTCTTGTTCAAGGCCCATATCAATGACCCCTTATAGAATGGCCACTATGTATTTCATGGATCTAAAGAAACAACTAGAGGAATTGAGTGATAAGGGATTTATTCTCCCTAGCATTTCTCAATGGGGAACCCCTGCTCTTTTTGTTAATAAAAATGATGGGTCTATGAGGTTGTGCATTGACTATAGAGAGATCAATGCAATTATAATAAAGAATAAGTACCCTATTCCAAGAATTGATGTTTTATTAGATCATCTTCATGGGGAACAATATTTTTTTAAGATTGATCTTCGATCTGGATTTCATCAGTTGCTTGTGAGGAAGGAAGACATTCCAAATAATAGCATTTTGAACTAGGTACAGTCATTATGAGTTTAAAGTAATGACTTTTGGAATAACTAATGCCCCATATTTCTTCATCGATCTAATGAACAATGTTTTAAAGGATTATATTTATGAATTTTTAGTGGTGTTTATTGATGATATCCTGGTATACTCTAAAGATTATGAAGATGATGAAAATCAATTGCGCACAATTTTGAAGACACTTAGAAGAAATAAATTATATAGGATGTTTAGAAAGTGTGATTTTTGGCTCCAATCAGTTTCCTTTCAAGGCCTAATTTTCACTAAGGGTGGAATATATGTTGATCTTGTGATGGAAAAGGCTATACAAGAATGGAGTACTCCAATGAACGCAACTGATGTATGTAGTTATATTTGTTAATTAGTTTATTATTGGTGTTTCGTTCAGAACATCACCCGTTTAGCCAACCCCATGACCAAGCCCACACGAAAGGGGGTTAAGTTCGTATGGACAAAGGAATGTGGAAAATGTATTAATGAATTGAAGAGGTAGTTATCGAATTCTCAGATCCTAACCCTACCATAAGGGAATGATGGGTTTGTTGTCTATAGCGATGTATCAATGAATGTACCTGGTTGTATCCTTATGCAGAATGATTGAGGTATTGACTATGCATCAAGGCAACTAAAAATTCAGGAAGAAAACTCTCCAACTAATGATCTTGATTTAGCAGAGGTAATATTGGCATTGAATATTTTGAGTCATTACCTCTATAGAGAAAAATGTGAGATATATATTGGTCATAAGAGTTTGAATTATATATTCCAATAGAATAACTCAACCTGAGATAAATAAGAAGGATTTAGCTACTAAAAGACTATGATTTCACAATACACTACCATCTAGGGAAAGATGGATATGGGAATTATCAAGAAATGTAAAACATCACTACTTTTTTAAATGGTTTCCAAACAATCCTTAATAAAAAGTATAATATGTTATCAGGCTAATGATGAAGAGCATCAAAAAAAAATTAATTCTATAAATGATGGAATGTTGACTGACTTCGCATGTGAAGGTGTCATTTTGAAATTCAGAAAGAGGATTTGCATTCCCTCTATTCCTGAGCTAAAGAGGGAACTATTGGATGATGCTCACAGATCAAATTTCTCTATACACCCTTATAGCAGAAAGAAGTTTAGAGATCTAAACGAACACTTTTTGTGGGAAAACATGAAGAGGGATATTTGTGATAATGTTTCAAGATGTTTGGTTAGTGAATATGAGAAGGATGGAAGAAAATTTCCTAAAGGAGTCGTGCAACCCCTTCTTATTACTATGTAGAAATGGGATGATATTACAATGGACATTGTCATGGGGTTACTAAAGTCTCCAAGAATGAATGATGCGATATGGTTCATTGATGATCGTCATACAAAATCAGTACATTTTCTTGCTATAAGATATGATTTAACACTTGATAATTTAGAATGAATATATATTAATGAAGTTGTAAGACTTCATGGTGTACCCTCATCAATTGTTTTTGATCGGGATCCCTGTTTTACATCACGATTCGGTAAGAGTCTTCAGAAGGACCTAGATACTGATCTTTGTTTGAGCACTGCCTACCACCCACAAACTGACTGACAATCAGAACAAACTATTCAAACATTTGAACACAAGTTGAGGTCTTGTTCACGTGATTTTCAAGGCATGTGGGATGCTTATTTACCTCTCGTATAATATTCCAATAACAACAGCTTCCATTCATGTATTCAAATTGCACCATATGAAGAGTTGTAGGGAAAGGGATGTTGTACACCAACATGATGGGATGATATTTGTTAAAGAAAGGTAATTGGCCCCGAACATGTTTAGGAAACAATAGAAAAGGTGTAGATTATCCAAACACATATCAAAACAGCTCAATGTATGCAAAAGAGCTATGTTGTTAACAGAATAAAGGACATGGAAATTCAATAAGGAGATCATGTTTTCCTAAAGGTATCTCCATGGAAGGGTATTTTAATATTCGATAAGAAGGTAAAATTTAGTCCAACATACATAAAACCATTTTAAATTCTCGATGTAATTGGAGTTGTATCTTTCCATTTGGATATTCCTCTATGTCTCTCAAAAGTTCACAATGTGTTCGATGAGCCAATGTTATGAAAATACATGACAGACCCAACACATGAGGAATTAGAACATGAGTCTAATCTATCTTATTGTGAAGAGCCTATCATGATTCTTGATACCAGAGAAAAAGTATTGAGAAATTGAACGACTTGTCTGGTAATGGTTCTTTGGATGAACCATAGGTTGGAAGAGGAAACATGGGAGCCTGAGGATCTTATCATGAAGACATACCCAAATCATTTTTGGTAACATTTAGTGAATTTCAAGGATGAAATTTTTATAAAGAGTTGAGAATGTAACGACCCAATATTTTTCAATGGAAATTAATTTCTTAAAAATGTGTAATACTGAAATACTATGTTCTATGTGACCATTAAAACAAACGTTTTTAACTTATGTAATGTGAATTTAGAAAATATGATAAACACGATTGCGATCAGTAAGTTATTTGGAGTATGGTGAAAAAAACATAATTTTTGGTGAATAGTAACCTACCCTTATGAATAGTGACATACCCGTTTGAATTGTGATATACACTAATGAATTTTAACTTTAACTATAATAGTATATAAAAAATATTCAAGTGAATGTATGATATATCTATGATTTGGAATAAGTAAATAATGTTTTAAAACTGTTGTTTTTAGAATAAATTATGATATTAATTAAATATTAAATTAATATTTTGTAGAAAATTATTTTCAAAAAATTGACTTCATTTTATGATTCTACACATCGAAAAATGGTTGGGCTGAATTTTTTATTTTTTTGAAGTAATTGAATTTTTTATGAATACTGAAGTACCATAATTTACAAATTAAGCTATATAAGATAATTATAGAGTCATGAGTGATGTTATGTTGATGTAAGCCCAATTGGTTTGGGATCACATGATAAAATTACAATTCATGGTCAAGGAAGACTCAATATTCCTTGTCTTATGGGGAAATAATAAATTAATGAATTTTATATTAAGAAATCCCCTCTCTCCTCCACTATAAAAACCCCCTCTCAGACCCTCTTCTCTTCACTCCTCTCAATCCTTGTGCCTTCTCAAAATTCTGCCCAAATACCCTCACAACCTTTAATCTTAGGTCCATAAAGCCTTATTCTCATAAGAATACAAACACATCTCCCATAAGATGCCTCTAAAGGAAGTTTGGATCAGGAGGTAAATTCCTCTTTTCAATTCTTTGTCTTTCTTTTCAAGTTCATTTGTTTTTTTTTCTATTACCTCTCATTATCCAAATTTATTAATGAATCTAGTACCTTCTATGTGCTGGAATTTTTTCATGATAGTGTAATATGTTATCATCATCTCTCCCTTTTACCTTCGTTTATACTAGTAGCAAGAAAACCATCTCAGATGTGTCATTTTTCCACATTTAATGACGATGTGATTTCGATTTCTATTATTATTCTCAATTCTGGTAATGAAACCATTATTTTTATGGTTTAACAAGGTTATTATATATTTATAATAACATATGAAGGATTATATAATCTCTTTGTACAAATGGTATTATGTTATAATGAAAAATGAGTTCATTGTAATCAAAACCCACCAATTAACCGAAACAATTATCATTAATGTTCTATATAATAATTAAACCTCATTACATGTAAAAAAGTTATATAAACGACCAATAAAACATATTAATTTTCATAAATAATATATAATTTCAATTCTGGAGATTAACATCCATTCGGCATACTTAAAAACATAAGAACAAAATTTGATAATAATGAAAATGAACACTCCGGAACGATGGAACTCAACACAATAAAGTATCAAAAAATACATAAATTAACTAGCCATAATTATGATACATGTCTAATTGGTTATTAAATATGTTATCAATATGTATAATTTCATATTCTTGGAGCATAGGTTCGAGATCGGAACACATTAGTAGTTATGGTACGAGTTTTTGAACCCGGACATCCCTTTTCATTCGGGTTACTTTCATTATCTAAATGCCTCAATAATAGTCATATGTATTGTTATAAAATCCCCATAAATTCTTTGTGAGTATTATATATATCTATACCAACCATAAAACTTACTTATTTAATGGATAGTTACATGTTTTGAATGGATCTTTCAAAATTGTCTCCAAAATACAAGCCAGATTCAATGGAATTTCTCCAAATCTTACCGATTTTCAAGGGAACTCTATAATATGTTTTTGTAAACCATTATCTTTTTAAAATCACTAATTTTATTATGGAAATACTATCTTAATTAACGTCTATTATTATATAATGATTTTTCCAAAAGAACTCTTCTTATCAAAATAAAACAGTTCTTATCTCAAGATTACTAGATGATTTTATAAAAGTATTTGTGACTAATTCAACACTCTTGTTGATTATTATGTATTATTGGGTTTAATAATTAATGAAGTCATATAACATATTTGATTTAATGGTTTATTACTAACTCAATTTTGGATTATCTATCCTAAAACCATTCACCATAATACTCAGAATGGATATTGTTTTATGATTAATGATTGGGGAAAGATATTTACATTTTATATGATAGTTTCAATATGAATGTATATGTGGTCTATGTTTATCCCTGCTCATATGAGGAATGCATTGGAAATATTATGTGATGGGTGGGTCCTTCTCTATCCCCTAGATGCATCTATATGTTTAATGAGTCAAATAGACATGGAATTTTCCAAGGCCTTTACCAATGTGATATATGGATTCTAGCTGAGGCCTTAATCATTAGACGACTTGGCAAAGTCCTTGGAAAAATGTTTCAGAATGTCCTAAATATGAACATCCCTCATTATAAAGCCAATAATTGAATTTTCATATGGTTATTATAATTTTATAATACACATGATTATGTTATATTATGACAATATTTACTCAGCACATATTCCTACCATTCTATGTTCAAATATATTTTTCATGGAATGTGTTTTCAATTATTCACCATGTCTAATGTTTATATAATCTTACACTATGTTTATTACTTTTAATGAGAATTTTATCTCACCCCTTTCTTATATTTAATATTCTCAGGTCCTAAAGAAATCAATTACAAATTACTACCATGCATAATCTAGGAGTCATGGATGTTCCTAGTGGAATAAATTAGAGTTGTTTTCCTCGTCATGATGTAATGATAAACATATTTATGTATCTTGTTTCCAATAATAATAAACTAATCGATACTTAAGAATTATTTTCCCTTTTATGTATTCAAATAAGTCCCTAGATCTTAGAATCTAGGGTTGGGTCCTTACAAGAGAAGCCTCCTACAACAATGTTTTTTATGAAACTATGACAAAAGACATAGAACACACAAGAAGGCAGGTTGATTCTCCAAGAACGACCTTAGGTCACCTATCCTAACAATATTAAAACTCCACATATAATTATTTTGCATCCAAAAATGTAGATCTACCCACTATAGGTTCATATCTGATAATGAATGGAGATCAGAGAAGTATATGTATGAAGATCTATGAAAACATGAGAAATCAAGAATGAATACTTACATACCTCACGAACCGGACTTCAAATCACCAAGGGAAGGCTCTAGGTTGTCTCCAACTCGTGTGTGGAGGATTCTCTAGACATATAGTTAGTGTATTCTATAAATATAAGAGTTTTGAAGAAAAAAAGAAATACATAGAGAAAAATCGTATAAGATCCTAGAAAATATGATCTAGATTTGACCTCTGTGCAAGGTTTGACCACACGGTATGTACAAACTTTTTGTGGATCGTGCATCCTTACTTTTTGTCCCAACACTACATTGAAACCCTCAAACTCTCACATCCATAAAAATTACACTTTTTATGGATACACAATTTTTTATGGAAACATCCCACTTTATGGAAACACCCAACAATACGGAGACAACCCACTATATGGAAACACCCAACTTTATGGAAACACCACACTTTATGGAAACAACCCACATTATGAATCAAACAAAATTATGGAAACTCCCAACATTATTGAAAATATCCATTCTATAGAAACTCTCTATTTTATGGAAACCCAATTAAATACACACAACTTAAAAATACGCAAGGAATGGGGTTATGTACCCGAAATCGGGGTACTACAAGGGATATATGAGGATATTCAAATTACCCCTCTTATTAAATGATTAATGGATTAAACTAATTCATTGAAAACTAACTTTTATGAATCTTCCAATTATCTTTCATGACAAATTATTTCCATAGTTGGTGTTATAGATATGATAGAGGCTGATAGACAGTCCACTCCCCCACATATTGTATCGTAATGACCTAAAAAAGGTGAGATTGATAGTATAATAACATTAATTTGTTTGGTTGTGAATCCATTAAAGGTTAAAAGGGTGAAGATAGAAGAAGGGTAAGCATAATTATTTCATAACACACCCCCAATAGTTTCACCTCCTTAAATAACATATGTCATATTGAAGAAGCCCCATAAAATATCATATCATTTACCTTAGGCTAGAATATACTCTCAAGAGGAAAAATAACATTCCACATTATCTATAGATAAATAATAGGGAAAACATTTTATAACAAGGATAGAAAAAATTTTATATGGTTGGGAGAATTTTAATCCTGACCACGATCACCACATACACCCTCAATAAAATACAATGAATGAATTGAACTTCCACATCCCCAAATGAATTAATTTTTTTCCAGGTTGGGGGTGCCCCAACATAAATATGCATAGATTTAATTCCTCCCAAACATTAACTTTGTAAAATTAACTTGGGAAACCCATAGAATATATTTCTATATGTACTCTACCATAATAATGAAAAATATATATATCCAGGAAATGTTGAAACACCATGGATTCCTTAAAATGTGGTTTTCTTTTATCAAACAAAACTGATAAGTAATGATGATTCTTACAATTTTTATTATGATGGTGAAAAATCCACTTATTTCTCTTATGATTGGAATGATATATTAACCTTATAGAATATATAATCATGGAAAATTCCTCTATGATAAACCTAAGAAATGATATAAGAGACAATGACCATCATAAAAAAATTATGATCCTTACAATAGGGTAGTTTTGTAGTTAGTGTGATCATATAAGAAAATGTAAGCCAATTTTATAGATTAATTATAGGGATTACCCTACCATCTGATTGACATGTAATATCCATGTATCAGTGACTAGGAATTCTTGAGTACTCATTTAATACTCTACCTGAAAATATGTATATACAAGAAGTCATGGAAGAATTATTAATATATAATATTGATATTGAAAAAAATTAGTTAGATAATGTTGATATACATATTTGATGTTCTCATAACATTGATCATGTTCATAGGAAATATTAACCCCTACTTATAAGTGTCCCACTCTGAATGAATGAGAAATAAAATTCTATAAGTGAATAAGAACACTTATAAATTAGGAGAAAACCATGTGATCCAATGTAGTAAACATTATCCCCCATAGAACACAAAGGATTACATCTATAAAATTGTTATTCAATTATCATACATATTATTCACAAAGGGTGGAATTTTATGAAAGTGTAAAAATTGTTCCAAAAATGGTATAACTACAAACGAGACCATCTCACGAGTATTTTGATTTTATGCCACCTCTATAGTAATATTTCAACCATTGTTTATAAGAATTTATTAATATGTAGGATTCATATAAGCATCTCATTCACTTATCATCCAAAAGTGGCCCCATGTTGGAAACCCCTAAACTATTTAAGGAATATAAGAATATGATATTCATCTATATAATATTTCGGTTTTTCCCTTCAACTTTCCTAAACAATATTCAACAGGGTTAATAATTAGATAATAACATTTCATTAATATTTACTATATTAATTCAACTTTTATAGTAGGAAAAGTATAAGAGACCTCTAATATTTTAACTTTTTATAGAAATAGAGGGTTTATAAAATTATTTCCTAGTATAAGGGAATATCTTACTCTTTTTAAATGATATAGACCCATTTGAATATTCATAAAATATCTGTAAATCATTTATAAGATGATCTAGTTTCTAACCTCATCCCCAAAAAATATCCTATAGAAATCCAGTAAATTAAGGGTAAAATTTAATTACAATAAGATGAAAATTTTAGGACCAATTTCAAATATTGTTCATCACTACCAGTATTAGACTAAATTTATATAAAATTACAAACAATTAAACTATAATTTTGGTAAATATTTATACATTCCCTAGAACACAAGATAATTAGGTTATAAGAAGAAGTAATATAAAAACCTAATTCATAGAAAATATAGAATATGTACCCCAAACCAATTACACTAGACTCTCAAATATAATAAAGGAACTATAAATTTGTGTTTAAGAAGGCCATTATAAAATCCTTATTTTATGAGAATGTTCCTTGTATCATTATATGAATCACAAAGAATGTGTAAATCATATTCCCATATCCTAAAATCCAAAATGATTTCTCTTGAAAATAATCCTACCTATTAATCCTTTTATTTGATATTTAGTAACATCATCCATGTGTTATTAATATATAAATACATCCAGAAGAAATTGTTCAATAATGGGGAATAGAAATTTCCTCTTAAAATGTTACATGAGTCCCATGTGGCTATTATCGATTATAATAATGTAAAAGAGTGAAAAATTTATAAAATGAAACTCCAAATAAAATTGACAATTATATTACATGGTATTAGGTTAATCATGAATTATCCATTATCAATGGGAATCTACAAGGACTAGTTAAAAACTCAATTTCATATGTATCCCCCATTGAAAGTTCTTCAGTTATAAGAATTCCTATGTAAACATAACTTTTGTATATATTGTATGTAACATGATGAAGAATACCTTAGAGTTTTGCAATGAATTAATATAGTTTCATATATCCTACAAAAAATTATATAGAGGATGGTAGCCCCATAAAAAATTGATCCCACTTTAGACAAAAGGGGGGAATATACATTGGTCAATGATATTTAACAAATATACTTATATGAAGTTTAAAATGATTTATATGATCCCACTTATCATCACTATATATAAAAGATATGATATTGAAGTAATTATTGGTGTAAACATAATTGAGACCCAAACAGTATCTAGGAACCTGTCTCAAACAAATCCATCCTTGCATTTGAGGCTAGAATATTGGAGATTAAATATGCTAAGTAAGGATACTAATAGTTGAAGCTAGGGAATAAAAATGTCTATAAATTTAAAATTATATTGTTAAAATTATTATCTAGTATAAACTTTTTATAACATCATTCTCTCTTGAAGATGTACTATGATAATTCTTTCCCATTGGAATTTGGGAGATCCATCCTTTAAAACCCTGAAGGGTATATCACATCAAGCATAAAAAATACTTCAAATAAGGAAGCTAAATACAGTTTTCCATAAGATAAATGTTCATAAACACATTTACATAGACCCAAAAAAATTTAATAATGGACACCCATCAACATTACAATATCTCAAAGAATACCATTTAAAATCATTTCCATTAGGAATTTCAAACTGTTCTAGTCCTGACCGAGGCCTATCATGCTAGGAATGAATTTTATAACATTGTAATAATGATTTCTATAATACTAAAATGAAAAAGTACTATATCCCAAGGGAATATCAATCCCATATTCATCATTGGTCCTCTTAATGAAGTTAATGTTTACTAGGATTTTCACTAAATGGTTCTAGGATTAGCCATATCATTTGTTACTCACTTTTGAGACATGGAATAATGAATGCAGATTTGACTTCGAAAACATTAAGAACCCTAGGATATAAGAATATTATCTAGAAAAACCTAGAAAAATTCTTATTTTGATCAAAAGTTGGTTATCTATATTTTAACAGAAACGTCAAAGAAATTATTCTATAAAAACTAATCAATTCCCTTAATGGTTACCCCTACATATATATATATGTGTGTGTGTGTGTGTGTGTGAAAATGAAACCATCATTTTATCAATTCATGAAGTATTACCTCTATTTTAAACCAAAAGTTCTCCAGGGTGATAGGTACCATTTCCAAACATGTGAAAATCAATAAATTGATATTATATATTAACAAAGTGAGGGAAGACAACATAATATTGGGAAATATGTATAATATATTGAACTAAAATATTCAGAATCCTCCCGTACAGTTACGAATACTATTGTTACTAATTGATTAATATTTAACATTCTCTATATTTAGTTGAAAACCTTGATCAATGAATTTTGATGTTTTTTCCATCATAAAAAAATATTTCTCACAATATCTTCTTCTATTATGAGGGGAAACTAGACGAAATTATCCATCTATCTTCAACTCCATAATGAAAAAAATTATAAAATTCTCCCAATATTCATAGGTATTTATATTAAATTACATCATTATAAGTATTAGATTACCAATGTCTAATGGATATAATAAAATGTGATTTCTGGAATATAAATAAACTAAATAATAAGGTACATGGATCATGAATCCTAAAATATGTCAATATTGTCTTTTTATAATTGTAAAACCCCCTTTTTATATGGATGTGAGAACCATAAATAATATTTCTCCTAGTGATATATTCCTAGTGGATAACTAATTAGTAGAATCTAATTGAAAATATCAATCATATATATCTAAAAACAAAAATGGCGATGAAATTGATGATTCTCAATCCATTTTTGAAGAATGAATTAAAACAACAAATTATAGATGTAAAATTATAATTATGGGAATAAAATAATACTTAAAACCCACATAAATATTTAAAAATATGAATTAATAGGAGCATGTTAAGTAGGATAAATTTCACCAGAATCATCGAGATGTTTTTACGTGGAAATACATTGAGAGGTTGGGCTTACCCCCCTTGAGTTACGTTATATCACATTATGACCCACATATCATTTTAGATAAAAATATGTTATAACAATAATGAATTATTCACACAATTATATAGCAGATATTGTTCTGCATAAATTAATTATTTCTCATTTCAATTTGAAATTCTAATACCATAAATAGTTTGAAATAAATTTTCCTTTGACGAATAAATAAATAAAAATCTATATTTTTCCTTTAATTTCATGAATTCAATTGAAACATTCAATGGGAAAGAATATCTACCCAAATAAAATTAATTCTTCTTATTAAAAGATTTTCATTTTAATACCTTTCCATTGGGGGTTGTTTCATTTGGTAAAATTAAATCTAAACAGATTCTTAATATAGTAATGGTACAATTTATAAACACTTTAAAGGATGTATTTTTTCTACATGATTCCCCATTGATTTAAAACCCATTGTAAACCATATGCAGGTGACATTAAATAAATCAACAAGAATCCTATTAGAAATAGTTTTGTGAGTTATTTAGATGTTATACTAGTAAATTTACAGCAATAATGTGACACATATTCCAAATTAGATATAGTTTTCACCAAACTATAAAGGTTTTATTGGAAGGTAAATATGTTAATGTGTTTTTTTGTTCCATTTTTGGAATATTCTTTAGCTTTATAGTCAAATAATATTATATATATGTAAATAAATTAAATATTAAATCCATTCCTGATATCTCTCCTCCCCAAAACAATTGGGAGTTATGAGTCCTTTATAGGATCCATGCCAATATCAATCAATCATTTATCAATCTAGAAATAAAATTTATATCATTAATCACATTAAAGAAAGAGGAACAAACCATTTCTATTGGATGATGAAAGAAAAATAAACATTGATAGCCCAAACAATTACCTCTCCCATAATCTTATTTCAATACTTCCCATTGATGAAAAACAAATATCCACTATATTGAATCCCTCGAGCAATCACACAGTGTAATTTATAAGAAAATGATGATGTAAAAAATGTAATAAATTTATATTATATCGACCTCACAATGGTCGAATATAATTGAAAATATAGAACATTAAGAGTTACTTTTTCAATTATATATTTGTAATATATAAATTTCAATACTATTTATATCATGAAAATCTTTATCCAGTATAACAGATTTATCTAACAAATCATATCTTCAATTACCTGATAATAATAATAATCTAGTGTATTCTATATTATAAATATAACAATTTAGTATTAGGTTTTACTCACAATAGGAAAACATGCGGGATATGATGGATGCGTAATTGACCATCCACTATTCATGTAAAGAATTACCTATAGACAGGGATTTTCATGACAATGATTTTCTATACATTAATTAATGTTCACATATATGGGAGGCTCATGATGAGGTTTAATCAATGTATGAATTTAATCGAAATATAATATCATACCTATTTAATGATTTTAAACATCCTAATGTGAATCTATAACTTTATATATGGATTAACTATTTGTATTATATTATTTATATGATAAAGAAATCATATATAGAAGTCAAATCCATGTTCTTTTCATTAGATTCTGTTTTCCCCATATATAATACTCTGTGAATACCAAATAAACTAAATATTATTAAATACTAAGTTATTGAATCCTCTGATCATAGTATATATAGTCACAACCAATCCTATTTTCATTGTACATGTGACAATTTTCATTCATTTTTAATCCTTATTTCATCATATGATTTATTATCCCACAAATACATGCTGAATTAGCTTTGATGACATATAATTTTTATGAAACCATTCTATATTCCATTAAATACCTCCATAACCTATATGGATACTACTAATATTTTCCATTTGAAAATGATATAAACTACAATTCATAAAGGTCACACAACAATATATAGAATTCTACATAATATGTTCTCCCTAGTTTGACCATTAATTTTTTTTGATTTCTATTTAGTATAACTCAATATTTTTAATGAATGAGTTTGATATCCGATATAGTTTTATTATACTAATTCCTAAACAAATTCAATTGGTGTCTCTATTCTACGGTGAAAATCCCTTTCTCCAATTAGGTAACCAAGTTGGTCATTTCTAGTTCTAACTACATATGATACTGAGGAACAAAATGACTCTTTTTAATGAACCACATGTAAAATTATTCCTTTCCTCAAAATATACATAGTTATTTATTGAACAATTAACTTTATTAAACCAATGGAAATTAGACACCCACGAATTCCTGTGAATATATTCACTCTAAAAAATATTTTTTTATGGATATTCTTTAATAATGATGAGATTATTCCAGTTCCCCTATGTGTATTCTAGATGTGTATATATAAATTTTCAAACAAAAACTTATGGATTTTTTTCAATCTTCATTGGTTACATAGTGATTCATGAATCATCTATCCCGGGACAAAATGTTGATAACAATTTTCAAACCACACGTTAAATGAGAATCCTTGAGGAATTCACTAGGTTAATCCCATGATAAATTATATGTTCATGTTTTTTTCAATCATAATATACTAAAAACATATTACTCAACATAGTTTCACTACCAAAAAGTTGTACATTTCATGATAAACATTGTAATAACATTATCATTTAGAACCACCACATAAATTTACATGTTTTGGAATTTTATTATCCACTTATGTTTGGATGATGCAAATAGTTCTAGGAAAGAAATATTTCTTATTTTGGATTTATATCAATGAAATAATACTATTAAAAATAATTTGGATAATGTTTTACCACATTAGTTCTTCATAAACCATTCTATTGAAATCAATACAACCAAACTCTAGGAGGCAAAATTTATTCAAAGAGACATAAAACATGTTATGTAAAAACTATCAAAGGGAGGCCATAAAATTTTCTTGTCTCAATACGTAATGACCAATCATAAAAATATTTGGAATCATGAAAAATGAAAAATTCATATGTCCAATAGAATTGATACTAAGACCCATCAAAATGTGATATGTTTCTCTCATTGAATAATCTAAGTGTTTAAATGTCAGAATTTTATGTTTTTCTCTTTATATATAATCTTTATGATCACAAAAAAGGTCAATATGAGTATAAATTTAGGGTTATTGAATTACATGTAATCGAATAGTTCCCCATAAATCGCATATTATTTCATACTTTTCCATCAAACATAAAAACCCTTTTATATAAGAAGAGATGTTCTCTAGTTTAAGGTGATGGAGTATGTTAAAATGAAATACTAGTACCTATACAAGGGCATGTTTATTAGATATAACATAAAAAAAATTTCTATTCATGTAGATTAATCATCAACTAGGTGATGGATTGAGTGATCATGAAGTTCCACTGACTTCCAGTTGGAACAAATATCGGAAAATATTTAATTTATATATGTTTTCAAAACCATAGTTTATGATGATATTGTACGTGTATATGACCATCGAATACCTATGAATGGAATGAATTTGAGGGACAATAAATTCTACAAACCCTTTCCATACCATGACACAATATAATATAATTTATTATTTATGAAAAATCTATCTACTGACCTATTGAAAAGGAATTTATGAAATTATACTTGATAATTTTTTTGAACATAAAATGTTAGAAATATAAATTAATTATTGGGATCACAAAGTATCACTATATAATGATATTAATGGTTCATACATCATCCAAAACCCAAGAACATAATTTTATCATCATTAACATTTTCTAAAAATTACGAAGTCTGTTTCAATTTAAGTAAATTAAAATTTATTTATTTATAATTTAATTTAATTATATATTCATAAGGAATATATATATATACACACACGGAGTAATAATGTAATTTGTATTTTTACACATAAAAAATTATCCAACATGTAGTCCTTTTAGAGGGATTGATCGATTATTAATGCATTTTTAATTGAGTTGAAGTAGATTATTATTGGGAATTTACATTTGATACTCCTAATGATAACTACACTAAGTGAATGTTGAAAAACTCATCATTGGAAGCCAATTTTTTTTATTGGCCAGTTCATAATGAAGCCACCTCTAATCAACATCCACTTTTAGTTTAGAAGTATCATCTTATTATTGAGATCAGTCCCGGTCGATCCAACTGAGCATCTTCATGGATCCCACCTAAAATTTTCTAAAATCACATTCATATTAAATATACACTAAATCAAACTATGTGACATATATTTTCTCAACATATTATGAAACTATAAAGATATTATAATATGTTTTGTATTGTCATATCCACCAATATCCATCATTATATTATTAAACTAGGTGTATATTATCATTCTAGTCAACAAAGATTAAATATTGTTTTTATCATGTTTTGTAATATTTCCAAGAACATCTGCTTACAATTGGAAGATGACAAATATTTTTTTACAATGAATATTTGTCCACTAATAATTTGGTCTTATATGATAGAAATATATCATCTATAGAATTCTTATATTCAGTATATATATCTAATGACCCTATGTGAGACCATTATGAAAGTGCTTAAAAATGTTGTTGAGACCCTCCACTAATAATTACATGGTTGAATAGATGGATATATCTATAATAAATTGGCTATGTAATGAATAATATTTTATGATTAGAGGAGAAAAAAAACTATTAATATAATAGGATACTATGAAAAAGTATATTTAAAAGGGAATAATTAAATCATATATAAGGAAAAAAGTTAATCAATAATGTTTTCATGAAAATTTTAAAGAAACAACATGGTGGTTTTTCTATATGTTCGATTCGATGATACATTTGATTAAATTAATGAATATAATATAGTTATTATAATAAAAATGATCATAATATATTTTCAAAATAGTGAAATAAATATGAATTGAATTTCAATATCAAGAATCAATTTTGATGCCTTATTGTATTATTAATAACTGAACATTAAAATTTTCATTATGTGATAAAGACGATAGAACTATTTATCAAATTATTATATTCATCACAACTTTATCTTCCAAACATATCATATATATTCTTCAATATCAAAAGAAAGGATGAAATGAGATTTAATATAGGATTTATCTTACCTGACCAATAAAATAATCATTCTTAATAGGAGTTCCATATTTACATCTTATATAACTCCTTAGGAATGATATATTTGAATTTTTATTCATTTTTATGTTCTCATGCCCCTTATCAATTTTATCTGTGGGATCCAATTTTTTAACTTACCAAAAAAGTCAATAGTTATTTCGGAAGATTTTAATAATCATTTTGTCTTGTCTTCTTCATTATATAAATTGGAATATTGATTCAATTGAAAACCCCCTTTTCTTTTTAATCGTTACTACACCTACATGAAAACAGTAAAGAACATTATAATCATCTACATATGATATAAAAATCAATGAGGATATACATATATAAATAATATTTATGGGTATAATTACATTAAACACACTCTCCATACACCGGGGTCCAGAAGGCAGGTCATATCCCCCCTAATGGATAGCCCGCCCATCCAGCCTCATTTTTCATTACATGTATCGATGTCCAGGTGGTCATGATTCCCATAATGAATCCCAGAGTCCAAAAAACTGGCTTTAAGGCCCCATTAAGAATCATTTCTATGCCACCATACCTGCATCATGATTATGTCACTACATGCATGCATCATTCATCATGCCAGTATCACCACCTACATGATGAAATTCACTCCCACTTGGATTTGAACCCTAGTGAGATGAAGTATTTTGGGGAGCCATTAGCACTTGGGTAATACCCATCAAACACTAAGAGAATACCTCGTATACTTGGTCAAAAATAATATAAATATTAAATTATTAACCTAAAATATAATTAGAGACATGGAATAAATACAAATCTATAACCAAAAGTCACTTCACCCCCACAGGAGATGATACTCACAGGTTAACACTGAAGTAAACTGATAGGTGGGTGTGCCTCCATCCACATATTTTAATTCCAAATCATGCTTCATAATATATTCTATATTATGGTGACAATCATCTATTCCACACAAATCAACACAGTTTCCCTGAATATGTGAACATTTTATTAGAATAAATGGATATGTTACTAGATTTTATATATCGTAAACATTGAATCATACATATGGGTGACCTATACATGAATACAACTGAAATGTATACTCTGTAAACTAGTCCATGGGCTCTTAATCTCATGGTCCATCACAAGATCTCCACAATTTTAAAAAAGGACATTGAACCACACCCACATCCCTATATAAAAAATGAGTATGTGTTCCATATAAGAAAAATGGATGAATTTATAATACCCACCATGGGATGTATTTTCATAAAAGCAATAGGAATTAGAATGCGCACAGCCTTCAGTCATGAATAGAGTGACACATATTTTTTTCTTGGTATTAAAATTCTGTGGTGAGAGGAATATTTTTTCTTTATATATAATAAAATATTAATAATTTTAAGGATAAGGAAAATGTGTTTTAACCAGACTATTTTATTGATGTGTTATTCTAACCTTACTAGTGGTTATATTCACTTGGATTACATAAAGTTCATGACAATCAATATTTTATGAATATTATAATGGAAATAGTTAATTGATGCTCAAATATATCTTTATTTGTTTAATTAGATGTTAATAAAAACAATACTAATTTTTCTTACTAAATAATATATTTTTTAAATAAAACATGAGCATTTTAATTTTTTTCTTTATGATTAATTTATTCATATATAGAAAATTCAATTGATATATAGTTAATGGGATAACCTATATGGTTTCATCTATTTATATATGTATTTATAATCCAAAAGATTAATAGAGTAATTTATTGGTATACATTTTGGTGGAATTTATGAAAGGAGGTAAAATCATTGAATATGATACTCATGGAATCTAAATATTCATCATCCTCATACCTTTAAAATAGATCTTTCACAACCTTAAAAAATTATCCCTCCTTAGAACACTCTTATGATCCTTCCTCCAAAACACTATGATTTTATACAATTTTGAAAAAAGTATCACTTCCACATGAACCCAAACTTGTTTATTTTTACTTGAGATTCATATTTATTCCTTCTGCTCCCTGATGTTCATGTTGACTTTAGAAGCAATTTGATATCATCTTTTTCACTTTAAAAAATATGATAAAATATTTAAGGAAAGAAAAACCCATTCACGATCACTACCTATAGTTTTGAAATATTTATTCCACAAATCAATGGTCACATTATTTCCATGATTTTAAATAAGTGGTATCACTTATGCTACCAAGGATTAATAGGGGTTTTTCTGACCGTTGGTTTTTAATATATATATGAGTATACATTGTAGTTTATATTATATGCCCTGAATTTTATTGTTGTATCATAATAGGATCATCCATATTTCCCATATTAGAAGGTGGGGATTTAAATGTCAATTATATTGGGAACAATTATATTAGATACCATGTATTATTCTCTTGGGGAACCCTATATTAACCATCTAGAGTATGATACTAGAGTACACCCTTATGTTTTAATGAACTTGTTCCCTCTATGGACTCCTTAGTACATGTAGAGAGAACACCATGTGACCTACCATACATCGAATAATATATTGTTATGAAGTCTTCCAACTTGGATAATAACCCCCAAAATAGACTAATGGTTTTTGTTCTGGTTGTATTTCAATTCTATGCCCTATGCCATCACATGAAATCAATCACCGTTGTTGGGAAAATGTTTTATTATTGCACTGGAAGAATAAACCTAATAAAAATGGGTTATATGTATTATTGTACATTTCACCAATAATATTTTCTATAAGAAATCCGATCATAAAATATTGTATATATAATTATTTCCAATGAAACCCATTATCCATAAAACCGATAAACAATTTCCATTTATAAAGGAGTAACTATAAATTATTATTTTTAATTAAGAATAAAAAACATTTCACCTCACATTGGTATATTTAGAACCACAATAAGTTTTATAATTATCTCATTGATTTTATAGTCATTAAAAAATGGGATTCATGAATTAATAAACTTTAATATAAAGTTCAATTTATTAATATAGAAACTGAATTGGTGAAAATTTTAATTTGTCAGTTCTCCTTAGTTGACATGGTATTATGATCAATTTATCATGGAAAAGAAATTAATATCCCATCCGATTCAATAAAAACCAGACAACTAATTTTCTATATAAAATTACTAGTCTAGAAACCTATTTAATATTATACAAAAGTAAACAACTACAAACCAAAGAAATTGTTTAGATGATGATTATTGAAATTTGCATATTACATTAGGATGGACTCTAATCCCAAACCCATTACATTTATTTCTCTAAGAAAATTTATATAATATTCTTTTATTTTCTTACTTTTTATGTGCTTCAAAGCTCTTTGGTCTATTAATTTTTTATTCTAACCAATACAATTTAACAATGTGAGTGAATCTATCCAAAAAAATATCATAATATTGAAATGGAAAATTTTAAGGCATCAAATTTTTATATCTAATACCATATGATTTAAATGGACTTTTAGGATTATCGAATGATTTTTTAGGAGTTTTATTAGATAAATATGAGTTTATGGGCTTTCAATGGTTAAAAATTCCACAGGGAAGGTTGTGGTATTGACTATATTTATAGTCTCTTTGAGGAGAAAGTGTGAGGAAGGATTTTTTGATATTTGGAATTTTGAGGATGGACATATTGTTGGTTATTTAGTTATGGGGAGAACAATGGAGGGTAAAATAGATTGATGATCCATTTATGAGTGGGTGTCAAGAGTGGCATCCTTGTAGGATTAAAATAGTGATGTAGATGCTCAATATACAAGAGGGGGGGGGGGGGGGGGGGGGGGGGGGGGGGGGGTGAATTGTACACTTTAAAAATTCCTTTGGATCCTTTAAAGTTAGTTAAGAATAACAATGTTTTCCTTAAGCAAAGGAAAGTACTATGTTTAAAAAAGTTAAACTAAGAAAATTCACAACACCTCTAATACCGAATGCAAACTTGAAAAGAGATTCTAAAAGTAGGTTCCAGAAATATGGTTCCGGAAGTTGAAACTTAACAAAAGATTACAATATGAGATTCTACCTTAAAGCGTATAGAATCTAAATGAAACAGAGTACAAGCAAGGAAGTATTAGAAAGTTATACTTTCCTTATAATACAAAATGCAGTGGAATATAAACAAGTAGTAGAACTACTAGTAACAAGATATGAGTCTTTTAACCCAAAGAGAAGGGTATCCAACAACCTTGGATAAAGGTCCCTTGATTTATACTTTCAAGAAAGTCTGTCTTACCCACACCAGGGTATGCCCTCTATACGAAGATCAGAGTCTCTATCTTGCTATCCCCGCAAGCCCTCAACTTAAAGGTAGTTGGCAACCTCTGTCTTCCTTAGCAAGGAATCCCTCGAACTTCAAGGTAGTCGGCACCTCTGTCTTCCTATCCCCGGAATCCCTCAAATGTAATCACCAACATTCGGAGTCGCACGAAGATTTGAGAGTTAATAAGAGCTTCTCTCTCTAGAAATCACTTCAAGTATGTAATCACATGAGTCGAAGATCAGTCAGCCTTTCAGCCCTTCAACACTTCAACATCGAGCTCTTTTAATTGAGCTCCTATTTATAGGTAAGGTCGGCTCCTTCTCCAATGATCATATTTTCCTTAAAGATCGGAGGGACATGTACACGTGTCACTTAGACAATGGTTAGTTTATAACAAAATAGAAGACATCGTTTTTTAACAAAACAAGTGTAACAGAATGTACTACATCGTTTTAAAATATAACTCAAAAGTTCGAAATTAACGCTTCAGAGTGAAGGTTCGGAGTGTAATGAAAATAATAAAGGGTAGAAAAATTATAGAAGTGTCAGCAGAATAAATGTTCGGAGTCTAACCAAAATATTTTTCAGAGTCTGAATTAATTCAGAGTGTATAAAACAAAGAAAATCAGATTCTGTTTACTAGGTGAATTCAGAATGAGAATTCGGAATGAGAATTCATCATCATAATTCGTAATGAGAATTATTCATCAGAATTCGTAATGAGAATTCTTCATCAGAATTCGTAATGATAATTCCTCATCAGAATTCGTAATGAGAATTCCTCATCAGAATTCGGAATGAGAATTCGTCATCAGAATTCGTAATAAGAATTCGTTGTCGAACTTCATAAGAATTCATATCCTAAGTCTGGAGTAGAACTTAGTCAGAGTTCGTATCTGGAATTCGGAATGAAACTTCCTTACAGTTCTTATCCAGAATTCGAATCCTAAAACAGAATGCTTCATATCAAAGTTTCAACGATTCCGAGAAAATTGAAATGAATTCGAATCTCATACTTAAGAAAAATATGGATGAAAATATGATAAGGATAATTTTTCTTATAAAAGTGATTTTTCTTATAAAAGAAATTTTCCTTATAAAAGCAATTTTCCTTATAAAAGCAATTTTCCTTAAGAAAACAATTTTACTTATAAAATAAATTTTCCTTAAGAAAAAAATTTTCCTAAAGGTACGGTGTTTGTGATTTTCAAAATAATAAGGAATGGAAAAGTCATAAGGAAAACCTTATTGACTCAATAATCTCCCCCTTTTTGGAAAGCACAAACGTCCTTACGAAAAAGAAATTCTATGAAGAAAAATCTTATCTCCCTTGCTTTAAGGATATAGATGAATACGAATAACTCCCCCTTAGGCTTTGAAAACTCTAAGGATCGTATTCTAGATGTCCGGAGTGACATTTCATTACAAATAAGAAAGTCTTCTTTTAAAAAAATCTCCCTTAGATAGACTCTTGTTAGAGTTCTTTTCCCTAAAGGATCTTTTCCTTCTCCCCCTTTGTGATTTTCAAAAAGAAATCGAGGAAATGGAAAAAAAACAAAGTACCAAAATTTTTTTTTAGTAAAAACAACAAAAGAAACGACATGCACAATTTTCATTAGATTTGAAATGTCAGCAACAAAGAAAACTAGATACAACAAAAAGATCGGATTTAGTTATTTCGGATCTTTTTACTTCGACATGAGCCCCTTAAGAATAGTCTTGATCTTCTTCAGGTCTTTATGATCTTCTTCAGCTTGCTTCTCTAAGACCACTATTCTTGCAGATTGAGCTTCAATATTTTCTTCCTGGGATTTCAGGTTTTCTTCCTGAGCCTTGATATTTTCTTCCTGAGACTTCATCTTCTGATCAAACTCGATCCGATGATCCCTTTCAAATTTCAAGTTCTGAGAAACAGAATTCAGTTTCCCATTCAGATCCCTGACTTCTTGGATTTGGAAGTTTTTTTCGTCTGTCATCTTCTCTTCAAAGGAGGAAGTCAGCTCATTAATCTTCCTGTCCTCAGTCTCAAAGGAATCTTTAATATTGTCTTGAAACTCATCAAATAACCTCATATCTTCAACAGTCTTCTTCGACCAGTTTGTCATCCTCTTCCAAGATCTTCTCTGAGCTTCGTAGCCAACAAAAAACGTTTTGAACGGAGCCTCAATCTCAATGCACTTGTCCATAACCATATATACATAGAATATTTTCTGATTTAAAGCATGTTGGAGCATTTGGAATCTTCAGTAAATACTTGAGAAGGTCAGAATGGTTCCCACCAACTTCTTTAAGGACTGAACAACAAAATCATGCCCCAACGAGGATGACTCCGAATCTGAAACTTTACTTGGAGAATTTTCTTCCACAATAAGCTCCAACATCGTTTTAGATGAATCACCAATTTCTCTTTTCTTGCTAGCCACTGATTTCAGAGTCTCAACAAGGAGTTGCATTCCCATGTCCTTTTTCGGAATCGATTCTTGATCATGAGTTTTCTACTCGCTAGTAGATACTTGAATAATATCATCAACAACTTTTAGAACAACATCGTCCTCATTCTTATCCTTCTCTGGAGTTACTAACATAGAGGATTCAGCCTCTGATGTTCGGAGTGATAGGTGTTCCGAAGGAGACCCCTTATAATCATCTACTTCTTTCAATAAGTCTCTTGTTTCACCACTTCCTTCAGCAACTACTTCTTCCTCTTGAACTTGTTGAATCTGCTCGAGTTGCTCAACATGTTCAGTTGTAATCTCTTCCAGAAAATCAAGGTTTCTTCTTGGAGTCTAAGGTAGAGATTCCAAAGAGAAAGATCTCAGAACTGGAATGCCTCCGGATACTATTTCATTAAATTTTAACAATTCTTGGACTGCCTCGGCTTCTGTCATCTTCTTCTTGAGCTTCTTTTCCTTTACTTGTTTTTCAAGCTCATCAGTAGTTTTCTCCTTCAAGGCATTAGCCTCCGTAGGGTCCAATCCGAACTGCGAATCCCCTTCTTTCCTTTTCCCTTTATCTGCTCTCCACTTCGCAACAACTTCATCAGGATAGGTTTTCTTCTTATTTAGTTTGGGAGGTGCGGTTTGGACTTCCTTAGAATTAGGATCCTCAACTTCAACTGTAGCCTCTTTCAACTTTCTTTTCTTTACTGGTTTAGATGATTCCGGTTTAGCAGCTTTCGGAGCCACTTCTTCTTGATTAGGCAAATCGAATAACTCACCAGTCTCCTTGTTGAAAGCCACATCCATCCTTTTAAGGGTGTCATCACTGACCAACAAAATTTTACAAACCCTTGGCTTAGATCTGCAAGCTTCCTTGAAATATTCAAGGCACCGAACTATCAACCTCGATAAAATTGCTGGGTACATTATGATCTGGGCTCTGAGATTTCCTTTCTTAATATTCTCAATGGTTATAAGAATGTGCCTCATGAAGTTAAAATTCCATAGATTTATCAGGAAATCTAAGATATAGATCTCACTCTTCTTCAAACTGTCTTTATCATCTTTCCTCAGTATGATATGTCCTTGCACCCAAAACTCTAGAATCCGGAAGTTTGTAGATAAAATAGCAATCTTCGGAGCCTTGTCATCAGCCAGTCCGAGAGTTTCTAAGGCTTTTTCCTTGTCGAAGATACCCTTTGAATCCGGCAACACATGAGAAACAAACTCGGCTTATCCTTCATAGGATAGCCCTACCAAACTTGCTGCCTTGGTATAAGAAACCTTGTAAGTCTTACCATAATACATAAAAGAAAATTTCTCCCTATTATCTTCCTGAAAGAAGGAAACTGATTCATAGAACTCAACAAGTAACTCCGTAAAAACATCGTCTTGGTTTCCCGGTTTGGACACAACAATATCTTCCCAGCCATTCAACTTAATGTTCTTCGAAATAAGAGAATCATAGTTATTGAAGAAATCTGGATGGACTAGCCTTTCTCTATAAACTAACCATTGTGAAATAGGCTTGGTGGATGACATCTCTTGAGATGCTAACTCTGCAGACATTTGGATCTGAAGTCTTCTGAAGTTCGGAACGTAGAAATATGAAGTTAGGAACGACTTTAAAACTGAGAGGCAGAGATTCGGGACACGAGAGCTTGAAATCGATGTGGGATGAGTATTTGGGTCCCCTTTATATAGGCAATGGAATGACAGTTCAACTTCTTCGGTTGATCTAACGGTTGGGATAAGTTGAGATCAGATCTGACGGTTGAAAACTTGAATCCGATCATTTTGAGGTTTTTATTAAAACAAATAATTAAGAAAACTATAATCCGAAAACATAATACAAGAAAATTACAGCAAGTAAAATATGACTACGAAAAAAAGAGTAAGGTAATCATAAGTTTCAGATTAGCTTAGGAGGATTATTCGTAATGGTTAATATAAAGATGACTACGAAAGAATATCTTTATTACGAAAAGACAAAGTTCGAAAAAAAAACTTTACTATGAAAAAAAACTCATTACGGATAACTCATTAAGGAAAACAAATTTTGGAAAACTCAGTACGTAAAACAAACTTAGTAAGGGAAAAATTTAGAACGAAAACTTCAT
The DNA here is from genome assembly GCA_963277665.1 of Viscum album. Lineage (NCBI taxonomy): Eukaryota > Viridiplantae > Streptophyta > Magnoliopsida > Santalales > Viscaceae > Viscum > Viscum album. The sequence goes on from OY728120.1 coordinate 1,611,060,011, forward strand.
CACAAAATTTTGAAAACGAAAAACATATTATGGAAGATTCAGTACGAAAGTTCTGTTATGAAAATACCAGTACGAAAATTTCAATTCCGGAAATTTTCAATATGAACACTTCCATTCCAGAAGTATTATTTACGAAAATGTCCATTCTTGAAAATTGTAGTTCCATAAGTTCCATTCCGGAAATCTTCGTTCCGAAAAGTTTGAAAACTAATTTTGGAAAAAAAACATTGTTATTCTATCAAACAAATGTACTCCCCCAATGAAAAGGATTTTATTGCTGTAAGGAGAATTTTTTAACAGAAATATAATTAAGAAATATTACCTTGTGGTTATCATTCCAAACTTCTATTTAATATATTCAAATCTATTAGAAGGCAATGATTTTGTGAAAATATCTGCAAGTTGATCTTGCATTCCGATAAACTGAAGAATAATATCTCCTTTAAGTGTGTGATCTCTAAGAAAGTGATGCCTAATATCTATGTGTTTTTCATGGGAGTGATGTGAAGGGTTCTTACTAAGGGCAATGGAACTTGTGTTATCACACAAATTTTGATTTTTAGTAAAACTCAAGCCATAGTCTGTGAGTGCGTGTTACATCCAAAACACTTGAGCACAACAACTTCCAGCTGCTACATATTCAGCTTCAGCAGTGGAAAGTGCTACAGAATGTTGCTTCTTGCAGGACCAAGAAACTAATGAATCTCCTAAGAAATGACAAGTTCCGGATGTACTCTTTCTATCCAGTCTACATCCACCAAAGTTAGCATCAGAAAATCTTTTTAGAACAAAATCATTTCCAGATGTATAGAATAATCCTAGATCCATGGTTCCCTGAAGGTAGCGAAAAATTCTTTTTACTGCCTTTAAGTGAGATTCCATAGGATTGGATTGATATCTTGCACGTAAACATACTGAGAACATTAAGTCTGGTCAACTAGCTGTTAAGTATAGTAGACTTCCTATCATACCTCTAAAATATGTTTGATCTACTGGTTTCCCAGCTTCATCAAGATCTAAAGAATTTGAGTTACCAATGGGAGTACTTGTACTCTTAGTGTTGTCATAACCATACTTTTTACGAAGATCTTTAATATACTTATGTTGAGATATGTAGGTTCCATCTGGTTTTTGAGAAATTTGAAAACCAAGGAAAAATGTTAACTCACCCATCATACTCATTTCAAACTCAGATTTCATTATACTTGCAAAAGAATCAGTCAAAGATTGCTGAGTTGAACCAAATATAATGTCATCAACATAAATTTGAACAATCAAAACATTTTTCTTATCTTTATTTATAAAAAGGGTTGGATCTGCATTTCCCTTAACATAGTTATTTTGAAGCAAAAATCCAGTGAGTCTATCATACCATGCTCGTGGGTCTTGTTTAAGACCATACAAAGCCTTGGTAAGTCTAAAAACATGATTCAGATGTTTTGTATCTTCAAAGCAAGGAGGTTGTTCTACAAAAACTTCCTCTTGAACATAACCGTTATGAAAAGCACATTTCACATCCATTTGAAAAAGTTTGAAATTAAAGAATGCTGCAAAAGCAAGTAGAATACGGATAGATTCAAGTCTAGCTACTGGAGCATAGGTTTCTTCATAGTCTATTCCTTCTTGCTGATTATAGCCTTTAGCAACAAGTCTATCTTTATTTCTAACAATGACTCCATTTTCAACACATTTATTTCTGAAGACCCATTTTACTCCAATAACAGAAGTTTCCTTAGGTCTTTCAACCAAGGTCTAGACTTTATTCCTTTCGAATTCATTTAGTTCATCTTGCATGACTTTAATCTAATCATCATCACCTAAAGCTTTATCAGTGATTTTGGGTTCTAATTGGGAAAGAAATGCTAGATGTTCTACCTAATTTCTTAAGGATCTTATAGTCCTTACAGGTTGATTTACATCACCAATGATACTATCACTGGGATGATTCTTAAGAAACACTTGATTTGGGTTTTGTAAAACCTGTTCATCAACATAGGGTAGAAAGTCTTCTGGGGTAAATATTTCAGAAGTATCTTCTAGAACATCATCCTTATCAGAAGGTTCTTCAATCAAAGGTTGATAATCAGTTTTTGAAAACACATCCGAAGATGTAAGTTGAGGTGGTTTAAAAACAAAAGGATCTGACTCATCAAATTTCACATGTACTGTTTCTTCAACAGTACAAGTATTTTTATTAAAAACTCTATAAGCCTTAGAGGTTGTGGAATATCCTAAGAAGATTCCTTCATCAGATTTTGGTGAGAATTTATGTAGGTTATCTTTATTATTCAAAATAAATACATTGCAACCAAAAACCTTGAAGTAGTAAAGTCTTGGTTTTCTACCATTCCATAACTCATAAAGAGTTTTATTAAGAAAAGGTCTAATTAAAACTCAATTTATAGTATAGCAAGCAGTACATACAGCTTCAGCCCAGAAATGTCTAGCAATAGAATATTCACTCAACATGGTTCTAGTTTTCTCTTGAAGAATTCTATTTCTTCTTTCAACTACACCATTCTGTTGAGGAGTTATAGGTGCTGAAAAATTGTGAGTAATTCCTTTCTTACTACAAAAAGTTTCAAAATCAGAATTTTGATATTCTCCTCCATGATCACTATGAATAGTTTTCAATGGAAGGTTTTTATCATTTTTAACATGAGCTCTAAATCTTTTGAAATATGAAAAAACTTCAGACTTCTTTGCTAGAAAATAGACCCAAGTAAATCTACTGTAATCATAAACTAGAACAAACACATAGTATTTGCCTCCAATACTTCCAGTTTGTGTTGGACCAAAAAGATCCATGTGCACTAACTGTAATGCATCAGTTGTTGAGACGTCAACGATTGATTTAAAACTAGATTTATGTTGCTTGCCATATTGACAAGGATCACAAACTTTAGAAGAATAAAATCTATGCTCCGGTAGATCCTTAACTAGTTTCTTCTTAGAGAGTTTACATTGGTTCCTAAGGTTACAGTGACCTAGTATTCTATTCCATAACAAGGAGTGATCTTCCATTGCACTTAGAAAAGGTAAATCTGGGCTTCTAAGATCTTCTATGTTTAAGGTGTAAACATTCTCTTGCCTGTTGGCTGAGGGAATAAATTCTTCCTTGGAATTGTGAACTAAACACTTATCATTCCTAAAATTTACAAGGTAACCTTCATCACAAAACTGACTTATGCTAATAAGGTTGTTCTTAAGACCCTTACCAAAAAGAACATTTTAAATCAAGGTTTTACCAAGAAGAACAATATTACCAATACCAACAATCTCTCCCTTAGCATTATCTCCGAATGTTACCTTTCCTCCTTTCGTTTTGATAATCTTTTAAAAATAGCTTTTGTTACCAGTCATGTGCCGGGAACATCCACTAACCATGTACCATGTATTGTTGCTGGTACTCTCTTTATTTTCCTGAAATCAAGAAGTAAATTAGACTTTCGGAATGCAAACTTGTTTGGATCCGAGATTTCCAGACAATAAAATTTTAGGTACCCACATCTTCTTAGAAAAGTAAGCTTTGTGAAATCCTAGAGATTGGGTTTTGTTTAAGAAAAAATTCTTTACCCAGTGACCTCCACATTGACACTTGGTACAAAATGGGGCACTTTGAGGAACAAAATAATTGTTACTGAAAATTGGTTTTGCATGGGTATAACCAAATCCGGATTTATTTCTTAAAGGTCATATTTGAGAATACATTTTATCCAAATTTTCTTTACCATGAGTGAATTTTGATAAACACTTCTTTAAGGAAAAAATTTCGGACTTGAGTTTTATAACCAAGTTTTTATCCTCAAAATCATTAGTTTTTGAACTAGAGTTAGGCTCAAAAACAATTTTCTTACAAATTACTTTTTCTAATTCTTTAGAAAGTTTGTTCTTCTCATAACTTACTTCTTCAAGATTTTTTGAAATACTTTCAAAATCAAAATTTTTCTTATCAAGATCTTTAGAAAGATCTGATATCTCTTTTGTAAGAATAGAATTCCTAGAATTTTCCTTATCGAGTTTCTTATTGAGTTTGGAATTCTCAATTTCAAGAAGTTCAACAAAACTAGAGACTTCTTCATAAGTAGGTAAAGTATTTTCCTCATCAGAAGATGATTCTTCATTAGAAGAGTTATAATACATAATATCATTACAATTTAATGAAACATTGGTCAATGATTCAGCATTTCATACCTTAGCCATAAAACAATGATTATCAATAGGTAATCTGGATATAAGACCAGGATTCTTCTGTCCTGAAGATTCTTAATCAGAAGATTCATCTGAAGAGTCACCACCACTGGCACTCCAGGTGTCATTGGCTTTCAAAACATTCTTAGCTTTGGCTTTATAATATTTCTTTCTATTCCGGTCTGAATGTCTTTCCTTCCTTTCTTTCTTTTTGAGCATAGGGAAATCTGGTCTTATATGTCCAGCTCTTTTTCATTCATAACAAGTAACTTCTACATCTTTTCTATCTTTCCTGTCCTTTTTCTTATACTTGGATTGGAAATTTCTCTGTCCAGCATCTTGTTAATCCTTCGAGCAAGATTTTCTAGTTCATTTTACGATACTTCACTCTCACTAGATTCGGATTGGAAAATAAATTTCTTAGACATGGATCTGGTTACTCTCTCAGGAGTCTTAGCTTTCATCTGATTTGAAGTTGTAGTAAAAGCAACAGTACAATTTCCATTCTTCTTCTTGATGTTGTCAACATCTCTCTTCATTCTGGTTTTATGTTGTAGAAGAGTTCCAAAAAGCTCATCAAGAGAGATCTGAGTGACCTTCATGTTCTCATCTATAGCTGTTCTCTTGGATTCCCACTCATTGGGCATAATATCAATTATTTTATCCACAAGAGCTTCATCATCTAGACCTTTCTCTCCCATAGATTGTAGACTGTTGACTATAGTCATGAATCTCTGTTGAAATTTACATATAGGTTCTCCATAAGGAAAGTTGAAGCCATGATATTTAACTCTAAACATAGCTCTCCTAGTCTCAATCACTTTAGAAGTCCCAAAGTGTGTAACCTATAACTTCTTCCAGATACAGTTAGCTGCTTCACAAGAAGAAATTTGGCTATATATATTTCAAGTCATTGAACATAGTAGAGTATTTCGTACCATATAATTAAGTTGATATTCTTGTTTTTCCTGGTTAGTGAAAGTTCTAACTTCCTTGTCAGGAATTTTATAATAACTAGTAAGCATAACAAAGTTGTCTACTCCAGTATTGGTAACAAAAGTCTTCATACGATCTCTCCGGTATTCATAATCATTACCATCAAAGATTGGTGGTCTTGTAGGATTCATATTATCAATCGAACCAACATTAATTCATTCCATACTAGAAAAATCCTTCGATACAAAAAATTCTTAGTAGCAAAAGTTTTGTAATAACAAAGTTCGGAATGAGAAAGTTCCGAACGGTAAAGTTCGGAATGAAAAAGTTCGGAATGACAAAGTGAGTAAGAAAAACTTATTCGTAAGTATAAGTATTTTAGAGACCTGCCCTGATACCAATTGTAGGATCGAAATAGTGATGTTGATGCTCAATATACAAGAGGGGGGGTGAATTGTACAATTTAAAAATTCCTTTGGAACCTTTAAAGTTAGTTAAGAATAACTATGTTTTCCTTAATCAAAGGAAATTACTAAGTTTAACAAAGTTAAACTAAGAAAATTCACAACACCTCTAATACCGAATGCAAACTTGAAAAGAGATTCTGAAAGTAGGTTTCGGAAATATGGTTCCAGAAATTGAAACTTAACAAAAGATTACAATATGAGATTCTACCTTAAAGCGTATAGAATCTAAATGAAATAGAGTACAAGTAAGGAAGTATAAGAAAGTTATACTTTCCTTATAATAAAAAATGCAGCGGAATATAAACAAGTAGTAGAACTACTAGTAACAAGATATAAGTCTTTTAACCGAAAGAGAAGGGTATCCAACAACCTTTGATAAAGGTCCCTTGATTTATACTTTCAAGCAAGTCTGTCTTACCCACACCAGGGTATGCCCTCGATACGAAGATCAAAGTCTCTGTCTTGCAATCCCTGCAAGCCCTCAACTTCAAGGTAGTTGGAAACCTCTGTCTTCCTTAGCAAGGAATCCCTCGAACTTCAAGGTAGTCGACACCTCTGTCTTCCTTTCCCCGGAAGCCCTCAAATGTAATCACCAACATTCGGAGTCGCACGAAGCTTTGAGAGTTAATAAGAGCCTCTCTCTCTAGAAATCACTTCAAGTATGTAATCACATGAGTCGAAGATCAGTCAGCCTTTCATCCCTTCAACACTTCAACATCGAGCTCTTTCAAATGAGCTCCTATTTATAGGTAAGGTCGGATCCTTCTCCAACGGTCATATTTTCCTTAAAGATCGGAGGGACCTGTACACGTGTCACTTAGACAATGGTTAGTTTATAACAAAATAGACGACATCATTTTATAACAAAACAAGTGTAACATAATGTATGACATCGTTTTAAAATCTAACTCAAATGTTCGGAATGAACGCTTCAGAGTGAAGGTTCGGAGTGTAATGAAAATAATAAAGAGTAGACAAATTATATAAGTGTAAGAAGAATAAAAGTTCGGAGTCTAACCAAAATATTTTCGGAGTTTGAATTAATTCAGAATGTATAAAACAAAGATAATCAGATTCTGTTTACTAGGTGAATTCAGAATGAAAATTCGGAATGAGAATTCGTCATCATAATTTGTAATGAGAATTCTTCATCAGAATTCGTAATGAGAATTCCTCATCAGAATTCGTAATGAGAATTCCTTATCAGAATTCGGAATGAGAATTCGTCATCAGAATTGATAATAAGAATTCGTTGTCGAACTTCATAAGAATTCATATCCTGAGTCTGGAGTAGAACTTTGTCAGAGTTCGTATCCGGAATTCGGAATGAAACTTCCTTACAGTTCTTATCTAGAATTCGGATCCTAAAACAGAATGCTTCATATCAAAGTTTCAACGATTCCGAGAAAATTGAAATGAATCCGAATCACATACTTAAGAAAAATATGGATGAAAATATGATAAGGATAATTTTTCTTATAAAAGTGATTTTGCTTATAAAAGAAATTTTCCTTATAAAAGAAATTCTCCTTATAAAAGCAATTTTCCTTAAGAAAACAATTTTCCTTATAAAATAAATTTTCCTTAAGAAAACAATTTTCCTAAAGGTAAGGTGTTTTTGATTTTCAAAACAAGAAGGAATGGAAAAGTCATAAGGAAAACCTTATTGACTCAACAATCTTTCTAAGAGAAAATGTTGACATAAAAATTGAAAGGAATGACTATTTTGAACGATCCATTGGGAATGTAACCTTATTTTCCTCCCAATGGGATATTTTATGTGAGGATTGAAGTGAAGAGTGGGGTAAGAATTATTGTAATATAGTTTTTGTGGACATTTCAAGTCATATGACATTGGTGAGGTAATTTTAATTTAGATCTAACCACTCCATTGACCTGGGTGTAGTGATATGTTTTCAATGGTGTTCAAATAATTTTTGTTGATCATGGATTGCCCTTTATTCATGGATAATATTAAATTTCTAGTTGAGGTGTGGGATCCATGTAATCTAATATATTTTATTAGTAATTCATAATTTCATTATTTGTTCCTCAATTTTATGGATATAATGGTATGAACTAAGTTGATAGGTAATTACATTTTCTAAACTTAATGGTTTTGGGAGTATTTATATTGGTTTATTTGGTCTTTAGGTGTTTTATGAGGTTCTTAATGCTTTCTAATTTTTATAAAATCATAATTTATTTTCAGAAATGTAAATTAATATAAATATTATGAATTAATTAGTATTTTTTAAATTTGTTACCTAAACACACCGTTAATAATAGTATAATATTCTATTTATGGATATGTAATCGGTTCCCCAAGTATATCAAGATTGTTTGAGAATATGTATAAATTGAATGATGTAATTTTGTGAAAACACAATATGAAATTTTAGAAATTTTAGATGATTAAATAATAATTATTATTATAGTTTTTCAGTTTTGTTTCCTTTTTCTATATTGGAGGAACATTTTGGAATCATATGAAGATGTTGGTGACTAATTCTGATAAATAATATATTGGGAATCAAATCTATTATTTCTAAGGCATCATTTGGGATGACAGATGATTGTTAGATTATAAATTATGTTTTTTGGTGATAATGATTGTATATATTGATAAAATATTCATTTTATGAGATAATTTATTTTGGTTTGTGGATGTACTGTCGATTGTTGTGTTTACAATTGTTTCTGAACAAAAATTTGATGAAACCATAATGATAAAATATATATGTAATAGATTTATCATTAGATTTATGTGGTGTCAAAGAATTTTTTTATAATTTAATTAATGAATTTAATGAGATAAACATTTGAATAAATATATATGTAAATACAAATTCTTTGTCAATTTGATGAATTTTGAATTTATAAAAATATTAATTGAAGTTGAAAATATTATTGAATGTGTGTGGATGTTAGTTTGGTGTGTTGAATTAGTGGTTGGATTATTTGTGGTTGTATTTTATTAGGTGATAATTTTATAGGATTGAAATAAGTATTATTTATGTGAAATATTATTTTAGGATTCTATAAGTCTCTCTATTCATTATTTTATGATATTTATATGTACATAAAAACTGAATTGGACAACCATATCAACACCCAAATGGGTTGTTATTATAGTGTTTTCTATAAAATATAAATTTTTGGTGAAATGGATGAATGGATACCCCATGTAACAAAAATATCCTTTTTTCATAAAATATACATGTGGTACCTAATTTATGGTGATTAATGAACAATTTGGGAAGATTCAGTGGTAAGGATTGATGAATATGGCACCATAGGTGGTTATTCTCAATGATGGTATAATATTTTGTGATTATTCATAGAAATTATGTTGTTGTGATATGTAGTGGGTGTCATTCATGTTTAGAATAGGATATTATGTTGATATACATCACATTCATGATACCCTAAAAACCGTGTCATGTGATGATGTTTTGATGCATATATTTTCTAATGATATTATGGGATACAAGACCCTCCAATAGGTCTGGGTAGGCATGATTGTGGCTGGAACCGTATAATAGATGGATGGATATGTGATGTAATGGTATGTAAAGAATGTGAGAACATGAAATCTGTTGTCGGGGAATGAGATCTCCAAATGGGTAAGGAAGTGAATATGAGGATCCATTTCTTATATCATTGATATTATTTCACTACATTGGATGCATTATTTGGTTATAAGAGCATGGTGTGGTTGAGATAACATATGTGACCTATTTCGGTGATTATTGGTTTTGATTATTATTCAATAATTTATTAGTATACTTTTCAATCATTTTCTTGATAGATCTTTTGTATGATCCTATTTAGTATACAATTTATATTCTACATTATTGTATATAAAATTATATTCATGATTTCATGAGGGATTCATCAAATATTGTTATAAATACAAGAATAAAAGTTGTATTTTATTCAACATTGATGTCATAAGACATTTCATTTGGTATTCAATTTTGGAAATTAAAGTTATTTGTTACATTTTTTTATTAATTTTGTTCTAGTTTGGTTCAATTTTAAATTAATTTATTCATATACATGGTTGTTCTAATAAAAACATTCTATCGTTCATTTTTTATTGAGGGAAATTACTTCCATATATGTTATTTTTATACCCTATGTTGTAAAAACTATCCTGGGGTCTATTTACTATGGTATTTTGGGAAATATTATCTCTTCTGTAGTTTCCATACATTGAGGGAAACACTTATATGGAGGGGTAATGACACCACATACCTCAAACTCTTCCTTTATATAGTTTATTAGAATGATATTCTACTTTGGTGTATGTTCTCAATTTTCTGATTAAACCAACATCAAAAGAAATTCATCATAAATTTCCCATATTATGGTAAACAAATTCTATATTATTGATTTACCAGTGAACAATTAATATATCTACATATATTATGTAAAATATGATGGGGGTAGTACACTGGGACTTATAAGTTTGTATGTCGTCTCTTCATAAAAATAGACTATAGAGCGAGATTCAAGAAATTTATTAAATATCTATACAATGTTGAGTTGGTCCATAAATTAATTTCAATGGTTCTAAACCCATAAGGTCAGTGATCTTTCAACTTTGGATTTACCTTAATGGATGAGGTCACATTAGTCACTTCTAAATGCATTGTTATTAGTAATGGAATAAATTAGGATGGTTAAATAAATAATCATATCATGTTCATGAAATCAGATTTTATAAGCATACAATTTCATGTAATAATTAACAAAAAATGAATTAGTGGGATTCCCTCCATTATTAATTTGATCCTTATGAAGTTATTTCATCAGAAATGTTTTTGGGTAAGACCTAAACGACATATTCTCCATATTTTTTGAATATTAAAATGTAGTATATCATCTAAAAGGTTTTGGAAATAAAATTGATATCACACTAACCATTGATATTATGATTACTCGTTATAATTAAAATTAATATACTTTTAATGGATGGTAGTTTATTATTTAACTGATATTCCCAAAAAATTAAAATAATTCTCACCATTATAAATGAATTTTTTATCATTCTAATATGAGTGTGTAGATATTTACAGCTATGAATGTAATGACAACGAAACAATTATCCAAAAAATGTGAATGTAATGATACATTCAAAAAGTAAAATGCACGCGATATATATTAAATTTTATTCAAGAACATATATATGTGCTAGTGTAACACAATATATTAATCAACACAACATAGATGATACAAAATAAACTGTTGTGGTCATTGAGGGTTAATATGAGTAGTGTTTACACTTGAGAGTAAATTATCACATAATGATATCTGATAAAATTTACACTATCAATGTTGTGGTTCATCAATGTGTATACCACACATATATTTTTTGAATTAAGATATATTTTTCTATCATATATTCCATGTTAAGGACGTGAATATTATATTAAACCACCAATCTCTTTAAAATCAAATCATTTTAATTATAAATTAAATCAATTGTAGTTGTTATTTATATATAAAAACATTTTTCCCAAATTAATATATTTATTGATTGATGGTATAATAAATAATGTAAATTTATTAATGTTATAAGTGATTATTAATGATGGTCCTTGAGTAGACACATTATTTTATCCACTATAAATAATAGTTAAATATGAATACTAATTTTAACTCAGTCATTTTACAAATCCAATAAACGTTCCTGAAATATGGCTAAAAAAAATCTATGAGCACTAATTTAACATTTTCACAACACCTCTATCTTGTTCAAAATGTCATATTCAATTTTCCTATATATTTCTCATGGTTTTAGGCTCCATTACCTATAAAAATAGAGGATTTATGAATGTTAGAGATCCTATCACTCAACATCCCTCATAGCCTTCCAGAAAGTGAAAAATGATCTCCCTTAACTTTAAGTTATCCTAATTAAAATGATAGAGATCCTATATCACTCCCACACATCCCATATAATATGAATCCCATTACATTCACATGTTATATTTATGATTAATGAATAATCATACAATTACCAGTGAATAACACATAGAACAAAATGATATACTAATCATTATACCAGCACACTAATACTATTTGAGCTCCAATTATGTAAATATAACACGAGTAATTGAGGATTTCCCTCATCCCATATAATAATTTTTGAAATATTTGTAATGGGTCTTCTTAAGACTACATCAAGTATAATAATTCATAACCCTGAAGCATGATATATATTGGTAATATAGAATTTTTCAATAACTCATAATTACCATGTGTGCTTAAAATTTTCATCAATAAAAAAATTATATTATAAGCCAAAAAAATTTATTCTATGGAAGGGAGAAAACTATAAACCCACTTTAATCCACTTTTAATAATGATATGAAACCTGTATTCCCTCATTCATTATTAGTGGAATAATGAGTTCCTCTGGTTCATTATTAGTTTTTAACAAATCATTCACCATAACCATCGATAGGGATAGTGGTTCAAAAATAGTCATGAAATTAATTACTCAAATATTAAATAATAGTGGAATTAAACAAATTTTACCCCTATATTCTCAAATTATTAAATTTAAAATCCATTAATATTAGGAAAAAACTAATTTTAATAATATCACCTAATCCTTTCACATGGGTTACTTATTTACATGAATGGGAAAATTATAACACTCATGAACCCCCACCCCCAACAGAATAAATATTCCTTAGATAAAATTAGATGACAATCCTATGAGATACATATATATAATTACTATCCCTAACTGAAATGGATCCTCAATGAATTGAGAACCATAATTTCTCTCGATAGAAAGGATCCTTTTATATAGATTTCATGTTGATCTTCTATAGTATCCAAACACTCATCCTGTCAACACGTAACTAGTCCCTACATATCATAAACATTATAAGAGTATAAGTAGCCTATAAAATAGGAAATTGAAATAAACGGTCCACTAAATTGTTGTAATCATTAATAAATATTCTATTTTATTCACTTTTAAACATGATATTTTTAAATAATTAACATAATAAAACTCTATATATTGAAATTTCTAGTGTATTTTGGAAATTTTGAGTATTACATTAAAACAGAAAACATTAATTAGAAAATAATTATTGAAAACTTCTTTTACATAACCAAAAAAATTACATCATTATTAATAAAAAATGGGATTACCTGATTATATACATTTGGAAAAGGAGTGTTATAAAACCCTACAAGATAATAATAATGAAATAACATGGGGAATTAAATATTAGTTAGACTATATAAATATCAATGGATAATAAAATCAACAAGAATAATAAATAATTATATTGCATGATAATTATAACATGGTAAATGTGGAAACAACATACAACATTATAATAATTATTGATTTTTTTATTAATTGTATTTACATGTTCTAAAAAATACAAATAAAACATTATACAAATGAATATTATTTTGTCATTGAAGTTTCATTAAATATTTATAGTAATAATGATTCGAGATAATGGATCGATTTTATCACATAAAATATTTATTAAATTACATGAATCTAATAAAATTATAAATGATATTTATTATTCAGTAAAATAGTTATATTATATCATTTAATGTGTATGTAATTATTAATTAATATGTATCAGACAATTTAACCATTTTCATGTTATATCATAACTCACTATGAATAGGATGAGAGATGCTCTTACATGATAACTATTTATTGAGTACTCTTGAGATTTTATCATTCATAGACCATATTATAGAGAGGAAATGTATCAATCAAGGTGATTGGACTGAGCTCAACCTATTCCATTTATTGAATGAAGGTGATATTATTTTTAGGACATCAAATGCAATATTGGATCTCGGCACCATAACCATTAATTAAAAGAAAAATATCCCATAGGTTTTTGATGTTCAAGTGGATGATATAAAATAACATGAAATTGGAATCTTCATGACGTGATTACTGATGACAAACAGATGGCGACCATATGGATTTAGATAAAATAATGTATTTACATTATTTATTTTTATTTTTATGCTTCTTTGGGTGTGATCCTCATGCTTAAACTGGGTAGCGATTCACTGATTATGATCTTGTTACATCGATTTTAGGTGAAAATTTGTTAATTCCCCACCCCACCAACTTTTAATGCACACCTTAATACACTTAATCTATTCTTACTTTATAATTTTATTTATTATCATTATGTTTTCAAATGTTTCATGGTTTTATTAAAATCATTGCATATGATAGTATTTTTTTACACATCCCTATATTAATATGTGATAAAACCTACCCACTAAACTCTTTTGTGTCATGACCTCAATAATAAATCCATTTTTAGAAAAAATAAGACATATAAATCATATTGTGGATGTTTAACTCCTTAAAGAAACCTAAAATCCATATCTTTACAACACCATATTCTATGTTATTAATAAAACCAATTTCTAGGTATAATGATTTCCATGTATTTCATAATCATATATAACAAAAATTCAATCAATGTTTTCCCTAAAATATTTTGGTATCTTTTGTAACTATTTACATTATTACATTACCTACATATCCAATAACATTTATAATATTTATGTGATATTTATTTTGTATTTTGACCAGTATAATTATTGTGACCCACACATTTTATAAATAAATATAACATATTATTTATAGAATATTCCATACATATCATCATGATCCATGATATAACTTTAATAGTTTAATCTACCAGGAAACATTTGTTAATAAAAAATAGTATATAAAAAACTCCAAAATATCACACATTTAGTTATTCGCAACAAGAAACATTCTTACACAGAATATATATAAAATTGTTCTTCGTATCCCCTGGAAAAGAAATCATATAAATGGGTGAGCTCAGAAACCCAGTAATGGTAAAAAGGGTTTATATCAATAAATTATCATTTGTAAGAATATATTTATATAACTATGTAATAAAATCATCATAAATGTTCAAATTTAGACCAAAGTTCATATCATCATGATTCATTAGATAAATATTTTCACTTCAAAATATAGCAATTGAAAATAAATCGAATAACATGATCTGTGAGAGATTAACATTGGAAGATGTTCATGGCATAAAATAGTATCTATTGTGTGTCAAATAGTCATCCTAGAAATATCATTTCAAGGATACCGACCCTGAAATTCATCATATTTTAATATTTTTATAACAACCTATGTATCTATTTTAATATTGGGATAACCTCATGTGTAACCATTATGGGCTTGGGCTAACAAATCGTATATTCTTTGTTCCTATTATGATAACATTATATGTACATTTTGAGAAAATGCATCTTTAATCATTACCAAATAAATTACAGGGATATAATAGATCCAAATAACACATAATAATAATACCACTAAATAATTAGTAACAAATGTAACATAGGATCATTTTCACAGTAAATCCTAATAAACATCTGTGGTTGTTATTATAGGTAAAATTTCTTTGAAAATCCAACTGTAACATTTCATACGGGAAATAACCTCTTAATTTTGTAATAACATGTTCAGAAATAAATGTTTAAAAATATTAATATAATCATTTTTTACAAGAGACACGTAAAATTTTAATTTAATATTCATTGAAAAGAGAATGGATGATGATGGGAAAAGGTGCTAATGTGATGTATGTTAAAAGCAAATTTCAATTCATGTATTTTTTACAATGATTAAAGTACCAAATTTAGAAACAAATTGGAATCAATTGCTTATTTTTTATTTAATAAAATACATGTATAAATATAGAATTAAAAATTCATTTTAGACTGGTAAAAAAAACCATAAAGGCAATATCAATAAAATAAAAAAATTGAATTAAAATATTCCACGAAAAAGTGATAGATAAATTTAGTTGTTCATAAAAACAATATTTTAGTCACTTGAGTATATAATTTTTGGGAAGTTAATTCAAAATATACAATCTCTCGAAAAAACCATATTATAATAAAATATTCATTCTATTTTTGTGATAAATAATTGAATTTCATCATTTGGAATTTTAGCATAAATAATCCGAGTTGAAATGATATAATTATATAGAACCCTAAATGTGTTTGTAACTTGAGAGTTGTAATTTCCCTGAATATAATTACATTAAATTAAAAATTAAAAACCTTCAACATAAAAATATTAATGATAAATTTTCAAGAAGATACATTATATACATCTCTAAAAATAATCAAGTTGTATAACATAACATATGTCACAAAGAACAAAACTTGGGATGGGGAACCATAGATATTTTCCAAACTCTAAGTAAAAATACTGTGAGAGATTGAACATGAAAGAAAACATTGAAAATTATTAAATATAATGTAATAATTATAAAAAATGATAATGGGAATATATTATTAACATGATAAATAAACCATGGTGTATACAAAATTAAATATCACATAATTAAAATTTGATACAAAAAACCCATTAAAATATATTATACATGGTTAGTATGTGATATGAAATCATGTACGATAAATTTTAATTAATTTTAGGCCTATAATATAAGTATATTCATACTTATAATCACATTTTTTGTCATGTTTTATTATTTAATCACCAATTTATTAATAATTCTCTATCAATTTCTTCATTTTGGTTGTTAAATGAATCATTTCTCATGTTGTATTGTTAAAAGAATTCTAAATTATTTAATTTGATAATTCTTCCATAATTATCTATAATTTTAATAAATTAATAAATAAAAAATTTATTCATAATATAAAATTAATTAATAATTCATATATAGTGGTGATGAAAATGTATTACATGGATTCATGGGGATGATTGTATGTACATATGCACATGAAATGTTTCCATATTTTGATTGATGGAATGAAATAACAATAAATAAAAATTCAATATTACAAAATAATTTTTAAAATTTCAATATAAAACATATAAACATAATATATAATTATTACAATCTATGTAAATTCAAAATTTAAACCAAATCACCTCACATGTTGGGGTGGTAGTCCACACGTATGCATGAGTGCCATTATTATTTTATGATGAATGTCATTTTAAGAAGGCGAATATAATATTATAATTATAAAAACATAATATTTTCATAAATATAATATACAAACATTGAATACATCGTAATAAAAATCAATGAATGATAGTGAGATAATGTAAATAGTATCGTTAAGTGGAGGAGATAGTCCACACCTATACACAAAATACACTTTTATCTCCCATTCAATAGTGAATATTTATGAATGGGTTACGAAATAGTAATAATAATAATATACCATTATATTTATAGTACAATATTCAAATTTTTATTGTGAAAAATATTGGTTAACAAGAATTAGAATAATAAATAATATTTAATGTTCTTCGTTAATATTTTACATAATCACTAAGATACATCTTTTTCCTTACACCATATGTATTGATAGATTAGTCTTAATAGATTAAAAGATAATAGATAATTAATATATATAATATAGTGTGGAATTGGATGTGGTATTTAATGAGATAGAAGGATTCAATTTTGAAAATTATGGTGGAGTATATATTCTCATTTCTTTTTGTGGGGAGGTATATAAATGAATTTTCCTAAATTATTTTAGTCACCTAAGTTCACATAGATGTGAATGTGTAAAAATATGGACATAAAAAATTTTAAAATAATAGAGAGTTTAAATATATCGTTTTAATAAGAAATATACTTTTTAGGTGGAATTTATACCCTTGTCAGATTATTTAACTCTAGGTAAACCTTCATTAATATTAACCATAGTAACAAAATTTTAACGTTGTTAGCATTCATTATGAGAAAAAATTATGTTAACCAAAATAATATATATTAAAAATTATTATTAGAATTATGAAATTAATTTTACAATATTTAATTTCAATTAGTGGTAGAATTAATGTTCAAATTCAAGAACAAATCACACAAAAATCAGATTAGAATAGTGCATTTTTATGCACAAACCTAAATTTAATGCCATTCATGCCTTTTAGAAACCGTAAAATGAATTTCAAAATATTTATCTAATTGTTTAATAAATACATATCACTAAAGGTATTAATAAATATAAAATAATTCAATTACCTAAAAAAAGTAATTTTGATCATAAAGCCAATATATAGATAAATCTGTCATTAAGATAGAAAAAAAACTTTTACCAAAAACAATTATAATGATAAATGAAATGTAATTAATTATAAAATTTCTAATTTAAGGATTCACATTTTACTTTAATATCATAAATATACCATAATTTTACTTTTACTCAAAAAGGAATGAATTGTTTTATAAAATTAGTATCTTTCATCATTCCCTGAAAAATATATATTAAATGAAAAATAAAAAAAAAAGTCAACATTTGATCATATTGAAATGATTATTAGAAGAAATTATTAATTTAATAAAATTAAATTTCTAAAAATTTTATAAATTAATTATAATTTCCATGCCTAAAATTTATATGATACAATTCTTCGATGAAAACATTTTTTTGTGGCATTTGATGACATTATTGAAATTTGAGTACTCATTTAATATAAAATAATATTGAAATATGAAGTATTTAATCCCATTTAATTTTTCGATAATAAGGTTATGAATATTCATAATTATGAATTTAATGTGAATGTTATAGTATATCAGAAGATGTTTTAATCTCAGTGTTTCATGACAATAATGTTATTGAACACTTTTATTTTATTTCTAGAAAATTATATATTCTATAATATCCGGGCGTTAAATTCCCCCATAAAATAAATTATGTATTCATTATTTTTATCATTTCAATTAATATTTTCAATAATTTAAGACATATTTTAAAATATCCCACATTTTACAAAGGGATAATGAATCTTTGTTTTAAACGGGGAATTGGGAAACATAATGGTTACCTAAAATTATAAAGAATCAGGTTCCCTGTAAAGGAGAACATTTATTGGAACTACAAATATAGGCATGTATGGGAAATACAATGGTCTTAGAATAATATTGAGTGATCTAGAACATTATTATAAGAATTTTAATGACTACAAAAACTATATATTAATGTGGTTGAACATGACCTTCAGTTTTGTAGATAAAATTATAAAAATTAACATTTTCTCAATTTTGAGGAAATTTTTCATAGATTTGAATTATTTTAAAATGTAATATATGAAAATATACATGGTTTTTAAAAAATCCAGAAAAGTGATATCATCCATTGGTTTCATGTTTCAACTAATTTCAAAATCATTTTATCCAAAATCTCAATAATGAATGAACTATATGAATTTCAAATACTTGAAGTAGTAAAATAAAGTTATAATATATCATAATATCTACATAATAACAAAAATCATTTTTTTTCTTTCTCCAATCAGTAATAAAAATAATGAGGATTATACATTACATGATATATAAAATGAATAAACCTTTACATGAAATATTAATAAATAACATTAAAAAAATATTACTAAATAATCTATAAAATTTTATCATCAAAAAATAAAATTATAACACTCATTGAGGCATGATTAACTAGTATAAAAAACCCAAAATATTAGTAAATACCTTAAACATTTTATAAAATCAACTTAAAATTAATCCTTAAACAACATTATGTATATCTTAATGTGACACAAAATTTATGAAAATAGCATCACCATAACTTCTCCTAAAACATTATAGTAACTAGAATCCCAATAAAAAGTAAATGAAATCATACATGACTCCAAATTATAACACATTATAATTTTTCTCGACAAATTTATTGATAATAGAAAATACACTATAAATCCAAAAGATCATTAAACATCATCAATGATGACATAAATTAATATATAATCAAATCAAAAATCAAGTTAATGGTTTTTAAGACTCTATAATTCAATTCATCAAAATCATTAAACATTTTATCATATATAAATATCTCAATCTCATATTCGTGTACATATTAATTGTTATCTCTCTCTCAATCATGTGATATAATAAAATTTAACCTTTCCCCTAAATATATTTTCTTTGATAGCTATACTAGTCAACATATTGTTTATAATTCATAAATAAATACATCTTTAAGATAATCCATATATGTTTCACAATTCTTATGAATAGAATATTATATATGAAATTATTCAACAATATAATTCTCAAATACCAATACCTGAACACATTAATCATTCCAGTTCAATGACTGTCATCGGATAGTTAGTTCCTTTGTCTACGATTTATCACTTAGATTAGAGAATAATTTTGGATAATTTCAAAAATCTCCAAAGATAAGACATTGATCTATTGATGGAACATTATGATATAATTTAAATCCATCAATTCCAATAATCATTTTCTTCAATATTTAATTTTTCTATGACCATATTTTCAACTCAAAAATAATATCATCATTCCATTGAGACATTTCCCTAGGTTATTCTACCAACATTCATGACATATAGGAATATAAATATTCATTCATCCAGATTCCTCAGGAAACATAATTTTCTTATTTAGTGGTTAACTTGGAATCACACTAATATTGATGTTGGTAATTATATATAGTGATAGATTAATACTCATAACTAGAACCATTCACCTTCCATATCCTATTATAGTTGGTTTATAGTAAGGGAAACCATTACATCATCCTTCGCATTTTGTGTTAACATGATTCCTGTAATTTCAATCCATAGAATAGAACCCAAAATATCATGTGAGAAATAGTAATTATTGATCTTATAATCATGAAAACCCAATAATTGGATGTATAAACCCTAATATATTATTTTCATTATATAAAAACATAGGTTAATACTAGGTCATTTATGGTCATCATATATTCAAATTATTCATAATGGATCATGATGAAAATAATATTTAACCCAAGAATAATACCTATGTGTCCCTATATAGGTTTATATCCTTAGTACCATCGAAATTGTACTGATGAGGATGGATTTAATTCCTGTCCAACCCCATATATAGTTTTTACCCCTATGTGCATCTGTGTTAGAACTACAACCACTAAATAGTGTCCAGACATGTATGTATTTTCTAGGAATGAAAAAACCTTTTCTTTAACATAACTTATTTAATAATAATATAATTAGTCTTATCTAATGGTTTTTAACCAATCTTTCATTATTCTTGATTATATAAATAACTAATCCTTTATATGCGCCTAACTATAGTTACCATCATTTTCATAAATAAATATCAAACCATTGTGAAAGAATTTACAATATATATCCAAATAATTGTTGTTATAAGAATAAATTTTAATTTTCTTTAGAAACATGTATACATAAAAATGGAACATACCATATATATTACATCTCCCACATAGTAAATTATAATTTTCACCCTTCAATGTGAAATAATAAGTAGAACCCTTTATTATATCTTGGGGAAAAGAAACATAAGAATGGGTGAGATCAAATTCATAGGGAAGATAAACAAGATAGATTATGATAAATTATTGTAATATCCCTTACATTATAGACATATTTAACTATTTAATCATTTATTTTGATTTATTAATTTTATTAGTGGATTTGTTTCCTTGTGTAATAATAGTTTATATGTTGTTTCAGGTGATCATAGAAAAAATTTATGGAAAAATTATCATCTGTTTCTTTTGTCATGAATGGTGTAAAGTTAGAGGAAACATTCCTCACAATACATGATATCATGGAGGAGTAGTTATAAGGTTTAAAAACTATACAATTATTTATGAATAATTTTGTGGTCTTTAAAGATGCATTCTATAATGTGGGTGTATAGTTTTTCAAACCGTGTTGACTCCACAGTTATTTGTGTAACCTGGAGCCCTCTTCAACAAATGTTGGTGCGTAATTTGCAAATAATTTTTCATCCTATATGGTATCCCCATGTGACATTAAGAAATAAACCCTATCAGAAAGTTCCTATAAAATTGTTGGAACATGTTTTAAAAAACATTGCGGCCAAATCGTGCTCCCCATTGAAATATGGGAATTTACAACCCCCAATATTTTATGCATCTCAGCTGATTTTCATCCCCATTATTCATTCACCAGCCTTAGAGGGAAGCCAATCACCCAAGGTATACCAAGTATCAATAACATTCCTTTATTGTCTATTTGGATTGATGTTGCTTACAGATCAATGATTTGGGTAAGTCTAGCACTCATATTTCTTCTCATTTAAAGATTTGGGCTAGTGTTTTCCATCATATTTTTACAAAACAAAAACCATATTTCTATAGAGGATCATAGGTTATAGATTTAAATGGTTTATGAATAGGGATCTAAGGATATGATTTAATGTTTTATTCATCTTCAGATTCGAGGTAGGTGGTCTATATGTTATATCTCATATTAAGAAAGTTGATTTGGTCATGTGTGGTCTGGATAATGGTTATCTCTGATTGTGAATTCGATGAACTAATTTTTTTTAGTAAAATTGTTGGATAAATTTTTAAATAAACCCATAATGATACTAGTGGGATTAATGGGGTTTTAATAGACTACTTTAGGGTTGCCTATATGGTCTACTAAAATTCCAGAACTATTAAAAAAATAATTTTATACATAGAATTGAATTGTGATAAAGTAGATCCCTTACTGAACATGATGACAAGTTGGTTGAGTTGAAAAGGGAATATTTATTGTTGTATCTAGACCTGGATAATTCTCTAAAGGATTGTTGGATAAATATGGAATGGGGAGGATGATATTTAGTGACTTTTCTAAATAACATATGAATTGAACACGAATTATATAAGTGGGTTAATTCATATGATATTATTAACATGGTAAATGGGTAAATACATGTTCATTGTCTCATGTGTCATATGGGTTACTAAATAAGAATTTATGAATGTTCTAAATGGGTTAATGTATGTGAATTTTTTATTATTCTAAATGGTTTAAAGTATAGAATTGGAAATGGTTCAAATGGAATAAGCTATGTAAATAGTAAATAGGCTCATGGGTTAAAGATTTATAATGATTCACATGTGTTATGAAATTTTGATTGTATATGATAAATTTATTAGTTTTTTATGGATTGTGATATGGTATATTTTAAAAGTGGGTAAATTAGTTTTTTCACATGTCTTGGTATTTATGGGGTATTAGACATGATCTATGACCACATGTTGGGTTAGATTGAGCCTCTAAACCCCACCCCAATAATTCTTAGTCTTGGGAAGGGGACTAAGGCACTATGCAACTAATGGTTTCATTTGATGAGACTCCATTTACCAAGGATATGTGGTAAATTTAATCTAATGTTATCTAAAATCACTATACCTAGTGGGAAAGGGAACATGACTCATTACTTTATGCATATTAATTTACCGACTTAGGCCATTGTGTAAATTCGTGGCGTAATTTTCTTATCTATTACTTGTTGATGAGGGAGTGGTGAGAACTCTCTTCACTCCTATAGTGGTTCAGTTTATTGATTATCTTCTTGAGGACTTCTTGGGGATACCACCAAAAAGGAATATTGAGTTTATGTTAGAGTTGCTGACATGAATAGAATCGGTTTCCATTTTTTATATAAAATGGATCTGAAATAAATACAAGAAGGTAAATATTCAACATAGGAACTAGAGAAAAAGGGTATTATTCAATCATGTACATAAAATTGGGGTTCCCAAATATAGTTTTATCTGAATGCGGATGGGTCCTTATGGTTTTGTGTTTTTTATACGTAACAATGACAAATGATAGTAAAAATTAGATAGAAACATCAACAGATTGATGATTTTTTTACCAAATTAGATGTTCATTAGTGTTATCTATGAATAAAATGAGGTTGTATTATCCTCAGCTAGTGTTGACACCTTTTTAATTACAATGTACAACCTTCAAGGGTAGTTATGGGTTGTATGAGTTTTTTATGAATTTTTGGAAAACCAATGTACCACAAGTGTTTATGTATCCAATGAACAATGTCATTAACCTGTAACAGGACCATTTTCTAAATGTATTTGTGGATGACATCATAGTGTACAACAAAACACAGTTCTATTATTCCATACATCATGACATCATCCTACATTGAGATATCATAGGTTATATACCATGATCTTAAAATGTAATATCTAGATTGAATGGTTTCATTTCATAGGAAAGATAATCTCATTCATTGGAGTTTTTATAGACCTAGAGAATGTTCAGATAGTTTTTTCTTGGGATCATCCAAAGAATGTTATTGATGACCTATGTATTTTTGTGTTGGAGAGAAATTACCAAAATATCATTAAAATTTTTTCTTGTTTTTAATTAACACCTTGAGGAATGAACAATTAGGGAAATATATTATAGTGTTCTAGGGTTTGTGAGAATACCTTTCATGAATTAAAGAGGAAATTTTCAACAACACCAATTCTAATCTACCCCGATCTAGGAAATAATGATGCATTGCTTTGGGATGTATCTAGTGTTCGGGTTGGGGTTTTGTTCATGTTGGAAGTTCATTTTGTTGTGAATAGTTGAATATAGTTTAAATAACTTTAATGATATCGACATATGCATGATCCTATTTGATATGGGTGGTTCATGTCTTAAAATGTTGTTGGAATTACTTGTTAGAGAAATGGTTTATGGTGTATATCTGGCCTAAAAGCCTTAATTACATCTTGTCTTAGAAGGATTTGAATATCTTACTAGGATGATGGTTTAAATACATGAAATCCATTAACATAGTTCTAGTTATCACATTACAAAAGAGAAACAGTGTTACAGATTCATTATATCAGAACACTCGATATCAAGTGATTTAGGAATCATGTATGGAGTGGACGATGATGTTGTGGTTTTAAAAAATGCATCTTGAGGTGCATGACTGAAAAGGGAATAAAATTATTAAATCATTGGTAGTTGATTCCCTGATTATAATCCAAATTAAGGAATGAATGTGTGAGGATCCATAATGTTTGTCTTTGGGGGATGGTTTTAAAGGTAGGGATTCGCCTTATAGTTGCACCATTAGAGATGATGGGTTCATTATAATCATGGTCATGTGTTTATGAAAACTTGTATGTGAGAACAATTTATATAAATGTTTCATATATTTGTGTGGGAAATGAATCTTAGTTTGAATTTTTTTTCATGATCTTCTTTTGTATTATTGGTGTTTAGGGAAGAAGAAATAGGATGATGGTTTTTTAATGTGATGGATTACCTACCAGTAGCTGAAGGATCAGCATCAGCGGTATGGAGTTTTTTTGAAACCATTTACCATTATGAAATAGAAATGTATTGATGTGATGATTTATTTTTATATATCTATTCAAAGGATATCATAAAAGAATTATGTGATTTATGTAGTTTTGGATCAATTGAGCATGGAAGAACATTTCCCAATAATTTGAGAGGCCATCACTATGGATAATATGGGTGAGTTTTATGGTTAAGATAATGTATTGTTTCATGGGGTACATAGATTTATTGGTTTGTATCATGATTCATGCTTAACTATGAAATTCTATTAGGGATTACAGAGGGATCCTAGTAGAATTATGTTTTTGTGTATTACCATTCAACCATAGAACAAGGAAAAATTGGAGCACATTATTTTGGTATGTGGGGACATGTTGAGGGATTTATTTTGATAATATGGTGGATCATGGGAACAACATCTAGAATTGGTTAAGTATTCATATAGTAAAAGTCAGAATGATATGATTTAGATAAAACTATTTGAATTTCTCTACGGTATATGATGTTGATATCCATTGTGTTGTAGGGAAACTAGGGAATAAAATTTTTTGGGACTCAGTCTCATGTAAGAAACATTGAAATAGGATCAACTGATTCTAAAACATATGGATGTGGCATAGAGTAGGGTGAAGTCAAATGAATATCAGTATAATTGATTTCTTGAGTTTTCTGAAAGGTGACCGTGAGATTCTTCAATTTCTTCCAATGATGGGTCACAATTGAAATAAGAAATAGTCCATGTTGGTGCCCATGTACATGGGACAATTTGGGATTATAGAGAGTATCATTCCAGTGGTGGAATCATTGGATCATCTATTATAGTATTGTGGTATAAAAAATATTTCTATTGTGTCATATATTTGGAAGTATCACCCTAACCAATATCAAATGATTGATTTTGTGGTTGTGGATCTTGAGTACAATGTGTCCTTTGAGGAGCATCTAGTTCATATTATGGATCCTAGTGAAAAAGTCTTGAGAGGAAAGGCTGTACACTTTTTCATGTTTTGTGAAAAATGGCAACATATAGGAAGAAACATGTGAGAGGTATAAGGATATATATGAAATGTTCCCCAAGCCCTTTTATTAAGAATCATAATGATGGTTGGATGTGTGTCATGAGGATGATCCACTATTAGGTGGCAAGGTTATAAGATCCCATTCATCATGGAGTATTTTTCTTCTTTAAATATTATTTAAAATTTACTAAAATTTTTTAATTGATTATTTACATGTTTCATGAGGTAGTTAGTGTTGTATTGTAGGTTTAGGTGACAAAAGAAAGGGGAAAATGGTCTATTAGTTCATGTTTTATAGTTGGTATGTGGTTTGTGTGAAAACTATGCCTAGACAATGGTACCCTGAAGGAGGGATGTAGAGCTAAATAAATTGTTCGATTATGGGGACAAATAGCGGGGCATCATATATATGAATTACACATGTATGGAACATGGTTGGTCAAATCTTATAGACACCCTAGGTAACCATGGGACTTGGAAAACTAATAGATAGAGGATGTTGCATGATTTTTCAAACTGTGATGTCTCCCAAAGTAATTATGTGACATCATCCCTATCAGATAGAGGCTGACGCATCGTGGGTGCACAATTTTGAAAACCATACGGCCACACCTTGAACCTCATTAAAAAGTAATAATTTATCATTTATCTCTCAGGATTTTAAGTGTATCTACTTATTTTATTCCCCATTCATCATCATTACTCCCTATTTATTAACCTAAACCCCACTTCCTCCCAAGGATCATTCTATTTTCGATTCAATACAATTAAGAGTTTGGTTTTTTTTGTGTTGATGGAGTCTCTATTTAGGTCTATGTCCCATAATAATTCATTTGATCATATAATGTGTTATGGTTTTTTTCATCATTATATAAAGCCACAAACCCACTTTTTCCAAGAGATATTATGATTATTCTATTAAAGGAGCTGAATTATGGATCTAATTCTATGGATGACCATGTGTTCATCTTCATATTAATGGCAGGTGGTCTAAGTGTGATATCCCATCTTCTTGAAGTTTATTTATACCTGTATGGTTAGTGTAATGGTATTATCATACTATGAATTTGATTCTATTAAATGAATTTTTTAAAATGGTTGGACACATGAGGAATTCAACACCCAACAATCCCCATGGGTAGTATCATGGTTGAACATATATTATTGGAGATACCCTTTTTGTGCTCCTTCATTATTGAAAATTTAATAATTTTAATGCTGAGAATATAAATGACCTGTGACAAATTAGATCCTATGATTTACATGTTGAAATGTTATATAACCGTGAAATTGAATATGGATAGTTGTTTCAATATATTGATAATGGCCTAAGTGATTGTTTCGATTAATATAGAATTACTTGAATGAAATACAGTGATTGTGAAAATCACTTCTTAATTATAAATTAATTTCATAAATTCGTTAATTATTGTGAAAATATGAACATGATAAATGGTTAAATTCTTGTATATTGTGGAATTTTTTATATTGGTTAATGTGTGAGAATTTATGAATATGAAAAATGGGTTAATTTATGGTAACACTTTATTGGGCCGAAGGATTCATGGTTTAGAAAACAAAATGGTCTAAATGGATCATGATTAGTAAATGGAAAATTTCCAAAGGTGTTACAGATTGATGAAAATTCATATGTTGTATTAAATTTAAATTTTATAAGTTATTTGTATTGGTTGTGTATGGGTTTTGATATTATATATATGGTATATGGATAAATTTTAATGTAGACATAGCTTGGATGTTGTGGGATATTAGACATGAGGATCTATTCCCATGGGTTGGACTAGACTGAGGCTCTTAATCCCACCACTATAATTGATGGTTTTGGGAAGGGTATTCTGGAACGTTTACCCTAAAAAATTTATTTTATGAGACTACCTAGACCAGGTCTCTAAATTATGTATAATTACTTGTTCCCTTGTTCATAGTAATTTACAATCCTAGGTCATTGTGTAAATTATGTAAATGCCTATCCAAAGAAATAAGTGAAGAATATGGATTATGTGAGTAAAATGGTTAATGTGAATATTATTAACTATGGAACTCTTGTTGTCATATGTGTACAATTTCATTCATTCACGTTCGGCATTCACAATCTGTTTAGATTGGATATTTTGTAGAAACCATTAGTGGTGTCCTACTAAGTTGTTCACACACCATGGTTTGGACACAATTGGGTACTGAGAAGATTTCATGGCTATAGGTCCACACAAGGTAAATGGCCCTAATCTGGGGTGTTTATTCTAGCTTGGGAATTGCATGTATAAGAATTCAGACTTGGTAATAGGACCTATTTTAGGAATTTGTCTATTTTTAATGCCTGGTCTTTTCTTCACATGTTACTCTTTTATAATTACATGGTAAAAATATTTTTGGTTTTAATTCGAACAATATTTTCGAATGTTTAGTAATGAATTTATCATATTGATTGCATAATGTTTCTTTTTATTTCACATGTTATCTTCTTCTAAATACAATAAAAAAGAGGGTTAAGTATACCCAAATAAAATATATTAGCATTTCTAATATTTTGTAATCTCTAGAATATGGGGAGGTGCACATGAGGTCATTTGGTTACCTTTTTTAGGACATTGGTAAATTGAATCTAGGTGAGGGATGTAACAATGATAATATTTATGTTTATTATATGAAAAATGGAATGAGATCATGAACATAAAATTTAAAATTCATATTGGTATTACAGACCACATTTGATAAGGATAGTATGAAGATTTATGTTTTTTATCCCCATATTAATTTAACAATGTTGTATATGGTGAAGCACGACCCTTTTAAAAGAAATTGATCCCAACTTAACGAATTTAATCTCAAATAATTTTGGAATAATACATTATTAGGTTAATATTAAAGTGAAATATACTAATTCTTATTTGTCACTGCTCAATGTAATTAACAACAGATCCCTAAACACCATCCACACATTCATGTAATGTTTATCGGTTTTTCATTAAAAAATATTTAATTCCATTCATAGTGAATAAATGATGTCTTATATGTCCTGATGAGGACCACAATATCATTATTATGATCTATTAGGGGGAAACTAGATCAATTTAATGTAGAGAAATCTTCTCTTAATAAGACATATGATTGATGATTTATGAGGCCTCAAATTTTAGAGAATGAATATTCCATAAAAATGAGTTTTCTCATGCTAATATAGTGGTGTAAAAATACACAAAAATCATTCCCTAACTCTAAGATATATGTCACCCACAAAATAGTACATAAAAACATATAATGTACTATTATTTATTTCATTAAAGCCTTTTATATTTTTATCAAATACATGTAATAAAATAAATAAAATAAATAAAATAAATAAATAAAATAATTTAACTTAATTGAAAAATTATTCCAACAAATAATAACAAATCATTGAATTTTAAATAATATTCAGTTTTTTAATATTTTTCATATACGCACATCAAATTTTGAGTACTATTAATAAATAAATTAAATAAAAATTATTATAAACTCTATTAATATAAATTTGTATATTTCATGGCAGTCATTTCTCCTTATATATCTATAGACCCTACAGTGAGGCCCTTGATTTCTTTTTTTCATATTCATTATAGTAGTCTAGACAATTGAATATGCTATGTATGTGACTCTCGATAAAAATATGTCAATAGAAGTGAGTACAAATCACATACCAAGAGAGGAGTCTAGAAACCCCTGAAAAATCCTATGAAGATAATGTATAGTCATATAAATGACTAACTCCGCTGAAACAAAATCATGAAATATAATATCATTGAATTGTGTAATCTCATAAATTAGGATATACATGTTGTGTAATCTTTCATTAACTATTTTTTGTTCATTGAATTAACTATATAGACCTACCTTCTTCTAATATGGTCGTCTATTTACAGATGCTGCGAATGTCATGATCAACAAGGAATGTGATATTTCATCCTTTCGGAAGATAAAATTTCTATTTGGACAATTATTCTAACGAACCAAGAATGATGTATATGGAAATTACATTAATTTTGTGGAATAATTAATAAATGACCATAATAGTCACACAAATACCGTATTAGTTTAGTGTCTTTGGAAACATTGAACATAATCATCTTAATCGCGAATGATCTTCTACATATCTTTTAAATATATTCCCCTTCCATTTTTTGTTCTAAATCCATTATATATATCCTAGGGAAATGAAAACATAAAATGGTAGATATCAAATTCTCAGAAAGGGTAAACATTGTAATCATAAATCAAACCCTAAATAGAATAATGTAAAAACATGAACATAAAGTTTAAATATAATAATCATGAGTCATGAAATATATCTTGACTGTTCATAAAGAATATATCTAAACGAACCTTAACCATGATACAATAGAATTTTAATAAAACATTTAATTGTGGAAAAAGATAATATCATAATATGATTTCTGTAGTAGCCATGGTATTGCAGCCAAGTCAATAATAGTTGAAAAAGTCCATTACTAAAACAGGTTTAGATACAATTCCAACCATGTATTACTGAACCCGATTTTCATTTTATTCTATTAATTGTTATCTCGTAACATACAAATCATCAGAGAATTAATTGGAAGGAGATATAGGTCCAACCCCTATCAAAATGATATCATTCTGACATGTGACCAAAAAACATAATTCATTAATCATAGCATAACCTAATAAATAAAATGGATTTCTTAAACCCTAGTCCAACATAACATAATACATATAAAAGGTCATTCCATATTTAAAAAAATAAAATCATAGTATGTAATGGGACAAAAACATTACCATATTTAGTAGTTTCATGCAAGATGGAAAATAATTTTAATAAAAAAAATGCACTAAATTCTTGAGAATAATATCTGTTATTCTTCAAAAACATTTTATTTTATTAAAATTCATTGAAATTAAAATAGAAAATATTTTTTATTGAAAATAAACATGAAATATTGGGTAGTATGCTTCAAGTAAATAAGGCTTCATCAAATGGGTTCAAACTACTTTACACATACAAAGAATAGTAGTAAACATTTTATGATTTTTTTAGAAATAATGGATATGGATGTTAAATATATATCCAGTAAATACTTATTTATAAAAATATCATATAAAAATGAGATTTCAAAATCATCCCTTACCATAGGTCCGAAATGTTTCCATTGTGTCCAAACATCATGTATTATGATTTAGATAATATATTTATCTTTTTAAAGAATCATGTTCATCATATATGGTTACACTCTGATTGGTTTGTTTGTTGCAATGCATTGTTACTCGTTATTTGGGTTTTAACTACATTATGATCATATGCATGTTTTGACAAATATGATATGGTTCTACTTATTAGGGAATATTTATACCATTATAAAGTGATATTAACATAATAAATACCATATATACTCATTCTGAACATCTATATATTCATTCATGAGTGGCTATCATGTAGAAGAAATTACATCACGTCGTGGAGATGGTAGGTCGTACATACGCCCGAGCGACAATATCATTCACATAATTATTGAATTGTATAGATTTGGGTTGTGTACTATATTTCAATGATGTCCAACGTGACTACTCCCCTAACCGAAGGTTGCTTCCCTGACCAGACCCTTTGGATTTTCCTGACAATAGCAGTGTAATTTACTAGTGTCCTTGATGATATGGTACTAGGAAGAGTTTGACGATCAACGTATTAAATCTATAAGGGAGACTGGGAGTAGGTGATGAGTTCCGAGGATGAATCCGGGGAAGGAAGAACCGACATCCAATCATCCCATTTCAATCATGGAGAAAATTTCCCTGTACAAGGAATGGATGTCGCCCGCCATTGGAAAGTGGGAATACGGGGAAACCAACAACACTGCCATCCCCCAACAAGACAGACACGTGTGCCACAACAAAAGAATCAGAAATAGAAATGGTGAACCCGATGTGAATCTCATCTCTATATACAGAGATTAGACCAAATATTTCGTGAAAATTGAGGAATCACCCATGTGAATCCCCTCGTCATCATATGTGAGAGGATGAGTACCATCAAGTGTGTGATGATTATAGTCCACCGCCTCCTTTCCAACCCCACTACCTCAAAAGGTTGTGCGGGTGGCACTCCACCCCCAAATCTATTTTCTGCACGCCGACCCCAGCTTCATAAGGGTCCATGTTGGGGGAATATGCCCCCCGAATCCATTGGCTCATCGCCGATCCCACCGCCTGAAGAGGTCGTGCAGGGGGCATCGACCCTCGACTACATTGGCTCCTCGCCAACTCCGCTGCCTAAAGTGGTCTCATAGGTGGTATATGCCACCCGACTCCTTCGGATCCTTGACGACCCTACAAACATAAGAGGCGGTGAAGGTGGCATCCACCACCAAAATCCTTTAGCTCCTCACTGACCCCGTTGCCTTAAGAGGCCGCACAGGGAGAATCCTCCCCCAACTCTATCATCTTCTCACTGACCCAACCACCTTAACGGGCCATGTAGATGGAATCTTCCACCCGACTCCATCAGATCTTTATCGAACCCACCGCCTCATGTAGAAGTGCAGGGGGCATGTTCCCCTGACCCCATCATCTCCTCGCCGACTCCACCGCCTCAAGAGGCTGCGCAGGTGGCATCTGCCACCCGAATCCTTCATCTCCTGTCTGATCCTACCCCCTTAATAGGCGGAGCGGTTTGCATATGATACCTGAATCATTCGGCTCCTCACCGACCCCACCGCATTAATAGGTTGTGCATGGGGAATCCTCCACCAAGCCTATTGGCTCCTTGCTGACCCCAATACCTTAAAAGGACACACTGGAGACATCCTCCACTGACTCCATCGGCTCCTCACCGATCCCACCTACTTTAAAGGCCATGAAGTGGGCATCCACCCCTCGACTCCATTGGATCCTCGCCGATACCACCTCCTTAAGAGGTCTGGTAGGTGGAATCCACTAAACGACTCCATCATCTCCTCACTGATCCCTTCGCCTTAATATGTATTGCAGGTGGCATTCATCACCTGACTACATCAGCTCCTCACTGACCACACTGCCTTAAAAGGCCGCACATGGGGCATCCGATCCCAACTACTTAAGCTCCTCGCAGATCATGCCCCCTTAAATGGTTTCACATGAGGTATTTTCCACCCAACTCCATTTGCTCCTCGCCGACCACGCCACCATAAGAGCCCACATAGGGGGCATCCTCTCCTAACTCCTTCGACTCCTTGCTGATCACGCCACCTTAAGAGGACGCACAGGTGGCATCTTCCACAAGACTCCATTGACTCCTCTCTGATCCCACCACCTGAAGATGCCTTTCATGGGATATCTCACCCTTACTCCTTCGGCTCCTCGCCGATCCCACCGCCTCGAGAAGCCACGTAGGTGGCGTCTGCCCCCGACTCCATTGGATCCTCACTGACTCTGCCGCCTCAAGAGGCCTCGTAGGGGGGCATTTCCCACCAACTCTATCATATCCATGCCCACTTTGCCGCCTCAAGAGGCCGCTTAGGTGGCATCCGCCACCCCACTCCATCGGCTCCTCACCGACTCTGCAGCATCAAGAGGCCGCACATGTGGTATCCACCTCCCGACTCCATTGGCTCTTTGCCGACCCCACCAACATTAGTGGACGTGCGGGTGGAATCCTCCACCGAACTCCATCGGGTCCTCCCCGACCCCACAACCTCAAGACGCCGGATAGGGGAAAACCACCCCCATCGCCTTTGGCTCCTCGCTGAACCCGCAACCTTAAGAGGCCATGTTTGGGGCATCCACCCCCCAACTCTATCAACTCTTTTTCAACCCCACACCGTTATCACCGGCCACTACTGAGGTTATCCTTGTACCATTACCATTTTTCATGAAGGCTTACATGCCTTTCGAGCTCCATAGCCTCTTCATACCTACGCTCCAGGCTTCCACGCCTATTGGGCTCCATCAAGCTCATCGTACTGACGCTCCAGGCTTCCACACCTTTTGGTCTCTATCCCCCTCATCATACCGACACTCTAGGATTTCAGGCATTACAGGATCCATCACCCTTATCATACCGACGTTCCAAGATTCCACAGATTGTGGGCTCCATCGAACCTTTGTACCAACAATCCGGGCTTCATCGACCCTCTAGACTGAGGGAATATAGTCATCACTAGAGCCCTTGCGACACTATATGTAATCCCAACAACCAAATTGAATCAACCACAAATGTCCACCCTGTAGCATTGACACTAGCTCGTGGATAGTTCATTATGATGTATCCCTGCTCAGGCATATAGAACATCCATGCATACGATCAGGGAATTTTAGGGAAATCCCATCATATAGATTCCTCCTCATCCCAACCCATAATAATGGGGTAGAGATGACCATCCCTTTACTGACCCAATCCTTGTTGTTTCACGTCCCAAATTCTTGACGTTAAACTACGTAACAACCATGTCCTAGTTGCATGATGTTAAAATACATAACAACCACCGTCATGGTCGCATGACGTTAAACAATGAGACAATGCCTAGGTCACATGATAAAAAACTATACAACATTCTGATCAAATCTATGAGACATAAAACTGTATCAACCGTTGTCAAAGCAATGAGACCAAAAACTGTAGCAACCCTTTCCAATTCTATGTGACACTAAACACTAGACATTACTAGTCCTAGATACACATTGTTAAACTATGAACTAGGTCTAAACAATATGTACTTAAACTAAGAACCCTTGGTCCAATAAATAAGACCTAAAACTACAAGAAACATCGAGGTCTGTTACTCTGAGATAAGCTACGTCATCCCACTGACACATTCTGATGAGTTTTTGTGTAGAACCCAGAGTATTCAACTCCAAATTAACACAATCCCAATCCATCTCCATGCTTCATAGAATCCCCATATTTGGATTGTAAAGACCCGGAAATTTCAAGGAATATTATTTCTCTTAATTTATTTGGAATTTTACGAGTACGCAGTTTCTGACGGTGCTTGATTCCGAGACCCGGTGTGACCGGAATCAATTTCCGAAGTTAGGCTCCTGCACGTTCAATGAACGAACGAGCATGTTTTTCTAACTTTTAATCCGGTGCTCAGAATCGAAATCAGAGGGAAATGATGAAATCACAACGTCGATAATTTCTTAGGAAGACCATTTTCAGAGTAGCGTTTTCTCGGGTGTGGTTATTAAAATAATGGGTCAAGTAATGAATAAAAATAATATTTCTGAAACCAATTTTAATTTTTATATCACTGTGGTTTAACTTCCATGTGAGGGAGTTAGGGTGGGACCCACTAAAATCCAAACTCTCGGTAGGCTATTAGAGAGGTGGGTCCCACACGAGTCCCCACCTATTCAAATTCTCTAACCCATCAAACCCCCCATTATTTTTGTAACACACCCGCACCCCCTATTAAATGCGGAGTCAATAGTCACATTAATTGGACGGTTAAAAATCTTCAATTAATTCAATTAATTGAATGAATTATTTTGAATTTCAGATTGAGGTGTTCGCTTGTGTGTTAATTAAATAAGACAAGTCTTATTTAATTAAGGGTTGGTTCGTTGTGCGAGTGAGATTGGACAAGAATTGCTGAAGCCATGGAATCCACTTCTTCCTTCTTGAAGAACGCGAAGAACACACCATCGCCGACGAAGAACGCCGGCCTCCGACGAAGGACGACGAAGAACGCCGAATCCTCAAAGATCAATGACGCGACGCCGTGTACTGCGATGCTGAAGATTCTCTTCTCTGTGACGCCGAAGACGCTTACAGAACCTTATTCCGCGACACCGTCTTCCGTGACGATTATTTCCCACGATGGACCTTCGTTCGACTAGACCTTGACGTAGGGGTTTGAGTTCAAATATTATGGTTTAATTCATGCATTTTCTTGATGATGGTTTTTATTCTTTTGGGGCCGCCTGTTATCATTATAACGGGAGGAGGTCAGACCACACGAACACGGCCGACCCTCCTCCCACTTTGATGTTGTTCTTGTGGAGGAACTAACAAAGGCAGCGCGGTGCAATGGCACCGCGTGGGAACATGGTGAATCACAGTGAAGAATCGCGGCGCCGTCGTGCCGTGCCGTTGATGCCGAACGAAACCGCGTCCGTAATCGAGGCCGCAGAGGTAATTCGAAGACTCTGCAGGTTGTTTATTTGACGTTCGGATCGACGGGCGATGAAAGAATGGGCCGCAGAGGAGATTTGAAGATTTCATAGTGAATAACAGGTTCTAGGAGGACCGCTGGCGAAGACCGCAGGCAAGACGGACCATCGGAGCACGTCCGGTGGTCCGCAGAAGACCCTCCTGGTGAGCCACGCTAGAACGGCACCGGTGGCGGCAGGCGACTAGTACCATGGCCGCGCAGGACCGGGGGAGACCGGGGGTCGTAACCCCTGGCTGTCAAAGGGAGCGGCCCCCACATGGGGGCCGCAGTTCAATTAAGGGGGGCAGCCCCCCCCCCCCCTTTCGCAATGGCACGGCCAAGCTGGCCGTGCGGGGCGCTCTCGCACCGGGCCAACCGCCCGCCCCAGGCCGGCCCGCTCTCTAGTGGACTGGGCCTGTACCCGGGTCAGGTCACCCTGGTTCGGGCCGACCCAGGGGGTCTCGGCCCGGGTCAGCCCGGGACCGAAACCCACTAAAACTGGATAGAATCACTTAGAATCCCATAACGTGTTCTACGGACCTCCGATCGACGCACCGTCAGTTGCGATGCGATCCTTGGATCGAGGTGGTCGTTTCGGTATATTACAGTAAATGTTTCAGAGAATATTGAGTACGTCCAGGTTGGTTCGAACACGAAACCAGTCGGGCCCTCAGAGCGGAAAAGCTTATAACTTGAGCTCTGGACGTCCGATTGACATGTTGTCAACCCTGTTGGATTCCTAATAGTGAGTTGGAACTTTTGGATTACTCCGCTCGCGGTTTGGATGTAGTTGGGGTGTGGTCGGGTTGGTTTTGACTTAAAAACCAATCGGGCCCCTTGAACGGAAAAGATGATAACTTTCAGACCGAATGTCCGTTTGACGAACCGTTAGCCATGTTGGTGATGACATTGAGAAACGGTCCATATGAGTATACCATATGTGAGTTTGGGGTACAGTTGAGATACGGTTAGGTTGGTTCATACATGAAACCAACCGGGCCCCTAGGACGAAAAGGCTAATAACTCACAGACCGGGCGTCCGATTGACGCGCCGTCTGTTGCGTTGAGACCCCTATGACGATGTGGTCCTTTGAGATACATCTTTGTGGAACATTGTGATACTTTGAGTATCAACCTGTAGCTCGTGGAGAATACCCTCCTGGAGATGAGCGTATATAGTATAGAGACCATGTATCCGGATGAGACCTGACGACTGCATGAGAGACTCGACTTGGAGTGAGTCGACTAGCCCAGTGGACGGAGCGCCCGGTATTTGGCGATAGACCCACGGCAGACGGAGCACCCGATAGTTGGCCGCAGACTCGCAGTACTCGATAGGAAGAGTACCTCTGTAGGATATTAGGGTTAGCGCCCAGTATTTGGTGGCAGACCCTCAGCGGACGAAGCGACGGAAGTTGGCAGCAAACCCGCGTTACTCGACAGGAGGAGTACCTCAGCAGTCTAAGGTTAGTTAGTAGTACCTCAGAGTCGTGACAGGATCCCTTTACTCATCAGTGATGGAGCTCTTCAGCAATTATGGTTTCGATAATGAAAATCATGGTTTGAGGTGAGTCAATGACCTTTGAGTTTCCTCATGATTGAGATGGGTTACTTGATAACTTAGGTATACGTATGGGCTTATACCTAAGTAAGGGATATCTGTTGAGATCCTTCATTGTGGTTATCCTTGTTGGATTTAGTAAGACCTTGATGGCCTCGGGGTTCCTACTGAGTATCGTATACTCACCCCTTCACGGGAAATTCCCACCCCTCGTTGTGTTGGTTGGAGACGACGGGCAGCGCTGACAGAGGCTGAGTGTTCGAGGACTGGATGGTACCCAGAGGTGGACCTCACGACGAGTCAGTATCCGGAGGTGGACTTCACGGGGAGACGATACCCGGAGGAGGTCGAAGGGTGAGAGCATTGTGGAGGCTATCTGTTCCTACCCTTCAGGTAGGATCCATGGTGGACGATCCAAGAGTTGCGCTATATGTACCTACCCTTCACGTAGGATCCAAGGTGGATGACCCAGGAGCTGCTTCTTTTCTTCCAACTGTTTGTCTTTTCTTTTGTACTTTTGTTCATTTGTAGTTGTACTTTCAGTTGGGTTTTTTATTTTGGACCACTTATTTTTTAGCACTTTCTTTTGTACTTATTGTATTACATCCGCTTGTACTTTGTGGTGTTTTGTTTACTTTTATAAAGGAAATTTCTTCCCAGTTATCAGGATTTGTGACTTTGGTGCTAGTTGAAAGCCCCTGACCTATGGATGGCGGGCCTGGGGTAGTCACAGCATGGGCCCCGATGATGGATCGTGATAGATTGGTATCAAAGGAGTCGGTTCTACCGCAGAACCTATAACTCTAATATTTTCTTTCTTTGAAGAAATATTGTTAAGGGTACCAAGTGTGGTTTTCAGTTTGGGGAGCCTAGTGTTGGTGTGGGTGGCCGAAATATCCATACACTAGGACCCTAACAACTGATTTCCGACTTTGTGCATGAAAACACTGATTGCGTGTGTGTTTCCAAAAGTATTTAAAAATGTTATCTCAAACCAGGTCATCTCAATAGGTATAATCGTATGACTGTGTCACGTTTGTTTCATTCAGGATGCCTCCCCACGGACGACCAGCTAGAGCCCCAAGAGTTGTACGCACTAAGATCCCGCTGAGCGACGTGGCCTCTGTACACGGCCAAATCCCATTTGAGGCACCAGTGGAGGCCCTAGTGGTACTACCACCTGTTGGTCCACCGATGCAACTAGCCCAAGCAGCAGAGAGTCCACGTCGCTTGAGTGCACTGCACGAGTTCCAGCACTAGAGGCCACCCAGGTTCAAGGGAGAGACGGACCCAAAGGCGGCTGAGGATTGGATGGAGGCTGTGGTGAGAGTCTTCAGGCTAATAGGGACTTTGGCAGACTTCATGGTGATCCTTGCTGCAAGCCTCCTTCAGGCAGCAGCAGGAATATGGTGGACCCTGATGCTCCTGATGCATGATGTGGGGAAACTTATGTGGGCAGACTTTGAGAGCCTGTTCCGAGTAGAGTTTGTACCAGCCACCCTTCGAGCGGTGCGTATATAGGAGCTACAACATCTGTAGCAGGGTAGAATAACAGTGGCGCAGTACATAGCGAGGTTCACAAACCTCTCGCGTGACTCCACATATATGGTACAAGACCCGTTTTCAGGGCCCAAACCATCGAGCAGGGGCTCAGGCAAGAGATTAGAGATTCATTTGTTTCTCATATCATCCTGATGCAGAAAGGGGTGTTGGAGCGAGCCCTCTTTGGGAAGAGATTCCTTGCTGAGTAGTCTCCAGTAGCAGGACCCACCACTAGACGGCATGCAACAGAGTCTTCTGTAGTGGGCAGTAGACAGATGACCTAGAGGTCCAAGAGGACCAGACCCACCGGTGGCCGACTGCATGACTCAGGTTCAGTTGTTCAAGGAAATCAGGGTGGATTTAGAGCCAGTCTTGCCAAGAGTGGGCAATGTTACTCATGCGGCGGGCTTGGTCACATGGCACGTGACTGTCCAACCAGCCATACAGATGATCAGCAGATAGATGAAGAACCTCTTAAACAGAGTAATGGTTCGATCGAGGCCGACTACAAGGAGTAGAAGACCGAGGCAGGGGAGCTGGCCGTGTAGCTGGAGGTGGACGATGCTTCGATGTGTTGCCACCACCACCAATAAGAGGTCCACCCCAACAGCAGGGAACATGTGGACATGGGAGAGCTCAGCTTCATGCAGCAGAAGCATACAACTACAGAGCTCCGGATGCAGGTGGACAGGAGAGGAACTAGTGGATTACTTTTGTTCTTGGTACTTCTAGTTCCATGTTGCTGTTGTATTTGTGTCTTTGTACTATGAGATACAGTAATAAAAAGACACATATCTTTGTGATGTTTTCTTTCCTGTCATTTCGTTCGGTTGATACTGAGAGGTCCTAGTTAAAACTGTTGACTTGACCCTCACTTTTGAAATTTCCACTAGAGGAGACCCAGTGACCTCACACTGATGCCGACAGTGTGACTCGACCCTTGGAGGCGAGAGTGACAATTGGATCTCTTGGTAATAACGTCGAGGCCTTACAATGTCATCCATGGCATTAATGCATCATTCTTGTTAGGATTGACTGTATTAGGCAATGGGTGTGGTTCATCCAGGCGATGAGACCAGGTTTCTCTTTTCGGAAAAGGAGAAATCTTAGAAGCTCTTACATATCATAGGAATAGAAGGTGCAGATCATCCAGGAGTGGATGATGACTGCACAGTGTAGTAAGAAATAGGAAACTGGTGCCAGTCTTATAGTCTCGGGTGTGTTAAATGTTTCAAGAAGAGGAAGCTTTAAAGAGAGATGAATCTGCCAAGCAGTAGATGTGGAGGTAGAGCTAGGAATGTATCATGAGGTGGTGTACATTCTAATATGCTACAACCACCAACCTTAGTTTTCCCTACCAGGCTCAGGGAGTTAGAATGCAGGGGAAGAGTGCGGCTGCATGCGGTCAAGGAGTGTGACCCAATTGATCTAAAAATGATTCAAGGGGCAGTTTGTGTCCACTACTAGCTGCCGTAGTAATAGACATTGATATGAATCATTCCTTCTTTCCACGAATCTTGTCTCAGACCTAGAGTTTCTGGTAATCCGTAGACTTGACCCTCACGTCTGGTGATACCTTAAGAGGAGACCCGATAATAACACTTACGCCGATAGTGTGGTCTAAACCACGAGGCGATATTTTCGGTTGGAATCTCTTGGTGGCATCCTCGAGGCCTTACGACGTTGGTCTTGGTATAAATTGGATTCACAGTTCATACTCAGATTGAATGTATTAGTAAAAAAGTTGGGGTTTAACTACAACGTCCGGAAGGGTTTTCCTTGGTCGGTGAAAAGGAAACCCCAGGCAGCACAGTATAAACTCATGCATAGGAGGGTTTGGTCGATCACTCTTGGGTCGACCAACCTTTCCCTCGTGGAAGCAAGAGTTTTTTGTTTCAGTTCTAATCAAGAAATGGAGGCCTCTAGGGTTCTAGGATGACGATCGCGTCCTTAAACGAGTCTCACCTTGATGAGGTTTACAGAGATGTCGCCGAGGAGACAAGTCATCTCTGAGGTTCAACGGACCTCTCTAGGTCCTCAACAGGGTAGGCGAGGTGGTTTAACGCTTGACCCATCAACATCAGTTGCACAAGGTGCATGAGAACTTCCATGTGTCTCACCTGAGGAGATACGAGCACGACCCTTCGCATATCATCAACCATGTGGAGCTGGACTTTGGCGATGCAGTGGCTTTTGTGGGGTTCCAGTAGTGGTTGACGATAGATAGAAGTGGGTCCTATGAGGACGGTCGATTCCTCTTGTGCTCTTTCGTTGGCAGCATGGGAACCTCCAGGTGAGCACATGGGAGTAGAAGGCTCAGATGCATGCTCAGTAGCACTTTTGTTTCCCTAGTTTGTGTTAATGTTTTAATGGGACGTAAAGCCCTGAGGTGGGATGAATGTAAAGACCCGGAAATATCAAGGAAGTTTTTTTATTCTCATAATTTTTTTGAATTTTACGAGTACACAGTTTCTAACATCGCCTGATTACGAGACCCGGTGTGCCCGGAATCAATTAACGAAGATAGGCTCGGGTACGTTCAGTAAACGAACGAGCATGTTTTTCTAAATTTTAATCTGGTTCTTGGAATCGAAATCGGTGGGCATCGATGAAATCACAGCACCAGTAATTTCTTAGGAAGACCATTTCCAGAGTTGCGTTTGCTCGGGTGTGGTTATTTAAATAATGGGTTAAGTAATGAATAAAAATAAAATTTGTGCAACCAGTTTTATTTTTTAAATATTTTTGGTTTAACTTCCATGTGTGGGAGTTGGGGTGGGACCCACTAAAATCCTAACTCTTGGTATTATATTAGAGAGGTGGGTCCCACAAAACTCCCCACCTATTCAAATTCACTAACCCTCTAAACCCCCCATTAATTTTGTAACACACGCTCACCCACTATTAAATGCCAAGTCAACACTCACATTAAATGGACGGTTAAAACTCTTCAATTAATTCAATTAATTGAATGAATTATTTTGAATTTCATATTGAGGTGTTGGATTGTGTATTAATTATATTAGACAAGTCTTATTTTATTAAGGGTTGGTTCGCTGTGCGAGAGAGATTGGAGAGGAATTTCTTAAGCCTAGGAATCCCCTTCTTCCTCATTGATGAAAGCGAAGAACGCACCATCGCCGATGAAGAACGACGAACTCCGACGAAGGATGACGAAGAACGCCGAATCCTTGGAGATCGACGACGTGAATCCCTGTACCGCGACGCCGGCGATTCACTTCTCCGTGACACCGACGACGCTTACGGAACCTCATTCCGCGACGCCGTCTTCCGTGGTGATTATTTCCCATGATGAACCTTCGTTCGACTACACCTTGAGGTAGGGTTTTGAGTTCAAATATTATGGTTTAATTCTTTCATTTTCTTGATGAGGGTTTTTATTCTTTTGGGGCCGCATGTTATCGTTATAAGGGGAGGATTTCAGACCGCACGAACACGGCCAACCCTTCTCTCTCTTTGTTGTTGTTCTTATTGCGGCACGAACAAAGGCAGCACGGTGCAACGACACCGCACAGGAACATGGAGAATCATGGTGAAGAAGCGCGATGCCGTCTTGCCGTGCCGTTGAGGAATAACGAAACCTCGGCCGGAGTTGGGGCCATATGGGCGATTCGAAGACTCCACAGATTGTTTATTTTACGTGCGGATCGACGAGCGATGAAGGAACGGGACGAAATGGCGATTTGAAGACTTCACGGTGAAGAGAAGGTTTCGGGAGGACTACTGGTGAAGACCGCAGGAAAAACGAACCACCGGAGCGCATCCGGTGGCCCCTGAAAGACCCTGACAGCGTGCCACGCTGACACGGTAGCGCCGGTGGCTGGAGGTAGTGGCGTTCCGGCTCACCGCAAGGAGGGACTGCCACATCTTCAGCCGCGGTGGCAGGCGACCGGTCCCGCTGCCTCACGGGACCCAGGGGAGACCGGGGGTCGTAACCCCCGGCTGTCAAAGAGAGTGGTCCCCACGTGGGGGCTGCAGTTCAATTAAGGGGGACAACCCCCCTTTCACAATGGCATGGCCATGCTGGCCATGCGGGGCACGCTCGCACCGGGGCAACCGCCCGCCCAGGCCGGGCCGGGCCGCGCCAGCCTAACTGGGCGGTGCCCTAGTGGGCTGTAACTGGACCGGGTCATGTCGACCTGGTTCGGGCCGACCCAGGGGGTCTCGGGCCGGGTCGGTCTGGGCCCGAAACCCCCTAAAACTAGACGGGTTCTCTTAAAAGCCCATAACATGGGCTAAAGACCTCCGATCGACCCACCGTCAGTTGCGATGTGATCCTTGGATCGAGATGGTCATTTCGGTATATTACACTCAAGGTTTAGGAGAACTTTGAGTATCGCCGGGTTGGTTCGAACACGAAACCAACCGGGCCCTCAGAGCGGAAACACTTATAACATGAGCTCCGGATGCCCGATTGATGTGTCATTGACCTTGTTGGATTCCTCTTAGTGAGATAGACCTTTTGATTTACTCCGCTCGAGTTTGGATGTAGTAGGAGTGTGGTCGGGTTGGTTTTGACTTGAAAACCAACCGGGCCAC
Source organism: Viscum album (assembly GCA_963277665.1). Lineage (NCBI taxonomy): Eukaryota > Viridiplantae > Streptophyta > Magnoliopsida > Santalales > Viscaceae > Viscum > Viscum album. The sequence goes on from OY728120.1 coordinate 1,611,103,645, forward strand.
TAGAACAGAAAAGCAGATAACTTTCAAATCAGACGTCTGTTTGAGGAACCGTCCATGGCGTTGGTGATCACATTGAGAAACGGTCCCTTTGAGTACATCATATGTGAGTTCGGGGTACATTTGAGATATAGTAGGGTTGGTTCGTACACGAAACCAACCGGGCCCCTGGGACAAAAAGTCTAATAACTCATAGACCGGGCGTCCGATTGACGCGCTGTCTGTTGCATTGAGACCCCTTTGACGAGGATGTCCTTTGAGATAATTATTCATGGAACTTTGTGATACTTGGAGTATCGACCTATAGATCGTGGATCAGACTCTCCCGGAGACGAGCGTACGGAGTTCGGAGACCGTGTAGCCGGATGAGACCTGATGACTGCTTCACTGACTCGACATGGAGTGAGTCGACTAGCCCAGTGGACGGAGCGCCTAGTATTTGGCGACCGACCCATGGCAGACGGAGTGCCCGGTAGTTTGCCGTAGACCCGCGGTACTCGACAATAGGAGTACCTCTATATGCTATTAGGGAGAGCGACCGGTATTTGAAGGCAGACCCTCAGCGGATGGAGCACCCGATAGTTGGCAACAGACCCGCGATACTCGATAGGAGGAGTAACTCAGCAGTATAATGTTTGTGAGCAGTACCTCGGAGTCGTGACAGAATCACTGTACTCGTCAGAGACGGAGGTCTTCAGTAATTATGGTTTCGATAATGAAAATCCTGGTTTGAGCTGAGTTAATGAACTCTGTGTTTCCTCATGATTGAGATAGGTTAATTGACAACTTAGGTATAAGTATGGGCTTATAAATAAGTAAGAGTTATCTGTTGAGATCCTTCTTTGTAGTTATCCTTGTTGGATTTAGTGAGACCGTGATGGTCTCAGGGTCCCTACTGAGTATCGTATACTCACCCCTACACGGGCTATGCCCGCACCTCATTGTTTTGGTTGCAGACGACGGGCAGTGCGGACAGAGGCCGAGTGTTCGAGGACTGGATGGTACCCGGAGGTGGACCTCACGATGAGTCAGTATCCAGAGGTGGACTTCATAGTGATACGATACTCGGAGGAGGTAGACGGGCGAGAGTGTTGTGGAGGTTATCTCTACCTACCCTTTAGGTAGGATCCGTGGTGGACGATCCCGGAGCTACGCAATCTGTACCTACCCTTCAGGTAGGATTCGAGGTGGACGACCCAGGAGCTGCTTCTTTTCTTCTAGCTGTTTGTCTTTTCTATTGTACTTTCATTCAGTTGTATCTGTACTTTCAGTTGGGTTTGTATTCTGGCCCACTTACTTTTCCGCACTTTCTTTGGAACATAGTGTATTACTTCTGCTTGTACTCTATGGTGTTTTTTTACTTTTATAAAGGCAATTCCTTCCCAGTTATCAGGATTTTCACCTCTTGTTCTAGTCTCCATCCCCTGGCCTATGGAAGGTGGGCTTGGGGTAGTCACGACACTGGCCCCGAGGAAGGGTCGTGATAGTATCCAAACCTTATTTCTTGTCTAAGGGGACCCCCTAACAGCACAGATGCTTGTCCTATGGCTGGCCTACTGTCCTGGGCCAACGCCTCGAAAAACATTGGATGCAATTTTTGCGATAGGTCCCATGTTTAGAACATGGTCAGCGGTCGACCACCATTTTTCTATCCTCATTCCAGGTAACCTGATATGGTTGTTTTGTTTTGAACACGGTCAACAACTATCCTCAATCGTTACACCCACAACATTGTGATCCAGATATCGAATGCCCTGATTCACCCCTTTTTTAATGTTTCTATGTTTAGGTGGAACTCCAACACCCTTGGTGTTACCCTTCCATTCATCATTATAGGTTGAATAAGTGGGCCACTGTCGCTGAGATATTTCCAGCCTGACATATCCAATCCTCTTTCTGTATGCTTCAATGTGTCAGGAAAATAACGCCATTACTTCTCGTTGCCCACACCAAGCAGGACCCACATGGGCTTAGTTGTTTTGGTAGTATGTGTACTGTTATGGTTGAGTAACACGGACATCTTCATCTAGCTTGATGTTAAACTACATTATCATCCCAAAAAACATTAAACTGCATCATTATCCTGCATGATGTAAAATTGTTCATCTTCATCCTGCATGATGTCAAACTGTTCATCGTCATCCTCCTTAATGTTAAATAGCATTATCATCCTGTATCACATTTAACTATTCCTCTTCTTCCATCATGACGTGAAATAGATCATTATCATCATGCACGACATTAAACTACATTATCATCCCACATGACATTTAAATATTCATCTTCATCCCCCATTACATTAAACTGCATTATTGTCTTGCATGATGTTAAACTGCATCATCATCCCACATGACGTTAAACTGAATCATCGTCCTTCATGATGTTAAACTACATTATCATCCTACATGACGTTAATCTACATCCTCATCCTTCATGACATTAAACTGCATCATTATCCATCCTGACATTAAACTAGTCGTTATCATCCCGCATGACAATAAACTACAAATCGGTCCGAGCTCTAGGACCTAAATCTAATATCACAATTGTCCATATCACCCGACGTTGAACTGTGAGATCCATGAAAACAAAGTACGTAAAACCACTAAGAACTTGTACCATATGATATTAAACTACAAACTAGTTGGGCATCCCATCCTTGGCCCAGCCTTAGGTCCCTCGGTCTTTTCGGGCCCCCGGACCATGTTCTCATTTTGGATTGTGTGGTGTGGTATGGACTCATGTCCTTATTCAGGCCGGGCTATTTCACCATGCCACACATATCCCCTTGAAATATCCTTTCATCCATTTACCACACGTTCCATGAGTTCCGACCCGGCCATGCTCCACATGACCCATCATTTGGGTTTCCATCACCCTCTATATTTAGAAGGGCCCCCAAATAGTATGTATGTTCGACCCAAGGGATCTCCTACCATTATGGTATAATTACCTCAATGATTGGGGGTGGAAAATTGATATAAGTCCCTTGTTGTGAATATGGTCAACGGTCAATGCTCAATTGTTTTCCCCGAATTCTAGTCACATAATGGTGGATATTGTGTTGCGAACCTGGTCAACAGTTGTCTTTCATCATCGTTTCTACTTTGTGGTCTTCTATTAGCATGATGATTCTCTCTCTCTGTCCCACATATATGACATTAAACTAGGCATATACGGTCCGAGCTCTAGGACTCTAAACTATGATCATATTCATATTCACTACAAGACGTTAAACTGCAAGTTTGTTTGGACATTCTGTCTGAGGCCTAGCCTCAGGACCCTCAACCATTTCGGCCCCCTGGTCCATGTTCTCACTTAGGGTCGTATGGTATAGTGTGTGATTATTACCTCATTCATGTCTGGTAACTTGTTGTTCCATACACATCCATGGAAGAGATACCGTACCCCTACCATCATCCTCACTGCATGACATTAAACTGCAATCCAAAAATGACATTCTATATGGGGCCCAATCTCGGTCCCCCACCCCAAGTCATTACATAGGATTATACGGTGTGTTATGGGATTATATACTTATTCACATCGGGTTACTCGCCACACCGTAAAATGCCTTTGTGTTGGATATCTTACCAATTTGCATCATTACTGCAGGTCGTTAAACTGCACATTACCCTTTTCTATAACTATGTGTGGCAGGATTACCATCCAAATGGGATGTGTAGGACCTCCTGAGCATCTAGTATTTGGGTCCAGATTCGACCCTTATAATTCTCCCTTTCACCTTGGGCCCTAGGCCTGCACATTCCTAGGGAGAGGGGTATATGGTGTGATATAGGATTATTCCCTCATTCACGTCGGGTCGGTAACAACCATGCCATGTGCCTTTTTCTCCAGATAGTTCTCTGTCCCTTTGTTCTATACTCATCTTTTCAAATCAGCCACTCTCAAGTTGAGCCCCTCGAACCTATTCGGTGATTCAACAATGATCCCAAGAGTACTCTGGTTCATCGTTGAGAGTGTCAGATTTTACCTAGACATGTTCCCACCCACCTTCGAGGCATCTTCTTCCCCTTTATTAGGGCATTAATCACGTCTCAAATCTGAGGGGACCACTATCTCAAGGGTTTCAATAAAAACATTTATACAGGTCCCTCATTTGTGAATATGGTCAACAGTTGATGCTCATTTGTTGTTCACATTTCAGGTTACACGATATGGATACTAAGTTTCAAACACGGTCAACAATTATCCTCCCTCGTCACACCAACCCCATTAAGCCCAAAAAATTGGTCACATGATTCACATAATATTCCGCCTCATCATGTCTAAAGTGGAATTTCGAAAGTCATGGTTTTATCCCTTAGTGTACATTTTCATGGAAGGAGGAAAAATCCTAGGTAAAGGCATCATTCGAGGATCTGCACTGACTTCCCTTTTGAGTGAATTCTAGATATTTCAAAAAAACATCTTCTGCCCTTGTTTCCCACACTGAGTGTGACTCACACGGGCTTAGGGATTGGGTTTAGGTCAGCACATTCATGGAAGGATTCCACTCCTCTATGGTCTATGATCTAAGACCATGAACTATGATATATTTTAGAAAAATGTATAACAAAATTCCCATTCCCATTGGATATGTAAGAACACCTAGACATCTTGTCTTTCGGTCCAACTTTTGTTTTACTAATTTATATCTTATATTATTCCTTCAATACATTAACTGTTACTCGACCATGGGGAATGGTGTGGGGTTATGTCCTCATTCACGTCGGGTTTTCATTAGCTGCACCACGTATTCCCCTTTCTAGGAGTTATCCCCCAACTTCCTATCCCACATGACTTTGAACTGTATGTAGTCCTACATGACATTAAAAGGAACATTCAAGAACTATGTCTGGATTGAATCCCATCATCATGGGATACGTAGGAACACCCGGACATCTCTCCTTCAGGTCTAGGTCAATTGGGAGCTAGTTTCTCCTGCCTCTTATCCTCTAAACATTGATGGCCCCTCTGCCTGTGGTTTCCTCCTCGGAATTACACATGGTATGCTGTGGTCCTTGTCCTCATTCACAACGTCTACGATTTATCATGCCTTGTACATCCCCTCTCGAACCTCATCTCTCATATATATGTCTGAGCCATATGACTTTAAAGAATGATTCTTAGTCCCACATGACATTAAACTGTTGTGTCTATCCCGCACAATGTTAAAAATTCATTATAGGTCCCATCATATTTGCCTAAATTGTGACATTATCATCCTGGATGCACGAAGAAAAATAACATTTCATTGTGATATCCTCACCCGAGGGGACATCATGTTTGGTATCAGTTACACACCATACCATTTTTCATTGCCTGTATATGTCTTGATTACTATAGTGATACCTGGACCTTCCATCCTGGGTCTATTACGTCACAAAAAAACAGAGTCATCCTGAAAAAAAAACAAGATCTATGAAAATCATCTTCTCTTTGGCAAAGGGTCAGACACACACAACCTTATTATCCCTAGAACGGGTATCCTACCATTCCATACTTATAACAACATGAGGCTTGATCCCCATCCTCATGGGGTATATAGGAGCATTCGTCCACCTTGTCTCGAGATCAGACTATATTTCGTTTTTGGTCCCTCAACATGAAACCTCCCCCAAGAAGCACATGGTGATCCGAACTTGGTCATCATTCACGTCGGGTTTTGTAATTACATCATCATTTGTCTCTAATTTCCTAAAATATGTGGTCTAGGTTGTATGAACCAAAACTAAGATTTCCCTATGGGAACTACGCGTCATTATTGGCTATATCTCCACCCTGCACCCAGTTCATTAAATCAATCTCCCCTCAATGGCTCATCCTACGACCATTAAGCTGGATACATGCAACTCAAGGCCCTTTTCCTTGGTGGGAAGGGACTCGACTCCCTATATATGATACGTATTATAGTCGTATGAATATGCATTTTGGAAATGATCATAAAGTGTTGAATTTTCACAGGGCCATTCCCCTCGTTCAATGTCCATGCTTCATGATCCCTTCATTTGGATCCCCATCCTCTTCCATGTCAGAATGGACCCGCATTGTGGCCGGATCTCATGCCAAACTAGCTTGCCTACAATCTTGGGACAACGTCCCTGAGGACCTCAGATGATATTTGCAATAGGTCCCATGTTTCAAACATGGTCAGCAGTCAACCGTCATTTTTCTGTCTCCATTAAAGGCTATTGTGAAGCAGATGTTGTGTTTCGAACATGGTCAACAGTTATCCCCTATCTCCACACCACCATTATTGTGTTTCAAATCCCGAGAATCATGATTCACATATTTCCACATTCTTATGTTCATGTGGAATTCCAACATACTTGGATTTTCTCCTCTGAGCATCTAGGTGCGTTATATAGGTGGGTCAGCATCATTGGGACGCCATTCACCTAGTGCCCTTCTCCCCTAACATGTGCCATCTTTTTCTGGTAAACTCCCATCACTACTCCTTGATTCCCACATTGAGCACGAGTCACGTGGGCTTAACAGTTTGGGTTGGACATGTACTGGGGAAACCATTCCACACATGCCTTTCTTCATCCCACATTACATTAAACTAAGCTCTCTGAACAACATATGAATTGTTTCCTATATTAATGGGGTACATAGGAATTCCCATGCACTTCACCTTTGACCCAACCTAACTTTCACTTTTGGTCCCTTGACTTAAATATCATTCTTCAGGGATAAATGGTGTGGTGCAGACTCCTTATCTCATCATTGACGTCGGGTTTATAGCTATCTCACCACATACTACCTTTCTGGGATCTTCACATTCACACTTCGTCCTATCATATGATGTTAAACTTCATGAGTCCATATGTCCTCTATGCATGAAACTAAATAGTGATTCTACTCTAAACTAGTTCAACATGCCCCGTGTTAATCATGGGATACACCAGATCCCTTTCCAAAGAGGTCCTTCTCGGAAGTATGTTTGACCCCTGATCAGATAGATATGCCCACATAATGTGTTTCCAACATGGTGGCCTGAATTCAAGAGTGTTGTTCTCCATTTGAACAACCCAAACCTCATGCATCGCGTGTCCTTTAATTAGACCCTCGTCCTATTTCATGTCTATAATAACCCCCTAACAGTATTTATTCTCAGCCTATGGATCACCAACAGTCCCGAGACAACATTCTAGATGACTAATGGGTTGCATTTTGAGTCAGGCCCCCTGTTTCGAACATGTTCAGTGATTGTCCCTCATTTGTTATCCCCATTTCAGGCTAACGAAAGAAGGATATTGTGTTTCGAATGTAGTCCACAACTTTTCATCATTGTCATGCTACCCTTACAGTGTTCTGAATATGGGGTATCGTGATTCACATTTTCAACTCCCCTCAGTTCGGATTGATTCTAATTCCCCTGACATTACCCAGTTCGTGAACTAGAGCATGGTGAGAGAAGAAGTTCGGCTGTCCAGAGAGCCCTGTTCTCTAGCTGTGACCCCTCTCCCATTTAGGATTCTCCAAAATGGTGGTCGGTGTCCCATTCTGACCCCCTCACACCTTCTATTGTTTATGACTCTCATACAGGAGCTCCTACTATCTCTTTTTTCCCGACTCAATCATGGATTACATAGGCTAAGACATTTAGTCGATTATTCACTCAATAATATTGGGATATAATGGAACCCAATACATGAATTTTCTCTAGTAGTTTCCTCAGAACGTGGTCTGCCTTGCCCTCCTCATCCTCATTGCACCCCATTCATTGGGGGTAATCTGTTGGAACTAGAATACACATCCATTTAATTCAATCAATGCTTCCATATATGATCTAAGAGAATAGATCGTTCTGTATGCTTCGATTTGACTGGTCGTGGAGCCCAAATGGAGTTACACATAAGAAGATATTACCGTTTGAATTCATGCAGCTGGAAATGACCATCCAGGGCAGTTTTGTGGCAAAGTATGGTGTTGCACGTAAAAGAGGGAATCATTCATGAAAAAATGGAATCATAAGAAAAAAAGGAATATTTCTTGCAAGAATAGGATGTAGTTCCCAATTAAGTAATTTTGCACGCAACCCTGTGCGCAGTCCCATTCTCCACCAAATGCGAAGTCAAAATGCACCTTTGCGTACGTGCCCACAGCAGTTCACATGGAAAACCTATTGCATGCACGGAATTTTACATGCTCTTCCTTCGATGGGAAACCACTTGAAAACCCATAATTTTACACACACCTCCTTGCACGGAAAACCAATTGCACTCGTGGAATTTTACGCGAACTGCCTTGTGCGGAAAACCACTTGCACGCACAGATTTTTACATGCACCTCTTTGCGCGGAAGAACACTTGTGTGTGGAATTTTACATGCACCACATCCCTATGTTTACCCTATAAATACAAGTGCACACCCCATCTCAAAATGGGACTGGATGTCGATCGCCACTCTAATGTGCGTAAGTCCGCATTTTTCGTGCATGCACTCGAAACCCCCCATCTCGCACCCAAAACATCCATTTTGTGCCAAAATTCCCTAACGTTCCCCATTTTTCCTGAAAAGAATAATTTTTTCACGAAAAAGTGCCACTGTTCCCAATTTTTCATGCACGAGTACTTCACCTGTCCAATTGCGCACATGCATTTTCAATTGCACGCACTGATCCCCTATTGCGCGCACCCCTCCACTATTGCGCGCAGTTCCTTCACTATTGCGCGCATAACTCCTGTATTTATTTGCACATGTCCCATATTGAATGCACACCTTCTATATTGTGCACATTCCATCCTTATTTCATGCAACCCCCCCTTCTTGCATTGTGTGTTGCACCGCAATCTTTTCGGGCTGGGACGTCTGGGTTTTCCATTATTCCCTTATGCACACCAACCTTCCAACTAAGGAATAACATGATTTGAGATACTCCTCTGAACACCATGAAAAACCTTGAGTAGGTTTAATCCTTTTGGTTCATTTCCTATGTCGTGTGTTCAGATTCCCATTATCAATTCTCTGAGTACCTTGAGTTCATCCACCCCTCAATAAATTAATCCAAACCCCCCTCACATTTCTCTAAGGCTATGTTAAACCCGAAAGGTTCTCCCTTGCGTAATTCATAGCGCTAAACATTTCTAGGTGAATTATGTCTAATAGTCCTCCCTACATGACAATAAACAGTAGTACTACCTATGTGACAATCAAAAGATGCCTCATGCTCCATATAAGAAATTCCTTATGGTCATGCATGAGATGCTAATAGTCCTCCCTACATGACAAAAAACTGTAGTACTCCCTATGTTACAATCATTGAATTCCTCTTGATCTAAACCAAAGATACCTTATGCTACATTAATGAGATGTCAATAGTCCTATATACATGACTATAAACTATTGTACACCCAATGTGCCAAATATAGGATGCCTATTTCTCTAAGAATGAGATGCCTTATGCTCCATGCATAAGATGCCTAATGCAAGATTATAGTGGTGTAATTTCAGGAGCGTTGGAATCAGTTCAAACATCTCATCACTATACCTCACACTATGCATGTACTTCTTTCATATAATCAACCACTTCCATGTCTGATGGGACCCCCTAACTGCCTGGTCCCATGCCTCATCAGCTCACCTACCATCTTGGGCCAACACCCCTAAAGGCTTTGGATTACACTTCTTGTCAAGTCCTGTGTTTCGAAGACCGTCAGCAGTCAAACCTCGTTTGTTATCCTCATTTCATGCTAACACGATATGGATGCTACATTTTGAACATGGTCAACCCTTATCCTTTATCACCACACCACCCCCACCACATTCCGAATGTCAGGAATGTGATTTACAATTTTCATCTCCCATTCTTCAGACTGCTTCCAACACCCTTGGCACTATTCCTCTTGTAAACTAGTTCAAAGGAAAAGGCCTCAACCCACTAGTGGGTTGGGATGCCCTCATTTCCAAACATGAGGAAGACATTCTGGGCAGCTTACATGCATATGCCCCATCTACCATTTGCACTCCATAGCGGTACCCTGACAACATCCTTGTGTAATCCTCATTCATTGTTGCTGCTCCATAGTAGCACATAGGCATCTTACTCGCGTAAGCCCCATTCACCATTTCCGCTCCACTGAATCACCCGCATTGCTTCCTTGCGCAAGCCCCATCAACTATTTTCGATCCAAAGTGGCACCCAAGCAACATCCTCGCGTAATCCCCATCCACCATTTCCGCTTCATAGCGGCACCCGGGCAGCATCCTCCCTTAGGACCCATCCACCATTTTTCTCCATAGAGGCACCTGGGAAGTATCATTTCATAAGCTCCATTCCACATTTCTTCTCCATAGTGGCACACATGAAGCTTCCTTTTATAAGCAACATCTACAATTATCGCTCCATAGAAGCACCTAGGTAGCATCCTCACGTAAGCCCCATCCACCATGGCCACTCCATAGCGTAATAGGGGTGACATCCTCACATAATCCCCATCCACAATTGTAGCTCCATAGTGGCACCCATGCATCATCCTTTCGTATGCCCCATCTACCATTTTCACCCCACAGTGACACTAGGGTAGTGTCCTTGCATAAGCCCCATTCACCACCCTTCATGGACGTACCTTTGTGCTGTGATCATTAGGTCCTTTCCGTCTCTTGTTTCTCACACTGAGCACGACTCACAGGGACTTAGAGTAGTAATAATCAACCATGAAATCCTCCATTGGCAGCCTAGACTATAATTCCCTTACCCAACCAGATCAACGAGTTCATTCATCCCTTCTAAGGTGAGGTACATTGGAAGCCTCCTTGATGATCAAGCCCACCACCCCTTGGTTCCTTCCACATTCACGTAGATTCCCCTCACCTAAACTATGTGGTCTTTGATCCCTTCCAAGTCATGGTACATAGGAAGCCTCCCTGTTGTTTATACCCAAATGCTCATCGGTTCGGACCACCTTCACTTCAATTCCCACCACCTGAACTATGTGGTCATTGATCCTTTCCAAGGCGAGTTATGTAGGAAGCCTCCTTGAGGTTCAATCCCAACAGCCAGTCAATTAGACCCCCTCATCGTCGGTTATCCCAATCCCTTTTTCAACAACATTTACATTGATCCATGCCAACGAAAGGTACATATTAATCCCCCCTAAGATCCGAGCCCACCATCTATCTAGGACCCAAGTCTTTTTCATGTCAATTCACCCCCGTCCTGCATGATGTTAAACTGTGGAACTGAATTAGCATTAAGACATTGTACCCCGATTCACATTTAGTTGTTTTCAACCTCATTCAGAAGTAAGTCATTGATGTCCCCAATTGATGGTATTCCATTGTCAGATGAACTATGAAAACATTGAATCCCTGCCATGGGGATACGTATGAATCCTCCATAAAGTTCAATCCCAGAACCAATGTCTCATCCTAATAATTCCCATGATCCCATGTGATTCGGGAAGATCATACCCCAACCATAAGTTATAATTTCTTTGGTTACCATCCAAGCTGCCATTCTAATAGGCTACCTCCTCATGTGTCCCATCGTACCACCAAACTACGCGAACATTGATTACCATCCACGGGGATACGTTGGAAGTTTCTTTGAGGATCAAGTCCAACACTAACTTCAACTTCATGATAGTACCATAAAATTCCCCTCCACTCCATTCAACTCTCCATATTCCAACCTGATTCTCTCCTAGGCCTCCACATCCCGGGGGGATCATGTCATCCACCTCATCACTGGTCTTTGTAGTACTTGGGCTGCAATTCATGTGTAATCCCCAGAATGTCTCTCGGTCATTGTCCATTGTGTACAAATCGATTCATAACCACTTCGAACTATGTGGGTTCGAATCCGTGTTGTCTACATAGTGTACATAAGAAATATCCATGAGGATCAATACCGGTCAGTGGTAATCCTGGGTATTCCCTCATTCTGGGGTCCAAACTCCCTAATATTCCCTTAGTGGTGTCCAAAACAACCTTCATAGTGTGAAATATATACTTTATGGGAAAAACCATCTCAGGTCTTGTATTATCAAGAGTTCTGATCCATCCACCTAATATACATTCCATGTGTTTCCTCCTATTGATGTAGCACTCTGATCCGTCTATATGGGTCATTCTGATCACCCTCATTCTTTCTCCGCAAGACGATAAACATGCAGCCTACCTCATGATAAACATGAGATGCCTGAGGAAATCCTTGGATGACACACCTTTGGTGCAACCATCTCTATTAGATATTAAAATTGTGGAATACCCTGGTTTAAACATGGGAAGTTGATGAAAAACTCAGATACATTCCTAGGGAATATGATATTCCCCGCATTCAACCGGGGATACCTTGTGTTATCCACCCTTGAGATGCCCTGTAATGTGAAAGAATACAGGTTCCCCAAAGTCCCTGAATCCAGAGATTCCCCGACATGCGATATGGCATCATCTACTTTGACTGAAGGATGCTACCAAGTCAAGACCCCATGAAATTTCCGTACGGAAGTAGTGTAATTAACTAGAGTCCACAATGATATGGCACAACAATTGATATTACTGAGCCAAAAAATAATCTTTAATGGAGAGCCGTACTAGGTGACGAGTTCCGAGGAGGAATCCACCGAATGAAGAAACAATATCCCATCATCCCATTTCGATCAAGGAGAAAGTGTCCCTAAAAATGGAAATCATGTTTCCTGCCATTGGAATGTGGGAATGCAAGGAAATAAACAGTGCCACTGTCCCCCAACAAGACGGATGCAAGCACCCCAGTGAAAGTGTCAGAAACATAAATGGTGAACTCGACATGAAACTTCATTATCGTCTGTCATGGCGTTAAACTTCTCATTTTCTTTCTGTATGACATTAAAGTGCATTATCTTTCAACATGATGTTAAACTATTCATCTTTGTCCTCCATGACGTTAAACTGCATTTCCGTATGTCATGACATTAACCATCTCATTATCATCCTACATGACTTTAAATTTCATCATCTCCCTGTATGACGTTAAAATGTTCATCTTCACCCTCCATGACATTAAACTATTCATCTTCATCCTGAATAATGTTAAATTGCATTATCACCCATCGGGACATTAAACTGCTCATTATCATCCTGCATTACTTTAAACTGCATCATCGTCCTACCTGATGTTAAACTGTTCATCTTCGTCCCGTATGACGTTAAACTTTTCATCTTTGTCCAGCATGACATTGAACTACATTATCGTCTGTCATGACGTTAAACTGCTCATTATCATCCTGCAAGACATTAAATCACATCATTGTCCTGTATGACGTTAAAATATTCATCGTCATCTCGCCTGACGTTAAACTAAATTATCATCCGTCATGATGTCATGCTGCACATAATCGTCCTGCATGACTTCAAACTGCATCATCAGCCAGCCTGACGTTTAACAGTTCATCTTCGTCCTGCATGACGTTAAACTATTCATCTTCATCATGCATGATATTAAACTACATTATCATCCATCATGATGTTAAACCACTCATTATCTTCCCACAATACATTAAACTGTATGTTTTCCCGCATGACATTAAATGGCACCTTCAATAACTATGTGTGTCTTGATTCCCATCCACATGGGATATGTATGAACACCTGGATATCTCTTTCTCATGTCCACCTCAATTGGGAGCGATTTTCTCCTACCCTTTTTCCTCTAATCGTTTTTGGCCCCTCTTCCCCAGGTTCCCTCATTGGAATTGTGTACAGTAGGGTATGGACCTTGTCCTCATTCACGTCAGGTAAATTTTATAATATTGTGTGCGTCACCTCTGGAACCTCATCCCATCCGTATACGTCTGAGCCATATGACTTTAAACTATGATTCCTAGTCCCAAATGACCTAAAACGGTTCTGTCTATTCCACACGATGTTAAAAATGCATGGCTGGTCCCATCACATGACCCAAAACTGTGAGATTATCATCCTGGCCACATGAAGAAAAACGTAACTGCATTGTGATGTCCTCACCCAAGGGGATGTCCTGATTGGTATTAGTTACACATCATAATATTTTTTAATGCCTGCATATAGCTTGATTCATGTGGAGATACCTAGAACTTCCATATTAGGTCCATTGCTACACAAAAAAACACATTCATCCAAATGGAAAACCAAGATATATGAAATACTGCTTATTTTGGTGTATGGGGCAGACCCTCAGAACATTATTAGCCCTAACACCGGTAACCTACTGTGATATTCATAGAACTAACTTGGCTTGATTCCCATCCTCATGGGATACGTAGGAACGCTTGGTATTTTTGGTCTCCAGGTCCACCCCAGGAATCTTAAAATCATATCCCTTATTTTTTGGCCCCTTGACCCGAACTCTTTTGGGAACATGTGGTGTGGAGAGTGCCTCTTAGGTTCTCGTTCCCATATGGTTTTTATATTTCCCCACCATGTGCCTACCATATCACTTTCCAGCATTGTCCATGTTCAATTACCCAAAACTAAGATCTCTATATGGGAACTGCGCGTCATGTTTGGCTATTTCACCACCCTGCGCACAGTCCATTAAATAAATCCCCCTTAATGTTCCACCCTTTGTCCGTAAGATTAAAGCATGTGATCCCGGGATCCTTGTCCATTTGAAGGGAATTGACTTCCTCTATCTTATATGTCTTATAGTCATATTCAAATTTGTTTCGACAGAGAGTCTGAATTACTGAATTTTCACGGGGGCATTGCCCTCATCGAATTTCCAAGCTTCGTGATCACGCCATTTGGATCCTCATCCTCATCCATGTCTTAAGGGACTCCCTTTGCGGCCTGGTCTCTGGCCACACTGGCTTACCTATCGTTCTGGGGCAACACCAATGAAGATCTCAGATGACATTTGCGACAGGTCCTTTGATTCAAACATGATCAACAATAGACCATCAATTATATGTCCCCATTTCATTCTAACATGATATGGATACTGTGGTTCAAACATGATCAAAATTTATCCCATATCATCACACAACCATAATTGTGGTCTAGAACAGGACAATCATGATTCACATATATCCACATTCATATCATCAAGTGGAATTCAATCATACTTGGCTTTACTCTTCCATTTCTCTTGGTGCATTATATTGGCGAGTCAGCACTACAGGGACGTTATTCACGTAGTGTCCCATTGTCCCTAACATGTTCTATTTGGTGTTAGGAAAGTTCCATCACTACTTTTTTATTCCCACATCGAGCATGACTCACGTGGGATTAGTAGTTATTGTAGGACATGTACTGGTGCGACCATGCAATGCGTACCATTTCTCATCCCACATGACATTAAAATAATCACTCAGAACTTTGTTAGGATTTATTATAACACTCATGGGGTATGTAGGAATGCCCAACCACTTTTCTTAGGGCATAGTCTAATTTTCACTTTTGGTCCCTTGACCTGAAGAGTTTCCTCTGGGGATATGTGGTGTGATACTGACTATATATCATCATTCACATTGGGCTTATAGCTACCGCACAACATACTCACATTCAAGGATCTTCCCTTTCACTGAAAGTCCAAACGTATGATGTTAAACTTCACGAGTCCATATGTCCTCATGGAATGACACTAAACTAGGTTTCTACCTTGAACATGTTTAGGATGAACTATGTTAATCAAGGGATGCATCAGTTTCCACAACACAGAGGATCCTCCATACTAGTGTTGGTATCTGATCACACTGTTCCCCAAGAACTACGTTTGGATTGATTTTTATTATTATTGGATACGTAGCGAATCCCAAGCATTTCACCTTGGGCTCAGCCCCAGGATTATTAAAAATCTTAGCCCCTCATCCCCGATCACAGTCCACTCTTTATGATATTGAACTAGGAGCCTACATACCATGTAACATGACTTTAAACTATTAACCATGGTCCATGCAGTAGGACCTTTAAACTACGTGCAACATCATTACCGTATGATGTAAAACTATAAGTATTTCCATGTCCATACCACAGAGATCCTGCTCGGAAGTATGTTTGATCCCTGTTCAGACCAATGTACCCACCTAATTTGTTTCCACAATAGTGGTTTATTTTCAAGAGTGTTGGAATCTAGTTGAACAACCCATAAATCCAATCTCCACGCTTTGCATACCCTTTAAATAGATCCTCCAACCCTTTACATCTAGAAAATCCACCTATCAATATGGATGCATGGCCTATGGCTTGACTACTATCATGAGCTAATCTTTCGGAAGACTAATGGATGACATTTCACGTCAGGCACTATGATTCGAACAATGTTAGCAATCGTCCCTCATTTGTTATCCCCATTTCAGGCTAACACAATAAGGATATTGTGTTCCGAACACAGTAAATAGTCATTCTTAATTTTCTTGCCATCACTATAGTGTTCCAAATCATGGGAATTGTGATTCAAACATTCCATTCCCCTCTATTTGAGTTTATTATAGCACCCCTGGAGTTACCCCGTTTGTGCCAAGAGCACACACGGAAAAAGGAAAATCGACTGTTTTGAGAGAATCATTCTCCAGTCAGGTATCCCCGTTCTCTTCTCGGAAATCCGGGTTGGTTGTTCAAACCCCAAATGCCCAAAACATGGTCAAAACTAATATGTTCAGATGGAATGACATAGTTATAATCCATTGTTTCTCACATTGGGCTCAACCCGCATGATCATATTGATTGATCATTGGGAGTTTCACGAATATAACTGGTGTGTATAAAACAAAAACTAATAACTGGACTCATGCATGCTATGGAATCAAATAATCATATCACAAAAGTATGTTATAGGGTTTGGGATCTCTACAGCACATGAGGGCATATCCCTCCATCCATCCAATGGCCTGAAGGCCATCGATTTTTTTATTGATTTTTGATAATCCACATTTCAAAGGGTGAGGTGGAACCTTTACAAGGCCCGTAGGCATAAGTATTACATGGACCGTAGGCCTTAGAGGAATTCATTATCCAATAGGCTTCAAACATTACATAAAACACAGACTAACTACTTGGAACTGATCCTCCCCAGCATCTTCATCATGAAGTCAGCTCTCCACCTTCACATGGATGTTCGGCTAGGCATTCCCATGCATGCACATGCTTTTCAGGATGACAGTTTCCATACCCTCTTATTCATGCAATCCATTTAGCTTCTCCTATGGTGAAAGATCCTTTATCATCCTCCTTGTAGAGCTTCTTCCTTGCAAGTCATCTGGTCAGCAAATGCACTTTAGGTGGCCCGAAGGTCTTGAGGTGGCTCGAAGGCCTTACTAACCTGAAGGCCTGGGTGGCCTGAAGGCCTTAAAGGACTTGGGGACCAAATCGGTGGCCTGAAGGACCAAACGGTGGCATATTCCTAGCTTCTACACTGAAAAACAGTACCTGTTACAGTTCCCTCTACAGTACCTGCTATAGTACTGCACAGTTCCCACTATAGTTCCTACTCTAGTAATTCTACAGTACTGCTTCAATACTGCTATAGTACCCCCCAGAAATAATGTCTCCACCTGGATTTGATCCCGGGTCTCATGGATGCACTTACAGAGTCCTTACCAACCGGGTTAAGGCTCATATGCGGTCTATCCCTCCCATGGACGGGTTAATCTTTTCAAAAGAATGCTGCAGCTCCACCAATGAACCATTGTTAGAGTATCTCTGTATTATCTCTCATAAGTCCAAGTAATTCACAATCTTCTCCCTCCAGGAATCATCCATGAAGACCCCTTATAAGTCTCATAATGATCCATTCAGTATTAAATTTGGTTATTTCCTGTGTCTGGTCTATGAAGACATCTCACAGAGCAATCTCACGAAGACCATTCTCAAAGAATGTTCGTGAAGCACTGCCTCGACCTTAACAAGAAAGTCACTAAACAATTTTGTGGAGTTGAAGACTCGATGTGCACTGTAAAGCAGATTCCCTTATTTGCGAAGAGCAAGCACGGAGTATGCAGAGTATTGTGAATCGATAGCACAACAATCCAAAGTCACAGAGGAGAGAAATGACAAAAGAGAGGTCATATCCCATATTTATATGAAAAAACCTTCGGACGATCGTGGCATGTCCATGCTGCGCCAAGCTTCGCGGCGCGCCTAGCCTGCCCATTGTCTATCCGCTTCGTGAGCCTTCTTCACAAAACAAATTCTCATACAGTGAGAGATTTTTGTGATTGACCCTAGGAATTTGACGCTTGATTTCTCCTTGGCTCCAATTTTGAGGGGGGGGGGTGGGTCATTTGCTGTTGCCATATGTTGGGACAAAGAATAAAAACAGCGATGTCTTTAGTGGTTCCTTGAATAGACCTTTCGCGGAGCCCTAGGGTCCCATGCACGACACAGAGCAAGGAGGCGGGAGGCTCCACGAATGACTCTGAGATTTGCAGGCCCACAACAAATAAAGGAGGCAGGAGGCTCCACAAAGGACTCTGATGTTCGCAAGCCCTCTGTGGAGAAAGTAGGTGGGAAGCTCCAAAAATGACTCTGACGTTCACGAGCCTGACACAGAATAAGGTGGCGGGATGCTCCGCGAATGAGTCTGACATTCGCGAGCCCGGTGCGGAGCAAGGAGGCAGGAGGCTCCGCGACAGACATTGAGGTTCACAACCTGACGCAGAGAAAACTCTATCTTCGCACCGAAGGAGCTCTAATTCACACTACCTCAAACCATTAAATACAGTGTTCTCCTCCTGCCCAAGGGATGGATGATCCATCTTTTTATCTTCTGAGCATTCAATTCGTGATGCACTTCTTGATCTATGATCCTTGAGCTTATCAAGGTTCTTTTGCATAGAAAAGTGCCTCCCTATATGCCTTAATTGATCCCCTCTTCCTAGAGGTATTCCTTTCGCGAAGCCCATGGGCCTTCATGAAGAAAGGATATCCCCACATGGACTCTGGTCATCATGAAGCATTTTTACATTGTGAAAAACCCTCCACACACACCTAACCGACATGTTATGGCATGGTCACTATGTTTTGCGAAGCACATTTATTCATGAATCCTTGCTTTGTGAGGATCGCCTACTTCAGGAGGCATTTCTTCACGAATGCTTCTCTACTTCACGAATCTCCCCCCATATGCACAAATTCCCTATGCCAAACCTAGGAAACTTCACTTCACGAAGCACATCCCGTCATGAAGTCCCTCTACTTCACGGAGCACCAGAGCTTCACAAGGATTCCTATGAACCCCTTTGCTCTGAAACCCCCTTTTTTCATGAGGCCCTTCATGTTTTCATGAAGCAACCTCAAAGTCCATTGGACGATACTGTCTGTTTCATTACTTCACCTCATTCTTCATTGAATCTGAATGATAACGAATATTTCTATTCACATAGCCACACTAATGTGGACCCCCAATGGGATCACCACATGACACACCCTGACCACGGCGTTTTCAGTCCCTTCTATTCACCAAGGTGTAGAGGGTGCTGGTTATGTATGTCCTAGGGGTGTAAAGTAAACCACTCTCGTCCGAGCTGCAGGATGTTAAACTTCCAAGTTCCATTGTCCTCAAAAAATGATGTCAAATTATGGCCTCACCTTGTGACTTGCACGCGGGGTACCCCTTCTCTGATATTCTCTATTCCCACCTATCTCCACAGGGGTGAGATTATTCATCACATAGAATAAGATCCTCATTATCGGAGCGACATCTGTCCATAGGGAAAGGGAAACCACCGTGGTGTAAGTCCCTAGATTTTCTTGCTGAAGGCAGCGCCCCTGCTCTTCCTCTCTTCCTGGGTGCCAAATCCCTCTACTGCAGGGCTTTGTCACCACCTGGGACTCCACCTAAGAGTAAGTCCAAATCTCCATCTCCTTGGGCTTCTAACCCCGCATAAGCCCCTGTTTCCTCTTTGTGCTGCTAATAAGTGTGATCCCCACTCCACTTCTCACGTACAAACCTTTCGTGACATGATCATCAGGTCTTTGTTATCTCATGTTTCCCACACCGAGCATGACTCACATGGACTTAGAGCGAGCATCGACCATGATATCTTCTCCGGGCAGCATAGAGTGTAATCCCCACAACCACCTAAACTATGAGGTCTTTGATCCTTACCAAGGAAAGGTACGTAGGAAGATTCTATGAGGTTCAAGCCCAAAAACCATTTGTTCCGACCCCCCATCACGTCAGTTCCGACACCCACCTAAACTATTAGGTCTTTGATCCTTATCAAGGCACTGTACATAGAAATCCTCCTAGAGGTTCATGCACAAAAACCATTGGTTCCGACACCCCTTCACATAGGTTCCCACACCCAACGTAATATAAAAGTTCTTCGATCCTTTCCAAGGAGAGGTATGTAGGTATCCCCTTTGAGGTTCAAGCCCACCACCCATAGGTCCCATCCATATTCAGGCTGATTCAACAAAAAAACCCATGAACTACGAGGCCTTTGATCATTGTCTCCTATATAAGGTACATAGAAAGCCTCCCATAGGTTCTAGCCCTACACCTAGTCGCTCCTTCCCACTTCACATCGGTTCACTGTTATCCTTCATTACATTATACTCTGGACCTCATTCAATAGTAATGCGTTGTTTCCCAGGTCAGAGGTATGTGGTATCACAAACCTAAACTACGTGGACCTTGATCCTTTCCATGGAATGGTACATAGGATACCTCACAGAGGTTCATTCCCAACAACGATTAGACCCCAGGTCCTCCTCTATGTCAGTTCACCGACCCCCATCCCATAGGAACAATGTAGGATTTATATGTTTCTCTTAGATAACGTACGTAGGAAGCCTCTCAGAGTTTCGACCCCATCCAGTGGTAAGATGTTCTGACTCCATACAGCGTTAATCCATTGTCAACCCCATCCTACGATAAGTCGTTGTGATCCACCATCCGACGGTGAGCCGTGGAAATCCCCATTCGGCGGTAATCCATCATCTGATGAACTGCGTGGACTTTGATTCCCTTCCATGGGGATACATATGAAGTATCTTTGAGGCTTAATCCCTAAATCATCGTCATCCTCATGGAGGATCCATCCCACTCACCATCCACTTCATTAAACACTCCATCATCCATCATGATTCTTACCCTGGACACCACATTCCTGTGAGGTCATGACAGGTCACCCCCTATATTAGTGTTCCCTCCAGGTGTTGAACCCATCTAATCCACTCGAATCAGTGTTATTATTAGTCTGATCTATCTCTTCTAGACATTAAACCTGTCGCATCCCATGTGTTAAACATGGGAAGTTGAAGAAAACCTCAGATACATGCCTTTAGAATAAAATTCCCCACATTCTACGTGGGATGCCCTAGGCTTACGAACCCTCGAGGAGACCTATATTAAGGGGAAGAAACCTAGATGCACTATTTCCCCAGTGTACATTCATGGTAATGATGTCCGATGTGACAACTCCCCTGACATAAAGGTACCACCCTAACCGGACCCTTTGGAATGTCCTGACAGAAGCAGTGTAATTATCTAGTGTCCATGAAGATATGACAATAGGAAGAGTTTCACGATCAAAATATTAAATCTGTAAGGGAGACCCAGACTAGGTGACTACTTCCAAGGAGCAATCCACGAAAGGAAGAATTGAAATCCCATTATTCCATTTCTTTCATGGAGAAAAAGTCCCTGAACAAGGAATGGGTACTACTCACCTTTGAAAAGTTGGAATGTAGGGCAACGAGCAGCTATGCCATCCCCTAATAAGATGGATGCACGTGCCCCCATGAAAACATCATAAAAAAATCCAGAGAAACGACTTGAACCATGTTCATCACCTGAGGAATCACAAAAAACATTGTACAATGTACCATCTTAGGTAGTCTCAAATTTATATCACACATTATCCTTAACCTAAACTCATAGATAACCCTCTTGAACTAATATTTCCATGTAATTTCTTATGAATTCCATGTTAGTGATGTCAATGGTGATTTATTCATGGATATTTTTTCAAAAAATAACTTATTGTACCATTACAAGGCATGATAAATCCACACCTATAACATGATCTTAGGTTTCTGTCATGAAATTACAACATTGATAATTTGTAGGTCCATTACTAAACCCTGATATGAAATGAAATTCCCAAGGATATATAACTTTTCAATAAAGAACTAGTACTCTAAGAGCTTTCCAGAAATCTAATTCTCTCGATATAAATTAAGAACCATCCGTAAGTGACTTGTATGATTCTCTACTTATGGAATGGATATGAGTATGTAATAAATAAATACTAAAATAAATGGTCCATGTATCGATAGAAAACTTATTAAATAAAATCTATAATGTAGATGTGGTCACTCATCAAACTGATGGAAAAAAGAACTTATAGTATATATAGTGACATCATAATTACAGATTTGAAATACTAGCATCAGGATCACTCAATTAGTGGTAGAAATACAAATGATTGATATATGAGAACCATCTCTGCCCCCCTAAATTGTCAAAAATTTCATTAATCCTAAAAAATGATTATGTGTACATTTCGTGGTGGGATTTAGTATTTTATAATCTATACAAAGATTCATGATCCCAAATTCCTTTTTTGTGATCAATAATTTAGAATCCCAGGGGGGCACATTGGTTCTGCTGAAACACTTCTCCTGATAGTATCCAACTATAACCATATCTCTTTAGTATTGTTAGGGTTAATCAGAAATTCCATATAAGATACAAAATTTTTCCTAGGATACATGTTGATAAAAGACACCATATCCCATCCTAGTGGTAGTCCCAAAACATCCTCAGTTAAGATGTCCATAAAATCCTCCATGACTAAATTTATCAATTCCCCTAAATACTATGAAACCCCAAGGGCTACCCTCTCTATCTAATTGCGGATGGTATTCATCATCCTAATCCCAACATCCACTCTCTTAGTTATAAAATCATTCTTCTCCTAAAAGAGAATATAATCCAATTAGTGAGAAAACAATTGAATCATATGTGATCAATGTTAATCTAGGATTGGATCATAGATATAAAATCCTAACCCAAGATGATATCATAGAATTGCACTATGATGACCAAAAGGACCCAAGTGAACCAATTCATTCCAAGAAATTGCCTACACTTCGTGGTGATAAATGATATAGATGAAAAATCCCCTATATAAATTTAATGTAAAAGCTGATAGGTTAGAACATATACTAGGAGAACCAGATATGAAACCAGGAGGATATAGATTATCTAATGAATGACCTATGTCTAATAATTCTTTGTAATGATTATAATAATCATAATTCATGCGTATAATATTTTTTTTGGTTCGTTGTGTAATAATCCTCCATTGCTTGTGGCTGTCTGTGGCCCTGACCACTATCTCTCCATCCATGATGTTGGTCCTCTGGTTTTGTTGGTGGATGAGCTCATGAAATCATCCAACTACAACAGCTCTTCATCTGGCAGCTTTAGATAATCTTATTCCAGATCGACATCCCTGGATGCCACTCTACCCTTGACTGGGAGATCCGTGATCATGGTGCAACCTCTTTTATGGTTTTCCATGAGCTATCTTCATATTATCCTTTGCACGTCTAGTTGTTATCCAACATCCCATGTTACTAGTGAATTAAAATCATAGAAACAACCCCCTATGGGATTCATTGTTCTTATTTTACTCCCATAACATATGCCTGAGCCGAATCAATAGATGATCTTCATCACTAAATCTTATCGTAGGGAATCTACTACATGTTGTTGATAACGTTTCCCTATAAAACCCAAATCCTACACCAACTTATTGGAGTCCTTATGATACGATGACATCCATTTATAGTTCATGATCAAATACCCCATCATTGGTTTGGAAGAACACAGTTACCAAATGGAAAAAATATATCTCTAGATTCCATTCATAAAACTATATTTTCTTAGAAGTTTCCTTCCTTGATAAGGTTAATGGATTACAACTTATGGTCTGTAAACCACATTCTATACATAGAAATTTTAATCATTCCATGATGAAGCTCCAGATGTTCCTAAATATGAACCAAGTGTTAACATGAGGGGTATTACTCCTCATGGAAAACTATAGGAAGTCAGTCCATGATAATGTCGACTCATCTTGCATTTGGGGAAAAATACCGCACTAGTGCCAAACAAATCTATAGAAAATATTGTATTCCAATGGAACAACATGATCTATTATTGTAGGAATTATAATGAAAATACAGACCACCAAATAAATCCAATCTTTCGATTTATAGGGACCTAGATTTCCATTAAAACATAACAATATCTATAACCAAAACTCACAATGTGCTATATTCATGAAAGGCTCATAATCATTCCCTTATAGCATGAACTTCTTCTCAATAGGTTGGGGTTCAACAACCTATTTATGTAGATGAAGAATCTTACCGGGTGAACCCTATACTAAGGCATCATCACTCATTAGATCATTTTCATTATCCAAATGTGGTAACCTAGATTGATTTCCTTGTGGAGGTATCTCAGAAATTTTAAACAGACATATCCGAGTATGATTATCATATATATATATATATACAATGTGTAGACAAATAAAGAAGGAATATAAAATACACAATCATATAAGATGCATGTGAAATTGTTCCCTTGAACCAATGTCAATATATTCCCACAAAAAACGGAGTCGAGGCCCTTATTAATGGATATTTCGACTACTTCATCAACACTAGATTCAATTTCTTTAAATCCTCAATAGAAAGACATTGAAACTATTTCTATAAATCCCAAACAAATCCACATAAGGGGACTATTCCAACTCTATATCAAGGATATAATCACCGGAGATACAAATCAATCATGACCTATCTATATGGGGATCGAGCCTAAACTACCCAATTCACGCCACTATTAGTTTTGGGATGGTGACCTATAATGAATTGAATATCTAAAAAGGGTACAACATTATGGAATGAACATGTAATGACACACATAACAATATAAATGATAATATTCACTAAAATTAAAAAATTTATTAAACTTCAAAAATAATACCTTCCATATGAACACATCAAGGGTTTACAAGTGTAAGAAAATTGAAACTAAAAGAAAAGAGTAAAAATACATACCAATATTGAAATATGTCCCCACCTGAGAAAAATATAATATACAATTGATGAGAGAGACCCGATCCTAATCTTCATGCTCTAGCCACCATATTCAGTGTAAATGCACCATGTATCCCAATACTCCAAAGTTTTCACCATTGACCATTATATCAGCTACATAATACACAATAAGTTAGGGATATTACAATTCCATTTTGAGTATATACATACCTAGTCCAATGTCCAAAATGATGAAGGGGAAGAATGAGGAGACATATATGAAATATATTGTTAGAGAATGAAATCAAAAGCAAGGGGTAAACCAAAACCAACAATATGGATATATATATATATATATATATATATATTCAAAAAACCAGTAAACCAAATCTAGAGAGTGGAGGGTCTCCATCTCCTAGAACATCCTATGAAATAGAGCCAACCGTTCTAGAAGAACATCAACAATGCATAGCTTTAACATTTATAACCAGATGAAAACCTACAAGGCAAGCCTCACCTCATCATTAGTCCCACACATGCGAGGGGTTAAAATCTCTAGGTAGAGTAACATTTACCTTTTACAATAAAAGGAATTCCCATAGTGGTCGATATAAGACCCATTCCAGTCCCTACAGTTGAATTCCACTAAATTGTTGATAGAGAACACTAGCCCTTATTAAATAGTATGGTGCCACTCTTGTAAATGTTAGAGAACCCACTCCCAACCTAGAAAAAGGGTTCCACTCTAGTAGTTCAGGATCCATGCCATGACACAACACAAGGGTCCCACTGAGAGAGCATATAGAGGAAGCATTACCGACCTAGTAGGAGTGTTCCACTCTTAATGGTGATGACCTAGGCCTTGAATATACATGAGGGTGACACTATTCTATAGGTAGATTAACCATTTTCTATCCTAGTAGGTGGGTTCAACTATTAAAATATATTATGTGTCCATTCTATACACCACATGAGGGATCCACTCTATATATAGGTACAACACACAGGCCTAGCCTACATTGAGGGTGCCACTCTAATTCCCTTAATGATCATGGATAATCATCTTTGTCAATGATTGTATCATTAATAAGATTCCCAATTATAATATCTTACATCACATCCCAAAACACAATATAGAGTACAAAATCAAGTTCCACATGAAAAAACACTTACTATAGTCTACTATCAGGCCAAAATCTATGTTTAAAAGAATGGGATACAAGAGGTTTGGGTTTCTATATAATGAAAGAAGGGGTACACGACATGTGAGGGGACACACATTGAATTTCATCCTACTAAATCAACATTATTTTTTACTGTAGTTACAATGAACACATACCATGTTTCCTTACATTGCCTCCTATTGGACTACACATAATTGCCTCATCTAGATGGGGTCCTTCCTGTGCTGCCTAACATTGTTCAGGTGTTTGTATTGTGTCTATGAACTTTTCCACATGGAGTATTCCTGGTGATTACAATTCCCATGTACTACAAAGGGATAGGTAGGTCCCCATCATAATGTTCAAATAATGTTTAGGGGTCCCACAGAGAATGTGACTATTATAATCTTGTGAAACCCTAGCTTCCACTACCTAGGACCTATATGCCATGCGTTCTTAAGACTACATAGTGTGAAATAATATTTATCAAGGAAACATATATCTAAAATTGGGAATTACTTATATGGTTCCCTCTCAATGGATCTCACCGTTACAACACCTTAAAAAGGTAGAACTACCTATGGGCAATGATTTCTGGCCCTCTGTTGGATGGAATCGAACTATAGTTCATACCACACTAACATGCACTTCTTATAAACCTCATACACCTTTTAATACACTACAATTTTATCCAACATCTCTATTTTGGATACCTGATCATGATACCCTTAACTTCTAAATTAAAAATCATCAAATATAATCATTGTTTATTTGTTTTATTTTTCGTGCTTGTGAAAACACATGATTTTATCAATTGAAAATCCCTTATTATAATTATGTCATATAATATAAGTCCCATAATGTCAGATAGGTAATAAATTAAAAAAATTCTAAATGATTAGGGGATAATATTATAAGTATTTATTGAAATCATGGACCCCAAACCAATGGAATATTAACATGACCTTGGGAAAATTAATATGGCCCTTATAAATAGTAACTTCATCAATATAAAAGAAACATTTCCTATAAATATATAAATAAATTTTATTCATATTATAAATGAATATATTATATAATTATATAATTGAATAAGGATTTTTTTTTTATAAATGATAAATTTAGTAATTGTATTTTTTAAGTTGTAAATATTTAATTACAATTTATTATTCAATTCAATGATATAAATAAAAATTTCCATTCATAAAATATATTAAAAAATTACAATTTTATATGATTATAATATAAATTTATGATAAATAATTATTATTTCGATGTCATATAATATCAGTTTAAATTTTTAAATCTTTAATTTCGATGTAAAAATTTATTTTAATTAGAAATTAAATTTATCAAATTTATCAAATTATGTTCATAAAATTGATTTAATTATATAATTATCCACATAAAAATTGGATTGGGTGAAATGTTGTTAATTTTAAAAAATATTTGAATTTTTATAAAATAGTGAAATATATTAATTTTCAATATATAATGGTATAAATTAATTTCACTATTTCATAATTAATTTATGGTGCATCTAAAAAAGTATTATATCTGCGTTAATTATTTTAAAATATTTAGTGTTATGGTTAAATCTACTAATAGGCATGAAGATAAATATTTAAATATTTAATAAAATAATGAATGAGCACCCCTCTGCTAACCAATAAATACCACCCCTCACAACCACTAATCCTCACGCCATTCAAACCTTGAATCCTATCCAATCTCTACTCAGTAATATTATATAGATCAGCCCAATTTATAATATCCTATGTTATCAAAAAAAAATTCCAAATCCAATTTCCCAATAGAGGTTCTCACGGAGTTGAATTTATAAAGAAAAACCCTCTTTCATTTTCTTGTAATTTCATTTCACATTCGTTTATTTTCTAATACTATTCTTGCTTTTCCTCATACATGAAGAATGATTAATATAGTATCATATATATACTAGATTTATATTATGTTAATGTTATTGTCCTTATGAAGCCTCTTATCATGTCCCATTTATTCTATGAAAGAAAATGTCATCAATGATGGGTTATTTTAGCACCTCTGAGGAAGACATGTTTTCACATTCCTGTACCACCATAATTTATGGTCATAAACCATTGTAATTGTTGAAAATAATGTCAAATTTATTTTATTTTCATATTTATAGTATGTAACTAAAATCTATACATAATATCAAATAATAATAAAAAATTAATTATGATAAAAAACTTCCAAATTTAATATAAACAATTTCTATTAATATGTTTTCTAATGAATCATACATATATGTTTGAAAAAATATATTAGGGCAATAAATATTCTAAATTTTCTCTAATAACATTTTTTTTCAATTCTGAATAATTATTCTCATCTTACAATAACATCAATAATCTTATACAAGTGACCCAATCTTGAAATCAAAGAAAACAAACACTCTTGAATGGTGAAATTAAATTCAATAACACATCATAATGTCGAAAAATGGACTTAAAAAAGTTATAATAAATCAATTAAATGTATTAGAAGTTCATTATTTTTAATTAATCAATCTAATCTTATTATTCTTGGTATTAAATAGTATATTTAATTCATAAATAAGGTATAAGGATTCTCGAACCCAATTTCAATTCTTAGTTTTATTCCACATTATTTCATAATGTTAGTTTAGATGGTCATTTAATACTACTAAAATATAATTACATTTTCCTTATTTTGTATTTTCATAGATATACACATTTCTAATATACTTTTAATAAAAATAAAATTATTTACAAAAATTATCTCTTCTTTCTAAAAACACATCTTTTACAACTCTCTAGTTTTTTGTTCTTCACTCAAGATTGATGAATCACATAATAGTATAATATAGAATTTATGGAAGTAAATATTTTTTTCGTGAATGTATTATTAAGTATATTAAACCCACTAATCTCTATGGGTTAGTTATTTCCCATTATTGATATATTTTCTATGTTACAAGCATGATTATCAGAATGTTATGTTGTGACAGGTGCACCAGGAATTATAGGTTTCACCAATACATTGGTATTTTTTTATATATTGATATAATTTGAAATATGAGTGAACATTATTGTATATATATTCAAAAAAATGACTTTTTTATTATTCACCAATGTCATGTGTGAAAATGATGCTTGAATTTTTCAAAACAATGTGTGGTATTTGACCACTAAGACATGATATTTCATTTTAATGAATTATCTCATTCGATTATTTTTTCTTATTAATCATATCATAATTATGATGATGATATCATACTTATGTTATGATGATGGTTATTATTCTCACCCATGATATATGGATCCATGATCTTATTTATCCTATTATAAGGATTTTAGTTCACTCGTTTTTTTGATATATATCATTAGGGTACTACTTATAATGAGGAGAAAATGTGGGGCCCCATGAAGAAATAGAATAAATAATTTTTTATTTTTTTGTTTTATTATGTAAATTTTATTTTTGGTAATAATTTTCCAAATACACTAAACAATAAAATCTTGTTTTTGTAAGCTATTACATAATTTATCATTAATCTTTTCTAATCATAATGTCAGAAAAAGTAGTACCCCTATAGTTTGTATAAGAGGGAAGTTTAGTAAATTGGGAATTATTGTTAAAGACAATTAGTGAAAAATATTATAATGAGACTATTTATATGTAATCATGTAATACACATTGTTTAAGAAAATGTTAATCATAGGGATCCCCCAAGATGTTTTTTGAGTCGATTTCACAATAGAATAAATTATTTCTCAATTGTTGTCTTATATTAAGTTTAAAAAATTTATATTTTTGATAATTGTGTGAAGAATTGTAATGTAGGAAAATAATATATGTGAGGGACAATATATAGATTTCCCAAACTACATCCATAATGCCTTATGAGGTGAAGTTCAAAATTCCATGGTTCTTCTTAAAAAGATGTCTCCGCCTATGAACAATAACCTGAATTATGTTTAATATCACTATTTACCTAAAAAATATAAACAAGATATATATATATATGTTTAAGTATAAATGACCATCAACATATAGTGGATCTTTTTATTAAATAGTTATAGTACATTTGGTCAACTCAAAGGGGAATATCATTTAAATTCATTATTGTATAGAGATAGGGAAGGTGACTCTATTCATTTATAATTATGATAGGGAGGCATATCAATTAAGGGAAATTGTATCTCATAAAAATACAAAGAAAAAATATTAAATATATGGAGTGTGAATATTTCTTGTAAATATTTTGTAACAAGTATTTCCCTTTAACTCTTCAAACAAATTTGGATAGAAAATTATTGGAGTTGATGAAAATTTAAGGCGGATCTATCAAGACATAAAAATAAAAAGATTGTACGAATTGAAACCTATGTCTCATATGTTGTTATAAATAATGTGATAAAATTGATATATTTTTTAGTTTTTTAAAACCACATCGTCAAACGACTCTAGAAATTCAAGACATTGGGTGTTAAGAATATGTTATTAGATGTGGTCACAAAGTGGAGTTGGAGTTTGTAGTGTGGTCCCAGGGATATGGTGATATGAAATGAAATATGGAATTTAATGATAAAGGATATATTGAAAATTGCGGAAGGTAAACTCAAAAACTCACTTATACGAAATATACAAATAAGAATATGGGGAATTCACTCAAAATATACGAGGAAATACGTCAAATGTGTGAGTGAAGGACAATAAGAAAATGAATATCATAGAGACATTACGATATAGGAAAATGTGGTGTAGGAAAGGAGAGAACCACCAGGGGTTAAATTATTCATCTATAATGAATATGGGAATTTGTAATCTAGTGCACACAACCTCATGTCATCAAGGGTAATCTACATCTGTATCCACTGATGCCAAAGAAGCGATATAAGAATTATTCCATCATGAATTCTAAGTTAGAGACCTCATATGATGTGGTGAAATGTATTGTAGTTATTCATTCAACAATACCAAATGTATTATTTAATTCTAGTTATATACATTCTTTCATATCTAGCATGTTTTGTAGTACTATTCAAAGACCAACTCAAAACAGGGGGTTGAGTTATCTATTAGAAGTGAAAATGGGGAAATTATTTCATCCCAAGTATATAACTCCTCCTCAATTAATTATTGTAGATTAAACCTTCCAAAAAACTATTTCATACATGATTGGGTTGATTTTGATGGTATATTGGGCATGGATTGGATTTCATTATAAAAATCCATCATTAAATTTTTGGAATGACTTATCAGCATTCTCATCACATGGAATCCTCAATTTATGTACAACTATAAAGAGGATGATTAATGTTTACAAGGATCATTGTCTCAATTGAGGTTATAACTTCATTCTGAGAAATCATATCGATCTCAAATGATTGATAAAAGCATAGAATCATGCTCGAATACATGCCCATTATTAGGGACTATATAAAATTTTTCCTTAAAGAGTTTATTTGTCTTCCTCATGAAAACAAAGTTTTGATCTAAATTGAACATGTTTTAGGATATATACCACTATCATATAAACCTTATAGAATTACAAATATTGACTTGGATCAACTGAAGAAGTAATTAAAATGAAATCTAGACAAGGGTTTTATACGGTATACTACTTCTCCATGGGTTGTGACAGTATTCAATGTGAAGATGATGGATTCATAAATATTCCTCCATCATAAATATCATGATCTCAGAAAAACACAACAATGAAAAATTATCCTCTTTGAAAGATAGATGAATTGTTAGATCAATGAAATGGGGACAATTTGTCTTCAAAGGTAGACCTTCAGTTTGGATATCAAAAATCAATGGTGAGGGAGTAATGTATTCATGTGGCTACCTTTTTGACCTAGTATGTACACTATTAGTTAATTTAGATGAATTTTAGACTCTATAATGCTCAAACAATATCCAAAGACATAATCAATAGAGTCTTTTGTGATTACGTAAATTTTTTTTTGGTGGTATTTTTTTATGATATTCTGTTATACAACAAAAGCAAGAAGGAACATGAGCAGAATTTTAGTAAAATTCCACTGAATTTATACAGGGAGAGAAATTTTGAAAAGTGTAGTAAATTTTAATTATTGATGGATTTAGTATCATTATTTGATCATGTCATCATGAGAAAAGGAATATATATGGGCAAATACAAGGAAAAGGCAATCTATGAGTGGCTCGAGACAAGATCTATAATGAATGTGTGTTGTTTTCAGGGATTATGTTGGTATGAAAAATGATTTTAGAATAACATGACACAATTTTCAAACCTAATAACCTTATGAACATGGAATGGATAATTTTTTTTCTAGACCAGTGAATGTGAAGACTGTTTTAAATGATAAAAAGGTCTTATCACTATGAAAGTACTCACAAAAAATGAAATTTGGGAAGTCAATATGGACTTAAACGATGATTTAAAAATTTATTAGGATATTAAATAATGAAAAAAGAAAAATGTATAGCCTACATATTATGAATTATTAAATTGTTTTAGCTAAACTATCCCACAAATGATCTGGAGATGGATGCTATGATCTTGTAGTTGAAAAATCTGGCGGTATTATCTCTATAGAGAGATGTGTGAAATATATAAAAATAATAAGAGCCTAAAATATATATTCACTCAGAAGGATATTAATATTCTCTAACAAATATTGTTATTTATCAGCAAGGATTACAACCTCTCAATCCCTTATCATCCTGGTAGAGAACATATGGTGTCTAATACACTATATAAATATGATGATGCATCTTAATCAATGATGAGAATTGATAAGGGTAAAATATTCTTATATGTGTGGAGGATTAAAATTGGAGTCATTATGGGAGGAATTTCTTAAATAATTTATCAAATGTATTCTCGAACATACCTAATTGAGAAAATATTGACTGCTCTAATAAATGATGTTGAAATTCAGAAAAAGGTGGAATGTTTGAGAAAGGGGAAATACTAAGAGTTTAATATTGTTTTAGATGGAGTTTTAATATTTGGGTCATGGATATGTGTACCATCTAATCAAGAGAAAAATTTTGTTCTTTTTATTGACGCAGATAAGTCAACCTTCATTATTGGCCTGTGGAGCACAATGATGTATCAAGATATCCTCAAGAATTATTGGTGGGAAAATATTAAGAAAGGTATTACAGAATATACATAAAAGTGAATAGAATATCAATAGGATGTATTTTAATATAAAATGCCTAAGATTATGGTGAATCCTTTACCCATAACATCATTGAAATATAAAAACATCGCCATGGAATTTGTCCATAGGTATCTAAATATATCAATAGGAAATAATGCTATGTGGTTTATTGTGGCGCATAATACAAAGATAGATCATTTTTTTAACAATTTTATAGGACTTATCATGAGATAAACATGAATGGATATAAATTAGAAAAGTGATATGGCTATATGGTGTACCAATATTAATTTTATTCAAACACGATTTGAGATTCATCTCAATGTTATGGAACATTTTCATCATTCCAAAACACTATGAAAAATATAATTATGTATTATCATATAATACCAGATTAACACTATGAGTGGACTATATTGAACTGGAATACATGTTCAAGGAATGATATTTGTACATCAAATGGGGATTTAACCATAATCAACCTCTAACCGACTGCACAAACATCAACAGTTTCCAATCGAGCATTCAAATGTATCCATATGGATCCCATTGATGAAAAATATTTAAAAAACATACATGATGGGATTCTCTCAGTGAACGTAAGCTAATAAGACCTGAAAGGGTTCATGAAATAGTGGAAAAGGTGAAAACCATTCAATATATCATAATGGAATCCCTATATATACAAAATGGTTATACAAAGAATCCTTCAAATGGCCTAATGATTGATATTGGAGACACGGTATTACTCCATATTAATCCATAGAAGTGGATCCTGAGATTTGGGATGAAAATAATGCACATTCGTAGGAACATCAATGCCTTTGAAATTCTTGATTAATTCATTGTTGTGGAATATCAAATAACACTTCCATCTACAATGACTCGTGTATATGATGTATTCCATGTATCCCTCTTGAAGTAGTTCATACCAGATCAATCAAATGTATGAATTCAAATGGTGATTTTTGAGGAATGTGATCTCTCATAAAAGGTTAAAGTAGAGATGATCATGGACAATAATGTTAAATTACAATGAAATGGGACTACTCGCCTGGTCAAAGTACTATGGATAAACCCTGCGTACAATTCAGAAATATGGGAACTATAGGATGTGATGAAGGAAATGTACATCCCCATTTTTTCATCATAGTCTAAAAACGAAATTTTGAGGGGTATATTTCATAAAGGGGGAAGAAGGTAACAACCAAGAATTTAATCATTGAAAAATTTCATATATAAAGTATGTCAAATAGTATAAATAAAATAAAATCACTTAGAGAACACAATATAAACATTATGAATGAATAATGAATGAGGTATGTAGTATCTATAGAAATCCATGAACCTTAACATATGTAAGAGTATCTTGATCACCAGAATAGTAATTTGGCACGTAAGAATTGTAACATGTCATATATAGTAGTAACCTTACATGTGAAGGTATAAATAATATTTTTGCATCTTAAAATAGAAAATATAATATAATTATATCATGGTATAAAAAATTTAATATTTTTAATTTGAAAAATTAATTGTGGTTATTTTTTTAAGTAAAAAATATTTAATTAAAATGTTATAATAAATATAATGATTTAAAATAAAATTTATATTCATAAAATTTATTCTTGAATTAATATATTTTTTCTTATGACTATAATATAATTTTATGAGACCTTAAATAATTTTTCAATGTGTTATTATTTTTAAACTAATTTTAATATGAGTATTTTCTATGTAAATATTGAATTTAATAAAAATATTCCCTTATTTATAAAATTATTTTCATAAAATGGCATTCCATTTTTAAATTTAAACATAGTAAAATTCTTAGGGTGAATTTTTTTACATTTTTATAAAATCTGAATTTTTGGTGAATAGTGAAATATGATAATTTATAGTATTTAATAATAGAAATTAAATTGAATATTTTTTATGTCATGAATCATGTAAGAGATATAATATCAAATATTATTTCTTTGTTTTAATATATTTTGTGATAGGGATTAAACTATTGACATTTAGATGCCAAAATATTTAAATAATGAGAAAATAATGAAAAAACACTCTTCTCCCCCGCCCATATAAATCCCAATCCTCCCCACCTTTTCTCCTCACACCATCCAAGCCTCATATATTGTCCACAGTCATCCCAATCCTCTTCCTAAACCTCTACAAAACGTCAAAGAGGCTTTTGTATGAACAAAATACCAAAAAAAGGGGGTTCTCATGGATAATAATACAAGAGGTACAATTCTATTTTATTTTCATTTAATTTTTTTTCATGTTCTATACATTTTTTATTCACATGTCACCTCCCCTCATCCAAGATTATTTACAACTCCATTACCGCTCACACACAAAGAAATATATATATATATATATATATATATATATATTAATTTTAATATTTTAATAGAATAATACTTCATCAATCCTATTACCATCTTCTTTTTATTTTGATCATGAAAACGTCATCTTTTATGTTTTGATTTATCACCTTGGAGGAAAACATGTTTTCATTTACATCCACCACATTAAATGTTAGACAAAAAAATTATACTAGTTTAAACATATTTTAAAATTTATATTATAACACTGTTATGTTATGTAACTAATATATATACATAATATTAAATATTAAATATGAAATAGTTTATTATGATCGAAAATCTATGAAATTAATTTAAACTAATATAATGGGTAGGATATTTAATTAATCGTAATTATATTAAAAAAATAATATATATGACAAATTAAACTTATGAACATTCACTAATAAATTTAAATTTCAATATTGATATTTATTCTTATAATACATGAACTTCAATACTTGTATATTATTGAAACGAACATGAAACCATAGAAAGCAGTCACTACCAAATGATGACATTAAACACTATAACTAATTATATTGACTATAAATGAATATAATAATGATGAAATAAATAAAATACATGTAATATAGGTTCTGGATTTATTAATCAACAAATCTAATTTTAATTTCTAGTATATTAATATGATGAATTCATTCAGAATAAGGTAAGGGGATTCTTGATCCAAATTTCCATTCTTTTGGTTATTCAATGATCATGAAAATATTTAGTGTGGAATTTCATTTAATAATCCTAAAATATAATTTCACTGTTAATAACCGTTCTTTTCTAGGATATACTTGTTTTTTATTCTATTTTATGAAAAAATTATTTTCCAAAGTAACCAATCCTTCAAAAAAAGTACTTCCGCTTCCGTTGAGAGTTTTTATTCTTCACTCAATACTGATGATTCCAATACCAGTATGTTATTCTATTTTGTGGAACTCCAATGCATGTTCATGAATTTATTACTTAATAATTGAAACACATTTTATTCCAATGGTTATTATTTTTCTAATATTTATTTATGTTTTTACTAGAAAGCATTATTAAATAAATATTATGAAGTGATGGGAGCTCCCAGAATTATATATCACTCCAATGGAATAGGTAATTTTATATACCATATAAGATAATGTGAAATATGTTTGAACATGATGCAATATGTTTTTTCACAATTTTGTTGTTATCATTATACACATATGATATACAAGAACATGATTCCATATTTTTTTCACAT
The DNA here is from genome assembly GCA_963277665.1 of Viscum album. NCBI lineage: Eukaryota > Viridiplantae > Streptophyta > Magnoliopsida > Santalales > Viscaceae > Viscum > Viscum album. The sequence goes on from OY728120.1 coordinate 1,611,140,558, forward strand.
CAACATATTTTATATTAACTCTAATACATGATGTTTCATTCATATAAGTAGCCACATTACGTGACTTATTATAATTTTTCCTCTCATTGATATGATGATGATCCCATAATTTTGTTATTATAATTATTATTATTTTTACCCATGTTGTATTGATTCATTTTCTAATATATCCTCGTACAGGGATTATAGCTCACTCTTTTAGTTGATGTATATCCTCTGCTGAATAATTATACTAATGATTAAATTAGGGCCAACTAGAAGCTAGTTAAGAAAGAAAATAAATATTTTTTTGTTTTCATATGTATATTATATATATTTTGTTCAGATTTTCAAAATACACATAACATTTGGATATTTAATTTTTTCCACAATTGAATTTTTTATTTCTAAAATGATTTCATAGTAATATATGAAAAGCCAATATCTCTATATTGTGTGCATTCATTGGGGATCCATGGGTCTGATCAGGCTCACTCCTATAAGGAAATTTCAATTCACAACCTCATGGACCTATGATAACTAACAAAAAATAGGGGATAAATGATGAATAAAATAGAGGTATAATGATAAATTTCTAATCATCCTTTGCCACTAGAAACAAATTTTTGGTGTTTAGGTGAGAAATTGAACAAAAATATTAACGTTAATACATGGTCCATTCCAATGGATGCAATTTGATTCCCATTAAGGAATTAATATTATTATAATCAATCAATTTAATCATTATCGAAATTAAACTTGAAATCACAAGTTACACATGGGAAATTTATTGATCTTCGTCTGTGAATGTGCTCTCTAATATTGATAGGGTTCATTACGTTATCTTCTTCTCAATATAGATCGATCTAACATCTCATCCACATCAGTTCTCGATTCTCCAATAGAGGATTTTAATAATCCTCCAAATTTTTTAAGGGTTATGATTTTAACAATTTTCATGTTTTCTAATTCATTTTTTTAAATGAAAAAATAATTAGTTTAATTAATTAGATAATTAAAAATAATTTTCTATTAAACAAAAATTATCCTCCAATGATTTAATTATTATGAACACTCTACACTAACATATGGTATGTCTCTTATAGGTTTTATATATTATTTTAGTGTTAATAATGGTATGATATTTGATAGTAATATTATTATTTTGAGTTATCCCATTTTTATTATGAAACTGCATAAACATAATATAAAATTTGTTCAACATTTTATAAAATTAATTCTGTAAAAACCACATCTCGAAATTGCTTCGCATATCAGTTGATATATTAAAATATATATTTATAAATAGTATAATTTCTAATAGATAACAAAAATGAACTAAACATATGTGTGGAAGATTGAATTTCAATCTGAACCATTACTCATATGGAATACTATATAGAGAATCAGTCCATACTCGATTAATAGTATATGTATATGTCAATAATTTATATACCAAAAAGGATAATGGAAGAGTTTTTGGACTCATAATTAATCTGACCATGACCCAAAAGGTCTGATTCCAGCTTTTATAAACTACATACCAATAATATGAATATATAGGTGTGATTTATGATACTGAACCACACTACTTTACATGATCAATGGATGTTGGGTTGGGATACAATTGTCCTCAATCTGAGTAGAATGACATAGTATTATAATGAACATATTTCTTCCATGAGGATTATATTATTATATACATATAAAGGAATATGACTTATACCCAATTAATTAGATGTATCCATAACAACCATTGATATTAGTAATAGTAATGAAGTATAAAAACCAACCCATTACCCAATACCGGATTTTCCTACACTCATTAGTATGAATCAATTCTCATAGTTATATAGACCTTACTCCTTTCCTAATATAGGTTCATTTGGTCATTTTACCTTATAAACAAGGATTAAATACATCAAATGGAATTAACACTATATAGTCTAAATTCATTTCTTAATTTAACTCATTAAAACAGTTCTCATTTTCAATACTAAGAATGAATTTCAATAGATAGGAATTAAATGAGTTATTTCACTAGATCTATCATTTTTTCTACTAATGGATCTTTTTATTTAATTCGATATAATATAATGTCACTTTACTCCATACCATAACATATACGATGCATATAAATGACATTTTTTTCAAATATGGAATAAAATCCAATGGTTTTTACTACTGTCACAGATATTATGCTTTCGTTTACTAATGATGTATTTTTTTTCATTAAATAACAAAATCACTATGTATATTTAAGAAATATTATCCAATGAAATTTTCAGTATTATCACACCATTTCATTCCCATTGATCCACCTCTACCATTCTAACCATGAAAAATAATTTGGTATAATTTCTTTAAATTCAAATTTTTGAGCCACATGATATATCCATGTCCAACTTGAAAAGATAGATTCTATTCAATTATTAATATGGATTATTTAGAATCATTTTCGTTATTCTTATTTTTAGACATGTAATTATTCTTTTGTTGTTATGTCTCACCGCATGAAAATTGCACAACGTCTTAATCATTTCCCAACCCTTGAATATTTGGACTCTTAGATAGATGGTCTGTCAGAGTATTCATCATGGGTTTATCTTTTTACCCCTTATACATTATATTACTTGTATTATTCACTGTAATTATTGACGATTTATTATTCCTCATATCTGTATCAGCTCAGGGAACTAATGAAAATATGTTTCGGAGTTAAATTTTCTTGTAATTAAAGTTTTAATTAACAATTAAAGTATATAACCATAGTGGTAAGAAAGAAATAATGAGATAAATCACTTGTACCTAGTTTAGTTTGAACCAAAGGGGCTCAAGTAACTAAAAATACCCAATCACCCTTAGTACATGAGGTCCTTTTTGATGTAATTATCTAATAATATATCTATATAGTGCAATCCATATCTCATAACATTATTACAGAGATCAATATTAATCGATGTCCTAGAGATGATATAGAATCTTATATAAATCCTCACCTTCATATTTATTATTAATTCACTAGAATGAAAATACAATAGGATACACTATACATATATTACCTCATCAACAAGATAGTTATATTTTTTATTTTTCAAAGAGCCATTCCCTTTGAGGAGTCTCATCAGGATGTTGTAATAATCAAATATATATCTTCCATTCTTGTTGTAGCAATACATGTATGTACATTCACCACCCTTAGAGTCTATCTTCACTTTGTATTTTCTATTTATCTAGTCACGTTAATCCTGAAATTGAACTTATCCTGATGTTTTAAATTTTGACAATGAATAATAATACTTAAAATTTCTAATTGATCTTAATTTATAATTATACACCAATAATAAGATAATTCATTAAATTTGTTACACTGTTTTACTGATCCATAGCATAAATCAATACTTATTTTGGGGTAACTAATCACGTGAGAAATAAAGTGGAAAATATCCTCGAATGTTCTACTCACAATCCACGCATAAAGGATTCTACTACTTATAGAGTATTAACGAATGATTTTACTCTCAATGGAAATTTAATACTAGATCCTTGAACTATTGAGTGAAGCTTTATCTTCTAGTATTGTAACATTGATTCAATAAATACATTTCAAACAATGATGCTAAAATCTTACTAAACTATTCATTTGATTCGAAATGTAGTGAATTTTTTATCATTATCTTCATAAGAATACCCTAGTTGTAGTAGGAACCATTTATACGGGTTTACAAGAACCTCATTCCTTTAGTTATCTTCAAAAATATGTGATTTAATACATTAAAACTAAATATGTGATTGATAAATTTATTTTCTATTAGATATGATTATACTCTATGTTCATACTCCAAACATTATAGTGTATTAAAGAGAATACATTAATTATGTTCTAATTTTATAATATTTTATTTTTATAATTATTTATGTTGTTCAATAAACACATATATTTAGAAAAAAATAAAATCATTGATAAATTAAACAAACAATGTGACCGAAATAGATCATTCAGAATATATTGAACCATTTTGTGTTAATGAATCATCTATGACTGTTGGGGTTTAATAATTGAGTCATTTATGACTCATGGCATAGTTTTCAACCTTATATAATGTATCCAAATATCATCTAGAATATCACCTCATATCAGCATAGTATGTGTCTTATATAATCCTAAAAAATAAACAAAAACATACGAGAATAAAAAAATTAAATGAATAATAATATTCATGGATATTCATTAATTTATACATAAATGATATAAAAATGATTAAAATACCATCCAAAATAAATAAAATTTTACAATTAAAGAATGAAATTTCAATAATTAAATAATTAAATTAGAATACTGACATATATTTTTTGGTCGTTGCTCAATATTAGTTAGACGTATATAAACATTAAATATAATATTAGTTTTTTATCAAAATATATTAAATGATAATTTAAATGAAAGAAAAATAATTTTTAAAATTTTAATTAATAATATAATAATTAAATATCCCCTAAAATATTTTCTAATTAGTAAAAAACTAATTTTTTGTTACATTAAAATAAAATTGGTCACTAGAGATTCATAGATCCCCTAGAAAAATGTTCATAAACATGTTCGAGCTCATAAGGGTTCAGATGGGTGCGTTCAATCTGGTTTGTTAAAATGACCATTCGATGATAGGAATATCATGTGTAGTGTGTAGATATGGGATATATATTGTTGAATGTAATCCAACCTCCCATTAAAAAAATAGAATTTTTTATAAAACACTTATGGATAAAAGATCTTTTCAAGTCAAATTCCTCTCATTAATATGGAAAACGATTTTTATTCAATGGAGGGGTGGAAAAAATACATATTTTTTGTTATTTAAATTGTTAATGGTAATAGAAAAACCTCTCTTATATATTATTGTTATTACCATTATCTAAAAACCATATTAAAAAGGATTTTGAATTATTTATATTTTATATTTATGTTGAACATCTTCCCCGATAAAAAAACTATTTGTTCCACTAAAATATTGTTGGAATAATTGGATTCTATGGAAACCACAACCATTGAAAACCTCCTAATAAAATTATAATTTAATTATTTATGTTTTGTGTCTATTTTTTTCATGAATATTATAATAAACAATAAATCATTTTTGATATGATTAAAATACTTATACATCGAAATCCTTGATTGGAACAATTCATGTTCATTTAAATGTGATTATTATGATTGACTCTATTTTAATAAAATAAAAATAAAATTTTTTTAGACCTTTAATGATAATGAATTCCATTTGATAACATTTTATGTTACCGAGGTGATCAATGGAAGATGATACTATATGAATTAAAAAAAAATTATATCCATAAAAATATATCAACATCATATCCAGTTATACATAGCCTAGTATGAAAAATGAGTAATCTTCTTGACAAAATATGAGCTCAAATATAATTTGAACAATACCCCAATTAATTTAAATATGATTTTGAAATTTACTCATCAATGGTGACCACTTCTTGAAGGAGCTAATGTAGTATCCTAGTTGATTTTCCACATGCACTAGGGAATTCAATGGGTTTTCCAATTATCAATATCTTGTAGCTATAATGGTGAATCAATATTTCCATCAATGTCATCAAGAAGAACATGATTGTATTAATTTATTTTCTAATTAGAACTGGGATAGATTTCCTAGAGTAGTTTCTTCTCCATATACGATATGAGAAAGAGTACAGATGAGCTCTAAAATATGACTGTATGAATAGTACCACATAAATCTTCTATCTCCAACTAATATAGATGTGTAAAATCATCTAGAAATGCCTCCACTACCCCTGAATATATATGACATGACTATAATCAATAATATACATCTCATGAGTTATTACCAATATTCTAAAAGTAATTTTTTTAATAATTTAATAATAATTTATGTTATATATTATGTGATGAAATCAACTAAATAACGTGTCTCTTTATTACCTCAAATATTAAAAACAAATCTGAAATATAAATAATATTAAATTGATAAATATTTTATTTGTAGAAACTATTTATTGTGAATAATATTATCAAGTAATTTAATTAACAATTATTCCAAATATAAATAATACGAATACATTCATTTAATTATGATCATTTATGAATTTTTATATTTGGAACCCTTAGTGGGGTTCACAATTTTTTCTACTCATATTCATAGTAATATTCCCAGATTTTTGAAATCTCTAATGCTGTGACCGGCAAGGATCATACCTTTTTATTTTTAAGTACAACTCACAGACTAGTAGTGGATTATAGAAACTCATTGATGTCCCTAAATATTTTATATATATTTAATGAAATGAAAACCTCCTACGATAATATGACAAGTAATATAATCTCTTCGAATTGACATATATCAAAAAACAAGATTTACAGTTTTATCATCATCTTTTGTTTATTTACTATTCGTTGACATTACAAGACAAACATTCCTTCTTTATCCATGGAAATATATTTAGTGAACGTAGCCCTAACATAATCAACTTGGATTGATTTGAAGATTCCATTCAAAAGTGATAACATCATTCTTTATCATCTAATAAATGTTTACAAGGAAATGTATAACTAAAACAACTACCATTCCTGGATATATATTTCAATATTATCTTCATTAATCTAGTTGTGTATGAAAATTGTATATAATGATATTAATCAAATGTTATGTTTCCAAAACATGTGTTCACTTATAATAACATCCAATAACCCGTAAATCATGTTGTGTTCCAATAGTGGTTTAATCCCCTTGATATCATCTAATAAATAACAAAAAGTGATGAAAACATGGAAATAAGTCTAAATCCTTGCGATCCCCAAAAACATGATCAATATTAAGAAGTTGTGTCCTATATACATGATGTATATAGACAATAGGTATTATGGTTAATTTCAATTTCATGGTATCAATAGGCTATTATTATTCATATGATCTTCTATTACCAGTTTATAAAAACTGTAATGTAATGAAATTACATTAAATATACTAGAAACTAATGTATAAATACTATTATAGAATTATTATAAAATCTATAAAACAAAATATATACATGTACTGATAATCAAAGTATAAAAATGTGTTTGTTCTATATACTTACTCATAACAATTAATTCCCAACAATTAATTTAGTAATGAGTGAATACATAATGCTTGGAAGGTAATAATATGTATATCATAACAGAATCAAATAACATGATACATGAGATCATAAAATTGGAATAACACGATGAAATTAAAAAATGGAATCAATTGTGAACTAATCCTAATAATAGAATTCGTGATTTAGGGATTCAAAACATTTCATTCATAAAATTTTATTAGTGGGATAAACACCAATATAATAACTTCTAGATTTATAAATTCTATTGTGCACACATGTTATAAATATCGTAACTACTAATGTACTCACTTCTTGGACTGGGATAACCATACATGATCCCTTTGAGAAAACTAAATATCAATATTTACCAAATAAATTAGAATCTACAATAGATCCAAATTGCATATAATCACAATCCTTTCATTTTTATTCAACAAATTCATGAAAAACTTTATCATTTCTTTAAATAAAGGCTTGGGTAAAATAAAATATGTTTTATAAATATTCAATTATCATAACTATATTTGATCAAAAGAAATAATACATATGTGATAATAGGGTAATATACCCAATAAATCATATGAATTAAAAAATGACTTAGTTATAAGTCGAAAAGATTATAAAATATCAAATGATCAATTCTTAAGGAAAATAAATTTTCTATTTCAAAATCAGTTATTTAATTTATATAATTAAAAAAATAATGAAAATTTTCAAAAATAAAATAACAATTTAATAATTTAATTTTAGTTTTAAATTAAATATTATTCATTATGATGGTATGTTTCATTCATATATTTTATGTTAATGAATATCCTTTCATATTTTTGGTAAATACTCAAAAGTACCTCATTCATAAAACCTCTAAAAGAATCCATTAAAATAATTTTATCAAAATTAAAAAAGAACCAGATAAAAATGAGGATAAAAAAAATTGGGGATTGTTAAAAATATTATTGAAAAAATTATAAAAAATATATGTACATGCAAGAAACAGATTCATTATTGAAGACAAAAATAATGTCATTTTCCATATAAATAATATTTTAGTCAAATTCATACGTAAAGGGTGGAAAATAGATAAAACATTACTCTATATACAAATATATATATAATTTGAAATTAAATATTTTTATATATATAGATCATATACATTCATTATTAAAATTGTAAGAATAAATAATGCTATAGGAAATAATATTTGAATGGGTACCCATTCCAATTTGGTAAATATTGAGTTATAATTCCAATGGAATGGTTAAAGTCAAATACAACATTAAAATCCAAGAATAAATGGATATTAATGAAACAATATTTCAAATTGGTTATATATACTTGATGATTTTTTTTATTACATAACATATGTCCCAAAAAAGACAATACAGGGAGAGTATCCATTACAAAATATTGTAAAATATTTTTTCCAAAGCCAAAGAGAAAATGAACATGTAAAAAAATTAAAATAATGAAATAAAATGGAATTATCTTATGAAATTAATATTGGGATTTATTTTCACCATGAAAAATGATAAATTATTTATAACATAAATATATATCATGTAATTCAAATTTGACCTGAATAACCCATTACCATTTATATAAAATGATTATTATGCACTACAAACACATATTTAATAAATTATAATATATTGGAATACTATAAAATAATCATTTTAAATAATATTATGTCATATATTATATAATAATAACATTTCAAAACCCTTATATTAACAATACATTATTAATCATATCATTTCGGGTGTTAGAAGCTATCTAAAGCATAAAAGAAAAAAATTAATCACATAGCTTTGTGGTGGTGATAATCCACACATACACAAAATCAAAAATATATTTTACCAATTAATAGGTAAGGTGAGAATTTATATATGATATAATATTTTCATAATTATAAATATTTCAAATATATAAAATATAATCATTTAATACATCAAATAACCATATATGAAATATGGTATTAAAAATTAACTTTACGGCTATGTGGAGGTATTAGTCCACAAATACACATGAGGGTCACCTTCAATAAATTTTTATGGATATTTCATGGGATGTGGTTGCAAAATAATCAAACAAACTGTCTAGTTGATTTTTCATACCATTTTATTCATTTTTCAACAGATATAATTGTTTGAGATGAATTATAATAAGAAATAAATTTGAACGGTATTGGTTATGATTCAATCCTATTCTTCGACAGACTGGCTCTCACATACACCTTAGGAAATTATTAATTGGTCTTAGGAGAATAAAAGAATCTCTATCATTAATGGATATAATCTAGTCTATTTTGTAAGTAGTAATTTTATAATAAATATGTTATATATTATATGAATATGGTTGGATAACAGGTTCAATTTTTTTAGTGATAGGGGAAAAACATTCTTCCAATGTAGTGTATGATAAGGATAAAATTTATTAATAATATATGAATTATTAATGTTTAATTGGAATTTATACACCAATCACATGGAATAATCCAATACGAAACATGTTTTAACATTAAATGTGATAACAAAATTTAATGTTTTTTTAAAAATTCCCTAGGAAAAAAACATAGGTTAAATATTTTATATTATAGTAATAATTATTATTCTGAAAAATTAATAAATTTTAATTGTTTAATTTTCATTTGGTCATACAGTTTAATTTTAAATGATTCCATACACTTCAATTAATCCCCATTTCAGAATAATTTCATTTATCTATAAATATAAGTTTACATCCATTAAATTCCTTGTAAAAATCATGAAATGATTTTTAATATATTTTACTTGAAATAATAACTTATATATTTCACTAAAAAAAATTAATTATATGAGATTAATTTATGTAATTAAGATAAATATATAGTTCAAATATCAAAATATATTTTAATAAAATGTGTTTTAATGTCGAAAAAATAACCTATAATAAAATCAAGTATAATGATGATTATGATATAATTAATTATATTATTTATAATTATATCTTTGTAATATTACAATATTATAAAAATAATGGATTAATGGGACTTTAATTTGATAATATATTATTGTTTGTAGTGAAATTTGTAACCATCACTATTTATAGAAAAATAAATCATTTTAGAAAAACCCATAAAATAAATTCAAAAATAATATTAACATTCTGATTAAAAAAATTTATTCATTTAAGAAAATATAAAACTATATAATTTTAATTTAATTTTCATGCATAAAATTCAATTACAAATTTTTTTTTGAAAATATATTTTTATATAATAAAATAAATTTATTGAAAAATAAGAACTAATTTTTTATATAATAATTAATAAATATTAATTTTGTAAAATAATTATACATATTTTTCGAATTATTAATATAATGATTCATAACTTCCAATTTATATTCGAGTTAATATTTTATCTTGATTTATTATAATCTTGGTGTAGAATTCTAGTCAATCTATCTATCAAATATAATTATTAACTGAAAAAATTATTCACAAATAAATTGGTTTTGTAATAAGATATTATATTTCAATATTTCCAATTCCTTATATCTAAATATACTCTAATTAGATTCATAAGCACTTCATTCTCACTAGAAAATGATTATTAGATATAAAAACAAAATTTTGTTTAAAAAATATCATGTATGAAATTTAGTGGAAATTATTTTATAAATAATCCATTGTATTATAACACATTCATATTTGATAAGAAGTAGAATTTATTTAATAGGATACATGACATCCAATTTCAAATTTAAAAAACATGAAATATTATTATTTATATAGGAAAATAAAAACAATTCCCACGAATTGGCGGGTACAGATATAAATTAAAAAATTAAAAAATATTTTTGATGTACAAAATCATTGCTAAAATTTTTAAACATTCTTATCAAATATGAATAATATGTTTTTTGTAAAGTTATATTTTTCAAAATAAGTAAATTTAATTCAAATATGATTATAATTATTTTTTATGTGAAAATATTTTAGTTAAATTTTGGAATGTTTAAAAAACATTATTTTAAAAAATCAATTAATTATTCAAATAAACTTCTTATATTTTTATTATAGTAAATTTTTATGATTTTTTTGAAAAGATATAGTTTTTGATAAATTGCAAAAAATGAGCTGATTTTTATAGAAAAAAATTATTTTTATTTCATGAATATAATGGGATTAAATAATTTTAAAATTGTTTAAAAGTAAAATTAGTTTATTTATATTATCAATTATGAAATTATTTTCATTTAATTCAATTTTTTATTTTAATTTTGTTTACTTTTTTATATATAATAATTCATTTTTCTAAAAAACTATTTTCTATTTCATGTTATTTTATTCTATTAAATTAATTTTTAGATCTTCAAAACCATTATTGATGAAAAATGGATCCAAAATTAAAATTCAGTTCCACGCATGTTAAATATATAAATTTTATTTGAGGTTATATTGATTTATTACCATGGAAATTACATTTCATGAAGTGATTGTAAAACAAGTAAAACATGGTTAAAATAATTAAATAAGTATTTTAGATTTTACTAAAACATGCCTCTATGCTATTTTATGGGTTTATATCATCCACATACATCCAATAATATAATATAGCGCACTTGGTTCTATAATAATATAATTATAAGCATTATATTATTTTTATTAAATGATTAAATCAAATTTTTCACCATCTTAACATTATTATCTATGATATTTTATACTAAAGTTAAAAATTTGTTAATATTGAATATATATATTTTTAATGATAGATATGTTTTTATTTATCATATTTGTTTTTTATACAAATTATATAGTGATTTAACGTGAAAGTTAATGCTTATGAAGCACTGACATAAAATTCTATCAACTAATAGTAAAATAAAATAATTTTTTATTAAAATATTACAAGTAATTCAATTTGGATGAATTGTCATGTTCCAATTTTTTTTTTATATTATTAAAATATAATATATAAAGAAAATGGTGTATGTTTTAATTTCATTTATACAATGTTGTGTTCCAATTTTAATTAAATGAATAGTATAAAAATCATGTTAATGATATTTTATGAATAAAATAAATTAGAAAATTATTAAAAATTAATAAATTATAGAATGAATTCAAATAAAGATATAAATGTTTGAAATATAATCCCATATCTATTTATGAGATAATTTTTAACTTCTATGATTAATTACTACACTATAAGAGAGAGAAACTTATTAATGTGGTTGAGGTTTAAATTGTTTAAATAAGTGCTTAAACAAAATTATAATGATGAAAAATAGAATAAAACTATATATATATATATATATTATTAAATGATGGTCCTAAAACCAAATCCAACAATATAATTGAATATTTATTCATTTTAAAAAAATTATAGATAATTAATATATTCTATTTTAATCATTGTTGAAATTCCCAAAGTGTCATTGTGATCACTTATAAAAGGGAAACCCTCCTTCTCTTATTTATACACCATTGATCCATTTTCAATTTTAAAAACTACATAATTATATTATGAACATACATGGAAATGAATTATATATTTTAGTATTCATAAAAGGACATTCAAATGGTATTTAATAATAGATTTAGTGAAGGCCATCCTAAGAAGAGGTTATTATATTCCCTGTCCTCTTTTAATTTTTTTTGACCTCATATAAATAAAAAATATTCAAAATAATAATTAATTTATGTATCTTAATTATATTAATTATTTTATTATTATGTAAAAAATTATTCTCGATATTTTCCATCAAATGTAATGTGATAGGTTTGACCGTGTGTATCTATGGATTGCCATCTCCATGTAGAGATACAATTAATTTTCCTACCCCAAATTTAATGTATAGTTATTATGATAGGATTAATGTTTATATATTATTTTTATAAATTTTTTAATATTAATTAATTATAATTTTATAACTACCTTAAAACCTTCAAATATAAAGAAAAATGAAATGATGTTCATGTGCATGTGTGGATAACCACCTCTACAAATCGATTTGAATCATTTTAAATTTTAAATTTACAAGTATATTAATAAGGATTGATTTCATAAATATATAAGATATATATGATATATAAATGATCCTATATAGGGTAATTTTAATTTACTTGTATTTCATTACATCCTTTGAAAGGTGGAAAAACTACATTCAAGTATCCACACGAACAATATTCTCCATAAATGCTGTAAATCATTCTTCAATAAAATACTTTTATTTATAAATATATATATATATATATATATATAAAATATATTATATTCTTATCATTTTTTAAATTATTATTATTATTTAACCGTGATAAAATTATAAGAACATGAACTACAAAAGTGAAATTCTCATGAATTGAAATAGTTAAGATATAGAAACGATGATTCTGATATGGAATTATTAATAAATGGGTATTTTAATGTTATAAGTGGAAAATATATGATGTAATATTTGTTTAAATTAATATTTAATCAGATTACAGTCAATTTAAATATATTATATAGGAGCATATAGTTCTATCAAATCAAGTAGAACACAGGCTTTTGGATTTTCATCTCATTATTAATTCAATGACACATATTCTATTTTCCCCACTTATAAATTCTATGCAGTGTTTATAATATCGATTAATATATTTTTTGATCATTAAAATGATAATTATGTTATATAACTATCCTCATAATCTTATTTCATTTAATGGGCTTCAAATTCTAAAAGATATCAAAGCATTTAGTGATTTTGGTTAAAATCTCATTGTGTATCTATATTGATTATTATTATTTTGGAAATATAAAATTTTGTGGTATAAATATATATAAACTAAAAAATTATTTTCTAAACTATTTAATTATTTTTAATATAAGTTTTCATTACATATTTCTCATTTTATGATCTAAAAATTCACAAAATAATGTTTTTAATAAAATATAATTCTTTTCCCAATTCAAGCACAAATAAATTTTCATCCATGTCAATATTTTATAAAAATGATTTAAATATTTTATATAAAATTACAAATTTTATTTATTATGTCATTTATATAAATTATTTATTTTTTGGGAAAAATAAAATAAATATTATTTTTATTTTCCAAGTGAGGTAATATTGTTTTCTTATAAAGAATGTAAAAGGAAATTTTGGGTTTTGAATATATGTAATGAAAGAAATTTACCACCATAATGACCTATAAATTTATCGAATAATATCTTATATGTTTTTAAGGTAAAATTGGATGAAATATTTTTCAATAATACATTGAAATTTTTTTGACATTAATGAATTTATTATAAAATTAAAAAGGAATTTCATTCAAAAATATCTCAACTGATACTTTAAAAAGGAATTTTCATCTAAGATGAAATCCAGGAATGATAATTATAAATTAATGGGTGTATTATCTAATGATATAATAATTGTTATTTCTATATATGGTTAATTTTTTTGATGATTATATGTTTTAAAATCCATTTTCTTTCAAATTTGTTATATTATGAGTTAATACCTTATTTTTTCATGATCATGTGTATTAAATATGAATGGATAGTGGCTACGTAATTTCTATGATTGTTATAGACACAAAATTAAATAGGAATATAATTATAACTCAAGAGATATTTATGTTATACATTAAACTATTTTATTGTTCATAATGATTTGAGTGGATATTATTTCCTTGTCCATAAGATTATATGTGGACTGAGATTCAATATCAAAAAATTTATTTATAGACCAAGACTTCATTTTTGTATGATTGTGTGTGGACCTAGATTAATGTATAAAAGTTTATTAACTCCCCCAATTTAATGACCTTAACATATTTATTAAAATTTTATCTATTTAAAAACCATGATTTATGCATTGACTCATGATTATGATCTATGATATGCAGGGTAGTGTTTTCAATGGTAATGATAATTTCGTACTTTTCTTATTTTCCTGTTATAAAAATGCATTCATAGAAACCACCCTTATTTACCCTTAATGAAAATTTTCTCTCACTATTTTTTCATCCATTTTTCAATTTATGAAGAAAATTGTTAAGATGGGAATGTCTAATAATTTTTCTAAATTTAATGGTATTGGTTGGTGATATTGAATAAATTTTATGACATAGGACCATTTAATATATATTCTCAAATGGAAATATATATATTTTTATATTATATTGATCACATTTTTATATATTAAATATTTAAAAAAATGATTTATTATTTATTTATGAAATAAATGTGTCTCTAATGTTATTATTGGAATAGGGTTTAGTGAATTGTTGGAGATTATAATTTGATAAATTTGGTGGCATCCCATGTTATCAGACAATGTATAGGATACAAATCTAATACTTTTGGAAATATATTATTATATTCATTCCATATTAATCAATCCAATTATGGATACTAAATGGGGAAAATGTTTGTCTACATGGTCATCTAGTGGTAATAACCTATTTTTTATAAGTATATATTATAAGAAATTATGTTTTATGATGAGTTATCCCTATGAAAAAACCTAGTTTGAATGTACATTGGGATAAATTAGGATAAATCATGTTTTTCTTATGAACTATTATGTGGTAATCCAAAAGAATATAATAAAGGAAGTCCTAGGATAAAAATATTGTGTAATATGTTGAAAATATGGTTTCATGATTTCAAAATCCAAGTTTTATTTTTAAGGATAATATGATTTCCAAAAAAGATTATTTTTTCTTACACTACAAATTTTAGTTTCAGTCAATGGGCTGATTGAAAAGGAATTGTCTGGGAAACGAAGGTGAAGTGTAATTAAATGAAGAATATAATGTGAAACCAAATGGATTAGGGACTGGGATGAAATATTTAGTGACTGTTCTCACACAACACTCTCATGCTATGAACAGTAACAATGATCATGTTGAACTTCAAAATATTCCATTTCTTGTCAACATACAATTAAATTTATATGTGTTTCTATAATACTCTATATAAAAATGGATAGTGACTTCATTATACTAAAGGAGAAGGAATATGAATCAATAGGTACATATAAGAAAAATTTTACAAGACCTTCAAGGAATGACTTTATTTTAATCATCAAAAATGAATCCAAAATTGATATATTATTTAGTTTTTTTTAACCAATAATAAAAAAGTAATTTACTGTAATGGAATATTGAAGAAAAATAATATTGTTCAATATTATCTCAAAGTGGAAATGGAATCCCTAAACCCTCATGGTTCTATATATAATAAAGTGATGATAGAATTTTATGAATTTTCTATTGATATATCAAATGATAGACTTAATTATATTCAACATCCTACTTTCCAAAATTGTGAGTAGGAGAAATTAGGTGATTTCCAAAAACGTATCTGAAGATGTTTCCCGTTTAGGAATTTTGTACATTGATAATAAAATTAAATGTGAAGTGAAGATTCTATAAAAATAAATTAATATGGTTAGTTAAATATAAAACACCACTCAATATTCTATGATTTTAATTCAATGTATTTGGTACATTTGTGAATCAATTCCCAATTATAAGGGAAAAATGATTCTGATAATCCAAAAAAATCTCAAAATTAAAATGAAATATATAAATCATGTTAAATAGAAATATATGAAATGAATCAGAATAGTATTGGAATAGAAATCCTACATTATAGATTTATGTATTTCTTGTTGAATCATTTTTGAGTAAGACCTGTAAAGAACTATCCATAATTTAAATATGATATCATTTAAAGAATTCTTTATCTATCTATACATAGAATTATATAAATGTATTTTATAAGAAAATCATAAGAGGGAATTGGGTATTTAGTTTTATGTGACACATAAGGGACCATACTAGTTTCATTCTTGATGTAGGAGCGAGCATCAATCACCTATGGTTCACGGTAGTTGACGCATAATTAGAAGAACAACATGACACACGACCTCAAGTAAGAAGCATTGGTCATATATTTTAATATGTGGTGGCACTAAATTATGGGTAAATGGTTTAATGTCTACTCCGACCACAAGATACATAGGTATATATTCTTTTAAAAGGACATCAACTTGCAAAAAAATAGATTGACATAGTTATTTTAGGACTATGACTTGAAGATAGTCTATACACCCGTGAAGGGAATGTGGTATAAATCATGCTCAACAAGTGATATAGTTTTCTACAACTGAGTGAGGGGTCATATCATCTTCTTAGGATGTTGATATCATTTGTGGATGATGATGGAGCAGCTTTCCATCAATTGATGACTATTACTCCCCCACACTTACAAAAAGTTTGGGAGGAACAACATGTGGTTGCTAATAGCAAGGATTGTAGTGCATAGTTATCCTCTATATAGGCTCCCAATGGATTATCGATAGGTTGGGAGAACATCATCATTTTTAGAGGTCACACTATAGAATTAGTATCAATTCTAGAAGACATTCTGATGGAATTCCATACCCCACCTGGGAGTACATCCTGTATTGTAGGAGATTTACTAGGATCACTGACATCATTACTGGTGGATATGGATGAAGAAAGAGGTGGTCGAGTTCATTTCATGATTCCTCATGTGTCATTAAGTGATGGCTAAGCATTAGGATCTTGAAGGCTTGACACAACCACTCGACGTACCTGAGTGGAAGGGGGTGAAATATTGATGAACTTCATGATGGGATTACCATGCACGTTTAAGGGATAGATTTCTTTTTGGGTTATGGTTGACTGACCCACCAAGTCGGCTCAATTCTTACCCCTCCAAGAGTAAGGATTAGTGGAGGGATTGGGATACCTATATGTCTCGGAGATAGTGCATCTTCATTGGGTTCCTTCGATGATCATCTCATGAAATGATGCTTGCTTCCCATCCTCGATATGGAGGGGATTACAGGAAGTGTTCGAGACTGAGATGTGCTTGATCACAACCATTCAACCACCGATAGATGGTTAGATATAGTGGACCATATAGACCATAGAGGACATTTAATGTTCTTGCGTCCATGATTTTAGTCACACATGGGAGGACCACCTGCGAATAGTAGAGATTTCATGCAAGAACCACTATATCTCCACCATTAGCATGGAACAATTTGGGGATTTGTACATGCAGCCTTATAGATCAAATATAAGATAGATAGAACCTTGAGGAACATCACTCAGGGGTCTAGAGATGGTACATGATACCAATAAGAATGTGAAGATCATCTAGGAGCGAATGAGTACTATACAGTGTAGCCATAAATCATATGATGACAATATATGGAATCCCTTCGATGTCAAGTTAGAAGACCTTGTGTTCCTTCGAATGTCTGGCCAATGGGGATGACAGTGATTTGTCTGGGGAAACTTTTTATCTATGAGGTTCATCAGACCATTTCATATTCTAAGCAGAGTTGGTGTGGTGGCGTGCATCCTAGCTCTTCACACGAGATGTGCCAGGTGCATTATTTTTTCCATGTTTCAAATCAAAAGAGGCACCTTCCTTATCCATCATATGTAATCAATTGGGTCAAGATGGACATTTATGATGTGGTGATGTTTTTAATGCTCCTCGTATAGATAGAGGATTGATAGGGGAGGGCCCATCGTGGATGCCCGATTCCTTTAGGGAGCATTCATTGGTAAAATGGGAATCTCATAGAGGGAACATAGTAGAAAGAGGCTCAGATTCATTCTTTGAAACCCCATTTGTTTTTTTATATTTTTTTGGATTATGGGGACGTAAATATCTATCAGTGGGGGTAATGTAATTTCCCATAAATTCCATGTAATATTTTTAATTATATGAAATTATTTTGAGACCAGATGCTCTAACGGCACATGATTCTAGGGCCCAGTGAACCTAGAATATAATTTTAACATTTTTTAAGTTCATTTAAATAAATGTGCAAGTAGGTTTTTATTACATTTAAAAAATTTCTCTGATCATAAATCTATGGACACCATGGAACACATATTAGGTTGATTCACCTAGAATGGACCTGAATTCGATGTTCAAGGGTCAAGAGAAAAAGTAATTTTTCAGAACATTTAAAGAAAAAATAAAAAGTAAAAATCTCATTGTATTAAGTTCATTTGATTTTTCAAATCAGTTTTTCTCCCTAGTTATCCCACTATGCGAATGATGAATACTATGTTTCATTAAATGAAACATCATAAAAACTTCGTAACTGAAATTTAACCAAAACCCTAGTTCAAATTTCCTCTTTTAATGAATAGGCAGACAATGTAGGAATCTTGACCCAATATTGGTCATAATTTGAGGATCTGGTGGGTGATAATGATGATTTTCCAATGGCCATGAATAGAGAATCATTGAACAATGAGTTCTGTGACACCGTTCATCGCCAAAGAATTATCAGACCTAAGGAGCAGGATTTTTGGTTTATGAGGATTCCCAGATCTTTATTCAAAAATAATTAACGTGGATCGACCCATGAATAGGTTGATCTATAGATATCTTGTTCTTTAGGGTGGGTAATCTTTTCTCGAGATCTCATTGTGGTTAAACTGTAGTATAAATTCAATCATTTTTCTATGTTTCAAAACCTCTAAAAATGTGGGAACGAGCCAAAATGGAAAATTCCCAATCCCCTCGACATTGTTCATTTTTATTCCTTCTTATTGGATACATATGTTAAATGGTGGAGAGGGGGATTCAATTCGATCACAAGGAATATGGCAACCCTTGGAGGCCATAGGCGTATGCGGTTCAATGAACTGACCACCGTAGCCGACCTTATGGTATGAAAAAGGAGGATATGGGCCCCGAAACCGGAAACGACCACAACGATAGATACCATAGGCCAATGGGTGGGTGGAGGAATGCCACGATGGCATGCTGAGTGGCGGCACACAATCATTTTGGGTCATGATTAGTCGGTAGGTGTCGCTGGCCTCTATGCTGGCAGCTAGCAGACGTGGCCACCCGGCCGCATTAGAGGCACCTCATACATGGCACCATGTCATATCCCATGTCGAATGGATGTTATAAAATTAAAATGGTAAAGGATGTGGCCCCACATATGACTATGGGGTTGTAAGGAAGATGTTGCTTTCGGCCGCGTCCCATCCATGAACTTGCACCCCGCCCTTGTAAGGCCAGACTGTATGCAAGCCACCCCAGCGGGCTAGAATGATAGTGCAATAGGCCATGTTATCCTAGATCCAGGTCAGATCAGGTATGTCGAACCAGGTCTAGTCAGCATACCGCATGCCGGTGTTGGTTGGTTCGATCTAATCGGCTCGGCCCAGACCAGGACATGGCTAACTGTTTTTAGAAAAACACCAGTAACATTCCAACCATGTGTCTAATTTACGAGGAATTTGCGGCATTGTAAACCTGATGATGAGGTGGTTCTTTAAGAATTCTCAAAGGAGACATTAATGGAAGTTGGAATTTGACGATTGGATTGTGGATTACATTCCCCCGGATTCAAACATGCTCCATGCATGAATCTTGTGGCTTATTGAGGCCTAAAGACTAGAGACACAATGTGGAAAAACTCCCAGAAACCCTGTGTGTATTAATTCATAGAAACCATGTGTGGATCATCTCCTTGAGACTCTATTTGGATCATCTCCTTGAGATCCTTTGTGGATAATCTCTAAGTGATCCTCAATGGATCATCTCGTTGAGACCCTGTGTGGTACATGGTCTAGCATCCATGTTTAGATCAGCTCATAGGTATCCAGTATGGATCTGCTCCAAGAGCCCATGTGTAGATCATATCATAAGGACCCATTTTGGAATAGCAACAAATGCCTCTATATGACCTAGCATACCCACGGTAGTCATATAGGATGCGTAACTCAATAGTCAAAGCTGTACAATATTACGACTGATAGTCCTGCTTTCCGTACATTATATTATACCAGTGTAAGCTGTGTTGCTTCAAGATCTTGCTTCACGATTTGCTTTGTGGATTCCTTTGGGGTCTTTACATTGTGGATTTGGAAGCCTGCTGAATTTTTTGTTATATACCCCTAAACAGGCATCACCAACACATTTTTTTCTAGTATAGATGATCACTTCTTTAATGGATGACTTGGTGGCTCATGTCCAAGTGGTTCCCATTGAGGCCTGGTCGGTGGGGAATACTTCTATGTATCGTACTAGTTAATCTACACTTACACATCAATTGTGGTTTACAGTGGAAAACCTTCAGATATTCCTTGTAATTTGTTGTTTTTATTTCAACTTCTGTTGGTCTGGTATTCTGGTCCATTTGATATAGAATTTGAGAATTTACTCAGTTGTTGTTTATTGGTGGGCATGATTACATTTCATGCTTTGGGACATGGTTATGTGTCTATCCATTCATGTACTTAGGAAAATGCCTCCCACATGTAGGTTTATGCCTTTGGCAGAAGTAAAAAACCCCCATCCTTCGGTTTGAAGGCATGGGATATGTAATGGCATGGGTCTCGAGGAACATGATGTTACAACTCCTTCCCCAATGGAGGTTCTCAATGAGCTCAATTCATGTGGAAAATCCCTTTCATATTTCATTTAATTTATTTTCAATTTATATTATTTTATTATTATTCTCTCATCTCCTCTTCCCAATGAAAATTATAACACTAGTATCATATATATATATAGGATTGATATCATGTTAATTGATGATCAATCATCAAACTCCTTTTTCTTTGTAATTTAATTTGTATACAAAATCATCATCTCAGAAGTGCTGTTTTCCAACCTTCAAGGTCGAATAACATTCATTCTTCAATTTTCCCTTCAATACTGGTCATGATTCCAATTTTTTTGTTGAATAAAATTATTAAATATGTATTATATCTTATTTATGGTTCTATAACATTTTTATATAAATGATAGTAATTAATTGAACCAAACTAGTTAGTTGTGATCGAAAAATAGCTAAATTAAGCTAAATTATTATCATTAATATGTCAACTTAATGATATTCCTTATATATTGTGAAAAATAATACATAATACCATTTACACATATTTTATTATTAATAACATTAAATTCCAATTCAGAAAAATTATACCCATTTTTAATGACTCCAATACGTATAATCAAGCAACACAATCATGAAATAATTAAAATGCACCAACCAGAATGATGAAATTCATCCTTATGACTTATCAATAAGTACATGAATGAAATTAATAAAACTCTTGTGAATCAAAAATATGTCGATATGATTCTTAATTGATCAATTAATGGATTTAATTTTATTATCCCGGATGTTAAGAAGAAGTGATGAACATAATTGGACATAAGGTAATATTTTTTTACATAAACCCCCATTTTCATTCATTATTATGACTTATCTCTCTTTACCACAATGAAATTATTTCTTCCTACTAAATAATCCATATCTATTTTGTTTTAGTATTATATATGTGTTTACCAATAAAAATACTTCATCGTTTTATGGGAACATACATGTTTTTGAAGGATAATTCTCAAATTCATCCAGATAAAAAAGCTTAATTCAAGGGATCTTCTTGAATTATTACCCATTTTCAAGTTAACTCTGTAATATTTTTTAATCCAGAATTATTTTTATAAAATAAATCATTTTTTAGGAAAAAATATATATTAGTCCTCTTCTAGTTTTATACATATATTTCCCAAAAAACACATCATTACGATGTAAAAGTGTATTTCACTCAGATATTACTCAATATTTTTACGAGAGTATATAAATATATTTAATAACACATGTTTGTTAATGTATTTAATTGGAATAAATATTTTATGATATCATCAACCATATTTTATAGAGAGGTTTATGATAAGTTTGTCTGTGGATGTGGTATCTTAGTACCATTCACTATATTACTCCGAATAGTGAGTATTCATGTTTACTTACATGGGAATGATAAATAAAATTCATGTGTTAGTTTCCATAAAAATGTATATATTTATTATGTTTCTCCTATTTCATAAGTGTAATGAATTATATGTACAAGGGGATAGGCGGGGCCTGGTATATCCCCCCCAATGCATTAGTGGGTCTCATGAGACATACTACCTTGGGTTATTACAAATTTATATATTATATCTAGTTCGAGGCCTTGAATGTATAATTATGATATATGGAATTATGCATTCCCTCATTAAGAAACCAGTAATCTATATTCCATGTGAATATTTTAGTATTATAGTATTCATGGTTATGTTTTATTATTTAGTTATTTAGTATTTTTTTATTCCTTCTAATTCATTCTCATGTTTAGATTTTAATGGAATGAAAACATTTATTTATTGAATGTGACTTATTAATTATGGTTCCTTGGTATTACATACCCTAACTGTGCATAGGAGATCACCAATTTCATATGTTTTATATTTCACAAGGATGCAAAGAAGTATATTATGGATGTCTTGTAGAGATAATCTTGGGGTTTATGTGTGATTTAAGAGAAGTTTATATGTTTTATTAAATTTCATTTTTAATGTAACATTTATTTGGGTAACTATTATTATAACTATACTAAGCTGTTTAGTCCATTAGGATGTTATTCATTATATTCATTGAATGATAATGACTAATGCACTGACTATATGAAACTGGGATTGGGTCTTTATAGTTGGTATTAGATGATGTCTCATAGAAAACTTAGAAACTGGATTTTCAAATAATAAATTAATGAGAAAAAACCCAAGATAGATTTTCAAGATAATCATACAAGAACATCCTTGAATTTTTGTAAGGTTTTTAATATATCTATCATTCTCTAAAATATTTTGATTTCAATAAAATAAAAGTGGATGTGGTTCTTTTACAGGTGTTCCTAGGAGAAAAAACTCAGAAAATGTGAGTGGGTCCTAACTCATGGTATCCAAGTACATGACAATGATCCTTAATATAAACCATGATTGAAACCCTTTGGGGATGTTCTTAGTATAATTCCAATTTTATTTATAGATCATTATGATGGATACAATTTTATATATGTTCCCAATAAAACCATGATTATGATTATGATATTATATATACATAGGATTTCAATTTATGTTATGTATTTTATTATTCAAACATTATTTATTATGATATATAATCAAATTTCATTTATGAAATTATTTAGAAAATCTAGTTGTTGAATGTAGTGTAGACAACATGAATGCATGTATCCCATATAGAGTATTCCATGCGATGTAAGATAATGATGTAGTTTATGAATCTGCGAATGGTGATGATAATCATATAACTATACTAGGACTCTTGACTCGGGATATGATTAATAACCTTAAACATATGGAACATCATAAAAAACAATTAAAGATTCAATGTTAGAATTATTTATGTGAAAACAACATCGTCCATTCAATAGAACTACAAACCCATTTGTAGCCGAGTAGTGGATATCTTCCTTAAATATTACATTTCCCACATTGAGATGTAATGAAAGGTAGATTGTTTTAATGGATGATTGTCTTCTATTAGGAGATGCAGATCAATGGTTCTCATTAATCGAAATCTAATAGGTATAAGAAGAAATTAAATGTATGGAAGGGAGGGTTTTTATAGAAATTTTTCTATAAAAAAATTTACTCATAAAA
Organism: Viscum album; assembly: GCA_963277665.1. Lineage (NCBI taxonomy): Eukaryota > Viridiplantae > Streptophyta > Magnoliopsida > Santalales > Viscaceae > Viscum > Viscum album. Next base: position 1,611,165,171 of record OY728120.1, read on the forward strand.
AATTATTAAATATGGAATGATAATTCATGAATCATAGAAAAAAGAATGATGATAATGACTCCTTGTATGATTCCAACATTACAATGATATAATTTATTATTTTGGACTACATATGTAATCCATAAGGCATGGTTTATCGTTACTTTTATGGCATTAATAATTTCACTAAGGGTAACTTTTCTGCAAAAAAAATCATCATATGAAGATATAATCTAATGAGATAGCAAGATAAATAAATATTTATCTTTGTCTTATGACATTTACGTAATTTAAGAGAATAATAGGGTTACTGAATACTGTAGAAAATAAATTAATTAAAAGGGGATGGATGTAAGAGTTGATTTTCAATCCTGTGATAATTTTGGGAATATACATCCTGATACTTACCTATGGGTTATGTGTGTTTGATAGAGGTGCGAAAGAAAATTACACTAAGATCATGATTATAAGGTAAAGAAGGATGCTACCAATGTTAAATTATACAATTACAATGATATGGGACATTATTAAAATGATTGTCCCAAGAGTCAAGGAATCATTTCCCAAAGAAGGCTAAGGTGGAAGGGCAAGCTGACACATACACAACTAGTAAGGATGAATTTTATAATGATTTGAGGATTGGTATATTAAGCATTTCCTAAAAGAGAGACAATTAATTATTTTATTTCAGTTCATTAAATTATTTTATATCTTCCAAATTTTCCACGAAAATTATGAATAATCAATTTTATTTATTATAGGATTTGTTAGACAAAACACTTAAATGATGTATCATTGCATGAAAGATGTGTCAACCAGTTTCCTTTATGACACATAAATGTGATTTAGTTACTGACCTAATCACCATACATATGATTGTCAATGTTATAATTCTAGGTATGGATTGGAATTAATATTATTATGTGAAAATAATTTTTTAGATGTAGGAAGTTACATTTTTTTAGAATGACGTAGAATCTATAATAGTTAGAGAAGAAAACTATCCATATGATTCGTATCTAGGTCTACCACCAAAAGCCCTAATTATTTCAATTCATGGTGAGGATGATAGAGAAATAACTATGGGTGGCGAAATAAATATTAAAATTAATAATGTACCTATTGTGTATGATATATCAATGTATTTATAGAGGATTTACGAAGACTTCCTCTAGAGTATGAATTTGATTTCCCAGTTAATTTAATTCCTAGTTAAAGAGCTAAATTAAAGACTCCATATAGAATGGAAAAAGTGTAATTAGTGGATCTAAGGAAACCGTTTAAAGAATTTGTTGATAAATGATTTGTTATTCCGTGTGTTTCTCCCTGGGGATCCCCTATTATATTTGTGAATAAAAACAAAGGATCAATTAGGTTTTTTATTTACTATTGAAAAAACGATGCTATTATGATCATGAAAGAGTATCACCTTCCACTAATTGATCATAACTTTGATCGAATTCATGGAGATCCTCTATCTATTGTGTCTGATCGTCATCAATAATTAATATACAATCTTTAAAAATGTCTCCAAATGGGTTGGGACACTGATGTATATTTGAGTACATATTTTTACCCTCAAACTGATGGGTAGTCAGAAATGATGATAATTATCACAAAATACATTTTGAGATCATGATCACATGATTTTCGAGGGATGTGGCTTCAGTTTTTATCTTTTGTAGAGTTTTCCTACAAAAATATTTTCCATTCTAGTATTCAAATGGAACTATATGAAGCATTATGGAAAGATACTTCGTACACTAACATATTGGGATGAAGTTGCTAAATGAAATATTGTAGGACCATTGCTTGTGGAAGAATCATCAGTGAAGGTAAAGAATATTTAGACCCATATCAATGCAGCTAAAAGTAGAAAAAATGGCTATACTGATAATCGAATGATAGAATTGGAATTAAATTAAGATATAATATTTTCATGAAAGTATCTCCTGGGATAGTTGTCATATGATTTGGATTGAATGGGAAAATCATCTCCATGGAAATTGGTCCTTTTTAAATTCTGGAGATGGATTGAGCTAGGTATTATCATTTGGAGATGCCACTTGGTCTTTGTAATGTACATATTGTTCTATACATCTCATTGTTGAGAATGTATATGTCAGACCAAAAATATTTACTCACATCCGAAGGAGTCAAATTGGAACCTAACTTATCTAATTATAAAGTGCCCATATATATTCTAGATAATAAAGAATAGGTTATTGCAAATATAATGACTCAATTTGTAAAGGTTATTTTTAAAAATCCAAAAATTGAAGGGGTGACGTGGGAGCCTAAGGATCTAAAGATATAAAACTACCCAAATCATTTTGTGATGTAACATTTTGGAAATTTTGATGGAGATATTTTTCTTTAGGGGTAGAATGTAATAACACAAAATTTAATCAATTATTTTTTCCATTTTATGTTTATTTTATATACTATGATTCATATAAATCCACCTAAAGAATTCAATATAATTATAATAAATAAAGTATAAACAAAATAAGAGGTATATCATAATGTTGAAGAACCAAGTTTGATCAAATATAAACATTCCTATTGTAAAATTTAATATGACCCTTATAAATATTAAATCATCCTAATGAATAATAACCTCACCTATGAATGTATAATTAAAATTTAGGTATGTCATAAGTGAATGAATAATATAATGATATCATAATAAAAGTAAGTGGATATTTTAAAAATTCATATATAGATGTTGGTATTCATAGATATTATAAATATATAATTACATTTTCTATAATTAATAAAATTATATAATAGAAAATTAATCTTCTTAAAATGGATTTATAAATAAATACATTTTTTTCTTACGATTTATGGATAATGTTATGAAACTTTAGTTATTTTTTGAATGTGTTCTAAATCAGTTTTAAATTTAAAATATATATTAGCCAAGGGAAAATTTTATTTATAAAAAATTTAAATTTCATATACATAGAAAGTTATTTTGATAAATTGGATTCCATATATTAGTTTAAAATTTTGATAAAAAATTATGATGAAATTTTAGGAATTTTTATAAAAATACATGAATTTTATGAATACTAAAATATAGTAAATTACAATATAAATACATTATATATTGAATACATTATTCCATGATTAGTGGATGATGTAAGATACCATGTTTCGATCTCACATGAACTTATAAAACTATTTATTAAAAATCATAAATTATATAGTTTTTCTAGAGAAAAATAATAAAATAATAAATTGAATATTGAGAAATCACCCCTATCATCCACTAAAAAACAACACCTCTACTTGTATTCTCCTCACACCTCTAATACATGAATATATACATTTTTCTACCAAAAAACACATCCATAGTCTCTCCCCATATCTAGGAGCTATTATTGTTGCCAAAAAACAAAAACACCTTCCATGAAGGCGGTTCTCAAGGTGGGTAATTCAATTGTTAACACCTCTTCTTATATCATTTAATTTAATTTAATTTCAATTTATATTTTTACTTTCTCCTAATATCATCTATAAAAGTCATAATGATTACTCCAGTATAATATATATAATGGAATGGTGTTATTTTATTATATGACCCATCATCAATCTCCTTACTCGCAAAATTTTTCTTAATAATAATAAAAATCTGGGAAATGCCATTTTACATACTTCGTGGATGAATAAACTTAGTTCATAAATTTTGACAACAAGTCATGTAATGATTACATTATTATTTTTCATCCAGATTTTAAAATATGTATTATACCATATTTTAGACCATGTAACTATTGTATATGTATGATAATAAGTAATAGAAAAAAATAGTTTATTGTGATTGAAACCCCACAAAACTAAGATGAACAATTATCATTAATATGTATTCTAATGATTCACCCTAATATATGGAAAAAAAATATATCATTACAAAAATGCATATCTATTTTTTCAGTCATAAAATTAACATCAAATTCTAGTGAATTATTTCCATTATAAATGAACTCCAAAATTTATAATAAAGAGAACCAATCAAGAAATCATGGAAACGAACACTTCAGAATGATGTGATTCAATTATATAACATATCAATAAGGGATTAAATGAATAGATGAAAAATATATTGAATAATATATATGTATATATGTTTGTTTATGAAATAATTAATGGATTTAATATTATTATCCATGATGTTAATGTCATGTGAAGAACACATTCGGACATGATGTATATGATTCTCACTAAACCACAATTTTTCATTCAAGATTAATATTTCTATCTCATTACCCCAATGAAATTATTATATAATAATATGTAATACAATTAAATTCTATTTTATTGTTTTATATTTATGTATCACATATAAATCATCTTTATTTTATTTGTAGTTTAATATTTTAATAGGATCATTATCAATTTTTTTCCGATAAACAATCTCAGTTCAATTGAACATCTCGAATTATTAGATATTTTTAAGTTCAATATATAACTATTTTTCAGAGATAAATATTTTTCAAAAATTAATAATTTTATTATTAAAGCAAAATATTAAATCACTAATTTTTATACAAATATTTTCCAAAAATAACTCTTCTTTATAAAGTAAAAGAGTATTTTACTCAAGTATTACTAAATGATTTTATTAGATTATTTCCATCTATTTCAACACTATAGTTTTTTATTATGATTAATTATGATTAATATATTAGGATATAATCTGTCGTATTTTATTGAGTGGTTTATAATTAGTTATACTTAGGATGTTCTATATAGATAACATTCACCATATTACTCTTGAATGGTTAGTGTTTATGTTAACTGATTAGGGAATGTTATTTATATTTAATATCATAGGTTAAATATGAATATATATATATATATATATTGATTATGTTTCTACCCAGTAATAAGTGTAATGAATTTTAATTATTATATTATAGGTGGGGTCCTCTATTACCCCTTGATGCATCGAATGGTCTAATGAGACAAACTAGCCTGGGTTTTTACCCATTATGTGTGGTGTGTGGGTTAAGGCCTTAGAGACAAGATTATGATGGATAGAATTATTAATACCCTCAATATAAAACATGCAATTTATGTTTTATCTGATCAATTGAATTTTAGATTATACATGGTTATTTTTAGTTTTGGAATTATTTATTCTAATTTTATCTTTACAATATTATAACCATGTTATTTTTTAATGGAATGTGTAATTTTATTTATTCACAATACCTTATTACTTATTCTTATGAATTATTACGTGTAGTTAATATGAATATGAGCTCACCCCTTTATATGTTTCATTTTTTAACCACGATGTGAAGAAGTATATTATAAATAACTATTAGGGATAATCAAAGACTTTATGTCTGATTCAAAAGACGTTGATATGTAGTATTTTATTTCGTGTTATAATATATGAATTATGTATATATCTGATTTTCCAATGAAACTAAACTATTCGTTCTTCATGATGAAAATCTTTTTAATCATAAAATTTAATGAAGTAAGGCACCGACACCAGGAAACAATGGTTGAGGTCTTTCCAAAATGCATACAAAATCTATTCTCACATACAATTATATAAATTTGTTCCAATTAATATATACAATAATTATTATATATATATAAAGAATTATTTATTAATATTAAAATATACGTACTAATAATTATACCCCTTAATAAAAAATTAATTGTATTGATGGAACAAAATTAAAATAAGATTATAGCTGGTTATTAATCAAAATCAATCACAATATTTCTATATTTTGGCACACTCGATCCACAACGGATTTCACAATATATATGAATTATACACAATAGATATGGGATCATATTTAAAAAAATTTATAGAGAAAATGTAGGCATCCCTAATGTATGGATTGTATCATATAATACATCTTCCAATTTAAAAATTATATTACACTATCTTATATCATGATTTAATCTGAATTTTATCATTTTTATATCAAAAAACTACAATAAAAATCATTAAACATGAATTTATATATAAAGTGAAAAAATATAAAAAAATGTAAAAGTTTCATTAATGGATATTTAAATGTTCAATGAATCATCAATATTAATTAATAAATAGGTTAAAAGTGGTATTCACATAATTAAAAGAAATGAATATTAAAAATATTAATATTTCCATCCACATAAAATTGGTTTTATTATCATCAAATTTCCAGTTAAACGACATATTTCAATAGAAAAACATCCACCTCTTTTTCTATTGGGTGAACAATCATAGATTAATTATGTATCAACCAAATTACACTACACTCTTAGTTTCATTTGAACTACTACACACAACACTTAATTTTCTCTATTATCAATTTAATAAAAAATTATCTCTTGTGATTCAAAAATATATTTATAATTTTCTTTCTTCTCAACTGTGTTGATTAACTAAATGAATTTTTCATTAGTTAATATTTAATAATATGTTATTATTTCACTGTATATAACAAAATTCATGAATATGAATAATAATACTAAAACATATCCATAATAATTTATATTAATGATATTAATAACATTTCGATAATATCACTACGAAGAATATTTATTTTTTGTTCAACTAAATATTTTTTTCATCCTTATTATGTATAATATTATGAAACCTTAATCCATTAATATTTTAGTATTGGAATATTAAAAAAATTGAAAATGTTAATCAAGAAAAATATTTCATATGGTCTAGAACTATTAAATTAATAACATCATTAATGAATTACATGAATGAATATGAAATTGTACTAAATAATAAAGAAAATTATGTAAACCTAATAATAATATATTAAGGTTTAGGAAGACAATAATTGTATAAAAAATTTCAAAAAATCATGGTTATAAGATTTTCATATTACTTTTTCATTTTGAGTTTGACATTAAAATATTGTTTTATTTCTATCTATAAATATTTAATTAAATTACAATCAATGGAATTACGAAGTATAAAATATAATTTTTACTTATTAATATATGTTTATGTCAATATATTTGAGTATGTTTCCACAATATAAGGACGAAAGGGGTGAATGTATGTTATCATACATTGGTACTACAAATAACTAGAATAAAAATGATCATGTTTAGAATTATTGAATCTTTTATCAGTCCTATATATATAACTTGAAAAATATATAGGCACTCTATGCCAATATTTACTTTAGAAATGATGCCTTATAGTTAATATATATTATACAACTAACTACATTCCAAATCAATGGAGGTAACATATATAAAAAAGATCACCAAATATGTAATGAGTGTATAACATATAATTTTTCATTTATAAAAATGTAAGATCACATTAAATATCTATAAAATAATTCTAATGATAACAAACATTCCTTCTTAATGTATTATCATTTATCAAATATAATGAAAAATATAAGAAAATATAAAAATGGTGGGGGAAATAACATATCCAAAAGAAAAAAGAGTAATTAAAAATAATTTCCAAATTATTTTTGGTATAAATTTGTTTGAGTTATGTTAAATAATTTATTTTATGAATATAATAAATATAACTACAACTATTAACATTTTATTTGTTAATAATTTACATATTCCTAATGATATAAACGATATCCATTGAAATTTGTTATTTTAAACTATTAATCAAACATTACATATAATTATTTTTCTCATCACATCATAATTGTTTTTCAGAATATCCATTTTATAATTTAATACTTGTTAATAATTGAAGAGAAATACATTCCATATTAATTTTCATTTATAAAAGTATTAAAATAGACTTCTGATTATCAATTTACCATAGGTAATTATTTTTATTCAATTATAATAAATCCTTATGATCATTCAAATGATAATTTTATTTCACTTAATCCTTGAAAATTTTAAAGTCCATATTTTTTAAAATTTTAATTTCAATGTGAATAAAATAATTATAATAATTTGAAACATGAAACACAGAAAATTTTGTTACAAAAATAAACATCAGTTATTCAATTATTTGGTTCTATGTTAATATGAGGATTTTTATTTCCATTCCCTCCAATATTCAACGTATAGTTATTCCTTTTGAGTCATGAATTTTTGAACTAAAATCTATGATAAGTATCATGGAATCACTAATTCATATTATATATCTACATCAGATTACCAAAAATCACGAAACTATTATATAATAAAATGAATTTACAAATTGATTTCATTTATATTCATATTCATTCATTGAATTATCATTGTAATTATAGATAAATTGGATTCATGAACTGGAATAATGGTAAATTATAAGGGATCAAAATCATCAGCCATATAATATAATTTTTAATAATATTTATAAATATTATAAATCTAACAATTTCTAGTAAAAAATACACATTACAAATATCTAAATATAAATTTATATAAAGTAATTCAATGTAATGTCATTCTATTAAATATCATATATATTTTATAAACATGTTCCTAATATTTTCTACCACTTTCCACTTTACTTTGATTGCATCATTTGAGAATATGAAAAATCTTTTCAACCATTATATCACAGGAATGTGAATATTCGAATTTTATTTTCAGGATTATTGTTTCCTTAGTTTTGATTGGTGAAAATATATCAATATGATTAAATGTAAATATACAATGAAATTTTTTATTGTAAATAAATTATATAATAATGATGAGTGATATTCTACATGAAATTCATAAGCCTGAATTATATTTATCTTATCAATAATTGATCATGATAAGGATGAATCATGTATAAGGTACGAATGAAATTGAAGAAAAGAATATTGAGAAGATTCCTTGGAACAAAATATCTAATGAATCAGATTATAATTTGAGTGGTACAATTTATGAACAATTGAAATGTTCTAGGGTTGTTTAGAGAAACATATTATTTATGTTGTCAATAAAGAATGATTGGATCCAACTATGTGATTATGAAGTATGGAATGTTATTTTGAATTTTGAACTACACCTAGTTGATGTCTATGACGATAACATAAATGAGGACACATCCAAGTGATACCCTATCTAGATTATACACACACAAAATATTGGATGTTTGTATATGAAGTCTATATATAGTTTCATCATGATTTAAATCTACCTAGATGTTACAACTAATATAGTATTCAATAATATTTTTTTTAGAATAATTAGTTATGGTTCAGGGATACACAATAGTTTTACATGATGTAATCATGAATGATAATTTACAATATTTACATAATGTTAATATAGATGTTAAATATTGAGTTGTTGATAACAACATAAGTTCATCAAAATGATTATATTTAAAAATTATTGATATTTTATGATTTATATATTGATTTTGTGTACAATTTATACCTATAGGTAATGTCCAATGTATGTTTTAAATGAAAATAATGAAAACAATTGATCTAATATAGAACATATGTTTATAATCACAATCATACTAATAAATTTTCGATGATGAAAAAAATATTATGGAAATTAAAATAACAAATAAGGGCCACTAATTGTGGAATTTAAAGTACAATAAAAATACATTATACAATATTTACGGCTAATAGAAACCATACATAAATTCCACTCTATGGAGAAAATGCCAAAAATTAAAGAATGTTCCACATCCAATAATTGTAACAAAAAATAATTTAAGGCTCATTAGGTGGGGAAAACATTTCCAAATAGATTTTTTTAACAAATTGGAAATAAAGATATTATTTAATATTGTATTTTTATTATAAAAATGTAAATGGATAAAACATTAGAAAATATGTAATTGTAAAAAACACTACAAAAGTGTCTTTCAACGGTTATTTGGAAAAGGGTTTAGTTTCATTGAAATATAAATTTCCTCAAACTAATAAATAATAATCACCATTAAAATATGTATAAATTTTTTTATTTTTAATGAAAATTTTATTTATAGAGGGTAATATGTTATTTGAGATGATCATGTTATGAAAAAAGAATAATTTTCATATATTATGTTTTTAATTATTTATTTATATAAATATCCTGATTCAAATTTTAGTAGATTCATTCTACCCAATTCTAATAAAAGAAGAGGATTTGTACAAATCACATTGTAAATACATTAATATTACTATCACATAATTTTTATGATGATATAATTGTGTAATATGTTTCTATTATTTGAGATATAGTCATTTTATGACAATAATTAAACACTACATTACATGAGGGAATCGATTTATTATGATGTAATCTCATCAAGAATGTGATGATGTGTGTTATCATTTGTATGTGGAGATTTTGTTTGGAAATATTTTTTAAAATATTCTCCTGGAGATATATTATTTGTTAAAGATAAATTTGATTACCAATAAATATGATGAATTAATATGAAGGAAATATCAAGTAGAGATGTGTAAAATATTAAAATAATATGAGATAATTGAGAATGGGTTGAATAAGACACTACATACCAAAATATAATATATATATATATATTATATAGACTGATGGTATTCATATAGAGTATATTAAATTAGTTAAGCATGAATTAAAAAAATTAATAAGTATATTATTGTAGTAATGACCATCTGATGATATCCTTATATCATAAGTGAAAAATGAAAACCGGAAGCTGCAAAGACCAACCCTAGGATATCCTTATATCGTGGATGAAAAATATATGTAGACCTATCGTTTTATGTCATCATATAAGCTGATAGAAAAAAAGATAATAATTATGATATCAAATGTTGAAGATTATATAAATTCATCATCTATTTTTGAAATATTTTTGATTGGGGAGTTGTTATTATTGAATGTCGTAGAAGGATCAATGTTGATTCAATTTATGAAGGCCAATATAATGAAAAAAATAGCTGAATAGAAGACATCATTATTATAGAAAATATATTTGGGAGAAATCCATTTATAATCACATGTATAATATAGAGTATATTTGTATCTCAGACATGAAAAAAATGAAGGAATGATTATATAGACACATTGGGATCCAAACATTGAAAATTATTTTTTTGTTTCACATCTTTACGTTCTTCATTTCGTGTTATGTTAATGAATTAATAGAATTATATAAAATATGAATATATTTCATTTCCTATAAATTATGGAAAAATATTGGGAGGGAAAATTAAAAAATTGTAAATGAAATAAATAGATACTTCATATAGGATTCACCAAAATCAACTGGGTGGCGAACTGATCTATGCGGGGAAAAGGTTGTTATACAATGATTATCTAGGATCCCTATGACTAGATATAATTATTTTATGAATATGTATTGTAATATATATGATTTATATATTTTAGGATTCATAACATCGACAACTTGTCAACATAGTTTATATCCCCACCATATAGGTATCCACAATGACCCATAAAAATAAGAAGATGGATGAGTCATGATTATTAGGAAAAAATGAATATGGAATTATGATTAACCACAAAATTAATGAAATAAATATGGTAGTGTTCATATTTGGAATATTTACTATAATCCAATAGGATATTCATGTTATATCATTAGAGAGTGTGAGTGGAGTGAGTCAATTAAATTATTATAATAACTCATGTATGATTTCATTGTTAATTTTATTAATGATCTTATTGAATGTTTGATTTATATATTGGGGATTATCATGGGGATTCATACCAATAATGAATTTCTTGGGATGTAAGTTGAATATTTTAATAAGGTATTTTCGAAAATATGGAAAATGAGAATGGCTTTAACTATCTTGTTGATGAAAAGGTACAATCCATATGAAATTATACAGATAATCTATACATAAAAAATCAATACCTGTAGAGGAATGTTGGGGAGAAAGAATGGATTAGAAATATATATGTTTAATAATTCTATACATTTAATTAAATTCATGATTCATTCATTAATATTAAATATTCTAAATTGTAAATCAATTTAATACTAATAAAACAACCTAATCAAAATATAAAATTTGTGAATAAAAATAATAATGATATGATTGTGATAGTAAAGAGAGAATAATAGGTAAATATAACATCATCATAATATGTGGACAAATATCCACAACAAGAATATTTTTTGACAATATGGTGAAATGATATAAGTGGTGGAGACCCATCATGATGTTTCCCAACCAATTTAGATAATAAATACTTCCAAATAGTTTTATGATATGATTATTATCATTGAAGAAAACTTTATCAGGGAATTGTGCTTTTTTTATAATAATTAATATATTACAATATAATTCAAATATATAACAAATTTAAACGAGAATGTCTCATTCCCTAACGTTTTTTCAATTTCAATTGCTCCTAATAATTAAATCTATGATTATAATGTGATAAGATAAATAGTGAGATACCAACCATTTCATCTATTATAGATGTAAGAATAATTATGTGATGTTTTCCTTAAAATAACCACATATATAGGGTATTATTGTCAAAAAAATAACTAGTTATCAAATCTGTATAAAATGAAATAAAGGGAAAAAGACAATGTTTTATTACTAATTTATAGTGTTATGGATGATTTGGGAATTAGAAACATGATTAATGTAATAACATTTTAATTCAAGGATGTCATGGGAAACCTATATCAAGGATGAAAAAAATTTAGTAGATGTAATGAGTAAAATTTAATGGTATGTATTAATATCACTCTAATACAATTGAAATATTGGAGAATCTCGATGGAAGTATTCTATCAATGAGGCCACTGGAATGATTAATGAATGAAGAAATCAAAAAAGAGTGAATGAAAATAACATTTTAGAACCTGAATATAGACTAAAAAGTATGAAATTAATATAGTTGAAAATATATTTTGATATATATTGATTTAATTTCATAGTCAAATAAAGTATAATAATATCTAAACGGTTACATCACCAAAAATTAGAAGCATTCTCAATTATATATTAATGACGAAAACCATGGATCATTGAAAAAGGGCTAGGAAATTTATTATAAATTGAAAAAATCGAAGAAATAATTGATAATTAAAAAACTATTATACAAATGGATGTATTTGATTTGGGGAATAAAGCTATTATAGAATAAAAAATTCTCATAAGATATTTCCTAATATTGGAAACTTGATGAATTATGATAAATCATGTTTAAGAATAAACCATTTTAGATGATTCCCCAACAATGATTCATAATCTGAAAAGTGTAAATCAATTGAAAAATAAATATGTATAAATCAAAACTGGATACATTTTATAGAGATAAATATGTACCATCCCAAGATTAAATAAAATTTCATAAAAGGTTGTATGAATTTGATTAAGATGGAATAATTTTGAGTATCCATTGGTGGTGAAAGATAGGTGATTATACAGCAAAGGATATCTTGATCATCCTATAAGATCATGAAGAATTTCTAAAGAAGATAATACTAGAACAATGAGATGCTTGTGACTTATTTTAACACATAATATAGATTACACCACACATGGTAGAGGTTAGTTGAATAAAATAATACATTTTATACTAGAGTACAAGATGGATAAATAAACGTGTATGATTTATAAATTTATTATATCATGGAGATAAGAAGAAATGAGGATCTATGTTAATAACTAACCGTCAATGTTATCTATTCAATAATGAGAAATTAAGTTTCACCTAATTCCCATATATTTTATGATAGTTCTTACTATTTCGACAATTGATTGTGATCCATTAAGGGGAAAACTAGAGGAGTTTTATAATTACAAAAATAAAAGAGAATTTATTCAACCTGGAGTACAATAAAATATTATATTGATTCTCCTATAAATATATAATGATGTATAAAACTCATATATAAGAATCTCAACTCATGGAATTCCTTCCATGATGATTTTATGTTTTTTATTTATCCTAAAATGGAAATTCATCCTGATAAATCTGGAAAAAAGTTATTATTTCAAGTGAAACTAGAATTTCAGAAATATGTTATAAATTATCATTTATTTTGTGTGTTCAGTGAATTATATAATTCTTTTATTTGAATATTATATTCCATTATTTATCAAGATATGTTTGCTATTTAATGATAAGAGAAAGATAATATTTTTGGGGGACCAATAGATATTTTTGTTGAATTTCTATTATATGTTTGTTATTTTTCTTTCATGATATAGAAATATATGAAAAATAAACATTAAAACAACTCAGAAAGAGAAACTTGATTTGAAACCCATAATGGAATAATTGATTTATAGTTTTAAATTCTAGATAAAATAAACATAATCTCTTAAATGATATTCCTCATATAAAATGAGATTTGTTTTTTATGGTTCATTCTTAAGTGAAATGATATTTCATCCTTCTATCAATTTGATTAGGTTATACTAAATGAAAAAATAAGACACTTCAAATCATGAAAGAAGAATCATTTGAGGATAATGATACATTTCCATTATATCATTATATTTATCACTAGAGAGGCTAATATTAATATTTAATATAAATTGGAAACATAAAATGGATATTGAAAAAATAAATAAAAGGGGGACTGATTTTTCCAATGAGATTATATTTAAAAAAGTTTCATTTGTTGTAATTATTTATAAAAAATTTATATTTTTAATGAAAAAATATTTGTATTATGTGTGATGATAAATAAAATAATGAATGAAATATTAAAATGAGTGATATTTTGTATTCCATTAAAATCAATAGCGTGTATGGATGGTTCCTACCATTGGTTATATTTTTCATGAGTTATTCAAATTTTATTATTGATATTGAAGCAATGATGATTGAGATGATTCTTAGAATAGAGTAACCTATATATATTTTAAAATTGGTTTAGTGGAAATCCAAATAAATGAATTAAAAGTAGTATGGTTGAATAGAATTTTACCATTTAGATTGTATTGATAATGAATATGAGGATCCATCATTGTGATTAAAATTAATGAAAACTAATGTTTCTTTTTTAACTAGACCCATTAGATGTCGATGAACTTATGTAGGAATAAATTTTAACTGAAATTTAAAATATCTTGATGTTATAGTAAGAATATATAGGATACATGCCAATGAATTTTGTATGAACCTATTTCTAGTAGTTAAAATATATTTATGTCATAATAACAAATGATAGGATGCATGTAGATGAATAATGAAAACTTTAATTCGTGAAGAGGTGTAAACTGAAGGTTGTTTATCAATATGTCTAGTAGAAAATATTAAGATATTATATAAAGGGATACTATAATACATATGTCTATATGTGGGTATAAACCAAAATTTATCAAAAAATATTGATTTCTAAAAACTAAGGATTCAGGAAGACAAATGAGATGACAATGTAGACTGGGTGAATTTTGAAGATGATTTCATAAGAATTATTGAAACAATAATAATCCAATCCAAGCTGAACTCTAAAATATATGTTATGATGAATAATAATAATAAGAAATTTTGAAATGTATATGAAAAATCCCAACCCTAGAGCCATTTAAATAGTTCTCGAAGCTACCTGGTCACATGACCTCAAGTGCAAGTCCCTGTATGTTATAGGATTCCAACTAGTAGTGAGGGTATACAGGGGGTATGATGTGTATACTATGACATATATATATATATATAAATTTAAATAATTAATTAATTAAATAATGAAGTGGAATATAATAAGAAATTTTAATAAATGATAACATAATGAATTACCAGTCATGATCATGATACAATGGACATCAACATGTATATATTAGAAAATAAATAAACTGGGGTAGAATGACATGAAGTACAAATAAATAAAAATTCTTAAGATACAGTTCTATGGGTATCCTATGATCTCACATTGTCTTATTTTCAAAATCCATTATCCAAGAGTACAACACATAGCACAGTCTAGAACCCTAATCTTGTATCTAGTTGGTCTAGCATTGTACCAATTGAGGACCTGAAAAGAATCAATGATAAATGAATAAGTTCACCACCAATGGAATATATTGAAATCCAGTTTGTGAATTTAAAATAAATTAGTTTTTAGGTTTTTTATTGTGGATTTGAATAAATAAATATTAATAAATCAAGATCAGGTTCCACACATGACACATGAAAGACCATACACGATACATGTTATGATGGAATACCTCAAAAAGTGTGTCCCCAAGTATATAGTTTTATATATACATATGAATATATATATATATATATATATTAATTCTACATGTCATAATAAATATAGTGATGTATATATCTGTCAGACTATTCAAGACCCATGGAAAAACACAAGAGTCTCGATACAATTAAAAGAGTCATATTTTAAATATAGGTAGACATGCCAGAATTTCATAACCGATATAGTTTTCTATGATGGGGCTCTTGTTTAATATAGGACTCCATTTCACGTATCTTCAATAATAATGATAAGGTAAGTTCCCAACCCCAAAATCAAGGGAGCTGAAAAATCAAGCCCAGTTACCTATGTGATGTGAAATTCCATGTCCATATTCCTTGACCAAGGTGGTTGGAAAAATCATACCCCGAACCCAAACCATGTTCAATCTATATCAGTCTTGTAAAATTTAATCCCCATGTACTTGTTAACTCTTATCCTAGGAAATCCATAAAAAACCCCAACATAACTCACAGAATAGTGGGAAGTCATAAATATGTCAATTTTTTTTTTTAAAAAAAGAGACATGAAAATTAAATAAAACCATTTTCATAAAACACATCATTAAAATTTTTAAAAAAGTATTCTAATATTTTTTAATGCCACAATATTATACATTCCATTATTGGATTGAGGATTCCTTGGGTTTGATAACATAAATTAGGTAGGAACATAAATTTACTAGGACCATGTGTATGTATCTTACCCACCAAATTAGTGCTTCCACATATTATTAATAATGGGGAAAAAATAAATATGAAAGAATTTTCATGAACATCCATAAACTATTCTAGAAATAGAAAACTTAACTAAAATATAAAAATTTATATATTGGGGGAAGGTTCAAAAAATAAATAAATAATGATCCTATAAGGGAGTCATCACCACATAAGATAACACATGTAATCCAAAATAATGACATATCATAAAAGTGTCTAGTTCAAAAACCATATCGAGTGGTTTAAATTCCAATTATACAAATAATATTCCATGGGAGTATAATATACCTAATTGAATTGATGGTGTGAATTAGGGATGAAATCCTACATTAATGAAATTATGTTCATAGGGACTAATCAAATTTTGGTGTTAGTACACACAAGATGAATTTATCCTTTAGTAGGTGAAATATAGAATGGTCGGTGAATGGAATATGGAATATTATATAAATAAATAATATTCAATTAACGTAAAAAATAAATGTCACCTTAAACAAATTATTATAAATTCATCTATTGTCATTCATTGGTTTGAGTACAAACATGGGAAATGAAATGAATTGAAAAACACCAGGAAAACATGGTAAATGAAAACCCATGAATTTAGAATATTATATGGTTAAATAAGCATGGGGTTTTTAACTGATTTCCAATTATGTTGTGGTATTATCCCATGTGGTGCCTACCTCACATGGATATTGAACTGTTAGAAGAACATTTTGAGCTCAATCCCACATCTCTATAATTCTATATAAACCCCTAACACTATTGTGATGCCTCAAATTCATGGATTAAAACCCCATGTGGCATCCTCTTGTCCCATGTACTGGGCCACATTTCTTCCCATAGTGTTCTATACAGTTTGAACAACCAAATCACATATAGAAAATAATCCCCATAGTTTGGGATACATGGTTTGTAATAATTTTTCATCAATAATTATCATCTATCAGTTTCTTAAAAAATAGATGTTTTAAAGACCATAAATATGAAAAATACTTCAAACATCAGAGATACCTCATTATCCTTAACAATCATCCAAAAAAATAAAAATATATTTGTTCAAACTCAGTGAGTTCTATTCCAGAACTCAATTTCGAACATGGTCCATCAACCAAAGGAAATATTCAAATTCCATTTCAATTTCGAATCGGAACAAAACACGAGATGATATAATACCCCCACACTATAAAATCACATCCATGATAATCATTGGGGAACCAAAAAACTATCATGGGACTACTCAGAATGGATATTCCCACTGAAATGATAGAATTTATTTTTCAAATACCCTTCATGACTCAATGTATTATTTTATTGATATGCCACCTATTGCATCCAATACTTAGAAAATTATCAAATAATCTATTGAAACATCATTATAAGAAATACCCTTTACTTTAAATCCTTAGAAATAATGAAATTATCATCTCCTTAGTAAACATGTCTATGGTGATCAAAGACACATGTTCTAACATTGAATTGCCAATTCTATGCAATGGTATTTCAACTGTTGTAACTGTGCATTGAAACATATCACTATCATTCTAATGATTATTCATTAATGATCCTAAACTGATGACAACTAGTAAATCATGAAAACAAAAATCGTATTACATAATTAGATTATAAGGGCTGAATCCAAATCTACCAAACCTAGCAGGTTTTCATGATAATTCACAGAATGGTAAAGACCAACAATTAACTACAGCCATTTCACCAGAGGATCACCTCCTAGAGATCTACATACCAAAACCCACCTTCATAACATCCTTATAATCTATCCAATTAATAGAATACATGATTAAAACTTTTCATGAATAGATATAATGGTTCACATGGTTATGAAAATAAACCAATTTTACTATCAAATAATATAAATGTTATCCAATAAAAATTCATGCATCCTGATAACAGTAACCACAGTGAATGATGAATTGACACACCTAACATGTGTCACCTCTCTAAAATGGATAATGGTTTTCGTTGCAACAAATAGATTTATTTTAATACAATCCTATAACATAATTCAAATTACATATTTGATAAAAATGTAAATCTCATTGGTACCATAGATTGGAATTTAGATAACACTCTCTCACTATACATTGGAAGATGTTAAGCTAGGGGCATAATCACTATTTTCTTATTGTACATTGTGTTTCTATACATATCTGTGTATTTCACCTCTAATTCATTCTCACATCAAACCAGATACTCATACCTTTACTAATTCCAGACACCATGTCTCACAATATTGTGTGTCCATGTCCATTCATAAGTCATCAATCTCACATTACATTGTTTATGAATAAATATTATACATCATTGGAAACATCCATTTAATTTCCTACCAAATAATTCGGTCACCCAGAAATAAGTGTCATATTTGACCCCATCAAATACTGACACTTACCTATTTTCTCATTGATGTACAATTTGTTAAATAGTACCACATGTTACCAGAACATACCATAATATCCATTCAGATATATATGACACCTTTTATTACCTGATTCATGACCTGATTCATGCTAACCAGAGTTATATTCCAACTTGAACAATGAGGAATTTTGAACTCATCATGTCATTCCTTAATATGATAGTATATATCTTTGAATTCCTATTAAAAAATTTGGCATCATAACCATTCCATAATTTATCAAAAATCCAAGAACCTCATGTCTTAATTTTTTCAGAATAATTATATAACCTTGTATCCACTATTCAAATCATCTACACATCCAAATAATCCTAATCATTTATGCTAAAACTGAAAACCAAAAGTAGTCAAAGTACTTATCTATGGTCCAAGTCATCACCTTAACTATATCACAAAACAATTACATGTAGTTTTTATTTGATTTTAATAGATTTTACAACTAAATAACTCCATTATGGAAAATACAAACCTATCCAGACATCTTTCAATGGTTTCCAGATGTCAAATAAATACATATTACCAATATGGTTCGAAATAAAGGGCATGGTCAGAGATGTCTCCAATGTATCCATATAATTTCTTGAACATATGGTATTTTATATAAATTTCTTAAAACACCAGAAAACACTCTCCTTGAATTGGTTAAATTGAACATGGATGTAACATCTCGGACCTGCAACATTCAAACCATCAATTTAATGATATAGAGTGTTTAAATTCATTGTGTATCAATACATGGTGACACGTGATATGAGGTTAGACATACATGAAAACCTCCCCCCCACCATAGGGTTTCATTTTGAACAACGAACTATCATAATCCAGGAAAATAATACATTAACAAAACCTCATTCTAGAAAACAGAACTCAAACATGTACCGATACTAATTCATCTCAGAAATTTATACATATATTGGTCTAACCAATCATTATGAATTATAATAAAAGTCAAAAAAATAAGTTTCAATGTTAATAAGTCACGTGGAATTACTCTTAATCTCATATTTATAATAAATATAATAAATATACATGTAACATTGACATTCCCATCAAAATGAATCCTTTACAAGTAACCCATACTTGAGGGATCTTAATAAACTAACCTCTAAATGGTTTCTTTTTAAGGCATCCAGGTGGGACTAATTTCTTTTCAAAATTTAAATCATATCTTATAGATGGTATATTAACAAATTATTATTATATAAAACAATACAATTTACCAAAATTAGCTAAAACCATGCATCCTTATTGTAAAATTGTCATATAATTTTCAATATAAAAATTTATTTATCCCTAAATTTATCACATATATGTTTTTCTAAAGAAAAAAAAAATTCTATAATAGGGTAGAAAAAACTCTTTCATGTATAATTATCATTTTAATTTAGTGATACCTTATATCAATAATGATCGAATGAAAATAAAATAAGGTTTTTTATAAATTTATGGTAGACTATTCATTAAATATTCCACCAAATAATTATATGTAACACATTATAAATGGATATAGGCTCATTAAATTAAAATTATATTAACATATTGATATCCTCACTAGGTTAGGTATCAAGGCATATAAATAATAAATGTGAATGATAAGGGTCACATCCCCCACACAAGGGTCTATTCATGCGGGATCCATAATAGTGAAATTGTCTTGTTTTCAAATCACCCTTATAGGTTTCATCAAATATAGAACATGCCACAACTAATATACATGGGTCCATTTGTTCATTTATTGATTTATCTAATAAGAAACATTCCTCAAATTACATACATGGTTCTAGTTTAAGATTTATAGATTCAATCACATAGGTCTTCATGACCAGGTTATAGAAGTACATAACTTTATAAATTTATTATTTATATCTTAGATCATAAACCATAATTTTATATTATAATTACAATCCAACATATATATATATAACTGATTAGTTACCTGAATTATCTTTTCCAGGTAATATAGGTAATTAACATTAAAATATACAATTATAATTCATGTAACTACAACACCGTTCTACTTTAAGTCTAAAAATATAACCCTTCCATATATAATGCGTATGTTTTATGAGATACCATTCCCAAAATTATAGATCCCCATAATCATTTTAAAGTAAATAGGTTTTCACCACTCAATTGAATGTCAAAAAGTCTTAGTCAATGAAACAAATGGTTGTATTCTTAAACATGTTTCAATATGTTATTTATACTACCAGTATATTTCTATATGGGAAACTCCATTTAGGTTGATTCAATCCATTTAGTAATAAATAATAGGTCATACTTACAAAAAAAATGGAAAATCACCACAGAAGCATATAATATAGGTAAACATGAAAGAAAACACACATATAGGTTATATAGATAAGAATGATATAATAATTAATGATTTTTCATTTAAAAATCATCATAGATTATGAAATCTATTAATCAATCTACATGGAATAGAATATAGATTGCATGTGATTCACTACCTTCCCATAATGACGCATTAACACACCCTCATTCCGATGTATACCTGGAAAAGAGGTAAATTTCATCAATCCTTAAATCAATAATCATTGTAAGTACAACATTAAAAAATGGTAAAATAATAATCATATATATTAACAACTGATTGGACAACAAACTATCCTTATATATTTGATCAATCCCCATGTGTGGGTTAGGCTATACTAGAAATGATCCGTTTTGAAATTTTTATACACATTCTGAGTCTCATTTTCACCATCCAAAAATCATATGATATAGGGGAAAAAATATTTTGATATCAGTTATTAATGTCACAACTCAGGTGCTACATGAATGGTTCTTTATACTAGATAATCACATGGAATCAAGAGTGACTCCTTTTATTCCAAAGGATATTGACTAGAAGTGGATGACTAAATTTTCTATTGTGGGGAAACTATACCATCTTGATCAAAAATTAATATAGTGTTGGAAAAAATATATGCAATAAAAAATATACAATAGTACCTTATCATGAATAATTATGGAATTAATGACCATGCATGATAATTGAGCAATATATAGAAAGATGATTTGAGTAGGAAATATATGAATATGTCTTGAGAGAAAAGATAAATAAATATGTAGAAAGTATTAACATCCAAATAATTTTATATATTGATCTCTTGTTTTTTCCCATACTCAGAAGATCCCATATCCCAATGTACAATACGTTGCATTATCTAGGAATTAGGTCCTTTAAATATGAGGTATCTTTGGGTACCAAACGGAGACCCGAAAAGGGCGTGACATAAAATTAGTCGTCTACCACTAAAATTGAATATGGAAATCTAATGAATGAATATAATATACATAAATGTGATGTTATATTAATAATGTTGTAAATAAATAAATTTAATGATTTCAGGATCATTTTCCTCAAAGGAAACCCTTCCGACCGTACGTAATTCAGACTAAAACAGAATACCTACAATAACATGTCACCAAGTATATATGAATTTATAAATACAAATATGAATTTATATATAAGAAATAAATACATAATAAAATAAAAAACCACATATATAGATAAGATATTCTATCTCGGATTTATGGTGTACCTCATGCCTCTCTATACAATTATATGAGTATCATATTTTAAATAAGGGTCAACATTTCATTGTATCATAATTAATGTAGCAATCTATGATGACTTTTATAATTAATATATTTAGTCGTACTGGGTATCATGAATAACAGTGAGAAGGGTCATTCCCATATACATAATTGAAGGGGGAATGTTATTTCATGCCCATCATTCCAATCCACTTGATACTCCATGTCATATATCCTCCACCAAGGTGGTTTGAATCATCATTTCTACAGCCCTAACTATATCCCCCATATATCTTTCATGCTTAACATAATCGCACAATTCCTTGGATCCATAATCCTAGGCATTTTGTAACCATGGTCCCAATATTTCTCATGGAACTATTTCAAATCATTAATATTTTACTATTATTATTTATAAATGGTCCACATCCATTCGATACATCCATTTAAATATTATCCATAATGAATATTAATTTTATGAATCAATTATACTAATCGGGATATAAATCTAATCATATATTCCATAGTATGATTCACATGTAACAAGGGTAAATCTATTATAATATATAATAACATAAATGTATAATAAAAATGGGTGTGTATCATACCCAACTAAATGTTCATTCCTAATCATGTATTATGGGATATAACACAATAATTAACATGTTTTCCATGTCTACGGATAAAAATAATATTTAATATATTAGTTTAATCAAATTGACCATTTAAATTTTTGGGGAATGTTTTATACATGTGTTAAATAATAATCCAATGCTAATGGTTTCCTAAACACCATATACAACTCTTGTAATTATATTTTAACAATTAATTTTTATAGAGGATAGTGAACACACCTCAAAGGGTATGTTTAATTCAATATAAATTAGTAATTGTGTGAAAATATATAAAAAAAATTTAGACTGTTGTTAGAGTGATGGAATAAACCCTTTGATAATAAAATTTTGTACATGGGGAGTAATTAATTTTAGTTTTTAGAGAACACATAATAAATTTCACATTTTCGAGGAGACATATACATTTCAACTATATATATTGACATCAGGATTAAAAAATGATGAACGATAAAGATAAATAGACTATAAAACATATAAAATATGTATTTTATTTGATAAACCAATAAAAGTTTTCGGTTAAATAAAAAATAACTGAAAAAATAAATTGAAAAATACAATTAAAATATGGTAAAAAATCTGGAAAATATTTTCCATCTAATAGAGTGTGATAAAAAGTAAAAGAAATAAAAATAAGTGTTATCCTTACCACAATGATCCCCATGATCCAAAAAAGTGTTGAAATTCTACCAGAAAGAGAGGATATCCACCAATGTATGATGGATGAAGAGAAGTGAATGCATTAATAACTTCTATGATTAATGAGTGTGGAATATTGGTCGAAATTAATATATTGTAGGAGGGGTAAAATGATCATTTTGGCCTTATCAATGAGATTAATGTTTTCTATGAATATTTGTTTCTATACATGTTTGATCCTTGTGGTGATAATGTTTAATGAGAAACCCACCATGCATGGATAGATCCTGGTCAGAGATCTCATGCCGAACTCATGCATCGTTATCTATAATTTTCAATGGGCCCCCCATATAACCATGCATCAATGGGTGCAGGGTTTGATAAAAAAAATTTAAAAACCTATAGTCTCTTGATTGAGGACACATTATTTCCACTTGAGGGAAAAAAGATTTCAAAAAAAATTTCTCATATACAAATCAGGCAACAAATTCTTTGTTTCGTGGTTAGTACTAATTGTTCGCCAACCATGATCCACTATTAGTTTCACCCGGAATGATGTTTTCTCGGACCAAAGCTCCCAAAAGACCACCAATAACACATGAAACCTCTAATTCCTTAAACCTAATAAAACACTTCATTCTAACTCATAATTGAATTCCGAATTACGATATGGGACATATACCGTCCATTAAATCAAAATTTCCAACTCCACTATAATTTAATAGTAGATTAAATCACAAGATGCTATCTAAAAAATTTCATATAAGTGTATCAAACACATTAAATGATCAATATTTAGAGAAAATATAGAAATTAATAAATCAATAATATATTAATAATTGTGAAAAAATGAAATGGTCGTTGGGGAGAATGTATCAATTAATGAAAATATACACAATACCTAATTATAATAAATATATGTATGGGTCATTAGTTTGAAAAAAATATATAATCAAAAAAATCATATTTAATATGTATAATTTCTAAAACATATAAAATTGTAATAATTACAGGAAACACCACCATGTAAAAAACCATACATAATATTTAAGACTAAAACTGCTTACATATGTGTTCCCAACTGAAGACATGGAAGAGTTTTGAGTTTCATTAAGATATGTAGATGTTTTTTATTGAATATTTATTATTCTTCATGAAAATAAAGAAATATAATTTAATTTATAGTGATTATATATTTATGTAATGTAATAGGGTTTTTGAGATTTCATGTTCCGATTAAAGAATAAATTAATGTAATGTTTACTTTAATTTTATATGATTTAAATATCCTAATTTTAATTATTATTAATATTCATTAAATTTAATGATCATGTTTGAGGTATATTAGTTGGAAATTTTTTTTGATTATATAAAATTACATGTACTATGAGGATATAATTAATGATATAAAATTTATTGTAATTTAAGATATTATCTTTCTATAATTATTATACCATGCTACAATACGTGAATAAGTGAATGATAATGGCCTGATTTAAACCTTGTATAAAAATTAATATGATTTTAGATATATATTTTTATATGGAGTGAATTATTTTTTTGTTGTATAAGCAGGTCATGATAATTCTGTATATCACATGAGATTATAAAATGATTCCCATGGAGATATACAATATATTTATAGAATATTTGATTTTAAAGATTAATAGATAATTATTGTGAATGAAATGTCCTCAAATTTTATTGATAATAAAACAAATATAGATGGAATTTATAAATTAGTTAATCTAATACCACATACCAATATATATTTTCTATGTTAAAGAAGGATTTGTTGACAATATTCCAAAATAGTTTATCTTGTGCATTGAGGAAGAATATGATGAAATAAATAATACAAATAAATAATTGAATAACATTCATAAAATGTATCTATATCAAGAAATAAATAGTAAGGAAAATGTGGTTAAAATACATACTCTTTGATTTCCCAATATCATAAAATATTAATTATAAGTAATCATAATACATTAATATATAATACAAGTAAATGTACAAGATATAATAAGAGATGAATTGATAATGAGAATGAAATTTTATTATGGTTCACCATAAGTGTCATGAATTTTTGTGAATGTAGAGATTCAATAGATAATGATCAAAAAAGGCTAAAAGAATATTTAGTTGAGTGACATCATTGGTCATGATCTAGAATAAGGATTTTAGAAAAATTATTGTGTTACACTTCCTTAATTTATATAACACATGCTCTATGAATATGATGAAAAAATTCATAATTATATATATATATATATATATTATAGAAAAATGGTTTTTATATTGACATGAATAATTAAAATTGTAAAATATTTCTATAAAATGTTAATAACTAATTAATTCCCCCGATATTAGGGGACTACTCTATCCATATTGGTAATATTATAATGTATGTGAAACCATCATTTTTTTGTTTTTGTTTTTGTTTATCATAGAATATACATTTTGAATTTTATCCAAATTTATTAATTTTCATCAAGAAGTATAAAATCATATGCAGTTTTATTTGTATGAATCAATTTTTCAATATAACATACATTCATTGGGATTATATATATATATTTTTTACTATGGAAATTTTTATTAAAAAAATTATTGATGTCATTAAATTATTCCAAGATCACAATTATATAAAAATATCATTTTATAAATTTAATATCATTATCATTTAATTATTTTTAATTCTAAAAAGAGATTCATATGCAAAAACATCCTCATAAAGGTTTAAGTTTTATAATTGAAACACCGGTTTTTCCGCTACAAATTTTCACATTCAAATAATTCATCAAAATATTGTGATTACTTTTGTAGATTCAAACATGTAATGGTATCACAAAATTCATGATAAGGATCCACTAATATGTTACAATTTTCATCATGTTGTGTTATAGTTAAATATATATTGTTAATTGAGATGTCCATTATTAACTATCATGCTTTTGGAATTCCCATTTTAAAAATGGTTACATCAAAAACTTTTAAAATTGGTTGATTCCTATTAAAAAATACATTTCAATTTTTTTTATTAAAATTTTTAAATATCATGCTTTCATAAACACATTTTAACCTCAAGAATTATTTTATTATAAAATTATATAATGGAAATATTATTTTCCCAAAAACATACACATTAATAAATGAATATTATATAACTTATTCTTATCTCTTAAAAAAGAGTCATTTTTTTGAATTACTAGAAATTATGTCTATTTTTACCTCATTAATATATATATATATAATAACATATTATCTAAATATATGAATCTTAAATATATGAGTGTCAAATTAATAAAATAAAATATATTAATTAATTATTATACTACCAATAATTTCACAATAAATTAATAATAAATAATTGACAAGAAATTAAAATTTAAACACATTAATAAAAAAATTTAAAAAAAAACATAAACATTTTTAATAATTTTAATATTTATAAATAAAAAAATAAAAAAAATAAAAACAATAAAAAAAATTATATGAAATATTAAATTAATGATTAAAAACCACATATTAAAACTATAACAAAAATATAATATTAAAAAAATTAAAAATGATATAAAATTTATTTTTTATTTTTTGAATATATTTATTTTAAACCATAATGTATAAAAATAAAAAAAATCATGTCATTAGAATCGTGTAATAGAATAAATTTCAAAACATGAAAAAGAAAATCATATAACATTGATTATATTTTACCTTAAATGTATTTTACACATCTGATTCTATGTATGAATGTTTTTGGGAAAATAATTGAATAAAATTGTTAAATAAAAAATTTGGTAAAAATAAAAAAAACAAGAATGGAAATTTTTACTAAATAAAATAAAAATAAGTTAAAATACAAGTTGATTAAGATAATAATATTTTTGATTATGAATCCTAGTAACTAAGGAGTGACATAATGTATACATTGATGAATATATTGTAGTTCATGATTGAGATATGGTGTTCAAATCTTAAATCACACCAATAATGAGTGTTTAGTAGTGTGCGATGCAAGGTGGTGATATAAGAAATATATATCATGGAGATTGAGCCTTGGAGAAGAAGAATTCTGGGGGGCTCGTAAAGAGATATTCCCTTAAGTTAATAACATGTGATATTTTAGCTATATCATTTTATATGATATGTATATATCATTTTCTAAGTATATGGAGTCTAAGAATTTCATATTCCTTGGGAAAGGGATAACAAATTCCCATTTTATGGAATGTCATAATTTGTAGATATAATTAAATCATGGCACCAACATAACAAAATTATAATTCATGATTTTTCTATATTTTGTATTAAAGTTGTGATTATAGTCATTCAATATTGTTCTCTCTTACAAACTATAATTCATTAGTATCCAACTAATAAGGGTAGCCACTGTTGAACTCATCCAATTTGGCCATAGTAATTTAAATTTTTCACAAGATAAAAGTAATCGGGGGATAAATGATTAATTAATATGAAAATGTTGTTAATAGATGATACATTAATAATGAAATTTATATTGTATAAGTTAATTTATGAATACATGGGATTTTCCTATGGGATAATGAATGGGATAATTCCATAGAGGTGGTGTGATTTACTATATACTCATGCTCTTATGAATTATCTTGCACCAAAAGGTATCACAATCATATTCCACTATATTGTAAGATACTATAGTGTCATGTAGATTTGATGGATACCACCTGAATTTGTAGTGATTCAGTTTATCTGTTGAATACAACATAGTGAAAGGAATATGACTTCTACATCATAGTAAATACATCTTGCCTGTGGTTATTTACAACAACAGTCATATTAATTGGTTAAATCAACAAAATATATACATCATTTTGATAGAAGTTACTTCGGTTTTGTGCAAGGTAGATCTTGAGTTTAAGGATTCAATTTTTTTCATAGTGTTATGAAATTTCTATTCAATACATATAAAAAAATTAGTGACATTAGATCATTTACATGATTTTTAATTATAAAATCATCTTATAAAAGAAGAAAATAAGTTATAAATTTTTATGTTCTTTTTAATAACATTGAAAATGATAAAAATATTATATTATGGCCAATTTTATGATATATGGTATTATAACTTTTAATTAGTCTATATTTTTATTATGAAATGTGATAAATCCTGAAACTGAAAAAAATTCATTTGTTTTGTAAATATTATAGTGTAAGATATGGAAATGGTAATATATCATTGTGTATTAATGAATCATTCATTTTCTAAATTAGAGAACCTTTTTTCCTCTGATTATGGTTATACAATAATGAAAAAAATCCCATATGAGTATATGAAACATATTTTAGTCATATAACATGGTTTGACAATATTCTTTCTTATAATAGATAACAGAATTGAGGTAAATGAATAATTACATACAAAAATGTTACACGTAACATCCTGACCCTGGAAACCTGGAGTTGATGCATTATTTTACTACCTTGGAATGATTACAAGAACTCATATCCCAAATGACTGAACAGGATAAAATTCATGGAAATCCATATTACATGCATTTTACCCATAATAAAATGATAAAATTAATATTCAAACCTGACACATAATTTAATGAAATAAACTACATCCTTGAATGCTAATTCAAATATATATTCTTAACAACAGCGAGAATAGATACATAATAATGGGGAGGTAAAATTTTCTCTAATGTTATATAAATTAGAATAAATAATGAATCAATTATAATAAATCAACAAGGAAATGTAAATATAGGAAAACATATGCCATTCAAATAACAGGATAAGGAAATATTAATATGGAAAGGTAAGAAACCGAAACACATTAAATTTAATCAATGAAATGATATATGTTGATTAAAAATTTCATGGATGAATTAAAAATGGAAATAAATAATTTAAATTATTAATTATGGGATTCCATTTTTCTTAGGCATATAGATACATTACAGTGAAGATGATTTGCAAGATGGTATTTCTATCTTACAAATACCTATCAATTTTTTGACAACTATTTGGTATCGTTATACTACTGAAGCATAAATGGGATATATATAACAAGTACCCACATATGTAAGACCTATCGAAACCATTCTTCAAATATAATTAACAATTAAATTAATAAAAAATATTCCATAAGAAATATCTATATTGAAAGAAGGATACAAATTTATCAATTTATCACCAATTAAACAAATAACTATCAAAATAAAAATAAAATGTAAAATTACATATATTTCGGAAATAATAACATAAATAAAACTTATATATGTAAATTAAAGGAGGCTTATAAGGAAAAATGACTAAACTAATGTTATTTTTTCTGGAAAAACTTAACAGTCACAAAAGGAACTGATATTCAAAATATAGTCATTAATATCACTCCTAAGGAATATAATATATATGCATTTCAAAGTATAGCCCAACACATTGAATAAATTAAATAATAATCCCCATGAAGGAATAAAAAACATAAAGATTCATTATATTTTGGTGATTTATGATATTACTAGTCAAATGGTATTATAAACGCCATAAAATAGTTAATTTGTGCTTAACAACATGTAATTCTCAAAGGATTGTAAATTGAGAGAAAATCATATACCTAAACCATCAATTTTTATTGTGTGCTATTTTACCACCATTATAGTTGTTGAAGATATGTTATTAATATATTCCCAAACCATATTAAAGATTTTAATATCTTATATCATAGTCTTATAAAATATAATTACTTCTTTCCTAACATTCATTCAATATTTTTACTATTTCGGTTGTTAATTTTCTTTGTTTTCTCAAGTACATTTTGACTTGTTAGTTGTTGAAATAATTAATTAGATCATTATTTAAACATCTAAAAAATGTAAAACATTATTTCCAAATCATATATATTCAGTATATATATTTATTTACTATAATCTATAATTTCATGAGGTAATAAATAAATTGCACCATTCTTGGAGACGATAGGTTGTACATACCTATGAACACTACATTCATTTATTTGTCATATTTAAAAGAATGAATGTAAATTATACATATTAATATTACAATTCCTGCATAATACCAATTTAATAAATTTTACGTAGGGTTTTTAAAACCATACATTATACATTCCATCTATTCTGCAAACGAGTCTCATCACCTTGAGGGAGCAGTGGCCCACAATTCCACAAATGATGTCATCGTATATACAAAAAATGGGAAGCTAAAGGGTATGTTTTATAAAATAATTAAATTAGTATTAAATAATTTTAAAATTCATATATATCATATATTAAAATATTTTTCACCATAATTCCCACCATGAGAGGTGGTAATGGAATAAATGAAAAATCGTCATTTCTTGAGGTTGTAGTTCATTATAATCATAAATAGTATTTTATTTACAAAATAAATGGATGTGTGACTATTTTCATAATAATATCCTAGTATATTAAAGACAAAATTTTTATGTTATCATTAAATAAGGAGAGTTGAGGGAGTGGATAATGTATATTATGTATTGAGCATGACAGAATATGTCACCTCTTAATCAGGTAAATGTGTTGGATTTTCCTAAATGGATTACTAAGATTCATTAATTGCCAATGGGATACATATATAAATATGGGAAGGATTTTTTTGGATATATATTGTCATATATATTATGATACAATGTGGAATGATATATTTTAATTAGTGGGAGGTGAGGAGGCCATTTTATAGTGGATGAGTAGTGACCCTCTAGTAATTTTTGAAAATGGAATTCAAACCACTTTTTCCTTGTTGAATGTGGATCCAATGATTGAATGAAAGAAATAAAAAATATTCTAGGATCTAAATGTTTCCATCTAATGGATGTTTCACAATTTTTAGTTAATTCTGGTCCATATGATTATGCATTATTCCTTTATTAAGCTTAATTTCACCTTAATTCTTATAATTAATTTTAATTACATTCACTAATATTTTTGGTAATGAACTATTTTTACGTTATTAGTAATTATTTATTATTCTTATTCTAAATATGGACTCAATTTTTATGAATTAAAAACATAAAATTTTTTGAATTTAATTTATATTTAATCCCACAGATGTGACGATTATTCTGGTTTTAAGGTAAAATCATTGAAAGGTTTTCTATGATTTAATAGTAAATTTTTAATTGAAATTGATTATAGTGAAATAATTTATATTTAATGTCACAAATACGATCATATTAGACATTAAAAATATTAGAATACATAGTTTATCCATAAACAATAATTAGATGAAAAGGTGGTTTTGAATTAAATTCCTGCTCTCATCAGAATTCATTAAAAAATAAATCATCAGTGTAAAATACCAACAAATCACCCAAAGATAATTTATCTATTACTCATCAATATAATAAGATAAATTTTACATAATAATTTAAAAATTTTTTATATAATTGTATTTAAAAATGGATCTCGATACAATGGATGTAAAAATACCTAAATAAAAATATATTATTATATGCATAAAATTGTGATTATTGTTTATCTTATTCCTATCATATCTGTTGGTTTATTATTAAAAATATTTAACTGGAAATATAAAATATATATATCATTAATATAAATCATGAATTGTAATTACTTTTATTTATTATTTCAAATTAGCTTTCTCAGAATAAAAATAAAAATATTGTTATTTATATTTAATAAGCTCTTATATTCATTTATAATTAATTAGTAAAAAATAAATAAATTATATTTTTTTTAAAACATTAATTATATTAAGATATGAAATTATATTAATAGACCCATATTTTATGTCTTGTTTACGTGAAATTATATTAAATAAAAATATTTAACAATATTTTTTTTCATTGATACTCAGTCTTTCATGTAACGCAAGACATTAAAGAATCTCTTTGTTGCATGTAACATATGATACCTCATTGTTACAAACAATGGAATCAATAAATTATATTTAATTTATTTAAAATTTTAAATAATTGTTATTTTATATTCCATTTATCTCTTTTTCATTCTTGTCATACACGTTATCAGATACAATATTATTACTATATAATTTTGTGTTGTTACATTATCCCCACCATAATTAAATTTAATCTTAAAAATTTAATACTTCTCTTGGTGATATATTTATTTATATTTTCTATGTGGAGATCCCACATCGTATCAGTGGTTTGTAAAATATCCCTTATAAAATCGACAATGGGAATTATAAAGGTCATATAACTATGATCTATAGTACGAGAACATAGGTGGGAAATCAAAACATGGAGATAGAAGAAAAATAAAACAACCATGATCTCATAAAGAGTTATAGATAACATTTTTAAATTATTTTTTACCAAAAAAAATAAAAAAAATATATTTGTGAATAAATTTAATTAATATCCTAAAAAATGATTACAATAGGAAAAAAAATTAAACCAATTTTGTTTGGGTTGAAAAATTATTTCATTCTATAATAATATAATTAAATATATTTCCTTATGTTTAAAATAATTATTATGATTTTGTGGATCCCTAAAATATTTTTATTTAATAAATTACACTCTGATTCATCATATTGTTAGGAAATTTAAAATTCACCAAAACAAGATACAACATTCAACTTAATCTATTTCATAAATGATTAACCATTCTAAATGACTGTTATACAACTATTTATAAATAAGGCCATTAAATTTCTAATACTAACATATAATTAGCCTTTAATAAACAATAATCAAATAAAATTTTTCACATTTCTAACATTTGAATGAATTCATCATATATCTCATGAAATGTGGTAATAACTTAAATCACAATAAATCCTAGTTGGAAACTTTCCTTCATACTTATTAATTAAATATTACACATGATATTGGATATATTACTTAAATATAAAAGTGTTTTAAGACAAATAAGTTATATCATAAAACACATTTCGACAATTCATTAATCAGTTCCAAGGAGGTCTGAATATGTCCATATCAATCAATTCTTCCTCATTATCTAACCATGAGGAGCATATTAAGGGTTGTATTTCCTTTAATCACATATTTTCTGAAAATAATTACTTTCTAATGGATAAATTATCTCAGTATAGTTCATAATATGATCTCATGTAAAAAATGAAAAAATACGCCAGTTCAGTAATTATATTTTTAATATACAATTGGATGAAAACATTATAAATAAATTACATTTAAAACATAAGTCATAGATCCAAATACAGAAGAAAATTAATCATTCCACTTTAGTTGTTTCAATAACATATGCTTGGCCTTGATCCGTTATATTTATTGGAAGAATAATCCCTTAACACATAGGGAATTAGTATTTCATAGTGACCCATATCATTGATGTTTTAACATTGAATTTCAGGGTTTTGCTTCATTTATATTCATTATTATTCATGAAAAACCCCCATTTATTTTAACATACAACAAACTCCCAATCTGTTCAATCACATACAAGGGAGATTCGTTCGATATTTATCACATGATGTAAAATCAATCATTCCATTAATATTCTATAAGTAATTTTATTCTTCATGGTGTTAAAAAGTCCCCTTATTTTCCTCGATTCTTTAAATACATAGGATCGTAAGAATACATATGTATTGTGATGGCACAAAAAACTATCTCTTCGTATGTTGAGAAATTCATATAAACCATCACCCATCAACGATTTGGAATAATACCTTCAAATTATTTTTTAATATTTCACTCATTGATGCATATATAATCCATTAAATACATGTATAACCAAAAAATTGTAGCTTCATAATCTTAAAAACACTCTTATTCCACTTATATTAAACTATTATTCATTCTCTTAATCACAATTCTCTAACCATGTGGGATGTATTTATAGAATAATGTATCTTTCAAGGCACAACATCAAATGAGTTCAATTGCATCTTCCTCCCTGGTATTTCGAATCAAGGACCACCATTGTTCATTATCTCCTTTGAGACAATAGACCAAAATTCTAACTTTTTAGTTTTTTTATGTATTTTTTGGTTATAAATAACTTCACTAGATAGTTAATGTCATAATAATCTATAATTTTATTTTTAGTCCCAATATGTTATGGGTGATTCAACCTCATAAAGCGATCAGTCATAAAAAATTTTCTCCAAAGAGTAGGGTTCTCTATTTTACTGTTGTTAGTTTTCATAACCCAACTAAGGTTCCTAAAAATATACATAAATTTCTAAATTCTAATACCAGCTAAATTTTTTTTATATGTAGGGAAACATATAATTTTTTAGGATTAATTATATATTTCTTTAATAAAGATACCATTTACAAACAACATCAAATACCAGATTCGCTTTTAAAATTTGGAAGATGGTATAACACTAAATATGGTATAACACATAACATAAATTTATGTTTTGTAAATCCGAGACTCATAAACTCTATTTATATAGTGAAACTAATTACTTTAATATCTTTTATAGTTATTTGATAATAATACATGAACTATTATATCAAAATCCACTGGGAGTGTCAGCCTTGCTTTGCAATATGGCATATTTTTTGTGAATTAGGTCACACTAATCATGCCTCATAGACCATGTTGGTGTTTTTACTCCTAGATACATATATTCTATAAAAAAATCAACTTGTAATATTTATAAGGTAATATATTTATAAGAATACCCAAATAATCATAACATTCACAAAATTCTATGATGTTATTCTCCACATATCCACGATGAGTTTCTAAGGGTTATTCTCACTAATACATGTTTCCAAAATCTAGATTCTAATGTTGTTGATAAACAACCACTGATACCAACTGTGACACCCTATCCCCAGAAACAAAAATTTGATGAATTATTTTATTAAATATGGATGATTACAATGAATAAAATCAAGAAGTAATGATCAATTTATTAATCCTCTAAAATGAATTTTATAATAATTATTACCATAATACAATGGTAAATAAAAAATAAAAAACAACTTACAAAATAAATTTAAATAAACTGCATCATTGAAAATTTATTCAAATATTTCATCTTCATATCCTTGGGAAATAAAGATAATAATTATGATATCAAATTCTCATTAAGGGTTATAAAATCATAATCAATAATTAATATATGATAATAAATAATTATGAAAAGTTAAATAGATGAAAAAAATTCCATCAAAATAACTAGATAATGAAAATTCTATAAGGCAAGGGAAGAAACTAGTAATAATCCATATATTCAATTAATAGAAAATTAAATGTATCCCAAAATATGTCAATAAAAAATCTCAGGGAGGAATATTACCTGAATCTAAATTTTTGAATTGTTTTATTAAAGGATTCCATGTTTCTTTTATAAAAGAATCCATTATATTCAATACCATTCACATGATGGTTTAGCTGACAGATAAAAAACCATCTATTTTTGAATACAATTTCATATCATGAGACTAATGATTCCTTGAGTGGTTTTATATAAATGGGACCCACACATTAAATACATGTACAACTAATTCCTCATATAAAATAATCAATTTAAATTATAAACAATATACCTTATTGAATATTCATATTTAATGAATGATACATATTTGTCAATTATTCCCCAGTAAATCCAATAACTGTCTAAATAAATATCGTATGTTAAATGATTTATGTTTCACGAAAAGCTAAAATCCATAATATGATAATATTATCGATTAATTGTTTTGGGGAAAAATGATTTCCATTATTTTTTTTCAATAGAAAGTAATAAATCACTGACAGAAAACATATTTAAAATATAATAATTGTTGAAATTATTGAGGAAAATAATCATTAGACATTCCATAGTTGGTTATTACAGTTTGAAATACTTATTTATGAATCCCCTTAAAGGAATAGAATAAAACACATTGTATCATGATATGAAGGAGATTCATGAAATAACAAGTCAAAATGTATAATAAGAATAATATAAATGTTAATTGGTTATTAACAACAAAATAGTCTGATTTTTATGGAAGTTGAGATGAAATCCATTACCTTAACTGCCATTTTTGGTATTTCGGACCTTATTCTACTATAAAATTAAGCATAATTTTTTAAAAACATGTCAAAGAACCATAAAAATTAATATAATATCATTTAAAATCTTCTTATAATTTTGTTATTACTCATTTATTGACAATCATTCATTATTTTCCCTATTTCAGGTGTTAATTGGATAGTATTCTCAAGTATGTTTTGAGCTGTAAATTGATTCTCACATTTATCATATCATGATTTTTCATTATCTCTAGAAAGTAAAATAACATATTAATATCATATATATCTTTAGAAAAATGAATATCTATTGGTGATAATAATATAAATAAACTATACCTAGAGATGATAGGTTATACATACACATAATTACTACTTTATTTCACAGTCATATTTTAAAGAATGATTGTATATGATACAAATTTATATTATAATTACAATATCATACCCCCTTCATATATTTTACATTGTTTTTTAAAATATACATTATATGTTCCATCTAATGTATGAACTAGTAACATCACTTTGAGTGTGTGGTAGTCCTCTCAATAATGAGTCTAATTTTACAGGTATTATTTTTATAAATATTTTGGGAAAATTCTGAGACGATGTGTTGAGATAGAGTGTGATACTGAGGCCTAGTGTTCTTATAATGTTTAGTCAAAAAATGTTATGTTTTGAATAGAGTGCTTGATCAGTTTCCCTAAAAAGTGGAATAACTCTAAAACCGGTGAATGAAAAAGAAATCTAAGGGCATAGTTTCATTTAAGATGGAGGGTTTACCATAGGCACAACATAAAATTATTCATTATGGGCCTCTAATGTGAACACCCAAATATGTCCTAAATCTAAATAAAATAATTGAAAATATTTTATTTTTCATATCCTTAAAACTCAAGAACTGTTACATCGAGTTAAAATTTGACAGTATTATTGAGTTCGTAATGGGGAGTATTACTTAGGTGAATTGTATAATTAGATGGTGTGGGTAATCATTGGAATGTAGTTAATAGGGATTGACTATAAATAATACTAATAAATAATGATTATTTTATTTTAAACTTATATATCTCATAAACAGTAACTAGGATGGGAAATCCGAGAGTACTATTTAGATTGTGCGGCTATTTTTTACTTAGGTAGGGCCTAACCGTGAATGGTATAGGTCAAGAGTGATATTTAATTAGTGGAAATTTTAACATATAATAAAATATACATTGGAAATAGATTATTTTATTTATTTTAACGTTTATTTATGGTGCAGCTACACTAGGATGTGAGGAAAAAACAGTTGATTCATTTAATTAATGAAATACTATGTTGATCCTACAATACATTGAAACGATGAGGAAAAAATGAATTTCTTCATTTAACAGATTGACTTGGATACTAGATTAGATTTAATATCCTGGATAAATTCCATCGATTCTCTAGAAATGAAATGGCATTGGCGAAGCTTCTCGGTGGGAAAAGTAAATTAGTGAGAAATGTCTATGGATCACAGATCCTGAATCAGGGATTAATGACTAAGGATCGATGATTTATGAATGACTAAAGTGAAACAACATTCTTCACCTACATCAAATAATTTCTTCAAGTAATGGGTTTTATTCTTTCTCTGTGATTTAATAAATCCTTCATTTTTAATTTCTAAATGAAAAATATGGATCAACTCATCAAAAAGTGGACCCATATATCATTCGTTTATAAGAGATTGGAGTTTTTTTATTGGGATTAATGAAAGGGGATTGTATATTAGAGTTTGTTCAAATGTCCTCCCTTTTTCTAAGGCAATGAATGAAATAAAAACTAAAAAGATCAATGTTCATTTTTTTGGTTCCCTTTGTGATCTCTCTCTCCTTTCATTATGCACTGATGGACCCTGTGGTTTCATCCAAATCTTTGTGGGAGGTTACGATGGTGGTTAGAAACCTGTATCGATAGTGAGACATCTTAGAGCACATGGATGTGGAGGAATCAATCCTGGGATCATGATGGTACTCCCAGATTATAAAATGGACTACTAGAGAGAGTCTGGTGGATCGTGGAAGAACCACCATCAATGTTATGCATGTAAAGAAGAAGACTGTGATAGAAGCGAAAAGAATTCAATGCCAAACATCTTGAGTTCATGGTCTAGATGAACCACACACACAAATTTTGGTCGTTTTCACTAGTGGGATGCAGAGTCTACAATGTCCTCGGTTGAGGATACCCTCCCTCATTAGCGGGTCGGGTCGGCGTGGCGGCACCAATATTGAAAAAGTTGTTCAAGCCATGCTGGGGCAGCGGGCTGAGACAACCCGATAGGTCAGGTCGCACCCAATGTGTTTGTAGGTAGACATCGGGTAGGGTTGGGATATGTTGTTCTGACCGGGTCGGACCAGAACAGGAGCCCACCACACCCTTTTAACTAAAAGAATCAAGACATCCAATCCATACGTCTAATTAACGATCTGTTTATAGCCATTATACCCTCACCAAGAGATAGTAATTTTGATATACTCTAGGTGGGTTTTCATGGATGTTTAGATATAAAAGATGGCTTGAGAAGTAGATTCATCCAAAATCAATCACTCTATCATAGAGAATCCTATGACTTGCTATGATGAAAAGAATGTGATGAGAAGGTTTATATGACCTAGTATGCATAAGAGACGAGTAGTTCTAGGTGACTCATTAAGCATTGGTGACGAGCAATTATTGGCGACCAAGGTGGCGAAAGTGATGAGCAGGTCATGGTGGCCCATCAGGCCTAATTGAATCTTCATGAATGTGTGCCTCTATAGTATAATGTATTCAGTGTTTATGACATATAGTCTTTCATTTAAAACTATTTTTTTATTCCTATGTGATATGACACTAGTGAATCACTTGACATTAATTCTTAGGGGCTACAAATCATGTAGCTATTTGGTAGGCTTCATTGTGTATTTCATTATGGTATTCCCATTTGGTTTGTGGTCACTATTGGGTATTGTTTTACTCAACCCTGAAAGTGATTTTTTGTATGTGTCATGTCTTGTGTAGTTGATCGATGCTTTGATAGAGTGCTCAAGGGACCATGTTTCGGTGGTGATGTGAGTGACTCGAAATAGGATATATTCTTCAGCGGAATCAAACATCTGTTTCTATACATACCCTTCAAGTAGAAATTTTGTTCGAGAAGTTCTAGAGTCCTATACTTTTAATTTTTTTCTTCACTTGGGCTTGTATTATGGCCCTTTTTACCATTAGTTTTCTAATTTCATACATTGTTTTTGTATTTTTATTGTTTTTCACATTCCATCATTTTTGGCATGGATTTTAATGCATGTGTATAGGGACAGAGGAAAATTCTTCCCATTTGTCTGGGATATGCCAACTCGGCAATAGTTACCATCCCCTTTACTATGGGTGGTCGGGCTATGGTTGTCACATCACATGCCCCTGGGGATGGTTCATGAATGATTGGTATCAACGGATATTAGTTATATCATTTGAACACCAATTCGTTGAGTTTTGTTTGGGGCAACAATGTTAAGTGTTTTGAGTTCAGATTTCTTGTAGGGGAATCTAATGTTGTTGCTTCTTCCAATATATTGATACACGAGGACCCTAAAATCTACATTTTGACCCAGTACAAGAAAACACTAGTTGCAATGGAAGATGATGGTATGTGCATTGTATTGGAATGAGTTTCATTTTCCATGTCCTTCTTGCGTTAGCTCACTAGTTATACTCTATTTATCATTGTACATCTTTTTTTTCTACATTCTTTCACATTGAAAACCATATCATATTATACTAAGTGGTCACAAGGATGATCCATGGGATGATGAGATGGGTACATGGGTTCATACAAGAGAGAGAACCTCCGGTGGTTCACCAACTATACCACCACCTATGGTGTACCACATGGTACTTGTAGTTCCAGAATAAGAGATGTGAAGGATGAGATAACCAAACATGTTTCAACGATAGAGAACCCTTATGTTATGTTCCATGCCTGGATCACAGGAGGATGAGGACTGGCTTGTGGTGGTGATTGAGTTTTCTTTTAAGTCACGACACCATTAGATCGGCTGGTGGTCCTGGTGGCAAGCCTTCTATGTGGCTCACCAGGGTGATGGCATGGTTTAGATTACATGATCTTATGATGAGTGGACTGATCCATGGATGAATCTTAAGAACCTCTCTTAGGGAAGTTGTCGATTTCCATCAATGAAAAGAGTTATGCATGTCCAAGTGCATCTACAGCTTTAGTAGTAATACTTTTCCGTATCAGAGTATTCATCAAGTCATACAATCCATTCATGGTACTCGATGAATTTGATACGACTACTGCTTCAGGGATTAGGCCACTGAAAAAGGTGTGTTTTAGGACATTTTATCCAGTTTCATTTCTCTGTTCATTCCTACATATAATATGGTGCTAGAAAATACCACTACAGTTGAATTTCCTTGGGCAAAGAAGATTTAAACAGTTGTTGTCAGTAGTTGGCAAGATGGAGTAGGAAGATGACGCCAGTCTCATGGATGTGGATTACTGAGACGTTCTAAGATGTGGTACCATGATAGGGTTTCTAAAGATCGGGCTCATAGGGGGATGTATTCTTCCTAGAAAGAGGTAATATTTTTAAATAGATGTCATGGGACATCTCTAAAGTGATTATCGATCTCGTCATGCTAATAAGAAAATGTTGGATTGGTCACCAGGGTATAGATAGTGTCAAGAACATATAAATCCATATATGGGTGATGTGGAAGTGGATATGGGAGAGAATGAGGAGGTGGTATACATTTTGAAATGTTACCACAACTACACCACATAGTCCACAACATTCTTAGATAACTGGAGGACATGGGAAGGGATATCTGCAAGTGGTCAATGCATATAACCATAGGGTTCAAGGAATAAATTGATGTACAGACATTTTCTACTTCTAGATTTACTAATAATTGATACATGTGCTAACCATAGTGTTTGAGGAATAAATTGATGTACAGTCTTGTCACAAATGATTCATTTGGAGCCTCGTGGTGGTAGCATTGAGTCCTTGCGACATGATTATTGGTATGTACTTGTCATCGACAATCCATTTACAGATTGAATGTTTGAGGAAAAATAGTGTGGTATATTGGAAAAAATGGAATTTTGGTTTTCCTTGGCTAGATAAAAAAAGGAAACCCATGCATCATAGGACAGACTCGTGTATAAGAGGGTGCAACCAAAAACACTTTAGTTGGATAGAATGACCCTAATTTTAGTGGATTAATAATGTCCATTATTTCTTACAGTGGTGGATGAGTACAACGATATCTTTTTAGAATATGTTCTAGGACTCCCTTTTTGTAAGGATGTAGATTTCTGCTTTGACTTGTACCCTAGGATGACACCGATATCTACCCTGAAATATCTAAATGAACCTAAAAAGATTCTTGAAATAATGGTATTGTTGGA
This sequence comes from Viscum album, assembly GCA_963277665.1. NCBI lineage: Eukaryota > Viridiplantae > Streptophyta > Magnoliopsida > Santalales > Viscaceae > Viscum > Viscum album. Next base: position 1,611,207,636 of record OY728120.1, read on the forward strand.
GGACTTGAAATTTCGTGATCTGTGAGACCTGAGACATCACCCTAGGAAGCCCATGTTTTGTTTTCCATAAAGGCAGTCAGGAGCATGAGGTTATATGTGGACTTTCGATGCCTGAATTAAGTAAATTTGAAGAATATGTATCTGCAAACAAGGAGTGATGATCTCTTTCATAAACTAAGTGATTGAAAATGTTCTTTGTAGTTGGGACCAAATGAGAAGAACAATCAGACCCACAACCATGAGTTTCCAGAGAAAATATTTTCATTAAAGATGTGGTGAAACTACTTTAAGGGGGAATAGTCTATCGTCTATTCTAACCATAAGTGTCTCAAGTAAATCTTCTCTTAGAAGGATTTGAACATGAGATAGCATTGGTGGATAGTGTTCCCCTAGGACTACGGGGTTTAAATAGTATATAATCCTCATTAGGGAAATGTGAATGAGGACTCTCATAGATGTAGACTGTGTTTTTAGTTTCTGAATGTGGAAATATATCATCTTTCCTCATCATAGTTATCCTTCATGGATAGTGATGTTGCAACATATCTCCAATTGGTGGATGTTACCCCACCACTCTTAAAATGAACCCGAGTGACATATCTAAATGATAATAATTGTGAGTCTATAATTACATAGTTTCCCATAGGGAATACCCCAAACGGATATTCCAATATTGGTGAGGACATCATTCCTTTTAGCAGACACATATTAGTACCAGTGGTGGCCTATAGTTACAAGATGCATCTGGTAATGCATGTGGTTGTCAAAGAGGACACCTAGGATTATTGAACCGGTTTAATCTTGGCTTACCAGAAGATATAATTGTTGAGTACTAGTTTAATCAGTTTAGTGGGTTTTCAACACACTGTGTTGTTCCCCTTTTCTTAGATGGGGGTTTCCCTTTTCTTCCATGGGGTTCCACGAAGGGTGTGAGAATTCATATCAATGGGCTTTATAATGGATTTATCATGTACGTTTGAGGGACATGGTAACATTAGGGTGATCATTCTCCCACAAACCTTGTAGGTCACTTCATAGCTTTTTGTTAAGTGAGTCTCACAGAGAGATTGGGGATCCTCTATGTACTGGAGATAGTTCAACACCATAGATTCCCTTTAATGATAGTCTCAAATAGATTTGGAAAAATTACATCTTGGTAGTGGAAGGGATTGTAGGAGGCACTGGGGACTCAGTTGTGATCGAGCACAACATTCAACCCACATATAGAAGACTAGAAGGAGAAGACAATTTAGATCATAGACGAAATGCCACATGATTTCATTCTTGATTTTCGTCATAGTTTGGAGGATTATGTACCTTTCGTGGCGTTTTCATACACAAACAACTACCACACCACTGTCAATATTGCACCTTTGGAGGACTTATATGGGTGACCATTCCTGTAATCACTTCGTTGGACATACCCCAGAGAGTCAGCACTCATGTGCCTGGGGTTGGTGTAAGATACTGAAGAGAAGGTGCAGGTCATCCAGTATTAATGAAGATAACACATAGACTTCGGATGTCCTATGTTGATAGGTGATGGTGACCCTTTGAGTTTGAGGTAGGAGAAAATTTGTTCCTTCGGGTCTCTCCTCGATGTGGGATATGTAGATTAGGTTGGGGAAATAAGTTATCTCTATGGTTCATCAGAGCATTTCAATTACAGCATAGAGTGGGTTGATTTAGCGTACCTATTGGATATACCTCAATAGTTAGAGTGGGTGAGCGGCATCTTCCACATAACCTAGCTGAATAGATACATACAAAAAACATCACATGTCATTAATTTAGGTGAGATGTATATTGACGACATGGGGACATTTATAATGTTACTGTTGGAGATCAATGATTGACTTGAGTAGACCAATTATTTTCGATCAATTCCTATTGTTCACATTCGAGGGAAATACAGGAATCAATTGGAGAATACATGGGGGAAGGAGGCTTATGTTTGTTCTTATTACATCATCTTTTTGTGAATTTATTTTTTTGGAGATTGGGGACGTAATTCCTTATGATAGGGAGAATGTCATTACATGGTTTAATTTTTAGAGAATTTCTGGATAAATTCATAGACCAGGTGCTATGAAAATGTGTTATTCAAAGACACAATGTTCCTGTAATGTTGCATAAAAAATTGTTATTTTCTTAACACCTTTTGTGAGATTATTTCCTAAAAATTTATAATAACTCATAAATAGGGTTGCAGATCAATAATTTAAAGGCATAATTGCCTTTAAGATGACATTTTTACCCTTGAAATGACATAAATTATGTCTGAATAATCATGCAATAAGAAAAAAAAAGTCAATAACAGTAAATAAAATTATTAAATAATTTTATTTTATTTTTAAAATCATTATTATTCATGAATATTTTCATGGATTGGAAATCTGAGACACCTATTGAGTTCGTAATGGGGGGTTTTCCTTAGGAGAATCCTGACATTGGTTCACAAGGGTGATTAGTTGAATGATGTATTTGAAACATCATAGAAAATAAACTAATTTGATAATTATTATTTTGTTTTCAAATCCAATAACTAATATATTGTAACACGAATTTGAAATATGATAGTCCCCGTGATCTCGTGAAGGAGTTATATTATTAATAGGGGCCTATCATCGATCTGTACATGTTAATGGTAAATGTTTATTTTGTAAACATTCTAAAATATAATAAAATAATGTTCAAAAAAATTATTTTAATTATTTTAATGTTTCGTATTGGTGATGTTACCCTACGATTCCATAAAAAATCTTCTCTTTCATTTCATAAAGGAAATAGTGTGTTGATGTTGCAACACTATGAAATTGAGTGTTGAATATCGTTTCATTATTTAAAATATTGACACAGATACAAGATTAGATAGAAAATCCTGATGAAATTTCATGGAAGATCATGAAAATAAAAGGTCTTGTAGACTCCTCTCGACAGCAAATAACAAGAGGCGGTGAATGATAACGAAATATGGATCACGAATTGTGGATGAATGACCGAGGATCAGGGATCCACAAATGATGGTGGTGAAACTCCTTTTTTTACCAATGAATGATATAGTCCTTGAGGTTTCCTTTATTCTTTCTATGATATATCGTTAATCCCCATTTCAACTTTTCTAAATGATGAACCCATATCAACTCACTATCATGTTTACCTACGGGTCGGTCAGTTAAGCAGGACGGGAATTTTCATGCAGGAATCAATGAAAGGGGATTATATCATAGTTTTTTTTTCAAATGTCCGCCCTTTTTAAAATGTTCCTAACATGTTCCTATATGTGGGGTTAGAAAAAACAAATATAACCTATGTTAAAATGATGTAATGTGGGTAACATAGGTTGTATCTAGAAAGGAGTGCACTACAATGAATTCGTCACCTTAAATTTGAGAAAAATGTGTTGATTGTTTTTGAAACTAGTTGATTTTGAAAAGGTACTAAAGTGTCAAAAAAATGAATAAAAATACTAAAAACAAGTTGAAAAAGATAGAGATTAAAAACAGTCATATTAATTGAATGATTCGGATGGGATCAGTTTTCCAATTGCAATGATATCATACTTCTAATTTATCCAGTCCTCTTCTACTAAGATGATTAACGTGAGTCTCCATAATCGCTTAATCTCACTCCCTTGGTAAAATGGTGATGAAAAGAGTAAACATTTCTATGATCTATGATGAGTGTACTCTCCTTAACATGTTTGAATGTTTCGCAGCGAATATCCTCAATTTACATAAGAAACTCCCAAACATGTCTTGTTTATCACATAATACCAATAATATCAACTACCCCTCTCAAACGTATCGACAATCACCAAGTACTTCACCACTAATTCATGATATATTCCATATATATAGACCATAACATAATGGAGGGATAAAATTATCATTGACCAGATAAACATAAACAATATAATCTAAAACCAAATTCTATAGTACTTGATTGTAAAAACCTTTATTATAAATTGAAACCATCTTCACAAAAAACCGAAGAGATTACAAAACCTTAAGTGCATGAACTAAAACGTTACAAAAGGGAAAACATCTCCTTTCCCAATCCCTTAGAGTATTACCCAACCATGTTAATGGATTCCATGTATAGGGGGAATATTATGACATTACTAAATTAATATGAATGAAAAATGTGGGAAATGAAAAATAGAAAATTTCTCTACCATAATCCTTCTACAGAAGGATGTCTTTTGTTCTGCCCTCCAGACCCCCAAAAATCACTAAGGTACATCCATATAAGTTATTCAAAATGAATTCTCTATCTTCTCCCAAAATTTCAATGAGATTGGGCACGTTTTGGAAAATGTATACTCTAATTAAAGAAGTGAACCTCTTCTTCCAGAGGTGACTCTCCATCATATGCTTTTTGGTCGCATGAAAATGTCCTAATTTATTTATAAAAATTAATTATAATAATGATTCAACGAGTAATATTTCTATTCAAACTGAAATAACATCAATTGGACAAATGAAGGCCAAGATATGCCTCATTAATTAAGGTGGGTTCCATTTTGTCGGCCAAAATATATTTTCATGTTGATAAATTTTTCAGGGCCATTGTTTGAAAAATTAGAACTTGGTCCAAAAGAAAATGATTAATCCCATAATATTGTAAAGACTTAAAAAATAATTCATGAAATTTGGAACAAAACATGAAATGATATGCCTGAAATAGAGAAGCTACAAAAAACTGCTAAATTTCTAGAGTTAACCAACTTCCAAAATTAAGACCATAATTCAACAAAACACTAAAATGACAGAAATCAGGTAAAATTGATTAATTGGAAGGGGTTAAATCCATGAAAAACATATTAAAAATATTGATAATATTAAATCTCTTAATTCCCTAACACATAGAGCATTGATTCCCAAAAAATTCACCATCAGTATCAAATCAAAGCAATGTCAAAACACATGCCAATGGGATCCACCAATTCCACACCATGAAATAAAAGATATCATTACTTTTCCATAACCATTATTCCAGGTTCTAGAATAATATCATTAAATATTTTTCCTCTTCATTTATCCTCCCATGCACACAAGACACCCACCTCATATTAATTTTCTCTCATCTCAGAAATATCATTTTTAAACAATGTTTTTCTCATTCAAACCAATCCAAGGGTCAGCATAGGTTTGAAAAAAAACCTACATCTCCACCCGATCTGAGTCTGGGAAATATTTTTATCATAAATATATTGTAGGGTTTTTCTGTTGATTTTTTTTGCATGATTTTTATTTAAAAAATCTAATGCGGAATGAGACGAACTTGGATCTTTTGGAAGAGAAATTGCTCAATTCTAATTTCCACTAATGTATAGTATCCTCCTCACTTTCCTTAGTAGAAACTCAGCTCCATCATTATGAAACGTTAATAAAATTACACACAATAAATAAATTTAGTAACAAATTATTCAATCATCTTAAATATGGTTTTTCTTGAATGCTTTATAAATGGAAAAACTTTCTTCCTCCATTAGATTCCCTAGAAACACACAACATCTTATATTATTAATTCTCCAGAAAAGGAGCAGTATTCAAAAGATTTATTTTTCATTAGCACACACATATATTAAAAATTTGATTTTCAACCCAAAGATTCACCAAATGAGGTAGCACAACACAAGATAGCTTCCCCCACCCATAAGTTTAACTAGATTATGAAATTTCACTTCATGAGCAGGTTGGAAAGGAAAAATTGGCTTGTAATGTGGAAAAACTAATGGGATGATCATAGATTCCAATAAATAGATGGATTAAATGTATAAAGAAGGCCATAATTAATGAGATTATCTTTATAAGGGGGCTTTCAAACCAATTAAATGCCTCAATCATTTAAAACAAGGATACACAATACCCTCATGTTTTCAAAGGATAAATAAAATTCTAGTTAAAACAAACATGGTTTGCTTCTCTCAATAAGCGAGGTGTATGAAAATAATATAACAAAAATGTTTCCGAAGCCCCACAGGAAATTGATTTCATTGATATAGATACTGAAATTTGACTTGGGATTCAAATATCTGAGCACTTTCCATGAAATTCCTAATGAATTGAACTTGAAATAAAATCATTTTCCACAATAATTTTTTCTCAGTTTCACGGAATAAATAGGTTCACACAATGACATGGGTTTCAAAAATGGAAATGATAATCATTTATACTAAAGAGTTTAAAAAACACACCAAAACCTAATTAAATAATCACAAAGAAATTTGAACACATGCTATTTTTTTGAAAAAACACACAATAAATGAAAATCATAAATGAAATAGGATCCCTCCCACATATATAAATAGTGAATTTTCATCAATGCATTCAAGTGGATTTAGAAAGTAAGAATATTTTAAAATAAATCCCAGCAACATGAAAGTGTAAAGGATATGTACAACCCAACATATTGGTAGTGCAATATTGAGTAAGCTCCTAAATGTTTCACACTAAATACCTACATAAAAAGGAACCATATTAAAAATAACCCATTTATTAAATGAAATAAAAATATAAATTAGATATGAAAATAATGATAGATCATGGTTTAATCCTCTAAGTGGGCACAAGGGTTTTACTACCTCTAGTTGGGTTGTTATAATAATTTATTCCCAATATGATGGTGGGTGATGTTTCTTTCTCACAAACCAACCAAACAACTTCTTTGTATCATTCATTTCATCCCTTTTTTTGTGGACACCAAGGGTATAGTACACCAAATCCACCCTTAAGAAAATAAAATGAAACATTTGTGGTTGGGGTAGGAAAAAGAATGAGACTCCATCATTCTTGGTTTCCATTTTTATATCCTCCCATTTAATCTCTAGTGGTAGGTAATGGTATGTAGCATCCTTAGAAAAATCAAAGGGATTGTCAGAGTATAATTCTATTTGAGTAATGTAAAATCATGAAGGTTCAATTTCAAATTCTTCCCTTTCATAGTATGAGTATTGTTTCTTTTTTTCTTCATGAAATTTAACATTAATCATCCCATGTATTCCCTCGAATAAATGTTCAACAAGATAGGGGAGATCCAATTATTCCACTTTAAGCACATATTCCTTTTCTTACTTAACTGCCATGATAATACATGATTTGTCCGAATATGAATATTTCAAGCAGGGGGAGGTGATACTCAATTTTGATTCAATAAAATTAAAATATAATGAGTTCATGAAAAGATCACCTCCCTGAGTTTTCTTAGCTTCAATTGATTCTTTATTTGGAAGTGCCTATTGAAGTAGAGTGGTATAGATATAGGAAGTTAGTCAGAATCCTCAATATTCTCTTAAAATTCCACCATGATAGTGGTGTATCCATTCATTTTGTTTATTCTTCTACAATGTGCGGAACTGTGGAATTAAGTAGTTCCTCACACTCATTCCAGGAGTCAACCAGATCTGGTTGATCTTCCATACATACATCATAAGTAAAATATTCTTCATTAATCATCCTCAAAAAATGTTGAGAAGGGACAAATGTAACTTTTTTTTATTCCATCATGGTCTCCCCAGGTTCTTCAAAATAAATTAATATCGAGGAATCCACATCCAATAATGGATTAATTTTAGGTTTGGATTTCTCTTGGGATGAGTGAATATATTCTATTAGCCATACAATTATTCTCTCCAGGTCATGTATTTCTTCCCAATGTCCTTCCAATTGATATTTTTTTTGAACATCCACTTCATGTTGAATAATGACAATTTTGTGAAAAAATTATGGAAAATACTCTTCAAGTTCAATTAATTCTCTGGCCAATCCTTTTAATACTGAGTATTCAAGGTTTGAGTTAAGGTCTTGAATGATAATTTTGAATTCATCATCCTTGATAATTTTGATTCGAGCTCCCCATATCTGTTTAGCATAGAGAAAAACACTATCCTTTGTATACGAGTGTGAGTAAATAATTTTTACTTTTTCTAGTGGATAATTGTTCCATTAATTAAAGAAAAAATCAGTTGTGAATATCATTGAAAAATATTTTTATACTTTTTTAATTTGAAAAGTGTAAAATATTGAAAAGTGGAATGTTTCCACAACCTCCCCTGCAACGACGCAATGTTTTGGAATAAGCCTATTGTGGGGTGTGAAAAAAACAAATATAACCTATGTTAAAATGTAGTAACATTGGTAACCTAGGTTTACTCTAGAGTGGGTCTCTCAACAATCAAGTGGTAACCATAAATTTTTGAAAGAACTGTAGATTGTTTTTGAAATTATTGGGTTTTGAAAAGGAAATAAAGTGACAAAAAATAAATGAATAAAAAGAAAAATAAAATTTTACAAAGAACGAGATTGAAAATTGTGATAATAATTGAGTGGTTAGGTTGGTATTAGTTTTACAATTGCAATGTTATAATTTATCCAATTTATCCAATCTACTTCTACTCTGATCATTAAAGAGTTTTTCCACGATCGATTCTTGTCACTCCCTTGGTCAAATGGTGATGGTGAGAGTAAAATTTTCTATGATAATAACTTATTTTACTCTCCATACTATGTGTGATTGAGTCGCAGTGAATATCCACAATTGACATATGCAATTCTTGATTAGGTTTTGATTATCCCAAATAACCTTGAATATTCACTACCCCTCCCACACGTTCCAAAGATCACCAAGTACATCACCACTATGTCATGATATGTTCAATTGTTTATATAATATAACCTAAGGGAAGGAGAAAATTATCATTTAACAATGAAATATCAACAACAGAATCTAAATCCAAATACAATTGTACATGATAGTAAAAACCATTATTAGAAATTGAAACCAACTTTGTAACAGAGACAAAAGTTTTTATAACATTTACTGAATGAACCCAAAATTACAAAAGGGAAACTCACTCCATACCCAATCACTCATAGGATTACCTCTCCATGGGAAGGGAAACCATAAAGTAAGGAAAAAAAATACATTCCAAAAAAACACTATATAAAGGGGGAAAGGAAAAACATAAAATTTCTGCCCCATAATCTTTCTACCAAATGATGGCTTCAGTTCTGCCCACTAGAACCACAAATATTTCCATTTTCATTTCTAGAAAGATGTTTATAATAGTGTTTTCTATCATCTCCCTAAAATTCAATGATATTTGTCTCGTTTAGAAAATGTATTTCTTGAATTAATGAAGTAAAATTTTCTTCCTGAGGTGACTCTTCAACTTCCTCTCTTTGGTCTCATGCAATGTATTCTTTAATGACCAAAATTCATCATAAAATTTAACAGAATAAAGAGTCTCAGATTCCGTATTCTATTCCTGCTAGAATCACATAATTTGGACACATGTATACCGAGATATGCCTCATTAATTTATGTGGGGTCCATTTTGTATTCTAGAAAATGTTTTCCATTTTATGAATTTTTTGGGGCATTGTTTTCCAAATTTGACATTGGTCCAAAAGAAAATGTTGGATACCATGAGATTGGAAGCCCTACAAAAGTAATCAAACAATTTGGAAACAAAATGTAAAAGATATTACTGATATAGAAAAGCTCTACAAAACAACTAAATTTTCAGAATATTCCAATTTCCACAATTAAGCCCATAATTAAAAAAAACAAAAAAATTATACAAAAAAGATTAAATCGATTAATTGGAGGAGGTTAAATCATTGAGACACATATATAAAATAAATAAAATATTATCTCTATCAATTCCCCCACACATAGTACTTCGACTCTCAGACAAGTAAACATCATAATCAAATGAAATTACATTCAAAACACATGTTAATGGGATCCACCAATATCACACCAAGTAAAAAAAGATATCATGTCTTATCCATAACCTTTATTCTATGTTCTCACACCAGATCATTCTATATTTTTCGACTTCATTTCTCCTCTTATGACCAAAGGACACCTACCTGACACAAATTTTCCATAATCTCAGAAATATAAATTTTATACAATTTCTTTGTCATACAAACCAATGAAAGGGTCACCATAGGTTTGAAAAAACTCATAAATCTCCACCCGATGTGAGACAAGGGCATGTGTTTATCATGAGTACTTTGTAGTGTTTTTGTGTGGCATTCAGTTGTTAGGATTTTCATGAACAAAATTCTGATGCCGAATGAGGTGGGCTTGGATCTTTTTGAAGAAAAAATTACACAATTATAATTTTCACACAAGTATGGTATCCTCATCACTCCCCTTAGTAGAAATTCAGCTCCATAATCATGAAATATTGATAAATTTTCAAATATCCTAGCATTTCAGCAGAAAAAATTTCAATATTTTGAAACATGGTTTTTCTTGAAAGCTCTCGAAAAGGAACAACATTCTTCCTCAATTTGAAGCTCCAGAAAAGAAACAACATCTTTTATCATAAAATCTCTAGAAAAGTCAATACTTTCAAAAGAATGATTTTTTATCATCACACACATTTTTTCAACCTTTTATTTTCGACCAATGTTTCACAAAATGTGGTAGCACAACACAAGGAACCTTCCCCCACCCTTAAGTCTATATAGATCACGAAATTTCACATCAAGATCAGGTTATATAGGGAAAATTGGCTTGAAATGAGAAAAAACTTACAGATTTCTCATGGATTCTAAGGGATACATGGATTAAATGTACCAGAATTGCAGAATTAAATGGATTCTCTTGAAAAGTGGCCTTTAAAACTAACAAAATCCCTCAATCATTTAAAACACATGTACCACAAACTGTCATGTTTTGAATGCAATAAGTCAATCTCTGGTAAAAAAAACCATGGTCTAATTCTCTCAAGAAGTGAGGTGAATTAAAAGAATATAACAATAGTGGTTTATAAGACTCATGGGAAATTTATTTCAACAATAAAGACAGTGAGATGTGGCATGGGATTCAAAAATAGAGTATGTTTCATTAAATTCCCAATGAATTGAACTTGGAAAAAAATCATTTTTAGTATTCATGTAAACTCAGTTTCATGGAATAAATTGGTTCACTCAATGACATGGGTTTCAATAAGGGAATTGATAATCATTTCAGCTCAAAAGTATCAAAAACACCCCAAAAACTGAAAAATATACACTCAAAAAATTGAAAACACACAATTTATTTTTTGAAAAACACACATAAAGTGAAAATACCAAACAACAAAGTTTCCCTCTACCACACTTATATGGTGAAGTGTTTTCAATTCATTAATGTAGATTTAACATGTAAGTAGATTTCAAAATGAATCACAACCACAAGAAAGTCTATATATGATGTATAACATGACTTGTTGTTACTGAAATACAGAGTTAAGCTCTTAACTATTACACACAAAATACCTACAAAATAAAGAAAAAAAGAAAGAAAATGAAATTTATTGAATGAAATGAAAATAGTAATAGGTTGTGAAAAGAAGGATAGATCTTGGTTTAATCCCCCATGTGGGCTATGGTATTTCAAGACCTCCAGATAGGATATTCTAATTATTTATCCCCAATATAATGGTGGGTGATGTTTGTTTCTCCAGAAACAACAAAAAATCTTCTTTACATCATGAACATCATCATTTTTATTGAGAAATCCATGGGTATAGTACACCAAATCCACCCCTAAAAAAATACAATACATCTTTCATGGTGGGGGTAGGACATAGAATGAGTCTTCAACATTCTTGATTTCCAATTTCATAGCCTCCACTTTATTCTCTATTTTTTGATGAAGGTATGTTGTATCATTGAAAAAAATAAAAGGAAAAGTCAGAGTATAATTCTATTTGTACAACGTTAAATCATGATGGATCAATATAAAATTCTTCCATTTCAATGTAAGAATATTTTTTCTCTTTTTCCTCATGAAATGCCACTTGAATATTATCCTGTACTCCCTCTAATATATGATCAACATATTGGGAGAGATCCTATTATTTTTCATTATGTGTATATTCTTTTTCTTCATTGTCCTCCAATACAGTACATGTGTTGTCCGATTATGAAAATTTCATGAAAGGGGAGGTGATACTCAATTCAGATTCAATATTTTTTGAAGATAATGAGTTCACGAAAAGATCGTCTCCCGGATTTACCTCGGTATAAATTTCTTCTTTAGTGGGAAGTTCCTCATGAAGTAGAGTGGTAGCAGATAGAGGTGGGTAGTTGGAATCCTCAATATTCTCTTAAATTTCCGTCATGTTGGTGGTGTATCCCTTCAATGATACAGAATCTTCGACATTATGAGGAATTGGTGAATTAATAAGTTCCTCACACCCATTTAAAATCTCATCCAGATCATGTCGTTCTCCTATATGAACTTCATAAGGCATGTCTTCTTTATTAATATTCCTCAACCATGGTTAAGAAGGGACAAATGTATCTTCTTTTAATTTTTTCATGGTCTCCCCAAGTTCATCAACATCAAGTAATATCAGGGAATCCACTTCCACTAATGGATTAATTTTTTGTTCTTGTTTGTCCCGAGAGGTGTGAATATATTAAATTAGCCATTCCATTTTCATCTCATGGTCTCATATTTCACCCTGATGTCCTTGAAATTGAACTTTTGTTCGAACATCATCTTCTTTTTGAAACTCAAACATTTATAGAAAAATTTCTGGGAAATAATATTTGAGTTTAATTAATTCTCTGGAAAATCTCCCCAATACTGTGTATTCATGGTTTAAATTAAGGTCGTGAATGATACATTTCATTTCATCCTCCTTGATGATTTGGATTCGAGCTCCCCTTATCTATTTTACAATGAATGAAACTCTATCCACTATAGACTAAGGTGATTCAATAATTGGTTCATTAACTCATGGATAATTGTTCCATGAATTTAAGAAAAAATCTTTGATACTATAATGAAAAATTATTTTTTATGTTTTTTTGAATTTGAATATAGAGAAATATTTACAATTTGATTGTTGGCACCATTTCCCTAGAAAAGGGGAAATTTTTTGACACATTCTTATTAAGGGGTCTTACAAAAAATATAACCTATGTTAAAATGTACTAAAGTGGGTATCCTATGTTGTCTCTAGAGAGGAACACACATCAATCAAGCTACCACAAAAAATTTCAGAAAAAAGTGTAGATTGTTTTCGGAAATATTTTACATTGAGTAGAAACAAAAGTGAAAAAATAAAGAAAATAAAAAAAATACTTAAAACAAATTAAAAAAATAATAAATTGAAAAAGGTGATATGAATTGAGTGATCCAGTGTGGATCAGTTTACCAATTGCAATGTTATTATAGTTTCAATTTATAAAATCCTCTTCTACTAAGCCTATTAAAGTGAGTTTCCACAATCATTTCCTCTCACTACCTTGGTCAAATGGTGGTGGTGAGAGTAAACATTTGTAAGGTCTCATCTTAATCAACTATCCATACTATGTGTGAAAAAGTCGCAAATAATATCCTCAATTGACTTAGGAAATTCCGATCGGGTCTTATTTGTCCCCAACAACCAAGAATATCCACTACCCCTCCAACATGTACCGATGATCGTCAATTACATCATCACTATGTCATGATCTAATACATCATATATAGACAATAACATAATTGAGGTAGAATATTATAATTGACCAAAGAAACATCAAAAATATAATATAAAACCAAATAATATCATATTTCATAGTAAAACACGTTATAAAAAAATGAAACCAACTTAGAAATGAGAGAAAATATTTCATAAAATTATGTGTCTAAACTCAAACATTACAATAGGGAATACATCTCCTCCATCAATCACTCAAGTTATTAACACTCCATCTTAGGTGAATCCATTAAAAATGTGGGAGAAGAAGAAATTAAAAAATAAAATAAATGAAAAAAGGGGAAAGGAAAACCAGAAAATTTCTCCTCCAAAATCCTTCTACCGAAATTTGGCTTATATTCTATGCATCAGAACCTCGAAACTCGCCAAGGTATATTCTTAAAAGTTTTTAAGAATTGGGTTTTATGAATTCTCCTAATGTATCAATGCTATTGGATATTAGTATAATATTTTATTCATGAATTAATGATTTGAATGTTTTCTTCCTAAGCTGACTCTTCAACATCCTCTTTTTGGTCGCATGTAATGGATGCCTTTAGGACCAAATTTATTCATCATATTTTATGGGACCATGATTCTTGGATTCCTAATTATATTCCAACTTGAATTACATAATTTATACATATGTAGTCTGAAATTTTCCTCATTAATTAAGGTGGGGTCCATTCTGTCAGCCAGAAAACATTTTCCATTTGATGAATTTTTTGGGGCCATTGTCTGTCGAATTGGGCCTTGGTCTAGAAGACAATTATGAATCCATCGATATTGGAAATCCTAAAAATGAATCAATGAATTTTGAAATAAAATTTAAAATATATTCCTGAAATATAGAATATTCCCAAAACTAATAAATTACCGAAATTAACCAATTTCCCCAATTAAACTATAATTCAACAATACTCTAAAAGGATACAAATCATCTCAAACTGATTAATTGGAAGGGGTTAAATCATTGAAACAAATATGAAAAATAATGAAAATATTTCCTTTATCAATTCACCCACTCGTAGCACATAGACTCCCAAATAAGTTAACCTAAGAATCAAATCAATGATAATTAAAAACACATGCCAATAAGATCCACTAATTTCAGACCACGAAATAATAGATATCATGCCTTATCCATAAAAATTATTCCATATTCTCAAATCATATCATTTAATATTTTTCATCTTCATTTATACTCCCATGCACACAAGACACCTATCTCACATTAAATTTTTATAATCTCAAGAATATATATTTTAAACAATGTTTTTTTCATCCAAATCATTGCATGGGTCACTATAGGTTTTAAAAACTCTTACTTTTCCTCCCAATGTGAGTCAATGACATATGTTTCTCATGAATACTTTTTAGTGATGTTCTGTGGCTTTTGATTGGTATGATTTTTAGGAAAAACATTCTGAGGCTGAATGAGGAGGGTATGGCTCTTTTTGAAGCAAAATATCACAATTCTAATTTTCACTATTGTATGGTATATTCTTCACTCCCCTTAGATAAAATTCAGCTCCATTATCATGAAATATTATGAAATTTTTAAATAGCCCTGCTTTTCAGTAGCAACAATTTCAATCTTCTCAAACATGTTTTTTCTTGAAAGCTCCAGAAAATTCCCAACATTCTTTCATTATTTGAAGCTCTAGAATGGAAAAACTTCTTTTATAATGAATGTTCCAGAAATGGAAAAATTTCAAAAGAATGATTTTAAATAATCACAAATTTCTATTTAGGCACTGATTTTCCACCAAATGTTTCACCAAATGAGGTAGCACAACACAAGACAGCTTACCCTACCCTTAAGTTCAACTAGATCACACAATTTTATTTCAAGAGCAGGTTGGATAGGTAAAATTTTCTTGTAATGTGGCTTACCTAATCGGTTTTTAATGGATTATATGGACTACAGGGATTAAATTTAAGCTGTAGGATAGAATTAATGAGATTCTATGGAAAAGGGGGGTTTCAAACCAAAGAAATGCCTCAATAATTTAAAACACATTTACCCCAAACCATAATGTTTTGAAAGGAATAAATGAAATTCTGGTTAAAACAAGCATGGACTTGTTCTCTAATGAATTGATGTGAATAAAAAATATATATCAAGAATGTTTGAGAGGCCTCCTGAGAAATTGATTTAAAAGATAGTGACAG
Organism: Viscum album; assembly: GCA_963277665.1. Lineage (NCBI taxonomy): Eukaryota > Viridiplantae > Streptophyta > Magnoliopsida > Santalales > Viscaceae > Viscum > Viscum album. The sequence continues at coordinate 1,611,223,288 of OY728120.1, forward strand.
TGAGATGTGGAAGGAGATTCAAAAATCAGAGAACATTTCTTAAAATTCCCAAAGAATTGAACTTGAAAAAAAAATCATTTTCAGCATTCATTTAAGCTCTGTTTTATAGAATAGATTGTTACACTCAATGATATGGGGTTCAAACATTGAATTGATAATCATTTAATCTCTAAAGTTTAAAAACACTTCAATAATGGAAAAATAAACACACAAAAATTTAAAAACACACAATTATTTTATTTTATTTTTGAAATTCACACAAAAATTGAAAACCCTAAACTACAATTGTTCCCTACCACACACATAAATGGTGTTTTGTCGACAATGAATTTATGTTTCTTTAACATGTTTATAGATTAAAAAATGAATCATAGTAGCAAGAAATTATAAAAGAGAGGTACAACCTGACTTATTTGTAATGCAATCTTTTGTTATGATCCTAAGTGTTTCACACTATATACCTACAAAAAAAGTTTCTAAGAAAACAAAAGGAATTTATTTAAAGCAATTATAATTGAAATAGGATTTTAAAAGATTTATAAATATTGGTTTAATCCCCAAGTGGGCCATGTGTTTTATCTTCCTCTAGATGGGAAGTTATAATTGTTTATCCCCAATTTGATGATGGGTGAAGATTCATTCTCATGAACCAAGAAATAATCTTTTTTACATCATGCACTTCATCATTTTTGTTGCGGACACCATTGCTAAAGTACACCACACCCCCCTAGGAAAAAAATACAACTTTTTTAGTTGGGATAGGACAAAGAATGATCCACATATTTCTTGGTTTCGAATTTCATAGCCTCCACATTATCTCAAGCGGTTACTGAAGGTATCTTGAATTATTGGAAGAATCAAAGGAGAAGCTAGTGCATAATTCTATTTGATCAATGTTAATGAATTATGGATCAATATTAAATTCGTCCCATTCAATGTAAGAATTTTGGGTCTCCTTTTCCTCATGAAATTCCACTTGAATCAACTCTTGTACTACTTCGAATAAATGATCAACATGTTTCTTGAGGTCTAATTGTTCCTCTTTAAGCGCATCTTCCATTCCTTCCTCGTCCGCCAAGACAATAAATGAGTTTACTGAATCTGAAAAAATCAAGAAATGGAAGGTGATACTCATATCAGATTCAATAAAATTAGAAGATAATGATTTCAGGAAATGATCATCTCCCTATGATTTCATTGCTTCGATTTATTATTTAGTGGGATGTGCCTCTTGATGTAGAGTGGTAGCTGATAGTGGTGTGTATTTTGAATCCTCAATATTCTATTAAAATTACACCACGTTGATGGTGTATCCCTTAAACTATACGGAATCTTCTACATTATGTGGAAAAGTGGAATTAAATAGTTCATCACACTCATTCCAGATGTCATCCAAATCATGTTGATCTCCCATATTCACATCATAAGGAATCATATTCTTTATTAAACATCCTCAACAATGGTTGAGAAGAGAAAATGGATATTCTTTTAATTCCATCATTGTCTCCCCAGGTTCTTCAACATAAAATAATATCGGGGAATCCACTTACACTAATGGTTCAATTTTAGGTTCGGGTCTCCATTTGAATGTGTGAATATATTCTATCAGCAATTCCATTTTTCTCTCCAGGCCATGTATTTCTTCCCGAAGTCCTTGAATTTGATCTTTTGTTAGAAATTTATCTTCTTGTTGCACGTCGACCATTTCATGACAAAAATCTGGAAAATACACTTTGAGTTCAATTAATACTTTGGCCAATCCCTAGAATACCGAGTATTCCCTATTTTATTTTAGGTCTTGAATGACAACATTGAATTCATCCTCCCTGATGATTTGGATTCGAGCTCCTCTAATCTATTTAGCCAAGAGTGAAAAACTATCCTCTGTCGACCAATGTGAGTCAATAATTATTTCTTTAAATTTTTGATACTTTTCCCCTGAATTAAAGAAAAATTCAATTGAGACTATCGTGGAAAAAAGTTTTTTTATTTTTTTTAATTTTAAAAGATTAAAATTTTTACAATTGGATTGTTGTTAGAGCCTCTCCCATAACGACGCCATGTTTTGACCTGTGCCTATCATGGGATGTTACAAAAAAAATATAACATAATTTAAAATGTAGTAAACTGGGAAACCAAGATTGTATCTATAGAGGAGCGCACAACAAACAAGTTGTCACCTTAAATTCGAGAATGAAGTGTATATTGATTTTGAAATTATTTGATTTTGAAAAGAAAATAAAGCCACAAAAAAATGAATAAAAATTATAAAAATAAAGTGACAAATAAAGAGATAGAAAATAGTTATATTAATTGAGTGATTGGTTTGGGATGTGGTTTCTAATTTCAATGTTATCATAGTTACAATTTATCTAATTCTCTTCTACTAAACAGATTAAAGTGAGTATCCACGATCGCTTCCACTCACTACCTTGGCTAAATAGTGATAGGGAGAGTAAACATTGCTAAGATCTCATATTAGTCTACTCTCAATCATATGTGTGAAAGAGTCTTAGTGAATATCCACAATTTACATAGTAAATTCCTGATCGGGTCTTATTTATCATAAACAACCAAGAATATACACTATCCCTCCCACGTGTATTGACGATCTCCATGTACTTCAACACTATGTCATGATCTACTTCATCATATATATATATATCATAACCTAATAGATGGGGAATATTTTCATTTACCAAATATACATCAATAGAAAAATAAGAAACCAAATACGATCATATTTTATAGTGAAAACCATTATTTGAAAATGAATCCAACTTCCCAAAAGTGAGAAAATATTTCATAACATTATGTGCATGAACTGAAACATTACAAAAGGGAAAACCACTCATTCCATAATAACTCATATTATAACCCCCCATGTGAAGGGAATACATCAATATGTAAGAATAATATGACATTTAAAAAAATAATGAAAAATTAGGGAAACAAAAAATATAAAATTTCTCCCTAGGAATTCTTCTACCAAAAGATGTCTTCTGTTCTACCCTCCAAACCCCTAAAAATCACCAAGGTCCCCGCATAAAAGTATTTCAGAATGGAGTTTTATATCGACACCTAAAATTTCAATGTGATTGGACACATGTAGAAAATGTTATACTCAAAAAATTATGTGACATTTTCGTTCCCGAGGTGACTCTTCAACTTCCTCTTTTTGGTCGCATGTAATAGAAGCCTTAATGACCGAATTTCTTCATCAAATTTAATGGAAGCATGTGTCTCGGAGTCCACATTATATTCCTCCTTGAATCACATAATCTAGACACATATAGGCCAAGATATTCTACTTTTATTAGTGTACGGTCTATTCTTTCTGGGAGAAAATGATTTCATTTATGATTTTTTGGGGCCATTGTGTTCCGAATTGGACCTTGGTCCAGAAGAAAAAGTTGAAGCCCATGAGTTTGGAAAGCATAATAAAAGGACTCATGTAATTTGAAAAAAATGTATATGATATACACAAAATTCAGAATCTCCACAAAACGGTTATCTTCTAGAATTAACCAATTTCAATAATTATGCCCATAAGTCACCAAAACAATAAAATGATTCAAATAAGCTCCAATTGGTTAATTATAAAGGGATAAATCATTCAAACACATATGAAAAATAATGAAAATATTATCTCTATCAAATCCACCATACATAGCATCTGGACTCCCAGACAAGTCCACATCAGAATCAAATCAATGCAAATTCAAAACACAAGCCAATGTGAGCCAAAAATTCCACACAATGAAATAAAATATATCACACCTTATCCATAACCATTATTAATTTTTCTCAAATCATATCATTAAATTTTTTCCTCTTCATATATCCTCTCATGCACATGAGGTACCTAGCTCACATTAATTTTCTCTCATCTCCCAATTATCAATTTTAAACAATGTTTCTCTCATCCATTCCAATCCAAGGGTCACCATAGTTTTGATAAACACATACTTCTCCACCCGATACGATTTAAGGACATATGTTAACCATGAGGACTTTGTAGGGTTCTTCTATGGATTTTGGGTGGTATGATTTAAATGAAATAAATTTTGAGTCCAAATGAGGTGGGATTGGCTCTTTTTGAAGTAAAATTGTACAATTCTAATTTTCAATCAAGTATGGTATCCTTTTCACTACCCTTATAATATATTTATCTCCATCATCTAGAAATATTATGAAATTTTCAAATAGCCCAGCTTTTCAGCTTCAAAAATTTCAATCTACTCAAACATGGTTTTTCTTGAATTCATGATAAAAGTCATAACCTTCAAATGAAAGATTTTTAATCAGCACACACATCACTTTAGCATTTGATTTTCCAAACAATGATTAATCTAACAAATTAGCACAACAAAAGTCAATATTAGAGTAGTAGGAATTTGAAAATTTCAAACCACGGGAGGTGATACTCAATTTGGATTCAATAAAATTTGAAGATAATGAGTTAAAGAAAAGATCTCTTCCCTTTGTTTTCTCGTCTTCAATTTCTTCTTTAGTACGAAGTTCCTCTGGAAGTAGAGCGGTAGAAGATGGAGGCGGATAATCAGAATCCTCAATATTCACATCAAATTCCCTCACATTGGTGTATTATCCCTTAAATGAAGCTGAATCTTCTATATAATGAAGAACTATGGATTTATATAGTTCCTCACACTCATTCCAGAAGTATTCCAGATCTTTTTGATCTCCCGTACACACATAATAAGGAAAATATTCTTCATTAATCTTCCTCAAAAAATGGTTATGAAGGGACAAAGGCATCTTTTTGCTATTCCATCATGGTCTCCTTACGTTCTTTAACATCAAGTAATATCGGGGAATCCACTTTTCCTAATAGATCAATCTTAGTTTTGAGTTTCTCTTCGGATGTGTGAACATATTCAATTTTCCGGTGCATTTTTCTCCAGGATTTGTATTTCTTTCCGAAGTCCTTGAAATTGACCTTTTGTACAAACATCCTCTTTTTGTTGCTCCTAAACAATTTCATGGAATAATTCGGGAAATTACTTTGGGAGTTAAATTAATTCTCCAACCAATGCCTCCAATACTAGTATTCATGGTTTGATTTATGGTCTTTAATGATATCTTTGAAATCATCCTCTATGATGTTTTGGATTTAAGCTCCCCTGATCTGTAAAGAAAATAGAGAAACATAATCCTCTATAGACAAAGGTGAGTAAATAATTTTTTCTTTCACTCATGGATAATAGTTCCATGAATTAAAGAAAAAATCAATTGAGAACATCATGGAAAATGATTTTTTATGTTTTTTTAATTCGAAGGGATTCAAATGTTTGTAATTGGAATGTTGGCACAAGATACCTAGCATCGCCTCCATGTTTTGACATGTGAATATAATTTTTTGTGACAAAAACCAACATAACCTTAGTTTAAATTTATTAAAAAGGGAATCCTAGGTTGTCTTTAGAGAAGAGAGAAAAATAATCAAGTTGTCACATTAAATTTCAGAAAAATGTGTAGATTTGTATTGAAATTATTTGATTTTTAAATAAAATATAAAGTGAAAAACCAAAATAAATAAATGTATAAATTTAATAAAAAAAAATTTACAATGAATTCAATTTAAAATAGTGATATGAATTGAGTGATCAGGTCATGATCAATTTTTTAATTGCAATATTATCATAGTTCCAATTTATCAAATCCTCGTCTAATAAGTTGATTAAAGTTAGATTCCATGAATTCTTCCTCTCACTACCATTGTCAAATTGTTATGGTGAGAGTAAAATTTTGTAAGATCTTCTCTTAGTCTACTGTCCTTCCTATGATTGAAAGAGTGGCAGTGAATATCCTCAATTGACATATGCAATTCCCGATCGGGTCATGATTATCCCAAACAACAATGAATATCCACTACCTGTCCCACACGTACCGACGATCGCCATGTACTTCACCACTATGTTAGGATCTATTCCATTTATATATATCATAACCTAATGGAGGATGAAAATCTTCATTGACCAATCAAATATCTACAACAGAATATAAAATCAAATAAAATCGTACTTGTTAGTAAAAACCATTATTAGAAATTTATTCCAACATTTCCAAAGAGAGAAAACATTTTGTAACATTAAGTTCTTGAACTCAAACATTAAAAAAGGGAAAACCTTTACTTCCCATATCACTGAGAGGATTACCCATCCACGTGAAGGGAATAAATGAATATGGGGGATGAAGAAGACATTACATAAATAAAAAAATGATAAAATTTAAATGGAAAAATTGAAAATTTCTCCTCCAAAATTATTCTACCGAAAGATGGCATCTGTTCTTCCCACTGTACCCGCAAAAAATTACAATTTATCATTATAAGGATATTTCAAAATAGATTTTTATATTGGATCAAAAAATATTATTGGTATTGGAAATGTGTATAATAATTTATACTCAAAATATTGAGATAATTTTTTTTTCTCGAGGTGACTCTTCGACTTCATATTTTTTGTCATATGTAATGGATGCCATAATGACCGAATATCATCATAAAATGTAATTTAATCCGGCATCTCAGAGTCCTCATTCTATTCCTGATGTAATCGCATAATTGGGATACATGTTGGCTGAGATATTCCTCATTAATTTAGGTGGGTTCCATTCTATCTTCCATAAAACATTTTCTATTTGATAAATTTATCAGGGCCATTGTGTGATGAATTGGACCTTTCTCAAGAAGAAAAATATGAAATCCAATAGCATTGAATGAATAAAAAATGAATTAATAAATTTGGAACAAAAATGTATATGATATTCCAGAAATACAAAAGCTCCATAAAACTACCAAATTCACAAAATTATCCAATTTCCAAAATTAAGACCATAATTCACCAAAACACTAAAATGATACCTATCTTCTCAAATTGATTAATTATAAGGAGTAAAATAATTTAATGACATATGGAAAATAATGAAAATATTATCTCTATCAATTCCCCCATTCATAGAACTTGGACCCCCCGAACAAGTCAACATCATATTCTAATCAACGAAAATTCAAAACACATTCTAATGAAATCCACCAATTTCACACCATGAAATAAAATATATAAATACTTATCCATAACCATTATTCCATGCTCTAAAATTAGACCATTCAACAATTTTCATCTTCATTTCTCCTTCAGTTCACACAAGACACCTACATCACATTAATTTTCTCTCATCTCACAAATATCAATTTTAAACAATGTTTTCCCATCCAAACCAATGAAAGGGTCACCATAGGATTCAAAAACACCTAATTCTCAACCAGATGTGAGTATATGACATATTTTTATTTGGAGGAAATTTTATGGTTGTTCTATGGCTTTCAGTTGGTCGAATGTTTTTGAAAAAAAAATTCTGAGAGCGAATGAGGAGGGCTAGGCTATTTTTGATGTAAAATTGAACAAATATAATTTTCACTCATGTATGGTATCCTAATCACTCAACATAGATGAAATTAAACTCCATAATAATGAAATATAGTGAAATTTTGAAATATACCAGCATTTCAGCAGAAAAAATATCAATATTCTCAATCATTAATTTTCTTGAAAGCTCTAGAAAAGGCACAACTTTCATCCTCCATTAGAAGACCCAGAAAACAAAAACTTCTTTTATCATTAAATCTATAGAACAGGCACATCTTTAAAAAGAATGATTTTTCATCATTGCACACATCTCTTCAGAATTTGATTTTCCACCCAAAGTTTCACCAAATGAGGTACCACAACACAAGACAACTTCCCCCACATTTTAGTTCAACTAGATCATGCAATTTCACTTCTAGTCCAGGATGGACTATGAAAATTGGCTTGTAATGTGGATAACCTAACATATTATTCATAGATTCTAAGGGATAAAATTTTACAATGTACAAGGAAGGTCATAATTAAAGATATTCTCTGGAATATGGGGCTTTTAATCCGAAGAAACGCCTCAATCATTTAAAACACATGTAACCCAAACCCGCTAGTTTTTAATGGATTAAATCAAATTATCTTCAAAACAAGCATGGTCTTGTTCTCTCAAAAAGTGAGGTCATTTAAAAGAATATAACAACAATGGTTTAAAAGCCTCAGGGGATATTAATTTCAATGATATAAACCATGAGATGTGGCATGGTATTCAAAAATGTAAGTAGATTTCATGAAATTCCCAAATAATTGAACATAAACCAAAATAATTATTAGCATTATTTAATGCTCAGTTTCATGGAATATATTGGTTCGCTCAATGATATAGGCTTCAAAAATGGAAATTATAATCATTTCAACCTAACAGTTTAAAAAACGCACCAAAAACTGGAAAATAAACACACAAAAATATGAAAACACAAAATTTTATATTTATATTTTGAAATACACAAAGCAAATTAAAATAAAAAACTACAAAGGTTCCCTCCCCCACAATTAAATGGTAATGTGTTCTAAATGAATTAAAGTGGATTTAACAATTATTCATATTTTAAAATGAATTACAATAGCAAGAAATTGTAAAGGGGTGGTACAACCAGACTTATTGGTAGTGATATATTAAGTCAAGCTCCAAAGTGATGCACAATATATACGTAATAAAAAATGATCAAAATAAATCCTAATACATTCATTGAAAGAAATAAAAATTGAAATATGATGAGATAAGAAGGATAGATCTTGGTTTAAACGCCCAAGTGGGCCATTGTTTTTCACTGCCTCAAAATGGGTAGTTGTAATCATTTATCACCAATATGATGGTGGGTGAAGTTTCATTCTCATGAACCAAAAAAACATATTTGTGACATCATGCACTTCATACATTTTATAGAGGACACCATGGGTATAATACACCAAATCCACCACTTGGAAAATAAAATACATCTTTTTTTATGGGGGTAGGACCATGAATGATTCCTCATCTTTATTGGTTTCCAATTTCATAGCTTCCCCTTTATTATCCTGTAATTGTTGAAGGTAAGTTGCATCATTGGAAAAATCAAATTGAATGTCAGAGTATAATTCTATTTGATCAAAGTTAAAGCAAGATGGACCAATATCAAATTATTCCCTTTCCATTGAAGCATCTTTTTACTCTTTTTACTTTGGAAATGTTACATGAATCATCTCATGTACTCCCTAAAATAAATGATCATCATGTTTGGGGAGTTAAAGTTGTTCCTCTTTATGAACATATTCCTTTTCTTCCTCTTCCTCAAAGACAATACATGTATTGTCCAAATATGAAAATTTAAATCAAGGGGAGGTGATAATAAATTTGGATTCAAATAAAATAGAAGATAATGAGTTCATGAAAAGATCATCTCCCTGAGTTTTCTCGGCTTCAATATCGTCTTTACTAGGAAGTTCCACATGAAGTCGAGTGGTAACAGATAGAGGCAGGTATTCATAATCCTCAATATTCTCTTCAAATTCCTCCATGTTGGTGGGGTATACATTCAATGATGCAAAATATTCTACATTATGAACAAATGGGGAATTTTGAAGATCCAAACACTCATTTAAGTAGTCATCCAGATCTTGTTGATCTCTAGTACACACATCATTAGAAAAATCTTCTTCATTAATCATCAATAATAATGGTTGATAAGGGACAAATGGATCTTCTTTTAATTCCATCAGGGTCTCCCCAGGTTCTTCAACATCATGTAATATCAGGGAATCCATTTCCACTAATACATTAACTTTAGGTTCAGGGTTCTCTTGGGATGTAGGAATATATTCAATTAGTCCTTCTATTTATCTCTCTTGGTCCTGTATTTCTTCCCATTGTCCTTTCAATTGATCTTTTGTTATAAATTCCTCTTCATGTTACAACGTAATAGTTTCATTAAAAATTTCTAGAAAATAAACATGGAGTTCAATTAATTATCGGGCCAATCCCTCAAATACTAAGTATTCATGGTATGATTTAATGTCTTGAATGAGATCATTGAATTAATCCTACTTAAATATTTTTATTCGATCTCCCCTAATCTATTTATAATATAGAGAAACACTATCCTCAACAGACCAAGTAGAGTCAACAATTTGTTCTTCCACTCGTGGATAATTTTTCCTTGAATTAAATAAAAAATCCTCTATGAACATCATGGAAATATTATATATATATATTTTAATTTTAATTTTAAAAGAGTCAAATATTTACAATTGGATTGTTGGAACATCCTCTCCAACAACAACGCCTTGTTTTGACAAATTCTTATCATGGGGCCTGTAAAAAACAAATAAATATTAATTTAAAAGGAAGTAAATTTTGTAACCTAGGTTTTCTCCAGAGAGGAGCGCAGTACAATCAAGTTGTCTCCAGAAATTTGAGAATGAAATATAGATTATTTTTGAAATTATTTGATTTTGAAAACGAAGTAAAGTGAAAAAAACAAAAAAAAATTTGATTAAATATAAAAAAATCAATTTGAAAAATAAAGATATTGAAAATAGAGATTAGAATTATGTGATCTGGTCGAGATCGGTTTTCCGACTGCAATGTTATCAAAGTTCCAATTTATCCAATCCTCTTCTACAAAGCTGATAAAAGTGAGTTTCCCTGATCAATTTCTCTAACAACCTTGTTTAAATGGTAATGGTAAGAGTAAAATTTGAAATGATCTTAGTTTAGTCTACTCTCCTTCCTATGTGTGAATGAGTCATAGTGAATATCTTTCATTGACATTGGAAATTCCCGATCAGGTCTCCCAAACATCCAAGAATATCCTCCTGCCCTTCCACATGTACAAACGATCTCCAAGTACATCACTACTAAGTCATGATCTATTCCATCTTATATAGACAATTATCTAATTAAGGGATAACAATATAATTGATCAATGAAACATCCACAATAAAATGTAAAACCAAATACGATCATATTTGATAGTAAAAATCATTATATGAAATTGAAACCAACATCGCAAAAGATAAAAAAATTTTCATAACATAATGTTCATGAACATAATCATTAGAAAAGAGAAAACCATTCATTCCCCAATAACATATAGTATTTCCCATTTATATAATGGGAGTACATGATTAAGGGGTAATAAGAATACATTGAAAAAATAAAAAGAACGAAAAAATAGGGAATAGAAAAACAGAATATTTCTCCTCAAGAATACTTCTACCAAACATTGGCTTCCGTTCTACCCACCAGATCCCAAAAACACACCATGGTTTCTTCTTAAAAGTTCTTCAGAATATATTTTTACATCGTCTTCCAAAAATTTCAAATATATTGGACTCGTGAAGACAAGATTTTACTTAAATTAATGAAGTTAACGTTTTCTTCACGTGGTGACTCTTCCACGTCCTATTTTTGGTCACAGGTAATTGATGCCCTAGGGATGGAATTTCTTCTTAAAATTTAATGGAAAGTTGAATCATGGGGGAATATTTCTATTAAAAATATAATCACATCATTTGGACACATGTAGGCTGAGATATGACTCATTAATTATGGTAAGGACCATTCTATTGGCAAGAAATTTTTTTCCATTGGGTGATTTTTTCTTGGCCGTTGTGTGTATAATTGGACCTTGGTCTAGAAGAAAAATATGAATAAAACAATCTTGGAAATACTAAAATATTGAATCAGTAAATTTGGAACAAAAAATTAAATGATATTCTCGAAATATAGAAGATCCACAAACTGCTAAATTTCTAGAATTAACCAATTTCCACATGGTAGGCCACAATTCACCAAAACAATAAATTGATACAAATCATATAAAATTGATTAATTTTAAGGGGTTAAATAATTGAAACAAATATGAAAAATAATTAAAATATTATCTCTTATAGTGATGAGTTAATTCCAAATGAATGAGGATAAATATCATTTTATTGGGTGTTCATTGTGATCTCTCTCTCATTGCTTTCTTCAATAACGAAAACATGTAGTTCTATCAGATTTTTTTTGGATTGTGTCCAAATATGTTCTGACACATAAATCAATGGAAATATTTCTTGGATAACACTATAGTGGAGGAAATGACCCATGAATTGTGATGGTAAACTCAGATAAAAAAATATACCACTGGAGCGAGTCTGGTGGACCACGGAAGAACCAGTTGGTGTGCCGAATCACTGTGGAAGAGGTTTGTGGTAGGTACCATGAACCAGCAAGAGAATCTCATAGTATTGGACATGGGGGAAGGAATAGGTCTTTGGTAGGCACACGGTGGTCCAACTAGCCCTTGGCGGTGACCCATTTCTATTGTCGTGTGTGGGAATCTGTACCCATAACGTCTCAGGTGGTGAAAAATGGCCTGCATCAGTAGGCCAGGATGAAGATGTGGGCTGGGAAAGTGTGGACGGTTGGGTCGGTCCATCTAGGTAAAAACAGACATGGACCCTACAATCACCTTTTCAGTAAAAGGCACATAACATCCAATTCATACATCTGACTGATAATCCATTTGCAGATTTCACATCATCGCGACGAGGTGGTGCTTTTGGTATACTCTTTGTGGGTTTAGTGGAAGGATAAATACGACTCATTTCATGAGAAGTTAATTCTCTTAGAATCAAGCATCAAATGAGCAAAAAAAAAATTTGATGGATGGGATGAGAAAAATGTGACGAGTGGGTCTAGGTAGGAGTAGGCCTCTATGACGAGTTGGTCTTGGTGACCCAGACAACATAGGTGATGAGCGGGTCTAGGTGACCTAGAATGCCTATGTGATGAACATGTTTAGGTGACCCAGGAGGCTTAATAGGCTCATTGGTGAGGATTTCCTTAGTAGTACATGATTTTTATTATTTAAAACTGATAGCCTTTCGTTTCATAGGTTATTTTATATATATGTGAGTTGAATATAATTACTTTAATGATTTTATTTATTAAAGGTTGCACTTCGTTTACCTATTTTTTCAGTCTTCTTTATTTATTTAATTGTGGTATACCATTGTGGTATGGGGTCGCTACTAGTATTTTTTTACTATCCCATAAATGGGATTCACCCACACAGGTTACATATTGTGAAAATGACCAACGAATTGATGTAGTCCTTGGTAGATATGGGCCATAAGGTTTTTAGAGTGACTTTTCATGAAAACGTTTCTTCTATGGTGTCAGAATTTTTATTTTTAACTACCCATCATGTTGGGTTAATTGGGAAGGATTTTTATAGAAATGTAAATGTACTTTTCAATTTCATTTGGCTTTAATTCTATCCCTATTTTCTATCGATTTTCTTCTATCGTACCTTCTGTTTGGTTACATAGTGTTTTCACCTTCTATCATATGTTCCTTGGAGATGTGTGAATGTGCACATATTCCTTGGAAAATGACTCCCATTTTTTCTGGATATTCACACATGTCAGTAGTCACCAGACAGTGGCCTATGGGATGTGGTTATGAGGTAGTCACAGAATGGGCCTTGAGGGACGCGTCGTGCAACACACTTTAAGAAATGATGTTATCATAATTAAAAAATATATAATGTTAAATGGTATATTATATAAAATAGTTAAATAAGTATAATAAAATTATAAATATCATATATATAATATAAAAATATATTTTTCATCATAATTTCCACTATGAGATGCGTAAAATGAAAAATTGAGCAATCATTAATTCATGAGGTGGTAGTTATTCTTAGCGATAATCATTATGTTATTTACACATTAGATTGAAATGTGTGCATTGTTTCATCAAAATATTAGCAAAAACAATCTTACTATATTTAGTAAACTATTTTTGTTATTTAATAATTATATATGGAAATTTAAGGGTGTAACACCCCAAGCTTCTACGGTACGCTTCCCTTCGAATAATGCGATAGCGTGTGTTGTACGCAACCTCGAGTTCTAACACACACCACAACTAATTAAACTAGCCGTTGTGAATAGTAATACATACTTTTTGAAATTATATATATTTTATATTTTAAAATGGACTTCATTTTTAGATTCGGAATATCGAATTTAGCCTAAGGTGAAATTTTGGTACTTTTCGGATAACTTTCATATTTTGATGAATAGTGAAAATTACTAAATTTTAATTAAAAACAACTTTTTTTAATCAAAATAATTAATAGTGATAAATTGTGAATTTGAGTGGTTTTAAAGTATATTTAGAATATATTTTTACCATTTAATATAATTTTGGTCATTGGACATAATTTTACATTTAAACCGAACATAAACAAGTGTCAATCTTTTGATAGTTATTACCTCTTAAAAACACGCTTTTTGTTTTGACAGCGGGAATTAATTTTAAATTAATTTCTGCCACTTCTGTGTTTTGAATTTAGAAAAATGGATTCCATATTTGTAATCAGGATGTCCAAATTGTGTAAATAGGTAACTTTTATTTTTAGACATTTTGAATAATTACTGTGGTAAATATTTTATTTACCATGGTTAAAGGGTAAATCCGGTAAATAAGGGTTAAAAAATAATATAATAATAATACAAAATTACCCTAAAACGTGTCCTAACCTTATTGTTGGACACATACCCGACCATGGGCATCCTTGGGTCGATTTGGGGACCCCTTGGAGCCAATTGTATGTGGTAGGGACACATTATATTAATAAAGTTAAAATAAAAATAAAAATGTCATAATCTTACATATTTTAGAAGAACAATTTTTACATAGGGTTATACATGTTGGATTTTCGATTATAAATATTCATTAGAAAGATAAAACGATTTCCTACATAATGATATTTTATTTATAATTTTTAGACATCAAATAATGTAAATTATTAATGACACAATAATGATACAATGTTTACCTCATTAATAAAGCATTTAAATAAATAAGATTATAATGATTAAAATATTATCTAAAACCTGTCCAATTCTTATTGGTTGATGTTATTTAGAATATGAGTCATCTTATCTTCGACCTCAATTATTTTTGGACCATTATAAACCGAATTTAATTATATTATAAAGTAATACTTTCACTCTTTCCTAAAGAGCCCCTCCTCTCCCTTATTAAAAGAGACCACTTCTACTCATTCCTCACACCTCTCAAGCCACTTGGCTCGGCCAAACTCTGCCCACATACTCTCCCAACATCCCTAACTACAACCTAGAGGCCTTAGTTTGATCAGAAAGCCAACCTAAGGAGCCCTTTGGATCAAATCAAAAGGAAGAACCCGAAGAAGAGGTAATGTTTTCACCACCCCTTTTCAAGTTCCTTTCTTCTTCCACTTCTTCATTATTTGTTCTTACCATTCTAAAATAATAACTCCAGTATCTCACATATACTGTGATGTCATTATATATATGGTACAACCATATTCAGTATTCTATCCACCCTTTGAATAACATGTCACCATACGTGCGTACGTACGACTTACCGTCTCCACGTCGTGGTGTAATTGTTATTCAATATATTATTATTTGGATGGGTATAATAATGATGTGAAACTCATGTAAATAATAAATATAACATGTTAATTATTCTGTATATATGATATAACATCCATTTATATATTATTTTAATATCAAAAGAATTATATTGTCGCTCGTGCGTACGTACGGACTACCGTCTCCACAAACGCGATAAGATTCATTCTCCATCGTATCCATTCAAGTATAATTATCATTTGATGATTTAAAAATGATGTTTAAGGACTTGATATCATTCTGGATATGAATAATATACAACCTATCCATTACAAACATGGCTTACATAACAAAACATATAAAATAAAACAAGTAAGTTAACACCCGAAATGACGATAATTCTAAGATATTATTAACAAATCAATGTTAAAAGATCATATATGATATCATATTAAAGTAAATTATTCTTGTATTATTCAATAACAATTATTTCACCATTATACACGAGGTAAACCTACCATCGACCAAGGAAATAGTACAAAGTAAGGGATTTTCTTATCTCACTTTCAATTCCGTGAGATTTCCATTGTTCGCCACTAAATTATTGAAAGTGGTGTACTGTGTACTTCCATTTGATATATATTATAATGATTATCTTTATATTCATGTTATTCTGTAAATAATTTGGTGGTTATTAACTTTTGGCCATACGACTCAGTTGATTAACGTGGTAAGGGATTTTCTTATCTCACTTTCAATTCCGTGAGATTTCCATTGTTCGCCACTAAATTATTGAAAGTGGTGTATTGTGTACGGCCATTTGATATATATTATCATGATTCTCTTTATATTCATGTTATTCTGTAAATAATTTGGTTGTTATTAACTTTTTGCCATATGACTCAGTTGATTAACGTGGTAAGGGATTTTCTTATCTCACTTTCAATTCCGTGAGATTTCCATTGTTCGCCACTAAATTATTGAAAGTGGTGTATTGTGTACGGCCATTTGATATATATTATCATGATTCTATTTATATTCATGTTATTCTGTAAATCATTTGGTGGTTATTAACTTTTGGCCATACGACTCAGTTGATTAACGTGGTAAGGGGATTTCATCTCACTCTTTATTTCCGTGAGATTCATGCCATATTGCCACCATCACCTTTTGTGTGGTGTATGTACTGCCCATAATTATATTCTTTGTGTAATACACTCTAATTTATGTGTATTTACATATTGATTGTATGATACCTCTTTCATGGGTTGTATGTTTCATAAGTTACCAAATTGGTAAGGGTTATTTCACAATCTCTTCATTATCCGAGATTGTTTATATGTAATAATCTACTGGGATCTCTTTATCATCCATGTTTCTTAAAAATGTATTTCAAAACATTTTTACTATTTACAAGAATATGGGTTAAATTCATTTATACCCTTGTTTGACTTTTTATAAGAGTTTTATAAAGGAATATTTCTGTCATTTTCCAAACAAGGTGCTTTTTAACCTTTTCGACAAAATTATGGTAAGAATGTTTTTTTGTTAACTTATACGACAGGTGCGGTTATTCTCTTCCATTATTACACCTTTGAAGCTTCCCTTACACGCTTGTAAGGATATTTTCAATATAAAGTTTTTCTTATTATGTGATTTTTAAATGATTTCAAAAAAAGAGATATTTCTCTCAAATATATGAAAATCCAGTGCAAATGTATACATATTTAACGCAAGCTTAAAAATGTTTTCAGAAGACCCGACTCTCGAGTTTGGTAGACAGGAAGGGATTGGGAGTGGACCCATCATGGCCTGTAATTAGTCGAGCAGTATCAGAATTAGTTATTTTGTTTTCAGAATCTTGCATAATGTTTTCAGAAAAACACTGGAGTGTATTTTAGAAATTTTAAACGTAAGTATCTTCTAAAAAAATTGCATCGGTAGGTCTCATGAGACAAACTAGTGTCTTGGCACAAGGCCTTGACAAAATATTATTTGTAGTCTTGGCACGAGGCCTTGGATATGTGGTTATGATAGTCTGGCATTATGCATTCCATCATTATGAAAGTGGTTATTGATATTGCATGTGATTATTCGATTAGTAGAATATCCATGTGAATAAGTAAATGGCATTATTTCATTTTATTTATGCCATACTATGTTGAAGTTAATGTTTAAAAGGATTTTGTTTTAGTTATACATTGCCTTAAATGTTTATTCTTATTTATGAAAGTTTCCGCTATATTGTTATCCTTACTGGGAATTTGAACACACCCCTTTTCTATGTTTTTTTCCCAGGATTATGAAAAAGTAATTTATGAATGACATGTAGGGATAGTATGAGGGGATATGAAGACAATATGTTTTTTATGATGTAATGTAAACATTTATGGATGTATCTAGTTATTCCAAGGCTACTAAACTAATCGGTCTTTCGAGACTTGATCTTTCTCGTGATCATGCCAATGTTATGTAATTAATGCACCGACTCTGGGTAACTGGGGTCGGGGCATTACAATTGGTATCAGAGGAAGTTTAGTACAAACCTTGGAAGCTAGATTTAGATAAACTCTGATTAGAGCACGTATACCTAAGATGAACTTTGAGGATTAGTATAGAAGAACTTCCTAGAATTTTGGTATTGTAGAGATTTTGTGAGTTTTCCGAGCAATACATCCCTGTCTGGATACGAGCAGGTAGAGGCGGCTCTGGCACAGATGTACCTAGGGGTAAAACCCGAAAACACCGCTTTGAGCTAGACTCGAACGGGAACTGGTGCACGACAACGGGACTTGCTGCACTCTTGGTTACGACACTCCTGGGGGATATGCTTTGGTAAATTCACAAGATTAGTATAAACCATTATTAAGGGAATACAAAAAAATGCCCCTAAGAATATATGTCGGCAAATAGATATTGGATAACCTAGATTTTAACATAGGGTACCCCAAGTTAGGATATATTGTTCAATTACAAGATTATCCTATTATATCTATTTTTCTTTACATTCTTATTAGATAAGTATTCAAAAACCCTAATTTTATTTTCTTTTTTTAGTTGAAACATGGAGGGAGCAAGATCACGAACAACTCTTCTCTCTCTTCCTGAAGAACTACTTACAATTATTATCCAGAAGTCATGTGCAGACGATGTTGAAACTTTTTCAAATGTCCAAGTTACATGCAAACAACTTTATGAGACATCCAATAACTCTAGCATTACACGATTCTTTCAAGGATCAAGTACCGACTATGGGATAATGTTGCGCTCTCAACTTTCTTACCATGCTAAGCATGGGAAGTACCATCAGGGTCTTTTCAAATTATTCACTTTATCTCAAAATTACGATGCACTAAATGATTTTCTAGATGCTGCAGAAGAGGGAGACCTTTGAGCAGCCTATATGTATCAAATTATATATTTATGTCTTTTGGGATATACGAAAACTGATTTACCAAAACCTTATTTTGAAATATTTGAAGATGAATCAGTGAGAATTTTTCTAAAAAAACATGTTAAAGACGATGTCTCAAAATTATATATAAGAAATACCTATTTTTTTATGATGCATCGATGCTTCCATAGATATAATCCAAAATGGATAAGGAGTTTTTGGGTAAATGAAATAGATGATTTTGAAGAATTCCTGAGGTACCATTGTGACACATGAATGCATTCTACCAAAAGGAAAATCCACCTAGTCTCTCCAGAGTTCATGTTGTGATCCACATATCTCTAGTGACAAAATACATGCCTGACCCAACGCATGTACTCACCTATGAAGAATTATAATTGGAACCTGATCTATCTTATTGTGGAGAGCCTATCATAATTCTTCATACCAAAGATCAAGTGTTGCGAAACCGGATTAATCGTCTGGTAAAAGATCTATGGAGAAATCATAAGATGGAAGAGGCAATGTGGGAACCCGAGGAACATATGATGAAGAACCTATGTGGAAATAAATGGATGGTGAAATGTTTAAAAGTGTTAGTAATCTTTATTGATGGGTTTACTTTGGAATAATTTTCTCTTGTATTTGTAACCCCGCAGTTTTCCATGTCAGAATGATATTTGAGGAAGAATTGTCTCTTCTCTTGTGGATATAGGTATAAATAACCATTTGGTTTTATATGATCATTGGGGGTTTGAGAAAATTATAAATTATTATAATTTGGGATGAAAATGAAAGGTATGATATAACATTTGTGGTTAAATTATGTTATTTTGAGGAATTTATCTCATCTTGGTAATATTATAAAATATAGTTTTTGAAAAAGGACAACACGTAGACCGTGTGACAACCCATCGCGTCAAACAAAGCTGTGGGAATCGAACCCACAACCAAAGTGCGATTGGGATTTATCGCCTACCACTGGACTACATGAAGTCCCTGGTTAGTGTGACTATTTTTTTTATTAAATGATTTTATTGATCAATAATAAGATTATTTGGGTTCTTATGACATATCAAATGAATACCCTTGGTATAGGAAAATGATTTGGTGATTAAGTGATAAATATTATTTTGCAAGATGTTGGTTTTGTTGGGAACACTATATGCCCAAGGAAAATAGAATAAAATGGGGTTTCATTTGTAGAGTAATGGTGGATTTTTATCTATGTTTTTATTGTTGATTTATACTGATTTGGGTTATTTATGGAAATGATTAACCTATAACAGAGAATATGTGATAATGTTAATTACTTTTAAGTATGTGACTTTAAGAGTATTTGATGTCATTTGGAGATACAATGTAACATGGGAGACTACATAATCAAATTCTTCTATGTTTTGGGTTTCAATATTAGTTTGGATTATATTAAATGATTTTAAGGACAATTGGTTATTGAATGGTATCTATTTAACTTTGGGGTATTGTTGGTTTAATTTTAGAAATAAAGATTAGTGCATATTTCTCTCAATGAATATCCTTTTGGGGGATCATTAGATCATTCACTAACCATTTTGGTTTTGATTAATCTTCAAAGACAATGTAAATATATGGTTTATCCTGCATGGATCATGTGATTCTATAGAAGTTTATTCTAGCTCTTCCAGTGTGACCAAGTCTTCTTGAATACTCATTGTTTAAAAAAATTGAGTTAGTGGTGGAAATTTATTAAAGAATGAAAATCTACTTAAAATGTAAGTATATCTCATAATGTTCTTAGTCAATATCATAAATGAATTCCTCTTCCTTATGTAATGTAACTTAAAAAAAATGTTGTCCGTTTACTTTCCTACTAGGAGACTAATGGTCGTTTGTCCCAACACAAGTTTGTGGTTTTCTCATTGTTAACTTTCTCCTGATCATGATTTCTATCCCTCTCCATCAGAAATTGACACTTAGTTTATCATCCATATCCATGTTTTCTTACATGGAATCCTGGTATGGGTTATCTTGGATGACCCTTATACCTCTCTTTCTTTCTTTTAAAGTGATAGTTTTATTGACTCTTTTTCCGAAGTGGGACTTTCCATTATATTCCCAAGAAAAATTTTAAAAATTGCGAGGACGCAATTTATTGAAGGAGGGGAGAATGTAACACCCCAAGCTTCTACGGTACGCTTCCCTTCGAATAATGCGATAGCGTGTGTTGTACGCAACCTCGAGTTCTAACACACACCACAACTAATTAAACTAGCCATTGTGAATAGTAATACCTACTTTTTGAAATTATATATATTTTATATTTTAAAATGGACTTCATTTTTGGATTCGTAATATCGAATTTAGCCTAAGGTGAAATTTTGGTACTTTTCGGATAACTTTCATATTTTGATGAATAGTGAAAATTACTAAATTTTAATTAAAAACATCTTTTTTTAATCAAAATAATTAATAGTGATAAATTGTGAATTTGAGTGGTTTTAAAGTATATTTAGAATATATTATTACCATTTAATATAATGTTGGTCATTGGACATAATTTTACAATTAAACCGAACATAAACAAGTGTCAATCTTTTGATAGTTATTACCTCTTAAAAACACGCTTTTTGTTTTGACAGCGGGAATTAATTTTAAATTAATTTCTGCCACTTCTGTGTTTTGAATTTAGAAAAATGGATTCCATATTTGGAATCTGGATGTCCAAATTGTGTAAATAGGTATCTTTTATTTTTAGACATTTTGAATAATTACTGTGGTAAATATTTTATTTACCATGGTTAAAGGGTAAATCCGGTAAATAAGGGTTAAAAAATTATATTATAATAATAAAAAATTACCCTAAAACGTGTACTAACATTATTTGTGGACACATAGCCGACCATGGGCATCCTTGGGTCGGTTTGGGGACCCCTTGGAGCCACTTGTATGTGGTAGGGACACATTATATTAATAAAGTTAAAATAAAAATAAAAATGGCATAAGCTTACATCTTTTAGAAGAAAAATTTTTACATAGGGTTATAAATGTTGGATTTTCGATTATAAATATTCATTTTAAATATAAAAAGATTTCCTACATAATGATATTTTATTTATAATTTTTAGACATCAAATAATTTAAATTATTAATGACACAATAATGATGCAATGTTTACCTCATTAATAAATCATTTAAATAAATAAGATTATAATGATTAAAATATTATCTAAAACCTGTCCAATTCTTATTGGTTGATGTTATTTAGAATATTAGTCATCGTATCTTCGACCTCAATTATTTTTGGACCATTATAAACCTAATTTAAAAATATTATAAAGTAATACTTTCACTCTTTCCTAAAGAGCCCCTCCTCTCCCTTATAAAAGGAGACCACTTCTACTCATTCCTCACACCTCTCAAGCCACTTGGCACGGCCAAACTCTGCCCACATACTCTCCCAACTTCCCGCAATACAACCTAGAGGCCTTATTTTGATCAGAAAGCCAACCTAAGGAGCCCTTTTGATCAAATCAAAAGGAAGAACCCGAAGAAGAGGTAATGTTTTCACCACCCCTTTTCAAGTTCCTTTCTTCTTCCACTTCTTCTTTCTTTGTTCTTACCATTCTAAAAAAATAACTCAAGTATCTCACATAAACTGTGATGTTATTATAAATATGGTTCAACCATATTCAGTATTCTATCCACCCTTTGAATAACATGTCACCATACGTGCGTACGTACGGCTTACCGTCTCCACGTCGTGGTGTAATTGTTATTCAATATATTATTATTTGGATGGGTATAATAATGATGTGAAAATCATGTAAATAATAAATATAACATGTTAATTATTCTGTATATATGATATAACATCCATTTATATATTATTTTAATATCAAAAGAATGATATTGTCGCTCGTGCTTACGTACGGACTACCGTCTCCACAAACGCGATAAGATTCATTCTCCATTGTATCCATTCAAGTATAATTATCATTTGATGATTTAAAAATGATGTTTAAGGACTTGATATCATTCTGGATATGAATAATATACAACCTATCCATTACAAACATGTCTTGCGTAACAAAACATATAAAATAAAACAAGTAAGTTAACACCCGAAATGACGATAATTCTAAGATATTATTAACAAATCAATGTTAAAAGATCATATATGATATCATATTAAAGTAAATGATTCTTGTATTATTCAATAACAATTATTTCACCATTATAGAGTAGGTAAACCTACCATCGACCATTGAAAAAGTACAAAGTAAGGGATTTTCTTATCTCACTTTCAATTCCGTGAGATTTCCATTGTTCACCACTAAATTATTGAAAGTGGTGTATTGTGTACTGCCATTTGATATATATTATCATGATTATCTTTATATTCATGTTATTCTGTAAATAATTTGGTGGTTATTAACTTTTTTCCATACGACTCAGTTGATTAACGTGGTAAGGGATTTTCTTATCTCACTTTCAATTCCGTGAGATTTCTATTGTTCGCCACTAAATTATTGAAAGTGGTGTATTGTGTACGACCATTTGATATATATTATCATGATTCTCTTTATATTCATGTTATTCTGTAAATCATTTGGTGGTTATTAACTTTTGGCAATACGACTCAGTTGATTAACGTGGTAAGGGATTTTCTTATCTCACTTTCAATTCCGTGAGATTTCCATTGTTCACCACTAAATTATTGAAAGTGGTGTATTGTGTACGGCCATTTGATATATATTATCATGATTCTCTTTATATTCATGTTATTCTGTAAATCATTTGGTGGTTATTAACTTTTGGCCATACGACTCAGTTGATTAACGTGGTAAGGGGTTTTCATCTCACTCTTTATTTCCGTGAGATTCATGCCATATTGCCACCATCACCTTTCATGGGATGTATGTTTCATAAGTTACCAAATTGGTATGGGTTATTTCACAATCTCTTCATTATCCGAGATTGTTTATATGTAATAATCTACTGGGATCTCTTTATCATCCATGTTTCTTAAAAATGTATTTCAAAACATTTTTACTATTTACAAGAATATGGGTTAAATTCATTTATACCCTTGTTTGACTTTTTATAAGAGGTTTATAAAGGAATATTTCTGTCTTTTTCCAAACAAGGTGCTTTTTAACCTTTTCGACAAAATTAAGGTAAGAATGTTTTTTTGTTAACTTATACGACAGGTGCGGTTATTCTCTTCCATTATTACACCTTTGAAGCTTCCATTACACGCTTGTAAGGATATTTTCAAAATAAAGTTTTTCTTATTATGTGATTTTTAAATGATTTCAAAAAAAGAGATATTTCTCTCAAATATATGAAAATCTAGTGCAAATGTATACATATTTAACGAAAGCTCAAAAATGTTTTCAGAAGACCCGAATCTCGAGTTTGGTAGACAGGAAGGGATTGGGAGTGGACCCATCATGGCCTGTAATTAGTCGAGCAGTCTCAGAATTAGTTATTTTGTTTTCAGAAGCTTGCATCATGTTTTCAGAAAAACACTGGAGTGTATTTTAGAAATTTTAAACGTAAGTATCTTCTAAAAAAATTTCATTGGTAGGTCTCATTAGACAAACTAGTGTCTTGGCACAAAGCCTTGACAAAATCTTATTTGTAGTCTTGGCACGAGGCCTTGGCTATGTGGTTATGATGGTCTGGAATTATGCATTCCATCATTATGGAAGTGGTTATTGATATTGCATGTGATTATTCGATTAGTAGAATATCCATGTGAATAAGTAAATGGCATTACTTCATTTTATTTATGCCAAAGTATGTTGAAGTTAACGTTTAAAAGGCTTTTGTTTTAGTTATACATTGCCTTAAATGTATATTCTTATTTATGAAATTTTCCGCTATATTGTTATCCTTACTGGGCATTTGAGCTCACCCCTTTTCTATGTTTTTTTCCCAGGATTATGAAGAAGTAATTTATGAATGACCTGCCGGGATAGTATGAGGGGATATGAAGAAAAGATGTTTTTTTATGATGTAATGTAAAAATTTATTGATGTATCTAGTTATTCCAAGGCTACTAAACTAATCGGTCTTTCGAGACTTGATCTTTCTCATGATCATGCCAATGTTATGTAATTAATGCACCAACTCTGGGTAACTGGGGTCGGGGCGTTACAAAGGGAGTGTACAATGGAAATGAAACTAGAGATCTTGGTAGAAGATGTTACCTCTTAATCAAGTAACTCTTTTTGGTTTATACCAAAACTCATAATTGGATTTATTCCACATAAATGGTTGGCTTCCAAGATTAGGGGAGGGATTTTGAGGAAATATTTTAGGTGATATTTTTTGAGAAATTTTGTTTGAGAGGTTTGAGGCAGTGGGAGTAGAGGAGGTTTTTTTATAGTGGAGGAGGACGGGAACTCTTTTAATATTTTGGACAATAGAATTCCTAAAATGTATCTAAAGATGAAATTGGATCTAATTATGAACATAATTCGAAAAAATATAGTATAAAGTCTTAATATGTCCATAAAATGGATCTTGGAAAGGGTTATAGGATTTTTGGCCCTTATGATTAGGGTTTATTCCCTTATTTAGCTTTATTTCACCATAATATATGATGTTAATTTTAATTACTTATACTAATATATTCTGATCAAAACTGATATGATATTATTTTAAAATTAAAATTTTTATAATTGAAAATATGGAATCCAGTTTTCAAAATTTTAATAATAGGTGTGGAATAAATTAATTGAAATTTAATCTCGCGGAAGGGATGACATTGCAGGTTCATAATGTAAAAAACATCCAAACATTGTATATAATTTTATAGTCAATTTCATTGAATTTTTTTTCCAATATCCTAAATTGGATTAATTAATAGAAATCTGATAAAGTTATTCTTTGAAACGAATCTAAAAGACAGTTTAGAATTATAAATAAATTTGAAGAAATAATAGATTTGAATTATATTCATGTATTTTTCACAATTTAGTAAAAAAAATATTCACAAAAAAATTAATAAAATTCACCCTAAAAAATATATGATTCGATTAAAAATGATATGTTTTTTGGACATATTAAATTTAGAAAATTACATAAAATTTTATTTAAAATGGGTTTTCATTAAAAGGAATCAAATATTTCATAATAATGAAATAATATTTATTAAATAAAATAACATTTATTTTAATCTTATTCCTATCATATATATTTGATTAATATCAAAACTATTTTAATTTAATATATATATATATCATGTTAATTGCACTCACTAATTGTAATTAATTTAATTTATTTGGGTAAACAGGCTTTTTGTGAATACAAATAATAATATTTTCTTTTATATTCAATCGAGAATTATATTCATTTTTAACTAATTTGTAAACTAGTTATTCATTTTAAATTTTATATATTTATACTATTCAATAGAATATTAATTAAATTATTAAACCTGTATTTAATGTGTAGTTTAATTTTTATTATAAAAAATAATAATACTTCATTAATATATTATTGTTAGATAAATAATAGCCTTTCCAGTAATGTATGAAATTGATAAATAATGTTGTTTCATGTAAGATATGATAAATATTTTCTATACATATTGAAATAAATAAATTATAATTATTTTCATTATATTTATAAATTATAATGAATTATATTCATTTATTTTATTGGTATTGCATATCTTACATGTTATCAAATACAATTTTCTTACTCTAGAATTTCTGGGTTTTACATGGAATCATCTAAATTGGATAATTAATATATTTCATAATAATATTTTAACATAATCATAATGTTTTAGTGTAATTTATCACTAGAAACCTAGTAAACTTATTTCCTATCATATCTATAATATCTCCAAAATTTTCTTCTCCAATAGTGCCCTACATAGAAATAACATACTAAAATCATTTATTCATAACACAATGTAATGTAATCATATTAACGAGTAAGATGATATGTGAATTAAGTTTAAACCTGGAAGATATTAATAATTGATCATATTTGTGTATAATATATGCAAATTTTTGGAGAACATGGTCATAACGTATAAAGGCATACCCTTCATTTCATTCTATATACATCTAGAATACATGAATAAGGATTTTTCATTACAAAATTTATGAGACACTAAATTTAGGAATAATAAACATTCAATAATGATCTTTAGAAGCATATAATATCAATAAAACATTTGTTTTCTGAATATACAAAAAAATGATAATTATTTTCATATTCATGTCTCTATATAGAGAATATAAATGATAAAAGATTAAATTCGTAAATTTTTTTCACTACCCATTATCATTATTTCTGCAATTATGGAACAATTCCCTGACAATCATTGTGAATAGAACCCATTATTATATTGATATTACTCCCATTTCTTGTTCATATTATCTCATTATAAATAAATATTTATCCCATTAATTGGAGAGATATATAAATCTATGTTAACTATCACCTAATGAAAACCATAAAAAATTTTTTTATATGATGATAAAAAAATTCTTGGTTTCATCATAGTGTAATTCAATTTTTGGGAAAGAATGATTTATCCTAAAAAAATACATAAAACAGAATCATGATAATCCGTCTAAAGAAATGAATTTAATGGTATCATGTGATCATACCACTATGGATTAAAAATATTCCTTAATGTATGTAATCATAGTTTAAAAACAACTTTTATAAAATAATATAAAATATATAATGAAATTCTAAACATGAAATCCATTCAATTTTTATACCACATAAATTTTTTTATTTAAAATGGATCATAGTATTTACATTGTAAAACCATTATATATTTTAATTTATTCATTACTAATTATTAATGATGAAATAGAGAGAAAATTAATTTATTAAATATATGTTAAAATAAAAAATTCATTTCACACGTTTTTTTGAAGACCAAAAAAGGATCATATGATTTTATTATATAATAATTGTTTAAATTTTTTATATATGTAAAATGTAGTTAAATTTTTTTATTATAATAAATAATTATTGTTACAAGATTCTACACAATAATTTGAATAACATCATTATGGATGAAAATGTTCTCCGACCAAAGCGAAATAAAGAGTTACCTTTCATAAACACATTCTGTCCATCGTTTTTAATATCAATGTTAGGAAAATTCAATGAAGACATGAAAAAACTATAAGTATATATATTTAATGAAAATATATTGGGCATATATTATAATAATATAATTATTTTACTTATTTTAAATTTATAGTGAAAACCCAAAAAGAAATATAATTATAACAGAAACTCTTTCCTAAAGATATGATATTCATTGTATGAATTCTTAAACACCTATATAATAAATATAGAATTATTTTTTTTTTATTTTTGAATTATACATAGAAATACCATATAAAATATTATCCTCTATGAATTTATAACTTCTTATTGATTTAAAATTCAGCATTAAAATCAACATTTTTTTGTTTTGTTTTCCATTTCCTATGAATGTTTTCGTGAGACAGTTCCAATACATTCACCATAGTTACCATTTAATGAAAAATATAATCATAACCAGGTTATATTTCATATTCATTCTTTATATATAATTTTACAACCCTTTATATAAATCGATTATGACAAATTATTTACATTATATCATAGTGATAATAGTCTATATGTACCCTTGTGTGATACTTTCATTTATAAAATATTAGAAACAATGAATGGAAAATAATAAATTATCATTCTAGAATATATAATAATATCCCAAATATCAAATATATTAATTGATTCTATCCATTTTATCAGTCATGATAATCTAAAATAAAAAATGAAACACATTACATTGTAGTGGTGGTAATCAACAAATACACATGAGTGATGTAATAATTTTCTAATAGATGTGATGTTAAGAAGGAATATAAAATTTTAACATTATAGAATCACAAATATTTTTTAAAAACATTATATATCCAATAAATTGATCTATATAATAACACATTAAGGATATTGAAAAAAAATTAAATAAATAGCTCTATGGAGATGGTTGATTGTACGTATGCTGGAGTGAGGTTTTTATTTTCCAACAGATAGAAAAGATGTAGAATACTTTTCTAAAATTACCATAAAAATATAATTATAGTAATAAACTAATTCCATCATGAAAAATTGGATATAGAATATTTTGGAGAATTAAATGGAATGATGAAACTCAAAAAAGATAGGTAAATTCAATTTCCTCTTACTAGGGAATCCCCCATTTGATAACATGTTATTCCATCTTGAGATAGTATTTTTATGATATCATGATCTCAAGAATATGAGGTGAAATTTTGATATTGGATTATAGTAGGTCTTGTCTAAATTTGATTTCTAATGTTCTGTGGAGAAGTGAGAATAACAGGTATCATATTATTAGAGAGGAGGGTGTGAAGATTTAAATAAATGTTTCTCCAAATTTACTAAATTAAAATATTATTAGGGTATGGAAATCAAACATCCAAACAATTATATTTAAGAAAATATGTCTTTTTAATATTTAACTTATCTCTTAAAATAACCTCTCTTTTAAAACATTTAACCCCTAACATGAAAATAACATTTTTACTGATGTAACTATTAAATAATGCTAAAAAATAAAATTACCATAATAAAAAATATTAATTATTATGATTTCAAACATGGAATCTATTTTAAAAAATTCATTTATGTGAGTTGTTTGAAATTATTTATAATATTATACCACAAAACTCAAAAAAACCATTTTCAGAAAAAAAATCCTTTTATCTATAAAATTAATTTATTCTCATTATATGCCAAGTGATAACCATTATATTATACATAATATATAAAATTTATTAAATCATCTCTATTTATAATTTATATTTTTATTAATAGTTGTTAATATAATGTACTATGATATTTTATATCAGTGAGTAAATGCAGTTTTCTAAAAAATAGATATTTTATCCTTCATGTGATTTTATCAGTATTTATATACAATTAATAAAAAAATTATAATTGATTATTCGTTTGGTGATATACAATAAAAAATATTCCATCATTAATCAGTAATGATCAATATATTTTATTTGGATTAAACATACATAACTTGTTGAAAATATAAATATTGGGAAAAATTAGGTCTTATAAAAATTTAATCGTATTTTTATAATTACTATAATTATTTCCCAATAGTTAAAAAATAAATATTCCACAAATAAATAATTTAATCATATTACTGGTAATTAATTTATTTAAATTAATAACCAATTTTCTATTGGCTATGTGTAATGTGAAATTTTAAAATAAAATTTCAATAGTATATCACTGTTTTTCTAACAACTATGTTGTATGAAAAAATGCTATCAATAATTTAAAATTAAAGATAATATATTATATATAATTATTTTTAGTCTTGTAAAATTAGTTTTTATTTAGCATTTTTTATTCTAGATTCTAGATATATATTCTGATATAAAAAATTTCATAATCAATGATAAATGGAATGAACTTAGTTAATCATAGGTAGGTCATTATAGTCATTCGTAAGATACATTCTCTCTAATAATATAAAATTTATTATTCTAATGGAGTTC
The DNA here is from genome assembly GCA_963277665.1 of Viscum album. Taxonomy (NCBI): domain Eukaryota; kingdom Viridiplantae; phylum Streptophyta; class Magnoliopsida; order Santalales; family Viscaceae; genus Viscum; species Viscum album. The sequence goes on from OY728120.1 coordinate 1,611,253,560, forward strand.
CATATGAATCAATAATCCAATCATTTGATATGAAAAACTTATATCATTAAATACAATTAGTAAACAAAATTTATCCTTCATAAATTTCAATTATGAAATGAATAAAAAATATTATTAATCAATAAATATAGAAAATTATTTTTTGTATATTTATAAATTTTTATATTTTAAAATTTATTTAACTATAAAAAAAGTAATATTTAATTATTAAATTCTTAGGGAAACAAATTAATAAATATAATGAATTATTAAAAGTTTTTATTTAAATACCATTATCAAATTTATATAAAATGATTTTTAATTTATATAAAAAAGTTTCATTGATCAGTATAATAGATATTTTAAAAATATTTAAATATTATAAAATAATTAAAAAATATAAACTACTTTATATTTAAAATTGTGATTTTTTCAGTATTATTTTGAAATCATGAAAATTAAAATAATTATTTGATGAAATTTTTTAAACCATATTAAATGGAATTTTTATAATTGACATGATCATGGATTAGATAAAAAAATGAATGAAATTGTATATTTTTATGTAGTATATCAATAGATCAAAAATATAATTTTTATATTTAAAATAACATATAGTTTTCTAAAAAATTAATATAAGGGACAATAAGAACAACTTCAAGGCGATGGAATAATAAATTTTTTATATTTAAATTTTTTATTAATTTTTCATAAATTTTATTTCTCATTTTTAGATACATGAATTGATCATTTATTTATTTCACCTCCTAATTTATTCATTAATATAATTGAAATATTATAAATATATATATGGTCATTTTTAATGTGAACAATTATGTATAATTTTTTTTATATTTTTCTCTAAGGAGATAAATGTGTGTGATGTTAATTAATTTAGTTTTATTATACATTTACTTTGGATTTTATTATTTCAAGTGATATAGTTTAAATAATGATATCAGTTTATTCATATTAAGAATTATAATTAATATGGAATTAATGTATATGTAACTAAAGTATCCTTGAGTAGAGAGACTTTTTGGAGGACTACCTAGTACACTGTAGGATTATGTTATATATTCCAATATGGAGTATGATCATATATAACTCTAGGCACACACTGGTTGGGATTTTTGGCTTCATATAACAAAAAGCCTTTACATAAAATATATTCATGTTCCAAATTCAAGTGATTTATTTTTGTGGGTATATATAAAGTTGAAAATTAATTTGGCCAAGTAAAAAATTTATCAGTGATATATAGAGAAGAACATCATTATAGTTTGAATATATTGAATCAGGGGATGGAATTTGATTTTAAATAATAATATTAAGCCTACATAAATGGAAATAGAAAAACATGATATAACATTTAGTAGTTAACTGACATTTAAATTTCAATATGACATATTATTTTTATTGTAATGACATTTGAATATCTAAATCATCTAACCACATAGTTTTAGGAAACATTTAGGTTCCCATAAACTATCATATTATGTACATAAAATAAGTTGGTGACCTAGATTTTTATGTTCCACGTTTTTAATATTTTTTGGGTTAAACATATCATTTAATAAATAATAGATAAGAGTCTATAGGAATGTTTTTGAGTAAATAAAAATTCATTTTTTTAAAAAAGTTGTTTTACATTTAACAATAACATAGTCATATGTAACAGGATTTCCATGATTATCTAAATAAATAGTTATTTTTTGTGGTTCATACACAATATATGTCCTTAATTATTGAAATATGGATCACGGACCTCTAATGGATATGTTGGTTATGTAAATATATATCTATTTTAAAATAACCACATTTATTAATTGTCATTATAAATTAAATAAAAATGATAATTATCTAAAAAATTCATCAACTATTAATTAAGAAATATCATAATATTATAAAATGAATTTTATATCAGTCATAGAAAAGTATATTCATAATTTATCAAAAATTATAGAATTATTTAAAAATTAATAATCAATATTAATTAAGATGGACAATTTTGCATGTTAATGTAATGCCATAATGAGCCACACATCATTGATGTTGTTTGAGTAGGGGATGAAAATTCTTTTGACCAGGATAAATAATCTGACATGAAGATTAAAATGAAATATATTCATGATGAATGATGGAAAACTATTTTCCACTAATATATTCATTATGATATTTTATTTTAATGACTTGAAGATAAATGACATTTCCATTAAAATTTCATCTTGATATGGAATTCAATCCTTTGTAAAATTTTAACAATTTTCAATAATGTGAAATAGTTTAGGAATGGACTACCATGTATGATAAATTTTTTGAGGATTGAGAATATTTTAATTGGAACACTAGAATCAGGTGATATGTAGGTAAAAAGAAATGGTGATGTTATATTTTATAATGAGAATAATTTAATTGTCTAAAAATTCCCCTTTATCATTACAATCAATATATAATGGTATGATTTATGGATATTGTTTCCATGGAATGATATTATCTGAAATACATTTAATGGATTGAAAAAAATCATGTAATGTCTACCTCCAGTATTAGTGTAATAGAATCTTCTCGATGATTTTGAATGGTATATACTCCCAAATGTATATTTTAAAACTATAAAAGAGTTCAAGATCATGGTATGTATTGATATAGATTTTTTTCAACAGAATGGTTAAGAATATGATTTCAAAGTCATGGAGTCTAAAAAAATATGATATATATAATGTATATAGATCTAAATTAAGAATGTGTAATGTTATTTTACTTATATTATATGATAAGATAAGTTTTTTGTTAATATAAATTTGGTATAAAAATTGAGAAGATGTTTTTAATACACAATGTGTATTATTTATCATAATATATAACATTATTGAAAACAACATAATTAGAAGATGAGTTTTATTTTGGATAATTAGTAAATCCAAAAAAATTAAAATATTTGGAATTGAGATTCGACTAGATATATATCACATATTATGGGGACTATATTACACATATCAAAATAATTCCCACTGACAACAAAATAAAATATCAGATATGGAAAAAGTATTAATTTTATAAAATACATTATCATGATGAAATATATATAATTTACTAATCATAAAAGTTCTTCTATTTATTATTAATATATTCTGTAGAGAGGATAATGTCTAATAGTCTAGTGACAGAATGATTGGTGATATATAAATTCGCAGTTAATATAAATTCTTTATGACATTCTAAACATAATTTTTATTTTCTTTTATTTTATTATGGTTTATGTTATATCATTAAAATGATTAAAAATATATATAACGGTACATTTTTTTGAAATAAGTTCTAAGGATGTTGATGATGATCATAGAAATAGTAAAATGTATTCAATTGATGTTACGAATCTTAATGAATATTAATTTTTGAATTCATGTATTTTTTAATACATGTATATGGATTAAACCATTAACAATGTGTTTCCAATGTCTAACTAAAACATCACATTACCCACACTACCAATGTTTTCTAAAAAATCCATAGCATTACCATCATTTCTTTGAGGAAGATAATTGTGTTCCAAATGTTTCATCTAAAACATATAACACAAAAATGAAAACACGAATCACATACATAATGGAGGACCATTTAGTATTTTAGTTCTATATAATGATAAAAACAGTTTCATAAACAATTCACATGTCATAATGATAAAATTATTCATATTTATCTAAACTTCTCAAATTTCAAAATAGTTCAGTATCATATTCTTTGGGAAATACTTTATTGACATAAATCATTCTACATTAATATTTGAAACTCGTGGAAGCTAAATCTGATGATTAATGACATGAAATTCAATTTATGGTTAAATATAATACTTAAAAAATAAACGTCATTATTGAGAAAAAGTGTTGGTATGGTATGATTACATATTCAATGTTCTTGAGAAAGACCTTAAATGACACATACCAATTAATATATAGACTAAAAAATATGAAAAGATATCAACAGAAAGAGTCATTATAATAAATAATCAAAATTCATGTCATATCAATATTGATCATTAGAAACATTATAATTACATAGAATGAAAAAGGAAAAAACAAAGAGGTATATTAGGACATTATTATACCATTCAATCTGATAAATATATAAACAATGTGGTAAAATTCCTTAAATTCCATTATTACCAATGAAAAATCTGTACGGCAAATATCCATACCCAATGCATTGAAGGGATTGCCTAGACCCACACATTGTTTGTTTATCATGAAACCACCTATCATTAGTTTATTTTATAAACATACATCATTGTTTTATCACATAAAAACACATAAAATTTCAAAGTACATGAAATAATTAATTCCATCATCATCTTATAGGAACAATCATTATCTATTTTATAACATGATGAACCAGTGAAAAATTGGGTTCTATATCAATTTCAATTGAATATGATTATCCGATTTTACAAAAAAGGATTCAAAATCAATTTCATTGAAACATGATTAGCATGTAGAAAAGGAAGAGGTTCCATAACAATATATTTATTAAATTATTAACTCATGATATGTTAATTGGTTCAATATGAATCATTTTTAAACATGATTAACACTTGTAAAAAATTTGTTAAACCTGATTAACTCATGGAAAAGAAAGTAGGTCACTAAAAATGACTTTAGAACATGATCGAACCTTGAAAAATAAAGGGGCTCAATAAATGTCTCATTATAAAAATATTAAACCATTTAAAATAAATGGTTTCCATAACACTCCCTTCGAAACATTTTTAACCCATAGATAATAAATATAATCCACAAAAAACATTGAAACAATTAATCCATAAAATAATTTGGTGGGAATAAATATAAAATATAACTACATTAGGATAATTAACATCACCATTTTTTAGAATTTTATTAAAGGAAGTTCCATTAAAAAATTATTAAAAACATTATTGTGGTCATAACTTTTAAACATGTTAATGTATCTTATGAAACATTGAAGATATTGAGTCATAAGAACCATGATGGAATAACACTAAAGGAATCTTTTAATATCGTGAGAAAATGGATTTTCCAGACATATCTTGTAAAATAATAAGTGTACATACATTATATAATAATATAGTTTTATAACATTAGAATATTCTCAAATAATGAAAATTGTTACAATAATCAATTACTTCTTATGTAACATTGAAACCGTAAACCCCATGAAATATAGATAATATAAAAGATATTTAAAATTCAATAAATATTATATATACAATCAAATTGATATATAAAACCCGATAAATATAAGGATAACAAGCACAAAATACAAGTACTGGAATTATGTATAACACACAAATTAAATATGTGTCTAATTTGGAATATATATGATAGAAATAAATGTGTGATGGGAAAAAATATTTACAAAGATCGTAACATTGGAGTGAGTTGAAATTCATTAAACAATTATGTGTGAAATTTATAATCATAAAAAATAAATGTGAATATATATAAGAATAAAATCATATGTTATTTTAAACATATTATTTTCATAATGTAACAAATGAAATAGATGATCATCCCAATTAACAGAAATAGAGTTAAGAAATATATTACAAATATGTTAACAATTGAATTAGAAACCCCAAAAGTATAAATAATAAAATATATAATTTAATACCCATTATTATAAAATTACGAATCACATTATATAACAAAATGGAATTAGATACGCCATAAAGATTATTTTCATAATAAAGAATTAGTATATTAGATATGTTAATTGAGAAGAATCCTTTTACGTTGAATCTATTTTTTCATTCTTGTTATCTATATTTTAGAATAAAAAAATATTTTAATTATTTAAATAGATCATAACCATTTATAATATTATTGTTATTTTCTCACATATAATCTTTCTATATACTAATATGTAATCAATAATTTAAATGTCATATGTTTTGGACATATATGGTGTATGTGTCAAAACTAACAATTATATATCGACTATGGTCAATGAGGTCAATATGTTAAAATCAAAAAGATAATAAAAATGATATAATTATCACTTTTGAACATAAATTATAATTTTAAATTCATATTTGAAATTGTTTTCAGAAAAAATGAACAAATTTTACAATCATGGTAATGGTAGGTCATACATACACAAGAGTAACATTCCCATATTTCAATGATCATTATGAAACGAAGGTAAGTGACATTTTTCCTACCATAATGTTCATTTTATCATAAATAAATCCTTATTTATATACATGTAAATGGTAATTGTATTATATCTCTTTGAGTAGGTGATAGTCTAGACACGCCAAAATGACATTATCATATTCCCAAAAAATGTCTAGCATGGATTTATGTGTTATATAATATTTTAATAATTATTAATAAATTATATATATAATATATATAATAAAAAATAGTATTTCCATCATAATTTCAATATATAAGAAGTGATGAAGAAAATATTAATGACATTGTTTCATGAATCTGTAGTAAGAAGTACACACGAATTGTTATTTCATTCCCTATTTGAGGGATTTTAAAATGGGTGTAGGTAGAACACATAAAATAAAAACATATTAACATATTTTTCATAAAAATTTAAATATATGTACATGAAATTAGAATAATTTATAGGGTTTATAAATAAATAAAACAAAAGTTATCATTGATGAATGTTACCTCTTTTTCGGGTAACTCATTTAAGGTTACACCAAATGGAAACATTGAATTGATTTATGAAATAAATAAGGATTATAGTATGATATCAAGGATTTTTGGAGCTTATTTGTATAAGTAATTGATGATCTAATGGCCATGAGAGGTGTGAATATGTTGATAGGGTGAGTAATTTTTTAGAGTGGAGAGGGAGTGGCATTCTTGTAAATATAACTAGTTAACCACTATTAAGAGGTCTCTGTTACATCATGTTCCTCTAACAATGATAATAATTTTTGGAAATAGGGGATATTATAGAATCATGGATGGAAAATTTGGTTTTCACATCTTTTTAGATCTTTTGGACCCATAAGATTGATGTTTGACCACTACATAAACACATTCTTACCTTAATCACTATAATTAATTTTAATTACATTCACTAATCGTTTATGTAAAAAAATATTGACCATAATATATATTATAAATAATTATCAATAAAAATATGGAATAAAATTTAAAAATACAAATCAATGACGTGGATGAAATTAATAAAATAATAATTTCATAGATGGAATAAAAAATACTGTTTTTATGGAGAAAATTTTCAATATTAGTTATGTGTTTATATCTAAAATCAAAATGGAAATTATTAAAATTATCGAAATCGGATTCAATTATAAAAAATTTATATAAATATTCATTAAAATTAATTTTAGTGATAATATATCAATAAAAATTATTTAGATAAAAATATGTTTTTAATTAAATTTCATTGTCATTTACTACTCATGAAAATATTTTTGTTCTCTGAAAAATACAAAATTTTCAGATACTGTAATTTGTGACATTATTACATAAAAAAATAATTTTATTTTTAGAAATAAAATTTATAAATATATCAAAATTATGTTTTAAACCTTGTCTTCAATTAAATTTAAGTAAAACTAACTTTTATAAAAATAAACCCCTTTAATGTATAAAATTGGATTTGTTCTTACAATATTACAACATTAATTATTGGATTAGTTTTATGAAAAATTATTATGTATCATATATATTTCATTAATATCATTAACTAAGAGTGATTAATTTAATATATTGATATGAAACTCTTTTCCGAGAATAAAAATAGTTTATCATACAAACATAACCATTATAATCATGTAGTTTTTCTTTTCATTTATAATAAATTGTCCAGAAAAAAGTCAACATATAAGAATTTGTTATCAATATATATATAAAGTAGTTAATAAAATTCATTCCCAACCTTCCAATGTATAACTTATAACTGTTCTACAAATAAATAATATTAATACTATATTATTGTTAGATAATCCATGGCCTTGTGTTTAACACATATTATTGGAAAAAATCATTTTTCTTTAAAAAACATGATAATCTTGATGTTCTATACAATGAAAACTAAACTAGGAATTTTTTTAAATAAATTTATCAGGGAAAATTAATTTATTTGGGTGAAGATATTCTATAAAATCATGGGTTGTTGCATCCCACCAAAATGAAAATGAATTTATCCATAGAAATTCATCTTAGTTACCAATGGAATAACATTTTTAGGGTTACTTTACTGAATCCAACATCCAATCAATTCTTATTAAAAATTCCTATTAAAAAGAGATTGTGGGAAAAGAATAATCCAGTAGATTTTAGACTAACTGTGATTTCACATAGGGGGAACATGGGTAGTAAAGGTGTAAATGGAAAAATATTTAAAGAGAGAGGTTGAGTTCACTGACCAAAAACTATTGTTTTATAATTGAAATGTTAACGGCCTCAAATACATAAACATATAATTATAAAAATATTAATTATTTATTCATAACTTATGGTACTATGATAATTTAGTTGTTTCAAGATCATTTTCCTAGAGTTAAATAATTATCTTATAATAAAAAACAAGGGATAATGAAAAAGGAAATATATAGAATACGAGTATAATTTTTTACATCAATCAATATCCACCAAAATTTCCTCTTTCCTTAAATACAATTCGTATTCAAGATGATTTTTTAATTAATGAAGCACTAAAATAAGCTTTTAAAACCACATAAATATAAAAGGATTAGTGACCCTAGTGTACATATATTTAGAAATTTACTTATGAATGATGGTTTATAATTTGTATAGATAAATACCATACAATTTAAAACCTAAAATAATATATTATTTTTCAAAATCCAATAGTAATAACAAATGTTTAAATGAAATTATTATATAAATATTAATCCTTAACAATTTTCAATCATTTATTGATGGATTGGAATCCAAATATTAGAAGGATTTCACCATATATTTTCCCTAGATTAATGTATCATTATTCCACAAATAAAATAAATTTTGTTTATGAAACAATCTTCTATGATAAAAAATGTAATGCTAACCAAGACAATGTGTTGGAGATTTGTAGTCCAAAAACCCCTTATCATCCTTATATCAGGGGATCAATCCACACTACCATATGAAATGTGATAGTTTTACATAGAGAATATGTATTTTCCATTTATTCTATATCCATGAAATGTAATTCATACCTAAAAACACATAATTTTTACCTTTTAGGTAAAAATGACTCATCCTAAAAAATATCCAAAAATAACAATTTGATCTCATTACTTATAACCTAAATGTGGTGTCTAAGACATTGAATAGAATATCATACATAAAATTATATACCTATGATAATAAAAATAAATTTTATAATAACCGCATATTAAAACACCTTTTACTCCTAAGTTTTCTAAACCATCATGTGATATAATCCGTTACAACCCTTCACACACTGTACCCTATCCTAGGCTGAAATCTGTAACAATTCATTCCCAGATTTAATATTGATAATTATTGTAACATCCCAGGTAATTAAAGAATAAATAATTTTCATATTTATTAATATTTACGAATTAAATATTAATTTTAATTAAAAGGGGTTTCTACGTTCGATAACATACTCGATATGCAACGATGAGTTTCTTTGAAAACTTACGTTGCACACAAGTAATAAAATAATATTATTTTAAATGTTAGTTAACAAGTAGCCGTTTTACTGGAGGAATGGATAGAAATAACTAAAATATGATTATATATGTTTTTAAATGTTTTTACATTTACCCAATAAAAGATAAAGGCTTAAAATACGGAAAGAGTTCAATTTTAGGCATTTATACCCTAATTTTCACTAAGGGTTCAGTTATCACCTTTTGATGGTGAACCATCATTAAATATAGTTTTGATCAATCTTATAAATTCTATTGGCCCAAAAATAACTCTTCTTTAGAATCGGGACATCAAAATTTACTTTGTGTAAATTTTTGGTACCTTTCCGATAATGTTCATTTTTTAATGAATAGTGTAAAATGATGTATTTTAATTCAAAACCTCTTTTTAATCTAATTGATTTATATGATTATATTATCTTTTTAATTGGTTTTAAAGTGAAATTTGAAAATATTTTTACCATTAAATCCAATAGTTGTTGTTGGAATTAATTTCACTTTGAAATCAGACTTAAACTAGTGTCAATCTTTTGATACTTATTATTTCATAAAAACACGCTATTTGCTCTGAAAGCGGGAATTAATTATTAAATTAATTAATGTGAATTATATGTTTTTAATTTTGAAAAATAGGCTTCATTTTTTAATTCGTAATATCAAATATATCTTAGGGAGAATTTTTGGTAATTTTCTGAAAAACTTCAATTTTAATGAATAGTGAAACCGCTAAGTGGTACTTATAAAAACTGATTTTCCGTTTAAATTAAATTTTGCCATCATTGTGTTATGATTTTCAAAAATCCGACATACATGGTTGTCATTATGAAGTAAAATGTGGTTCAATGAGATTAAAATAATTTTTTGGTGCATAGTAACTTATTAAGTTTTTAATCGCGATTAGTGGTAATTAGTGTAGTTTAAGGTAAAAATAATGTTTTAATAATATGAGATGAGCTTGAAACATGTCCTACACTCATTGGATGTGTCATGGATGACCAAGACAAGTCATGGGTCAACATGGGAACCCCATGGAGCCACTTTGGTTGGGAAATGACATAAATAACTTTTTATTTAATGTAAAAGTAAAAATGACACAAACATAATATGTTTTAAAAAAACAATTTTTACATGGGGTTATAAAGCTAAGATTTTTGATTATAAATAGTCATTAGAAAGCTAAAAAGATTTCCTACATCATAGTGTTTTTTCTATAATTTTTAGACATTATATAGATTAAATTATTTATGGAATAATAATGATGTAGTGATGACATCATTATTTGACGATTTAAATAAAATGGAAGGATAATATAAAATATATGAACTAAACATGTCCAAAACATATTGTATGGGTGTATTTAGAACCCTTATCACCTTATCCACGAATTATATCAATTTGGGACCTTTTTAAATCGAAAAACTTTTTCAAATAAAGTAATATTTCTTTACTTTCCAAAAGTGCCCCTCCTCTCCTCTTATAAAAGGCCCCCACCTCTACCACCATACACACACTCCTCAAGCCTTTGGCTCGACCAAACACTGCCCATTTACTCTCTCCACATTCCTCTCATCATCCTATATGATTACCTTTGGGAATAAGCCTTTCAAAGGAAGCCTTTAGGCTCAAATCAAAAGGAGTTACACTTTTAAAGGTAATTCATTCTCTCTTGTTCATTTGTATTATTTTGCTTCTCCAACCCCTAAACTCTTTTTATTTACTTCATTTGTAACAACACCAGTATCTTAAATATACTAGGATATTGTTATAAGATTTATTCGAGCTACACTCTCACACAACCACATCAAATGGTTAAAGAACATACGGTTTTCGTGGATGGCGAAATTCTGCCTCCCGAAACGATGATTGTTCAATACTCATTTAAAACCTTCCAAGGTGGCCATTATGATATTTTTATATATGATATATAATATTTTTATTCTTTCCTTAAGCTTTTTTATTTTTCATTTATGGAATACCATTATTGTTTCCATTATGGGTAAACACGATATCTTCATTTTAGGAAGTGCAGACTACCACCCCCTGAAAGTGATTTGATTCGTTAATACCATATGTGGGATGTGTAAATGATAATTTTAATGATATTATATATGTTATTATACTGGAATTATCATATAATCTTATACCATTATGATTCCATTCTATAAAATACAAAATAGAAATGAAAGTAGCGTTCATGCGTACGTACGGCTTACCGTCTCCATGAACGGTGCATTTCATTTCTTACCTCTAAATGATTATGTAATATTATAAATAAATGTATATGTTGGATATATATGATATATATGATATCCAAATCAGGAATGTCATTCTGGATATAAAGAACCTTTGACCACATGAACAACATGTAATTGTAAGAAGTCCACTTTCGACTTAAGAACCAAATATTGAAAAAACAAACATTATTAACTTAAATGGTTACATAATGTTTATAAAATGTCAATAAGTGATATAAAATGAATAATGAACTTTAAAAAGGTTCTTAATAAAGTATAAATTAACTCAAATTTATTATTCAGGACGTTAAAGAACGATCGCGTCAAGTCGGACCCGAGGTAAGTGACTTCGTCTCAATCTCCTTTCATTGAGGCATATTTCGTTTTATACACAACTTTCTTTTATACGGTGTATAAACCCCTTTTAATTTTACTTTTATAAAAAAGGAATCCTTTTCTACAAAGCGCCTTACTAAATGACAAAAAGGAATGTTTTTTTAATGTACGCGGTGACAACGACCTTTTCCGCCGCCGCGAGTATTATTTGGTCTTTGGCTTCCTCAACAAGCCATTACGTTTTTAAAATGAAATAAATACCATATACTCTTTTATGTATTTTGGTATTGAAAATGGTTTTGATAAAGGATTCTATTATGATATATTATGACTGAATTGTGGAAATGTTATCATTCCTTTATATTGGTTTTATGTTTTATGATTTTATATTGGTACTTGGAAATTTGACGGGTGGTTACGTGATAAACCATATGACGGGTGGTGCCGTGAATACCAGGACGGGCGGTTACGTTATAACCTCCAATGCATTGGGTATGGAAGTCGTCCGTATGACTATTCCATTAAGAATGTATGGAAATTGGCCGTATGGCTATTCCATTAAGTGATATGTGTGGAAGTCGACCGTATGGTTATTCCACTTAAGTATGTTTATGTCCCAAGATACCTTTATATATGTTAGGTGTTATTTATATGGGTTTTATGGTAATCCTTTGGTTACAAAAAGTTATGTAATGATACTTTATTCAGTGAAGAGTTTTTACTACTTCATGAAGGTGAATGTATTACTTTGATATTGTATACATGGTTTACTTGATGTTTGAAAAACTAACAGTTTTCATTCTTTGTGTATCCCTTACTGAGTTTTTTATGCTCACCTTAAGTTTTTTTGAAATGTTTTTCACAAGACTTAATGTGGAATAAGGTCAAGGATGGGGTCAAGGGAATGTCATGCTATATAAAACATGGAACTAGACATGTTTCTTTTAAGAGTTTTTTTATTATGGAAACTTAGTAGAAGTGACTACTTTGTAATCTTTTGAGATGTAAAAGTTATGTTCTAATTCTCTAAAACTCTAAACCTGAAAAGATCCTCAACGTGAATTATTCATTTAATTCAATATTAAGTAATGTTTAAGGTCGGGGCCTTATAGTTGGTATCAGAGGTCAGTTTAGACAACTTTAGGAGTTAGAAAAGTGTTAAATTATAATATGATTGAAATGATATAGCATTTACGGATTACCATGTTGCTTCGCCTAAGATATTTCTGTGTTCAGAATCGTTTTCCACAGAGGAAACAATGAAAATATGTTGGGATGACATCAGGAGGAAGGCAACCTTCTAAATCAGCATCCTGAGACGGTCGGAATCAGAACTGAGCAGTTTGCTGCAGTGATGGAACAGTTGAATCAGGCTATAAATGCTAGTGGTATCCATGCACGAGATCAGCCAGATCAACCGCAGAGGAACATGTCATTGGTGGAACATTTCATGAGGCAACATCCCCCATCATTCAGAGGATCATCTAACCATGTGCAAGCTGAAGGGTGGATTAAAGTACTGGAGAAGATTTTTGATGTCATGGGATGTTCAGAACATCAAAAGGTTAGTCTTGCTGTTTACCGTTTTGAAGATGAAGCTGATCAGTGGTGGTCGACGGTGAAAAATATCAAGGATAGTGATGAGATTGAGGATCATCACTGGGATTAATTCAAAGGTATGTTTCTTGAGAAATATTTTCCTAAGGTGGTTCGTCTTAGGATGGAAAAACAGTTCCTAGAATTGAGGCAGGAGGATGATTCAGTGGCTGCTTATGAAGCAATGTTCACTCGATTGGCAAGGTATGATCCAAACTTCATACGAGATCTTGATAGTAAAATAAACCGTTTTTACTCAGGGTTAAAGCCAAAGTATCGAAGGGATTTAGCTTCTCGTGAGTTCAAAAGTTATGAAAAACTTGTTCGATGTGAGGAGAAGGTGGAAATGGAGTTTGCCGATGATCAGGTGTTCTATGACAAACAACAGAATAAGAGGTCTAGTTGGCAGGAAAAGGGGACGAATTCATCAAAGAAGCAAGGAGGTAAGAAAACCAAATATCCATCCTGTGAGAAGTATTGTAAAATGAATCCTGGAGAATTTTTATCCAAGTCTGGTAAGTGCTTTCGGTGTGGTAAGTATGGTCATATTTCTCGTAACTGTAAGGAAGATGATCAAGCCGGCAATGAAAAGCCAACGGTAAGATGTTTTAAGTGTAATGAAATGGGTCATTATGCAAACGAGTGTCCAACGAAGAACTCAACTGGGGGAATGCAGCCAGACTACAAGCAGAAAGGGGTGGTGAAATCCTTTGCAACAACTTCAGCAGATGTTGGTCCATCGAATGAAGTGGTATCAGGTACCCTATTTTTTTGTTCAGATTATGTCAATGTGTTGTTTGATTCAGGGTCTACACACTCTTTCATTTCTGAGAAGTTTTCTAGTAAATTGGAAATTCCATATCAAGATATGAATCATGAAATTATGGTAAAAACACCCAGAGGGAACGTTAGACAAAAAGGAATTATAAGAACCTTCCAATCCTTGTGTGTGGAAATAATCTACCAGCAAACCTTATTGTTTTTCCTCTAGTAGAGTTTGATGTTATTTTGGGCGTGGATTGGATTTCTGTTTATCATGCTAAGATTGACTGCAGAGCTAAAATGGTTTCTTTTCAGAAAGATTTTCAGTTTGTGTACAAGAATAAACCCTTGATTTTGATAACATATCAGGAAGTTCAGAAACTAGTAAAAGATAGAAATGAATGTTACCTTGCACATTTTGTTGAAAATAAAGGAACTGTTCAGATTAATGATTTTCTAGTGGTAAATGAGTATCTTGATGTTTTTTCTGATGAGTTGCCTGGTATTATTCATGATAGGGAAGTTGAATTTACTGTTGACTTAGTTCCTGATTCTAATCCAATTTCAAAACCCCCTTATCGAATGGCTCAAGTTGAACTTTTAGAGTTAAAGAAACAATTGCAAGAGTTATTAGATAAAGGTTTCAATCGACCTAGCACATCACCATGGGGTGCTCCTGTCTTGTATGTTAAAAAGAAAGATGGATCAATGAGACTTTACATTGATTATAGAGACTCGAATAATATTACTGTTAAGAACAAGTATCCTTTGCCTCATATCGATGATTTGTTTGATCAGCTCTAGGGAGATCAGTATTTTTCGAAGATTGACTTGAGGTCGGGGTACCATCAGCTGAAAGTAAAAGAAGCAGACATTCCGAAGACTATGTTCCGTACTAGATATGGCCATTATGAATATTTAGTTATTCCTTTTGGTTTAACCAATGCACCTGCTGTATTCATAGACCTTATGAATATAATTTTCCATGAGTTCTTGGATAAGTTTGTGGTTGTTTTCATCGATGATATTTTGGTGTTTTCTAAAATTAAAGAGGAGAATGAAAGTCATTTAAGGGTTATTTTGCAAACCTTAAAAGAAAATAAACTATATGGAAAATTCATCAAGTGTGAGTTTTGGTTACAAAAAATTTCTTTCCTAGGTCACATTGTTTCAAAAGATGGCATAACTGTTGATCCTAGTAAAATAAAAGTTGTTGAAGAATGGCCAAGACCCACAAATGTAACCGAGATCCGTAGTTTTCTTGGTTTGGCAGGTTACTACCGAAGTTTTGTTGAAATTTTTTCATGGTTATCTAGTCCGATGACTAAGATAACTCGTAAGGGTGTTAAGTTCATCTGGACAAAATAATGTGATGACTGTTTTCTGGAGTTGAAGAGAAGATTGGTGAATGCTCCAGTTTTGGCACTTCCTTCCAGGAATGGTGAGTTTTTTATATACAATGATGCTTCGTTGAAGGTACTTGGCTGTGTCCTTATGCAGAATGATCAGGTAATTGCTTATGCTTCAAAACAGTTGAAAACTCATGAGGTAAATTACCCTACACATGATTTGGAATTAGCTGCTGTTGTCTTTGCTTTAAAAATTTGGAGGCATCATTTGTATGGAGTAAAGTGTGAAATATATACTGATCACAGAAGTTTAAAGTATATATTCACTCAGAAAGAATTGAACTTGAGACAGAGGAGATGGCTGGAATTAATCAAGGATTATGATTTCACAATTCATTACCATCCGAGAAAAGCAAATAAAGTGGATGATGCTTTGAGTCGAAAAAGTAATGCTTCATTAGAAATGTTGCGTTTGGAACGTGATCCTTTGGTTAAAGATTTGATAAACTTTGGCATAGAAGTTATTGGTACAGGATGTTCTTCTATTTTGTTTCAGGTATCAGTGAAATCTTCTATATCAGACAGAATCAAGCAAGCACAGAAGCGAGATAGTGAGTTGAAGAAAAAGGTAGAGGTGGTTCAGAAAGGTAAGTTTCCTGAATTCAACATTGATAATGATTATGTTTTGAGGTTTGGGAAGAGGTTATGTGTGCCTTGTGAATCACAGTTGAAGAATGAGTTGTTATGTGAGGCTCATAGTTCCCCGTTTTTAGTTCATCCTGGCAGTACTAAGATGTACAGAGATCTACGGGAGTATTACTGGTGGGATTGAATGAAAAGAGATATTGCGGATTTTACTGTGAAGTGTCTGACTTGTCAGCAGGTTAAAGCAGAGTGACAGTTACCAAAAGGGATGCTTCAGCCTTTACCAGTGCCAGAGTGGAAATGGGAAAACATATCCATGGACTTTGTTGTGGGGTTACCGGGGACATATCGAGGTAATAATGCAATCTGGTTTATTGTTGATCTCTTGACTAAATCTGCTCATTTCCTTGCTATACGAGATACTTTTTCCCTAGATAAACTTTCCCGTTTGTATCTTAAAGAGATAGTCAGGTTACATGGAGTTTCCCTCTCCATTGTATCTGATCGTGATCCCAGGTTCACATCTAACTTTTGGAACGGCCTTCAGAAGTCGTTGGGTATTGAATTAAATTTTAGTACAGCTTTTCATCCTCAATCAGATGGGCAGTCAGAACGAACAATTCAGACCTTGGAGGATATGTTACGAGCTTGTTCGATGGATTATCAGGGAAGTTGGGACCAACATCTTTTTTTGGTTGAGTTTTCTTATAATAACAGCTTTCATTCCAGTATACAGATGGCACCATTTGAGGAATTATATGGGAAGCGGTGTCGAACCCCGACATTTTGGGATGAAGTGGGTGAAAGTAAGCTGATGGGACCAGAATTGGTAGAATAGATGGCAGAAAAAGTTCAGTTGATTCAAAAGCACATGAGAACAGCTCAGAGCAGGCAGAAGAGTTATGCGGATAACCGGAGAAAGGATCTATCTTTCGAGGTAGGTGATCATGTTTTTCTCAAGGTTTCTCCTTGGAAAAGTGTGATGAGATTTGGTAAGAAAGGAAAGATGAGTCCAAGGTTTATTGGACCATATGAAATTCTGGAGAAAGTTGGATCAGTTGCCTACCGAGTGGCTTTACCTCCGAGTTTATCTCAGGTACACAATGTTTTTCATGATTCAATGTTGAGGAAGTATATGCCAGATACATCTCATGTTTTGAGTCCAGAGGTAGTTCAGCTGGAGGAGAACCTATCTTATGAAGAACAACCAGTCCAGATTCTTGACCACAGGGAGAATGTGTTACGGAATAAGGTGATTCATCATGTAAAGGTTTTGTGGCAAAACCATGTGATTGAAGAGGCAACATGGGAATCTGAAAATGTTATGAGGGATAAATACCCCCACTTATTTTGATAAGTGAATAAAATTGCGAGGACGCAATTCCCAAAAGGGGGGAAGGATGTAACATCCCAGGTAATTAAAGAATAAAGAATTTTCATATTTATTAATATTTACGAATTAAATATTAATTTTAATTAAAAGGGGTTTCTACGTTCGATAGCGTACTCGATACGCAACGATGAGTTTCTTTGAAAATTTACGTTGCACACAAGTAATAAAATAATATTATTTTAAATGTTAGTTAACAAGTAGCCATTGTAATGGCGGGAATGGATAGAAATAACTAAAATATGATTATATATGTTTTAAATGTTTTTACATTTACCCAATAAAAGTTAAAGCCTCAAAATACGGAAAGAGTTCAATTTTAGGCATTTATACCCTAATTTTCACTAAGGGTTCACTTATCACCTTTTAACGACGAACCATCATTAAATATAGTTGTGATAAATCTTATAAATTCTATTGGACCAAAAATAACTCTTCTTTAGAATCGGGACATCAAAATTTACTTTGTGTAAATTTTTGGTACCTTTCCGATAATGTTCATTTTTTAATGAATAGTGTAAAATGTTGTATTTTAATTCAAAACCACTTTTTAATCTATTTTATTTATATTATTAGATTATCTTTTGAATTGGTTTTAAAGTGAAATTAGAAAATATTTTTACCATTAAATCCAACAGTGGTCGTTGGAATTAATTTCACTTTGAAATCGGACTTAAACTAGTGTCAACCTTTTGATACCTATTGTTTAATAAAAAAATGATATTTGCTCTGACAGCGGGAATTAATTATTAAATTAATTAAAGTTACTTATATGTTTTGAATTTTTTAAAATAGACTTCATTTTTGAATTCGTAATTTCAAATATAGCTTAGGGTGAATTTTTGGTAATTTTCTGAAAAACTTCAATTTTGATGAATAGTGAAACCACTAAGTGGTACTTATAAAAATTGATTTTCCATTTAAATGAAATTTTGCCATCATTGTGTTTTGATTTTCAAAAATCCGACATACATGGTTGTCATTAAGAAGTAAAATGTGGTTCAATGAGATTAAAATAATTTTTTGGTGAATAGTAACTTATTAAGTTTTTAATCGCGATTAGTGGTAATTAGTGTAGTTTAAGATAAAAATAATGTTTTAATAATATGAGATGAGCATGAAACATGTCCTACCCTCATTGGATGTGTCATGGCCGACCAAGAAAAGCCATGGTTCAACTTGGGGACCCCATGGAGCCACGTTGTTTGGGTAATGACATAAATAACTTTTTATTTAATGTAAAAGTAAAAATGACACAAACATAATATGTTTTACAAAAACAATTTTTACATGAGGATATAAAGATCAGATTTATGATTATAAATAGTCATTGGAAAGATAAAAATATTTCCTACATCATAGTATTTGTTTTATAATTTTTAGACATTAAATAAATTAAATTATTTATGACATAATAATGATGCAGCGATGACATCATTATTTGACGATTTAAATAAAATGAAAAGACAATGTAAAATATATGAACTAAACATGTCCAAATCAAATTGGATGGGTGTATTTAGAACCATTATCTCCTTATCCACTAATTATATCACTTTGGGACCTTTTAAAACCGAAACACATTTTCAAATAAAGTAATATTTCTTTACTTTCCAAAACTGCCCCTCCTCTCCTCTTATAAAAGGCCCCCACCTCTACCACCTTACACACACTCCTCAAGCCTTTGGCTCGGCCAACCCCTACCCATTTACTCTCTCCACATCCCTCTCCTCGTCCTAGAGGATTCCCTTTGGGCATAATCCTTTCAAAGGAAGCCTTTAGGCTCAAATCAAAAGAAGTTACACTTTTAATGGTAATTCATTCTCTCTTGTTCATTTGTTTTATTTTACTTCTCCAACCCCCTAAACTCTTTTTATTTACTTATTTTGTAACAAAACCAGTATCTTACATATACTAGGATGTTGTTATAAGATTTAATCGAGCTAAACTCTCACACAACTACATTAAATGGTTAAAGAACATATGGTTTCCGTGGATGGTGAAATTCTGCATCCCGAAACGATGATTGTTCAATACTCATTTAACACCTTCAAAGGTGGCCATTATGATGTCACTATTTTTATATATGATATATAATATGTTTATTATTTCATTGAGCTTCTGTATTTTTCATTTACGGCATACCATTATTGTTTCCATTATGGGTAAACATGATATCTTCATTTTAGGAAGTGCGGACTACCGCCCCCTGAAAGTGATTTGATTCGTTAATAGCATATGTGGGATGTGTAAAGGATAAAGTTAATGATATTATATATGTTATTATACTGGAATTATAATATACTCTTATATAATTATGATTCCATTCTATAAAATACTAAATAGAAATGAAAGTAGCGTTCATGCGTACGTACGGCTTACCGTCTCCATGAACGGTGCATTTCATTTCTTACCTCTAAATGATTATGTAATATTATAAATACATGTATATGCTGGATATATATGATATATATGATATCCAAATAAGGAATGTAATTATGGATATAAAGAACCTTTTAACACATGAACAACATGTAATTGTAAGAAGTCCACTTTGGACTTAAGAACCAAATATTGAAAAAACAAACATTATTAACTTAAATGGTTACATAATGTTTATAAAATGGAAATAAGTGATATAAAAGGAATAATGAACTTTAAAAACGTTCTTAATCAAGTATAAATTAACTCAAGTTTATTATTCAGGACGTTAAAGAATGATCGAGTCAAGTCGGACCCGAGGTAAGGGACTTCGTCTCAATCTCCTTTCATTGAGGCATATTTCGTTTTATACACTACTTTATTTTATACGGTGTATAAACCTCTTTGACTTTTACTTTTATACAAAATGAATCTTTTTCTACAAAGCGTCTTACTACA
Organism: Viscum album; assembly: GCA_963277665.1. NCBI lineage: Eukaryota > Viridiplantae > Streptophyta > Magnoliopsida > Santalales > Viscaceae > Viscum > Viscum album. The sequence goes on from OY728120.1 coordinate 1,611,274,392, forward strand.
TGACAAAAAGTAATGTTTTTTTTAACATACGCGGTGACAACGACCTTTTCCGTCGCTGCGAGTATTATTTGGTCCTTGGCTTCCTCAACAGGCATTTATGTTTTTAAAATGAAATAAATACCATATACTCTTTTATGTATTCTGGTATTGAAAATGAATTTTATAAAGGATTCTATTATGATATATTGTGATTGAAATGTGGAAATGTTATCATTACTTTATATTTGTTTTATGTTTTATGATTTTATATTGGTACTTGGACATTTGACGGGTGGTTACGTGATAAACCATATGACGGGTGGTGCCGTGAATACCAGGACGGGTGGTTACGTTATAACCTCCAATGCATTGGGTATGGAAGTCGGCCGTATGGCTTTTTCATTAAGTATGTATGGAAATTGGCCATATGGATATTCCATTAAGTGATATGTGTGGAAGTCGACCGTATGGTTATTCCACTTAAGTATGTTTATGTCCCAAGTTACCTTTATATATGTTATGTGTTCTTTATATGGGTTTTATGGTAATCCTTTGGTTAAAAAAAGGTAAGTAATGATACATTATTCAGTGAAGAGTTTTTACTACTTCATGAAGGTGAAGGTATTACTTTGATAGAGTATACATGGTTTACTTGATGTTTGAAAAACTATCAGTTTTCATTCTTTGTGTATCCATTACTGAGCTTTTTATGCTCACCCCATGTTTTTTTGAAATGTTTTTCAAAGGACATAATGTGGAATAAGGTCAAGGATGGGATCAAGGGAATGTCATGCTATATAAAACATGGAACTAGACATGTTTCTTTTAAAAGTTTTTTTTATTATGGAAACATAGTAGAAGTGACTACTTTTTAATATTTTGAGATGTAATAGTTATGTTCTAATTCTATAAAACTCTAAACCTGAAAATATCCTCAACGTGAATTATTCATTTAATTCAATATTAAGTAAGGTTTAAGGTCGGGGCCTTATAATTATGACCCAAATTTTTCATCTAAACCATTCAACATCAAAATGAAAACATGAATAAAATACATACAATAGTATTTTTTTGGATTATAATTCTAAGAAATTATGAAAAAAATACACAATCAATACAAAAGTCATTAAAATAAAATTTCTCTTATTTAACCTATCATTTGTTATTTTAGAAAAGGTTATCAATTTCATCATTGAGAAAACATTTTTAAAAATGAATCATTCAATTTTTTTTAAAACCATGGGAAAAGTATCCTAATATGGGTCAGATAAAATTATTAGTTAGTGAAATAATAATCATTAACAAAGGAATATCATTAATTATCATTATATTTCATATGGGTATTATGATACAATCAATGTGCATGATTTTTTGAACATATTCATACCCATCAATACTTGGATAATTATATATAAAAACATGGAATATGAAATAGATATTATAATCTACAATAATAATACAAGTGATATCAATATAGGTCATTAGAAATAATAAAAACCCATAAAAAGAATAAGGAAAAAAACAAAATTAATATTGAGAAATTGTTATACTTTTCATTATTATAAATTGAAAAACCCTTAAATCGACTTCCATACTAGTCACTAATACAAATAGAATTCACATACATTTGACTTTCTTACCTAATTAATTGGAGGGATATCATGAAGCAACTCATATTTGTATTGTCATGATACCTCATATATTTAGTTTATCTAGGAACAATCCATCATTGGAAAATAATTTTACCACCTGCCAAATTTCCATGTATATAAAATATTTTATTTCATTATAAAATAATTGAAACAATAATTTTCCATTTTTGAAAATGACTTATCCATGTAAAAAATGTTAGTTATATAGTAATTTCATTCAAACATGTTTAGAACAGGGAAAATAAATTTCTTCGATAACAATATATTTGAATCATGATTAGCCCATGGAGAATGAATGTGTTCTATACCTATACCTTTAGAACATGATTGACCCATATGAATGAAATATGTTTAATAATAAACCATTTAGATCATAATTAAACTATAGAGAAGAAATGGATTCAATAAAAATATATTTAAAACATGATTGAACGTTTAAAAAGAATATGGTCCATAATAATCTCATTTGGACAGGATAAACACATGAAAAAAATGATTCTATAAAAAAATTTCATAACGTCATTAAACTATGGAAATGAAATTAATTCTATAAGATTTTCATAGAAACATGTTTAGTAAGTGAAAAATAAACAACCTCAAATAAAATATCATTGAAAAAATCCATCAATAAAAAATGATGATGAAATCATTAAAAAATATCCCTAGTGAGTATAAGTAATAATAATTTCTATTGATGAGGATTAAAGGAAATATCATCCAAACATTCAGGGGGAAAATAACCTCTATACACTATAAAGAGTCCCATAAAACCATGAAAAATCATAATAGTTTTACCCATAAAGGAAATACATTAATTGAAATCTCAAATATCATTATAATAAGAATATTAACAATATATAATTTCAATGAAGAAGCATACATACCTCATAAACTATGATATGCGTAAAGCATAACAAACCTCTCCAAAAATGTAAATTGTGAAAAAAACAATTACCACATTAGTAACATTAAAACCATAAAAACAATGAAATATATATTATAAATGGATCTGTAAAAACAAAAAAATTATGTGTAAGAAAAATAAAATAATTTCATGTGTAATATATAAACTACACAACAAATTTAGCTGGGGAATTTAGATTATATCACCCAAAATTAATGTTATATGAGAAAAACCCTTACAATTATTGTATCACGACCGTCAGATTTAATAAATGAAATTATAATTTAAAAACAAATTAAATCAACACCCCAAAAACATGAAATATTGGATAATATAATAATAAGTAATTTAACACATATTATATTCATAATCTAACCTTGTATGTAGATATCCAACCCAATGAATGGAAATTGGGTTATGAAATATAATAAAACTATGGTAAAATTTGAATTAGAAACTATAAAAGTAATATTAATAAAACAAATCCATTATATACATTGATGATATAATAATTAATTACATATTATATAAAAATTGTAGTAGATATCTGACATAATTGTAACTTGCTGCATAATAACAAATAATCCTCAATTGAATGTAAATTGAGACAAAACCTTTTTACAAGAGTCTAATTTTTTGGATTTTCCACTATCTCCCTAACTAATTAATGTATGTTACATATTTAATTGTTTAATAACCTTTTAAAATTATATTATAACTCTTGTTTCACATATAATATAATTATATAAAATTATACAGTCAATAATGTTTATGCCAGATGTTTTGACCATATTCATATCATGTATCCAAACTAAGTTTCATAGGTCGACGATAGTCAATGAGGTCATCATTTAAACATATAAATAATATTATATATTATATTATTTTCAAATTTTAACATCAATTATTTTTTCAATATGATAATTTAAATATGGATCTGAAAATTTAACCGATTGTTTGATCATGGAGATTGTAGGCCATGCGTATGAATAGTTTGCATGCCATTTTTCAACGATCGTAATGGGATGAAGGAAGGTAAATTTATCATCACAAAGATAATATCCTAAATAAAATATTATTGAATTATTTTTGTTATATATAACATTCTTATGATGTGGTGATGAATGACTAATAGTCACATCACTTCGAGGATGAGGTAGTCCACACTTCTGAAAAAACATTGTCACTAATTCAATGTGTGAAATGCAATGAAAAAATGATCTGATATATGTAAAAATATATTATTATGACATGAATAGAAATATTATTTTATTTATATCATATATTTTTATTAATCCAATCATTAATACAATTCATGTAATCGGTGAATATATAGCATCAAATTGATGTGGTGGTAGTCCACACACCCACAAAAGATGTTATCATATTCCAACACAGTATAAAGAAATCGGGGATGTATCATAAAATTATTACATTATTATGAAAAAATTATATTTATCATAAATACCGTATAATATCATAATTTCCATTATAATTTCTTTCCGTAATAGGTGGTAAATTAAAAATGGATGATATTATTTCACAAAGTGGTAAATGACCAAAAACCAAAAAGGGGATTTCATATCACATTTGATAGAAGTGTGTGTAGGTGTATATAAATACCATAACATAACAACACATTAAAATATTTATAATGGGTGGTTATTATATAATAATATAATAAGAAAAATGAATTTGTTGTATAAATGAATAAAACAAACAGGATCATTGTAGAATGTATCTTTTTGGATAACTCCTTTTGGTTTACACCAATGAACATCCTTGGATATATTTCTTCCCAAATGCAGACATATAGTATGGAAGGAGTTATTTTTATAGATTATTTTTAATGGTTTTTGAAAATCAAAATGGATTGATAGCCGTAACTCATTGCAAAAGTGGATTTACTTTTTTAATGTTGAGGGGGATTGTTCTTATTGTAAATACAAAAAGATAAACATTATTGATAGGTATCCCTCACATAATATATCTAAATAAATGATCAAAATAAAATAAAATAGTTTATAATATGTAACTATTCCACTCAAAATTGATTTTTAAATGTTTCTAAATAAATTAGCACATTTATATTATTGTTTAACCACTATGTAATCTCAATTTTACATTAATCCCTATATTTAATTTTAATACATTCACAAATATATTTGGTGAAAAAAATAGTAAACATATTAGAAAAAATAAATAATCTTGATTCCAAATATTGAATCTATTTTTAAAATTCTAATCACATTTCTAGTAGAAATTAAATTAAAATCTATCCCACAGATGTGATTGCAAATATGGGTTTTAAAGTGATAATGATCAAAAAATTATTAATTCCATATATCTAAAATCACAATCAAAATTATTCCAATGAAATAAATCTAATTTATTGCTATAAAATTAATATGAATATACTAAAAAAAATTAAATTATAAATTAACATTATAAATTCTCTAGATTAAAATACTTTTTTCGATTAAAATTCTTTTTTATTCATTATTCATTAAAATATGAATGTTTTCTGAAAAATACTAAAAACTCCCATAATGTAAAATTTTATAGTCCAATTAATAAATGAGTTGTTTATTTTTTTGATGTAAAATATATAAAAGAGACCGAATTTATTTTTAAATTATGTATTCTATTAAATGGAAATAAAACTTCTGTTTAGAAAAATTCACCCTTTGAATGCATAAAAGTGGATTTTCTATTAAATTATTCTTATAATACTTGTCAGAAAAACATAAAAATATTTTATTTAATAAATGAATTATAAAATTTAATTAATATAATTCATTTATAGTGAGTAATTTTTTTTCTGAAGATTAAATAAAATTGAGGTCCTATATATTGTTTCATAAAAACAAATCATTTATTTAATGATGGTTTTTATTTTCCATTATAAATAATTTGTAACAAAAGGAATAATATTATAGAAATCTATAAACCATATATTCTTAATCTAGTTAATAATACTAATTCAGGCCATTCTAGTGGCTCAGTGATAATGGTTTGTGAAATATATATTATTAATAGTATATTTTCCCCTGTTATGACTAGGCCTTAAGTGCAACATATGTTATTAAATAAACCCAGTGCTATGTGAAAATAAAGATAAACCTGGTTTTGTGGAAACAACAATCTAAACAATTCATTTCAATTCACACAATCTATCAAATAATTTAAATTAATTATAAGGAATATAATTTTTAAAATATCAAGATGTTACACTAACTGTAATTCTTACTCGATTACTTCATTAAAGTTACCCACAAAAATGAATAGTGGATGACTATTATTTAATTTTCACGATTATATATTGATGGAATTATATAATGATGTAACTAGATGAATAAAAACCTAAAATTTCAACAAAATAAGGTACTTATATAATTACATATAATTTGATATTATTATATGTGTTCATATGTATGGTTAAATGAAGTGATATTAATGGATATTAATAATATTAAATTTTTTCAGTAATATAAAGGTTTTTCAGTAATTAATCATTATTTAATTATATATTCATACACATAAACTGTGAAATTATAAATTCCCTCTCAATGTGTGAATTTAATTTATCCCTAAACAATGATCAACATGAACTATTATAAGTCATAATTAAATATAATATTAATTGTGAGTAATTTTTATATATATATAAAATATTCTCAAGTGGTGTAAAATAGGATCGAATTGTAATGACTGATTATGTACACCACATTGACAATGATTGAATATTAATTTTATAAAATAGTGTTAAATGTGTTAGATTTTTATATATATATCCCCGAGGGGAGTGAGATTCATATCATGAAAAACATGATATTTGGATCATTTCTTATAAAACGATTAAGGAATATCTAATTAGGGGGTAGTTGGATATGTTCTTTATCATTTCATTGGTTTTAGGTTAATCCAAATATGATTATTCTTCTCATATAAAATTTATGAAATATATGATCTCAATTTAGATAGGTTTGAGGGGTTTATAACAATTAAATAAAAATATTATGATGTTCTTATCTACATAAGTGAGTGAAATGTGATGTTTTCATATACATATAAGAGATACATGTGCTGTATTCATCAACCTAGTATGTCTATACCCAAAAACATTATGACATACGAGTAGATATACAAAAATTACATTGTTTATCTCCCATCATCACATGACTTCATGGAAAAAAGGACCATATTAAAATTTATGATGGAAAATGATAATGATATTGGATTTGGGTATAATGATACATGCTTTTAGTAGAGATCATGGTGGATAAAATTATAGATTAGGTAGTGATGATTCTTTTATTGAGTAAACTTTTTAAAAAAACCCAATTAATTCCATTATTCATATATATTTACTACACTAAAAAATTTGAAACAATGACTACTAATCAGAAAAGTATTTCTAAATTATCTAAAAAAATAGTAAATTACTATTCACATGGTGTATCATATTATGTGATGCTCTTTGGAATTGATGATTGATTTAAAATGGTTTTCTCGAAACCAAAAAAAATCATTTTTGATCGGTTTTCATATATTATTTGGTATTGTATAATATAAGGTTAAATGTCACAAGATCAATCAACATTATGTTCAAGTAGTTGATAGAAATAGGTATTTCTGAAACCCAATTGGATATGATATTTAGATTCTCAATTTCATATGATATATATATTTCATATGTTAGTATATATGGTAACATAGCATATCATACACCTTATTAAAAAATTTCATAATACTTGGATATGATTAAATCATTAAACATCATAAAATAATTAATAATATAATATTATACTATTTTATAAGGCATTGTTTTTTGTAAAATAATATTATATGATTAACTCTATAGAATAATTGATTGGCAGAAAAATCATAAGTGTTTTAACATGATTTTTCATCCCAATATGATATCAAAATTGTGTATATATCATATAAAGAAATGCATGGGATGATCATAAATGAATTCATGTGATGTGAATATTAAATGTATGGAACAAAACCCTCAAATTTAATCATAAAAGTTAAATAATGACCACATTTGGATGTCTCGATGACAACACAATTTTCAAATCCCGTTAATATAATTTTAGATATTGTATTCTCCCGATACATTGTATTTTTACATATTCAATGATCTTATATTTTTCCTAAATTACCTTTTATTATTATAGTATATCACTATTTAATGAAGGATACCTCCTATGGAAGGGGTGTTTTTGTTCGTTGAATGGATAAATTATAGAGAATATATTCAGATTGTTACCTTTTTGAGGTCTTATAAAAACAAATGATTCATGATAGTGTCAGTGTAATTAATTAGTGAAAGGTACGTATATATATATATATATTCGTTTCAAGAATATTCATTCATGTATTTATATTTTCTAATGTATTTTACTATATTCAAGTAGTGTTTTTTAATCCCTAAATACCCAATAGCCAATTGTCATATGATTGAAAAAGTAAATTATGATTATTATGAGTTTTTATAAAATTAATATTAATTAAATTTTAATCAATGGTTCTTCATTACCATATATAATAAGATTAATTTATATATAATTATTCTTTCGATTCATAATTGTATGATTTTTTGAGATGTATCAATTAAAAAATCAACACCAAATATGATCATTCTAAAGTGTTTTTTGATATGGAATCGTTAAAATATTTTGGTTATTACATCAAAATTATATATAATAAAACGTCCCCATTAGAGGGAATATCCAAGAGAATATTTAATTGACCCGAATTCCAATGACATTACCATGATTTTTTATTATATGGGTTATCCATGTTAGGTTGTTTTCATAGGAATGAAGGTTAGTAACTCGATATATATTCTATCGTTGAGGATTAGACCCTTACCGAGATAGATATATGTTATCATATAATTTGGATGTGGATAAATAATCACCATAATATGGGGAAGTGGATGGCTCTCATATTTAAATTATTTCATCAAAAATTATATCCCCCCAGTCCTTAGACAAAGTAAACCATGAGCGAATTTTCCAATGCCTTGAAATATTGTTTCGTATTTGGGTTATGTAGTTTTATTATTTATTTATAATCTTATATGTTTTCAATATATATTCATATAAATTATTCCTATTATATTATAAATAAATTACATTATAATTACATGTCCATATTAACAATCAATTAACATTGGAAAAATATCATTCATTGTAAAAACAATAAGGATTTATGACTGATTATTTTTCATTTAAATTAAAATTCAATCTTCTACTCTATCTTTTTTTTAATATTTTATATTCCATTATATAGATATATCAAAATCATTTATCAATTATATATTGATATTTATTCTATTTAATTATTACATTCATGCAGACTATGATGTGGGATATAAACTTTTCTCTCTTCATTTTAAGCTAATAGATATTTCTAGAGCTTATTAAAAAATAATTTACTACATTATTTATTCAAATAATCATATTATTTCCATTTTCCTTATTTTTTATGTATTTAAATTAAAATAATATATTCAGTTGAATATGATTACCTCTCATATAATGAAAATGTAAATGATAATCCAATAAAATATCTTATGAACCCACCAATTTAGGAACATTTCATTATTATGGATTCCCACAGATCTATATCCAAGATAAAGGATTATATTAATTAAAAAACTATATATTATAATTTTTAATAATATTTTTCGGTAGTTATATCTATTTTTGTATCTTCAATATTTAGTTGTAAAAATTTATGTTATATGAGATTGTTATAAAACCCATCAAAATGGTATTATTGGTTGTAATTATTATTCATATCAATGATTCTTGTAATATTTTGTTCCACATTGAAAGAAATTTTTTTAAAATATTATGATGTGTTGGGTGGTCATAGAATTATACATCTATTCAATAAATATGGTATTGTTTTTATCTCATGGGTTGTTATTTATAAAGAATTTATAGATAGACAAAAAAATATGTCATGTTATCATGGTAGAATGAAATTATTTAAATTTATATATGGTTTAGAATTCATATTAAACATTATATGACTAATTTCAAATGATATCTTCATTTATTTGATTATAATATTTTTTTCATTAAATATTATTATGTATTATATATATCTTATAAATAAAATATACACATAATAATCTCATGGTATTCCACCTTTCTATGACTTTTTCATTCTTAATGTCACATAATTATATTATATTATGATATCATGTAAATCAAAATAATATGTTGGTACAAAATATTGATTATTCATCTCAAGATTCCACTTCCGTCCCCATATTGGGTTTTATATCCCACACATTAAAATAACTAGTACTCGCTCGTGCATTTTCACATCTCTACATATTATTTATTATTAATAATAATCGAATACCATTTATCAAACATACTTATTCATATTAATATTGAAAAAATTTGAATAAAATTACAAATACTTAATGGAGGAATAAAATTACTGATATTGGGGAACAAAAGTTACATAATGAGTAGCATTCTATAAGGAATAAAAGTTATAAAAAAACTAACTGTGTGGAAGCAGTAGTTTTTAATAAGAGATTAATATTTATAAAAGTTGAGAAAAAATAGTAAATTTTAATTAGAAAGTAATGTTTTATGATAATGGAATTGGAGTGCATATAATACGAAAACACATTTCAAATAGTTGACAAAGAAAAAGAATATAGTAAAAACATCATACTTTTTAAATTTTGAGGAAGAAGATTGGAATTCATTTACAATTTCATTCACAATAACTAAAATGCGGGCACTGAAATAAAAAATGAAAGAGAAATCAGAGTTAAGGCAGTGGTTGAAATAATAAAAATGTAAAAAATTGAAAATAAATGGAATAATAATAAATTGAATGAGTGGGATGTTCGGGAAAAACTAAAATGGAATGAATATTTTCATCAATAATTTCATCATGGATATGGAACAATATGGAAAAAAATGACATAGATATCATAGGAAAATATGATACAAAATATGGAACTGAATAGAATAAATAGATAGACACAAATAGTTGACACCCACTTCATATTAAATGACAAAATTGAATTGAATCATAAAAATATATAAATACAATATCATGTATTGTAAGAAATATGAATACATAATATTAAAAAATAAATGGTAATATTTCTAGATGTATTGTACGAAATGTGAAAGTAATTTCAAAGAATATATACACATGAATAACTATAGAATAAATAATTGATATATACATGTCATAAAAAATTAATGAATCAAAGTGATTGTATAGACACAATTCTTTTCCTTTACAATGAATAAAGATGCCTTTCTATACAGTCAGTGGGATTATATTTGTTCATAAAAAATTAATGTTGTATACTAGAAAAAAATTAAATTAAAGACTATTGAAACAGCTTCATATTTCATCCTATCATCTCACAAACCGGTCCTCACAATGGTATGTTGTTCCTGCAAAAACAAATTCAGCTCCTCGGGTTTGTATCACTGCTTAAAATTATATTTCCACCCCATGGATTAATTACATCACTGTTGGGTCCTTCAGCTAAATCAAAATAATGGAAAATTCAAGACATGTGAATTGATAGAGGATTGGATAGAGGTAGATGAAATCATTCTATAAAACATCAGATACACACAGATGAATATAAATTAAATAGATTCAAGAATACAGGTGTATGTTATTTGAAAGGAATTCCACATGCATATAGTAATGGACTCAATAACAGAGGAATATCATCATCCGTACTTGTTCTGACCTGTAAAATGTGATGTCTTGATCTAGCCAAACATCTACATTACTAGATTTGGACTTATAATCATTTGTAGTTCCTCGTAAATAACGGCATTTTGGGATGAATGCTTCAGGCTCTAGGAAAGGATTGAAATGGATACCCTCCTGGAAATCATTTTCCCTACCAAAAAATTCATTACATGGAATTATGAAATAACAATTGTAAATAGATTTAACAGCACTCCAGAATAGTAAATTCATGAAAATGATATCTAGAATAAAATTACCCAAATACATGATTGATGAAGTATTTCTCTGCTAGATCCACCTCCATTTGAACAGCCTATATTTTCATCAATGAAATAGTTAGCAAATACACATAGGGAACATTCACAGGAATATCCCATAATATAAGAGAAGGATATAGTTTTGATAAGAAAAAAAATGATCTGGTAAATTCTATGCTAGAATTGTTAATTAAAAGTAAAATACAATAAATTAATGAATTAAATTTATAAAGTAAAGATGTAAAAAATTAATTAATGAAATGGAAAAGGAAATTAAAAAAATGGAATTGTAAATGAACCATAGAATTTTCATCCAAATTATAGCTGAGTTAAAAGTTACAGTAAATATAAAATGAAAATTCTGAAATTTATTATACATTGAGACATTTCTATGACAACCATTAAAAAATATGAGCAAAATGATATAGATTTTAAGACATTAAATGTTCAAGACATGTAAAATAAATCATATATGAGAACTATTTAAACTATTGAATCAAAAAAATAAAAGAATTGATTTAAAATATTGATATTATGAAATAGAGGATGAAGTAAAATATTATTCGGTGTTCACAATATGAATCATGTAGTGATTGGTGACTAGAAATGTGAACGCATGATGAAATTGTGATGAGATTAGGAACTAATAATTTCATTATAATGTATATGATATATTAATAAAAAAAATTAGCACCAATCTACATTATATAGAAATGAAAATAAATAAAATTACCTGGAGCTAAAATCTACTTCAACCTAAATAGATATACCCACATACATGGATGTGGGAAAATGAAATAGTTAAGATATACTTGCATGATAAGAGTCAGCATCACTGTGAGGGTGGAGGACGACTGAGAGTATGGTCTGAACCTGTTCGAGTCCAGTGTAGGAAGCTCTATGGAGTGGTTGAACACGAAGGAAACTGCCTCAGTGGTGTACACTTTTTTTAGTAGCCTGGTGAAGCATGGGCAGGAGTAGATGGAGGAGCTATCATTGGGGAAATCTAGTCTGTTCAGAATTGTATTCCTAAAACTAAGTAAACAACAACACAGAAAATAATAAAAAGCCTTAATTTCACAATATCTCCAACTGATATTACTGAAATACATTAAATTTGACATTGTGCTGAAACTGAACAATCCCAGTATAATTCATAGACTATTTTAAAAATCTAGCCTCAATCCTTTTTAAAAAATCAGCTTCCGGCTACCAACTTTTTCAAAATAATCTGTATTTTTAAACATCATTATGATAGGTACTGTGAAAAAAAATTAAAGTAGATTCCCCTTGAATAAAGCCACAGAATTCATGAACTAAATGCCACAAATTCAGATTATATGATAAATATTTTTTTAAAGGACTGTTTGTCACTAGTTTATAGTATTTAATCACTTGGACGTTGAATAGAAGTAAAGGGCTTAGATAAATTAAAGTGGATAGCACTAAAAGGGGGATAATACTCTTCTAATGTTTTCTAATGACTAAAATTGAACAAAGTTTTACAAAAAAATAACAAAATTCTTTAAGTCATCATGGTCCATATCATGATTACTATGTAAAACCAAATTCTTTTGGACGAATACTGAAACAATTCCATTCAATTTATTGGACAACATATATTTTAGTACGGTATATACTGAAGAGAATCATATAACTTCAGCAAAACACAGCAGTAGGAAATTTGCCAAGAAATATCTTACTCATGCTGAAATAGTTCTAGAATCTGTCCACAGAATTCATGCAGCCCCTCCAAGATACATATCCTAGAATTTTAATCATAAAGATGAATGAAATAAGGATAATTGTGCTCTAGATATGTATATGAAAAACATGTACTGCAAAAAAAATTAATAAAGAATCTTGAAACATTGGAAAAATCATTACATTTGTCAGTTTTTATAGAGCGGCGACATGGTCACATGAAATACAAGAGTGTGGTAGTTTAAATTATACTTCTATCAATGAAAAGAATAAAATATTTCTATTTACTAAAATAAAAAAAGAAATATAAGATATGGAGGAAGTGAGAGAAAGGGTTATGATTAGGGGATTCAACCATTTCATGTTCCGCTCTAAATGATTTCAATACATACATAAATTAAAAAAAATAAAATAATAGTTGAAAAGAGTAAATTTATATAGAATATGAAAAACGTATTTACTCCCTCTACCCATATTCATCAACAGGTTGAACATATGTCATGTTAATCAGAAAAATACAACAGAACACATGTGACAGTCAATCAAAGGTGTAAAAAATATTCCCTGTACTTATAATAGGAGATTCAGAAAAGAGAAAACCTCTAAATCTCTGTTCTAAAATAAATGAAACATGCCTTGAATAGTCCTACACAATGGTCACTCTCATATCCCGACCTCATAAATCCTGCATAAGAATTCCAATTATAGAATTATCAACCAAACTAAGCCTTGCAAAGTGTTCTTGATGAAAGATCAAATTAAAAAAGGGACAATCGTGTCACATAAGGACAACTGTGCTCTAATGATTCATTGGAAAACATGTACAACAAAAGATATTAACAAATAATATTGAAACATTCACAAAATCATTACTGTAGTCAATTTTTATAGAGATGGGACATGGTCACATGCATTACAAAAATGTCGTAGTTTAAATTATTCTTCTATCAGGGAAAAGAATAAAATATTTCTATCTACTAAAATCAAAAAAGAAATATATGAAAATGAGGAAGTGGGATAAAGGGTTATGATTAGGGTATTCAACCATTTAGAAGGATTCATCCATACCTTTGACAATAAATCAAATCTTTAGGCACAATATTTTCTCATTGTCAATGTCGCACCTCCATGAAAACATAGTATTTTCATGTCGCATACCTGAGAAAAACAAATCATACCTACAAAACATAGTCAGATAGTTCAATTTAAGATAGCATAAAATAAAAAAAAGATCAAATGAAATGATAGTAGTTCATTTTGAAGCAGCAAAAGGCGACCTTGCTTGCTGAAAAAAAAATCAAATTGAACATTTTTTACAGGATAAAAATGACCAAAACAACTCAGACCTGGCCATCAAATCCAAATTCAAGTGTTGTCATGTGAAACTAAAGAAGAACATGATTATCGATATATCATTAACCCCTTGACTTCTAAAAAATATAAAATTGGTATGGTCTTAACCATAAATCAAATTGAGATGAAGAATTAATTGGTAAACAAAACTACATTATCAATCCTCCCTGAGCCATAAATTATATGTCTCTCTTATGTTTATCCACCACCATGCATGTAAATTGATGTCAATCATTCTATAAGCCCATTCAAATTCCTGAGGATTTAAATTATTTACTGTGCAAGGATTATAAATATGAACCTTCATATTTCAATTCTAAAATAATTAAGATCATGAATATTTCAATTATGAACCTGCATATTTAAATTTTGAAATAAATATGAGCACTCATATTTAAATTTTGAATACATATACATTACACAAATAATGGCTCTAGGAGGCTAAATAAAATGGAACACATTGTTGCCTTCGATCAATAATAAAATTAATGCATTAAAAGAATAAGAGTATCAACCATGAATTCACATATATGCAGAGAGCCATCAATCTTTCCCAAACATGAATAGAATGGTTAAATCCATAAAATCGCAAACAAATAAGGAGATTAGATGAGCTTACATAAAAAGAAGTCTAGTATTACCCGGTAATAACATCAACTGAACCATCAAATTCCCATTCAGAAACATTCTCTTCCTTGTGAACCAATTTCCTAATGAACAAATGAATCAAAAAATAATGTATGAAGTTATACATAAATGAATAGTGAAAACGTTTAATTAAATGGTCTTTAACTACAAATAAATCATGATGGGAAGAAGGGAATAAACTTCCAAGCCATTAGGATAATATACATTCTGGGGAATTATAGATTTTTTGGATCTATGAATAAGCTGTCGTAGATAGGAAGGGGTTCACAAAGATCTTGGCTTCCATCCACTATAGTGGATAGTGATGATGAAAATTGAATGAATGTCAGTAGAGAACCGAAGGAGAAGGCAACAGAAGTCGCGAGTTGGACGAGTAGGAATTGTACATATAATGAGTGCAGGTCGTAGAAGTCAACCTTCATTGATAAACCGAATTCCCTATTAGAGACCGAAGGTGAAGGGGCTGGAATGTGAAGCAACTATCAGAGGCGATGTTGCAGGAGCCAATTGTCATAGATATCCTGAGACATTTTTTAGACATATCTGAAGATAGAGGGTCGAATATTTACCTACATCCCGAAGCAACAATGTTGGAGTAGAATTTCATATGGAACCAGATAAAGGTATCAGACAGAGTATGGGATGGTGTTCGAAGATGAAGCAATAGTTGGAGGATCGGTTGCAGGAATCCTTTTTTATGGATAACCGGAATGCGGAAGTAGAGGGGAGAAAAGATGGTCAACGAAGATGATATAGGAAATGGAGGTGATGAGGAAGGATTTTAGATTGTGTGGAAACCCTAAATTAGCGATAGGGAAACTACGAGTGGGGGAGGGATGAGGAGCTCAAAACTGAAATGATAAGGATGATGAAGGCACAGGTTTGGGGCAGGAGAAGCATGAAGCGGCGGGAGGAGAAGCATGATGCAGTGGGAGGAGAAGTATGCAAATGTGGAGGAGCGAATTCCAGTTCAATGGAAGGCAGTTCTATCGAAACCCTATGTGCGGACGGAGGAGGAGGTAAACAGAGCGACGCGAAATCTCGACCTCAAGCTCGGAGAATTTTTCTTTGGTAGAATAGCCCGAAAGGCAGGGGTATTTGTGGGATGGTATTTTTTATGAGATGTGGCCTCTTTTGGAGGCGACATGTATGGCTGGAGGTACCCAACATTAGTATATATAGTGGATATCATCATCTATTGAAACCTTAGTTTTATGAAGGTTTTAAGAGAAAAAAATACATTGATATCATGATGTATTTTATAATAATATTATAAAATAAAATTATTTTCAATATAATATCATATAGTTTGAAAGTTCATTTTTCTTATAATTCCATTTTTATTTGTTAAAAATGATCATGTTAATTTAGAAAATTATGAATTTGAATATATTGTTTCCAAAGAGAATGTATGGTTCACCATATATGGTATCATAGAAGAATTCTGTGATTTCTTGGATTTAGGATATCAAAACATATGTATGGAATTCTCTAGGGATATGAACATTAGTTCCAGAAAAATAATTCAATTATTACTAGAGTGAAACTACATGGTTACAAATTTATCTCAATATATGTTGATTCATATTATATTATATTATTATATTAATTTTATTATAATAATATAGTATTATATTCGGAATAATGGACACAGTTATAAAAATTTAACCACACATTATTAATGGGTAAAAAATTCTAGGACATAAATTCATTAACAATTCGAGATTATAACATCATAGATTATATATGTATATTTATTCTTTCTATCCCATAACATGTATGGGCAATTCATCAATTATTTTATCTTCATCTGATGACATAAACCTATTATATATATATATATTTCAATTAATTTTTAATTCCATTATTAAATAAAATTTTCTCTTCAAATTTTGAACTTATGTATAATGGTATATTTTAAATAAATAACACATAAAATGTAAAATTGAAAATATTATATAATTATTTATTAATTATTAATTTATATTTTTGAAATATAGTATAAATAAAATTAAAAATAGTACAATTTTATTATAAAACAAATATATATTTTTAAGATGACCTATAAACATAATTTTCCATAAAATACCATAAATACCAAATTAGTAAAAATAAATATAATAAATAATAAATAATATGGAAATAATAGGTAAATCTCATAATATAGATATTGAAAACCCTCTGTAAAAACCATGTGATTAATAAATAGTGGAAATAATGTGTATATATAACTTGTAAAATGTCAACATAAATTTTGAAAATTCCTAAACTATCCATTATAAATATAACTATTGTAGTACCCTTACGATTAAAATTGAATCATGGGTGTCATTATTGTAAAATAATTATAAGGTAAATAGATACATTTAATATATCAAATATACATAAATATTTTAATTTCAAAAATAATTTTTTTCATGTTACTCCAAATATTTAGAATTATGAGTTATCCAGAATAATTTTTATTAACATCATTAATTCAAATTCAATAACCCATATCAATTTTCCTACATATTAGGGTTCTATTGCATCCCTAAACAAAAAATATTGATCATTTATTTTCTATTATTTTCACACTCTATTTTTTAATCCCATGTTGGCCTCCATTTCATTTTTAATTCCTATATAGGTTTTCCAATATCTAGTAAATTTATATAATATCTTCATCTTTACCATGATTTTGATTTCGATATATCAATGTTACTACTCCTCTTGTATAATCCCTTATAGAAAGTTGTTTCATTATATTTTTTGGTATCTATATTTTTGGTGAAAATAGGTATTTTTATCTTTAGGTGTTTCAACATTCCGCTATAAGATATAATTTATTTTTCTAAAAATCATTTGTCAAATGTAATATCATTTCACTCTATTCCCTCTGATCTATATATAATTCTCACCAAAGCTGGGATGGCTTCACCAAGGCCTTCCACAACTCATCTCGTGTATCTATAATTCTCTTCATTAAAAAAATTAATTGTATAGGTTTTATTAATTATCCAACGAGTGGATGTTATTAATGGTTCAAAAATTACCTAATTCCAAATCTAGAGGTGATTTAGGGGGTCATTTTTAGATTTTGAGAAATACACTTTAATGGAATACATTGTATATTCCATGTGGTTCCATGGGGGTATTGGTGATTTATCAATGTTCTTGACAAGCTTCTAGTTATTTATTACTGATTCAATTTAGTTTTTTATCCCAATGATTAGGTTTTTCACACTTTTGGATCTATATAGTAGACGACCTATTCTCCATATCTATTTTTATAGTAATTCCAACTATTAGTGGATCGATTATAGATTAATTTTACAAGATTAATTACACAATATTTATAATATTGATGTGGTGAATATCTAGTCTAATAAGTATCTAAGTATTTCCCTTAGTGGTGCGCTTCAATTTTTTGTTCCAATATTATATGGATATGTATATTATGAAGATGGTAAAAATGAATATTTCTCTAATATAGAATGATATATTGTCTTTTAATTGGATGATGATTTTTTATTGTAAAATTCTTATAATCGGGATGGTGATGGAAATTCCACATGATTAATTAGTGGTATACTTCTTATTTAATGCAGTTGTCTTCTTCTTAATGTTTTAGTGGTGGTTTAATCTTATTTTACAACATATATTTTTTATTTTGTAAAATATCACTTGATTGTACATGTCAATTGTTGATGAACCACGGTCATCAGTCTAACGGAATAGATTTATGGTATATATATCTTTTAAATTTTACCATATCGATAATTTTGATTTTAATGAGTTTCATTTGGTGAAATTGTCGAGTTTTATAATTTTCTAGGTCTAGTTACAGTTCTAAAAAACCATGTGATTCATCCAATTTAACCATGGGGCTTATTTTGGGGTCCTTGGGGAGGCTCAACAGTTGGTCCATGGTTATGAAAAACCCCAAGACCATATCATCCATCATTGTAACATTAGATTATGGCATTTCACATGGTTGGACCATTATTTATCACACCATCCAAATGGTTCATTTCCTCTTGTATCCCAAATGGTTGAACCAATTCACACATGGTCTTCCAATCCTTGAGGCCATGATGTTCGGCCTTAAATATTTAATAGTAATTTTATCATTGTGACCCAAAAAACACACATCAACCCCATTATCCTTTTTAAGATTATTTTTTGATATAGGTAATATTCATTAGATCTAGGTTGTTCATTAGAAGAGTCATTGATATTAAAATGGTTAGTTTTCCATATATTTTTTATTCATTTACCTTGCGATCATTGAATCTAAATTTCTTGTTATGGGGTTCTGGATTTTGGATCGTCTCTTGATTCATAGATCCCTCCACTATATTAGTATGTAGACCCCTTGAAATATATAATCTATAGAGTGTTTGAGAATGGCAGTTTCATATTCTGAATTTATCTTACAAACTATTCTAGATCAAACATTTATATTCTTAATATCTAATTAGTTCCTGGTATAATATATTATTTTTTAAATTATTTATATTGTGGGTATTTGAATTATTTTGTTTCGCAATGTATATTTTATTATTATATTTTTATATCTCATAACTGTTGTCTTACTTATTAAAATTATATTTCAAATCATATAATTTTTCAGAAAAGGGATTAATAGTTTTATTGTGAAAAATAGATATGTGAATTGAAATGATATGATGTTTTTAGCACATGGTTTCTCATGTACATACGATGTAGGTGGAAGGGGGTTATGAATATTATTGTTTCCATAACATCATAAGTGGTTTTGAACATTAGTGTGTTCCTTGTAATTATATGTAATCATGTTGGTGACTAGTTCACCCGACATAATATTTATGGTGTTAACACATATGGGTATTCTTCAGCTCCTTAGATTAATTTGCAAGGAATTTTTTATGTTATATAAATATTATAAATTATATGGTTGGAGGATTACATAAACCCTAAAAATATATTATCCAAGAGGTACTTGCTAAAGATCCTTCTATGTGAGTTCGTAATGATATTTTTATTTTTATTGAAAATATTGTCTATGAATGTTTTTTGTTTCAATAATGAGAGTTTCGTATTATAAGAGAATGTGTGAGTTTATAATCATAATATTTCATATTATTATTTGATTATCCTAATTGTTTATCACATTACGATTTCATCAAGATGATCATGATTCCTTGGAAGTTTTATTCAAAGCAAGAATACTGGGAAATAAATTACACAATTCAAAATACATTTTAACAAGGTATGCCAGAATAATACTTACAGATTGATCCTACCAGAAAAAGACACTTCATATAATGCTTATTTTTAATGTACAATAATTATTATGTCTATAAAATGTTCTATATATAAATTTCAGGATTTTTCTCTATGAACATCTAGCTATGGTGTGTGGATGTTTTAAGGCTACTAAAATGATTCAATTAGACACATGAAGATTCGATAGATTAATCATGCCTAAATTATATAAATAAATATTTAAATTTTATATGATAGAAACATTCATAATTCTACCCTATTTGAATCTATAAATTCCACAAAATCATATTCTATATTCAGGATGTTTCTCAGAATAGTTTAAGAAATCTTGCAAAATGGACAAATATAATAAAAATGTTGAAGGATTATAATTTTCCTAAACATTACAATCCCTTTCCACATTACATTATTTAATTAAATCATTATAGAGAGAAATATTTAGAGTTCAACAGCTAAAGAAATCTGAATATGGTTAGATAGAGAAGATGACATTGGAATGTGTTTAGAGAATCGAGCGTTAAAATATATTATATTAGAAATATTATTGTTGAATGATGATTTTTTCAATTAATTGGATATATAAAGGAGGATAAATTAAGGTGATTCTATCAAAAATTGGAAACATATAGTGTAATATATAGAAAAATTCGGTGTTTACTAGAACCAATTGATTATATTAAAATCATTAAACTATTAAATGTTATGAGTTTTGGAAGGTTTTTCAATGTTTTGAGAAAGAGAAACTCCATATATATCCATGAATAACACTAACTAATACTTTTAAATTAAATAATTTTAATAACACCATGATATAATTATAATTTCATAAATTTCAATTATATTTTTGTAATTTTTATACATTATCATTAATAATTACTTTTTTGGAATCCTCTTTAGAGAAAAAATACTATAACTTTTCAGAACCATCAAAGGAGGTAAAAAATTATTGAGTTGCGAAAGAAATTTGATTTTGGATCTTACTAAATTTTAGATGATAATGATCTTTGATGTTTCTCCCAAATGGTGTTTTGTGTGGGATTAGTGTTTTCAGAAATCATTCACATTTCGAATACCATTTTTATCCAAAAAAAAATTATAAAGGTTCCGTCATACAGATCATTGTATAAACACACATTCCATGGCCATGATGTAACCAATGGTTTCAGACCCAATGGAACATTATAACTCATATTGGTCTATAGAATTCATGTTCATTCATGTGAAGCCCATTTAAGGGGTATTTTGTTTCTATAATGAGACTCTCTTAATGATTTATGTTATGCTTAAGAAACACTTAATTTCATGCTATGAGATAGATTAACCTATTTAAATTTCCTACTTTTGAACCCTTATACATGTATATGAGTACTCAAAATGTGTCCTTATGTATATATTGGAGGTATATCATCTGGTACCCATTATTTGATAAAAATTCATTATTTTCAATAATTATATCCTTTTATCCAAGAGCATCATAGTTTACTACCATCATAGGAAGCGATTAATATTTCATGGAGGGGATATAACATTTTTGAGGAATTTAATTTATCCTAACTATAATATGATATCAATACACACATATTTCTATAAATCCAGGTAGTTTAATATCATTTAGAAAAGACATACATGAGCGAATATAGGGACTAGGTATTGAGAGAAAATCATAGGGAGGAATCCTAAATATAATGCTTATAATGGGAATGAGAGTCATTTTATATTGATCTTCCAATTGAGATGTACCCCAAGGAGGATGGGATAATATAGGGTATTTCATATCATGAAATTTAATGGGTATTACACATTATGGCTACCCTACATTGT
This sequence comes from Viscum album, assembly GCA_963277665.1. Lineage (NCBI taxonomy): Eukaryota > Viridiplantae > Streptophyta > Magnoliopsida > Santalales > Viscaceae > Viscum > Viscum album. The sequence continues at coordinate 1,611,296,732 of OY728120.1, forward strand.
GGATATTCATGATGATAGTGACTTGATCATTGGAAATCATTAATCTCATGTGAGTGACTCTCGATGTGAAAAAATATGGGGTAAAAACTGATATGTCTCATTGAATTTTGATGTAGTATTTAGACACTAGGGTGGCCTATTGGTGTTTTATATATAGAATGGTTATTATAATGAATCCTATATTTTGTTTAAAAGAATCATATTCATCATAGTTTTTTTTCTCAATTCATCAATGGTTGAGAAACATTGATTACCCCATGGGAAAGATTGGGTCATAATAGTTTGAATGTCACAGACATGGAGGGGAGTTAACCAAATTGGGTTCTCATTTGGAATTAAAACATATGAAGGAATCCTATTTATCATGATTAATGTTTTAATTAGATTTATCATATTTTTGTTGGATGTTTTCCCAAATATAATAACATGACAATGTTATCATGTTTTAGTATGTGAATCTGACTTGTTTTGATTTCCTTCTTAATATAACCCGATGGTCTTCATGACATGTTCATGGAATATATATGAAATATTTATGTGTGCCTAGATATGTCTTAGTAACCTAGGGTTCATTCACAACCAATATCTCATGATCCCATTGAACTATTAGAAGGAAATCACATGACCTAAATGTAATGTCAGGGGGAACTCATTTGATAATGTCTGACATGTCTATAGGGTTTTTCATGACATGTATGACAATTGTACATCATAATTTATTAATTGAATGTATTTTTTGGGAGAAATCATGAGAACATTATTACTTTTCAAATAGAAATAATGATACCTAGTTATCATATCTAGAGGGAATCACATAACATGGTAGACTTGTCTAGAGGACATCACATGATACAGATATTTTTTTTGGAAGACATCATAGGATTTGGTTTGAAACCTTGTAGTACGTCCCAAGGAATTAGTGACATAATTGTGGTGAATCACATTAATTTCATGACTTCTATGAGGAACATCACATAAAAAATGGAATATCAATAGGGTGTCTAATGACTTGGGATAATTGTCTTGTTGTGTTCGCATGATCAATAGAGGTCATTAAAAAAACTCAAATATCATTGTATCTGTCTTTGTGTTTGTGTCCCATTATTTTTAGCCTTTATTCATATAAGTCCACAACCTTAATCCTTAATTAATATTGAATTAATTGAATAATTCACATTGAGGATCTTTTCAGATTTAGAGTTTTAGATAATTAGACCATAACTATTACATCTCAAAAGATTACAAAGTAGACACTTCTACTAAGTTTCCACAAAATAAAAACTCTTAAAAAGAAACATGCCAAGTTCCATGTTTTAGATAGCATGAGTTTCCCTTGATCCCATCTTTGACCCTATTCCACATTAAGTCCTGTGAAAAACATTTCAACAAAAACTTGGGGTGAGCATAAAAAGCTCAGTAAGGGACACACAAAGAATGAAAACTGTTAGTTTTTCAAAACAACAAGTAAACCATGTATACTTCATCAATGTAATACTTTTCACCTTTATGAAGTTGTAAAAACTCTTCACTGAATAAAAGATCCTTACTTACACTTTTATAACCAAAAGATTAACATAAATCCCATATAAAGAACACATAACATTTAAATGTAACTTGGGACATAAACATAATTAAATGGAATAACCATACGGTCGACTTCCACACATCACTTAATGGAATAGCCATACGGTCGACTTCCATACCCAATGCATAGGAGGTTATAACATAACCAACCGTCCTGGTATTCACGGCACCACTCGTCATATGGTTTATCACGTAACCACCCGTAAAATGTACATGTACTATCATTACACATAAAATATTGAAATTATAAACATTTCAATAACAATATTTTATTTTTAATCACAATAAGTAATTCCAAGATATTGAATTAATCAATCAATTTCCAAAAACCATTTAAAAGTGATTTTTGAATCAATGTGTCCCATACCACATTGAAGATTATAATAGAATTATTATTTTAAAACATTAATTTCCATATTAATAAATACTGAAAACCATTTTGAAAACATGGATATTAAATATAATGATTTAGAATAATGAATCGTTACATCATTTGAAATTATATTTTTGTTAAAGAGTTTTTAACAAAATGTGAGACTCTTGAATAAAAATAATTGCGGAATAATATATAATCAAAACTTTATAATATCATAAGAATAAAGGGATTCATGATATAATATGTAAAATGACAGTATAAACACCACATAAGAGTGAATTGGTGCATAACAACAATGAAGTCTCAATGGAAATGTAAATTGAGATGAAATCCATTATAAATATGGTATCCTTAAATTAAGGATAAATCTACCGCATAATAATGTGTGAGAAATATAAATACACCAAATATAAGAGGATATTAATTTTAATACAATCAGAGTCCATCCACTCATATTCATATTATGACATAATCAAGAAGTAGAGGTTTAACCCAAAGAATTGAAATTGAGTTAAGATGTTCATTTGCAAAAATTCGACAGCCTAACGACGTCATGTCAAAATTCAGAAAATTAGTTGATGAGAGAATGAATGGAATATCATCTCATGGACATAAAATTTACATCAATAAGGATATAGAATAACATATACCAACATAATAAGATGTAAATAAAAAGACATAACAAAATAAGTGTTTTAAAAAGAGGAGGGTGAAAGGTTCCCTTACCGAATTTGGTAACTTCCGAAACGTACACCACCAGAAAGAAGAACTATAAAAAATTGATGTAAATACCCATAAAAAAAGTATATTACAAAATTATTATTATAATGGGAAGTACATACACCACTCAAATGAAATGGTGTAAAAGGTAGCATAAATCTCACGGGAATAAAAGTGAGATGAAAAATCCCTTATGAAAACTCGGCAGCCTAACGGTGCCACATAAAACGACCAAAAATGGATTTAAGAGATTAAATAGAGTCTCTCATAATATGGACATAAAAATTGAAGTATTAGTAATTTAAAATAACATCCCCAAACATAAGAAAGATGATCTCAAAAGAAATGACATAAAGGAGAGTACTTAAAAAGAAAGAGAGAGGTAGGATCCCTTACCTCGTGTCTGATATGACTCGATCGTTCTTTAATCTCTTGAATATAAAAATAATGTTAATTTATACTTTCTTAATAACCTTTTTCAAGTTTATTATTTCTTTTATATAACTTATTTCCATGTTATAAACGATATGCAATCATTAAATTTAATAAAGTTCATTTTGTCGATATTTGGTACTTTAGTCAATAATGGACTTCTTACAATTACATGTTGTTTATGTGGTCAAAGGTTCATTATATCCAAAATGATATTAATTTTTTGGATATCATATAAATAATATATATCCAGCATATACATGAATTTCTAATAGTACATAACATTTATAGGTAATAAATGAAATGCACCGTTCATGGAGACGGTAAGCCGTACGTACGCATGAACGCTACTTTCATTTCAATGTCAAATTAATGGAATTAAAACTAAATGAGAGATATTTATATTTTAATTCCAGAATTATATTCATAATTTATATGTAAAATACATCATATATATCCATTATATATATGTACATATAATAGTACATTACATTTGGGGATAAGAAATGAAATGCACCGTTCATGGAGATAGTAAGCCGTACGTACGCATAAACGCTACTTTCATTTCAATTTACTATTTTATGGAATGGAATAGTAATGACATATAGGTATATTATAATTACAGTATAATTTCATATAAATAATATCATTAAATATATCCTTTATACTTACCACATATGGTATTAACAAATCACATCACTTTGAGAGACGGTAGTCTGCACTTTCTAAAATGAAGATATTGCGTTTACCCATAATGGAAACCATAATGGTATGCCATAAATAAAATATAGAGAAGATTAAGTAAAACATAAACATATTATATATCATATATTAATATCGTGACATCTTAATGGCCACCTTTTAAGGTGTTAGAAGAATATTGAACAATCATTGTTTCGTGAGGCAGAAATTCTCCATCCATGGAAACAGTATGCACTTTTACCATTAGACGAAGGTGTGTGTAATTGTAGCTCGAATAAATCTTATAAAAACATACTATTATATTTAGGATACTTGTGTTTTTACAAAAGTAAAGAATAAAAAGAGTTTATGGGGTTGGAGAAACAAAATAAAACATAAGAACAGAAGAGAAAACACTACCTTTAAAACATGTAACTCTTTTTGATTTGAGCTCGAAGGATTCCTTGGGAAGTCTTATGCCCAAATTGAGGCTCATATGAGTAATAGATGGATTTGGAGAGACAAAATGGGCAGGGGTTGGCCGGGACAAAGGCTTGAGATGTGTCGGTAAGGTTGTAGAGGTGGGAGCATTTTATAAGAGGAGAGGAGGGCAACTCATGGAATGTTAAGAAAAGATACTTTATTATAAAATGATTTTCGGATAAAAAAGGTCCAAAAAATATAAATTTATAGGATAAGGTGATAGGGGTTCTAAATCCACCCATACAATTGGTTTTTGACAAGTTTAGGTCTTATATTTTACATTATCATTTCATTTTATTTAAATCGTAAAATAATGAGGTAATCGATGCATCATCATGGTGTCAAAAATAATTTTATTTATTTAATGTCTAAAAATTTTAAAAAAACTATCATGATGTAGGAAAAAATTTTATATTTATATTTAATATTTATAGTAAAAAATATGACTTGTATAACCCCATTTAAAAATTGTTTTAGTAAAACATTTCATGTTTGTGACATTTTTATTTTAACAATAAATAAAAAGTTATTAATGTCATTTCCCTGACAAAGTGGCTCCATGGGGTCCCCAAGATGACCCATGGATTTTCTTGGTCGGACATAACACATCCAATAAGGGTAGGACATGTTTCTAGGTCATTTCATATCATTAAAATATTATTTTTACCTTAAACTACACTAATTACCTCTAATCGCGATTAAAAACATAAAAGTTACAATTCACCAAAAAATTATTATGATCCCATTGAACCAAAATTTACTTCCTAATGACAACCATGTATGTCAGATTTTTGAAATTCAAAACACAGAAGTGGTAAAGTTTCATTTAAATGAAAAATCAGTTTTTTATGTACCACTTCGTGGTTTCACTATTCATCAAAAATTGATGTTTTTTAGAAAAATACTAAAACTTCACTCTAATCTATATTTGATATTCCGAATTAGAAAATTATGTCTATTTTAAAAAATTCAAAACATATAAGTTACATTAATTAATTTAAAAATTAATTCATGCTGTCAGAACAAATAGCGTGTTTTTATGAGATAATATATTTCAAAAGATTGACACTAGTTTAAGACAAATTTCAAAGTCAAATTAATTCCAACGACCACTATTGGATTAAATGGTAAAAATATATTCTAATATCACTTTAAAACCAACTAAAAATATAAGCTAATCATATTAATAAATTAGATTAAAAAGAGGGTTTGAATTAAAATACAACATTTTTTACTATTAATTAAAAAATGAACTTTATCAGAAAAATACCAAAAATTTACACAAAGTAAATTTTGATGTCCCGATTATAAAGAAGAATTTTATTTTTTCAAATATAACACATTAAATTGTAAAAAAGTGGATTTAAAAGAGGTTCTCCATCAAAAGGCGGTTAATCGACCTTTGAAAGAAAATAAGAATGTTTACGCTTATTCGCATTTTTAATCCTCTATAATTTATTATTAAAAGTAAAAATATTTGACAAACATATATAATCATTTTGAAGTTAGTTCCGTTCTTTCCCACCATTACAATGGCTAGGTGTTAACTACCATTTAAAATAATATTATTTTATTATTAGAGTGCAACGTAAGAATTCAAAGGAACTCGTTGTCGTGTATTGGGTACACCATTGAGCAAAGCATTCCCTTTAAATTAATATTAACATTTTGTTCAAAAAATAGTGATAAATTTTTAAATTTCATATTATTTAATTACCTGGGGTGTTACATCCTTCCCCCCTTTTGGGAATTGCGTCCACGCAATTTAAAAAATTGGGCTTGGAAACTTCATTGAAAATCCCAAATTGGAACAAGAGTCAGTAAAAATATCACTTTAAAATAAAGGAAGAGAAGTACAAATGTCACCCGAGTTATCCCATACTAGGATTCCATGTAGGAAGACATGGACCTGGAAGAAAAAAACAAAGGGTCATGTTCTGAGGGAGGGTGATAGAAAACATGTTTAGGAGAAAGTTAACCACAAGAAAATCACAAACTTGTGATGGGTTAAATGATATTTGATTCCCTAGTAGAAAAAATTAACAGACAACATTTTTGTTTTAAGTTACTTTTCATTGAGGAATTTATTTATGAGCTTAACTAAAAAATAGTGAAACATACTTACTAATCATGTTGACTTACAATTTTTACCATATTTCTTACACGAAATTATACTTTCCACAATTGATGAGTATTTAGGAAGACTTGTTCACATTAAGAGTACTATAACCAACTTCTAGAGAATCACCTAATCCACAAAAGAGAACTATATACTTCCCATGTCATTAGACTTTAACCAAAAAAACCAAAAAGGTCAGTACAAGATCAGATAATCCAGAAAAGGATAACCTTTTATAAAAAGAAAATCTATTCTTAATCTCCAAAATTTGTCCAACAAAACCCAAAGTCCAACGAAGACCATAAGTAAACCAAACTATGATTGGAACCCAAATATTTGAAGGATTTAATCACATAGTCTTCCAAGTCAAATCGTATCATTTATCTCCAAACAACATCATTTTCTCTTAAAGTCTCGTATTGAAAAGTAATTAACCTAATCACATATCCGCCATGATAGGTTAATAATTTTCATAGATAACCCAAAATAAACTTACTCTTAATTCATAAAATAATCTAACTAAAAAGAATTAGTCAAACTACCTAGGGAAGTCACGTAGTCTAGTTGTAGGCAATAAATACCAGTCGCACTTTGGTTGTGGGTTCGATTCCCATTAATTTGTCCGACGTGATGGGTTGTTACACAGTCTGTGTGTTGTCCTTTTTCCAAAACAATATTATTTATAAAACATTACCCAAAACGAGATAAAATCTTCAAAAATAATCATAACATATTTTAACCTGAAGTTTATCTCATTCCTTTCACATTGCATCATAACATATTGTAACCCACAATTACCTCAAAAGTAAGGATCATATAAACCAAAATGGTGACCATTATAATTATTACATGAACATCCACGTCGAGTTGGTTCTCTTGTACATGATGCATTATAGAACTCACAAAGGTTCAAGTGGTTGATCATGACTCTTGATAGTTGGTTTAGAATAACCACGAGATTTCTCATTGAATCCCCCATTTCATCCAGTCTCTTAATTAGAGAACCACCATAGTTCCCTTCAAACCCATTTTCACTTTGGTGCCTGCTAGATCCATCCATTTACTAAAACCAAAAAGGTCAGTGTGAGTATATTAACAAAACCATCATGTACTAATGAGTAAGATAAACACTAATATATACCTACTCATTCACTTTATTTAAAACTAGGAATCTTTCTGAAATCCTAACCATTATGGTAATGTCACTTATGCTTTGAGAATACCATAACATCTAAAGTTATCTAGTCCGGCCTCTGATACCAACTATAAGGCCCCAACCATGAACCATACTTAATATTGAATTAATTGAATAATTCACATTGAGGATCTTTTCAGGTTTAGAGTTTTAGGGAATTAGACCATAACTATTACATCTCAATAGATTACAAAGTATACACTTCAACTAAGTTTCCACAAAATAAAAACTGTTAAAAAGAAACATGTCTAGTTCCATGTTTTAGATATCATGACTTTCCATTGATCCTATCCTTGACCATATTCCACATTAAGTCCTGTGAAAAACATTTCAAAAAAACATGGGGTGAGCATAAAAATCTCAGTAAGGGATACACAAAGAATGAAAACTGTTAGTTTTTCAAAACAACAAGTAAACCATCTATACTTTATCAAAGTAATACATTTCACCTTTATGAAGTAGTAAAAATTCTTCACTGAATAAAAGATCATTACTTACCCTTTTGTTACCAAACGATTACCATAAAACCCATATAAAGAACACATAACATATAAAGGTAACTTGGGACATAAACATAATTAAATGGAATAACCATACGGTCGACTTCCACACATATCACTTAATGGAATAGCCATACAGCCTACTTCCATACCCAATGCATTAGAGATTATAACGTAACCACCCATCCTGGTATTCACGACACCACCTGTCATATGGTTTATCACGTAACCACACGTAAAATGTCCAAGTAACATCATTACACAATTTTTTTTGAAAATATAAACATTTCAATAACAACATTTCATTTTCAATCACAATAAGTAATTCAAATATATTGAATTAATCAATACATTTTCAAAAACCATTTAAAAGAGATTTTTGAATCAAAGTGTCCCATACCACTTTGAATATTTTAATGGAATTATATTTTTAAAACACTAATTTCCATATAAATAAACACTTAAAACAATTTTGAAAACAAGGACATTAAAGATAAAGATTTAGAATAATGAATCTTTAAATAATTTAAAATGATATTTTTGTTAAAGAGTTTTTAACAAAATGAGAGACTCTTGAATAAAAATAATTGCAGAATAAAATTTAATCCGAACATTATAATATCATGAGAATAAATGGATTAATTATATAATATGTCAAAGGACAGTATACGCACCATTTAAGAGTGAATTGGTGCATAACAACAATGAATTCTCAATGGAAATGTAAATTGAGATGATATCCATTATAAAGATGGTATCCTTAAATTAAGGATAAATCTACCACATAATTCTGTGTTAGAAATATAAATACACCCAATATAAGAGGATATTAAGTTTAAAATAATCAGAGTTCATCCAAAAATATTCTTATTGTGACATAATCAAGATGTAGAGGTTTAACCCAAAGAATTTAAATTGAGTTAACAAGTACCTTTTAAAAAATTTGACAGCCTACCGGCTTCACCTCAAAATTTAGAAAATTAGTCGATGAGAGAGAGAATGGAATATCATAACTTGGACATAAAATTTACATCAATAAGGATATAGAAGAACATATCACAACATAATAAGATGTAAATTAATATACATAACAAAAGAAGTGTTTTAAAAAGAGGAGGGTGAAAGGTTCCCACACCAAATTGGGTAACTTCTGAAATGTACACCCCATAAAAGAAGGACTATAATAAAATGATTTAAATACCGATAAACGAATGTATATTACACAAAGAGTATAATAATGGGAATTACATACACCAATCAATGTAAATAGTGGAAAATGTAGCATAAATCTCACATGAATAAAAGTGATATGAAAAATCCCTTACGAAAACTCGGCAGCCTAACGACGCCACTTAAAACTTATAAAAATGGATTTACGAGACCAAATAGGGTCTCTCATAATATGAACATTAAAATTACAGTATGAGGAATATAAAATAACATCCCCAAACATAAGAAATATGAGCTTAAATGAAATGACATAAAGGAGAGTACTTAAACAGAAAGAGAGAGGTAGGATCCACATCCTCGTGTCCGACATGATTCGATCGTTCTTTAATCTCCTGAATAATGAACTAAAGATAATTTCTACTTTCTTAGAAACCTTTTTCAAGTTTATTATTTGTTTTATATATCTTATTTCCATGTTATAAATGTTATGCAATAATTTAATTTAATAAAGATCATTTTGTCGATATTTGGCACTTAAGTCAGAAATGAACTTCTTACAATTACATGTTGTTTATGTGGTCAAAGGATCATTATATATAGAATGATATTCATGATTTGAATATCATATATATCATATATATCCAGTATATACATTTATTTATAGCAGTACATAACATTTAGAGGTAATAAATGAAATGCACCATTCATTGAGACGGTAAGCCGTATGTACGCATGAACGCTACTTTCATTTCTATGTCATATTAATGGAATTAAAACTAAATGAGAGTTATGTATATTTTGATTCCAGAATTATATTAATCATTTATATGTAACATAAATCATATATATCCATTATATATATGTACTTATAATAGTACATTACATTTGGGGATAAGAAATGAAATGCACCTTTAATGGAGACGGTAAGCCGTATATATGCATGAACGCTACTTTCATTTCTATTTCGTGTTTTATAGAATGGAATAATAATGACATAAAGGTATATTATAATTCCAGTATAATTTCATTTATACAATTTCATTATATATATCCTTTATACGTACCACATATGGTATTAACGAATCAGATCACTTTGAGGGGGCGTTAGTCCGCACTTCCTAAAATGAAGATATCACGTTTACCCATAATGGAAACCATAATGGTATGCCATAAATAAAAAATACAGAAGCTTAAGTAAAACATAAACATATTATATATCATATATAAATATAGTGACATCTAAATGTCCACCTTTGAAGGTTTTAGAAGAATATTGAATAATCATCGTTTCGTGAGGCAGAAATTCGCCATCCACGGAAACAATATTTTCTTTAACCATTAGATGAAGGTGTGTGTAAGTGTAGCTCGAATAGTTCTTATAAAAACATGATATTATATTGATGATACAACTGTTGTTACAAAAGAATAGAATAAAAAATGTTTAGGGGGTTGGAGAAGCAAAATAAAACAGAAGAACACAAGAGAAGACACTACCTTTAAAACATGTAACTCTTTTTTATTTGAGCTCAAAGGATTCCTTGGGAGGACTTCTGTAACACCCCAGGTAAATAAAGAATATGAAATTTTCATTTTTATCCATATTTTTGAATAAAATATTAATATGACTTTAATGGGGATGCTATGCACGATGGCGTACCCAATACGCAACAACGAGTTTTTTGGGAATCTTACGTTGCACTCTAATAATAAAATAATATTATTTTAAATGGTAGTTAATGCCTAGTTGTTGTAATGGAGGGAATGAACAGAACTAAATAAAAAATTATTATATATGTTTGTCAAATATATTTACTTTTTACAATAAATGTTAGAGGATTAAAAATGCGAATGAATCCAATTTTAAGCGTAAACATTATAGTATTCTTTAAAAGGTCGATTAACAGCCTTTTGAAGGAGAACCTCTTTTAAATCCACTTTTTGACAATTTTATGTGTTATCTTTGAAAAAATAAAATTCTTCTTTATAATCGGCACATCAAATTTTACTATGTGTAAATTTTTGGTATTTTTTCAAAAAAGTTCAATTTTTAATGAATAGTGAAAAATGTTGTATTTTAATTCAATACCGTTGTTTAATATAATTTATTTATATGATTAGATTATATTTTTAATTGGTTTTAAAGTTAAATTAGAATATATTTTTACCATTTAATTCAATAGTGGTCGATGGAATTAATTTCACTTTGAAATCAAACTTAAACTAGTGTCAATCTTATGATACATTTTGTTTCATAAAAACACGCTATTTCTTTTGACAGCGGGAATCAATTATTAAATTAACTAATGCAACTTATATGTTTTTAACTTTTTAAAATAGACATCATATTTGAATTCGGATGATCCTATATAGCTTAGGGTGAATTTTTTGTAATTTTCTGAAAAACTTCATTTTTTGATGAATAGTGAAACCACTAAGTGGTACTTATAAAAACTGATTTTCCGTTTAAATGAAAATTTTCCAACTTTGTGTTTTGAAATTCAAAAATTTGACATACATGGTTGTCATTAAGAAGTAAAATTTTGTTCAATGGGATTAAAATAATTTTTTGGTGAATAGTAACTATTTATGTTTTTAATCGCGATTAGAGGTAATTAGTGTAGTTTAAGGTAATAATAATGTTTTAATAAAATAAAATGACCTAGACACATGTCCTAACCTCATTGGATGTGTCATGGCAAACCAAGACAATCCATGGGTCATCTTGGGGACCCCATGGAGCCACTTTGGTTGGAAAATGACATAAATACATTTTTATTTAATGATAAAATTAAAAATGACACAAACATGAGATGTTTTACTAAAATAATTATTACATGGAGATATAAAAGTAAGATTTTTTACTATAAATAGTCATGGGAAATATATAGATATTTCCTACATCATAGTATTTTTTTTATAATTTTTAGACATTAAATAAATTAAATTATATATGACATCATGATGATGCAGTGATGACCTCGTTATTTAACGATTTAAATAAAATGGAAAGATAATGTAATATCTAAGACCTAAACTTGTCCAGAACATATTGGATGGGTGGATTTCGAACCCTTATCACCTTATACACGAATTATATCATTGTGGGACCTTTTAAATCAGAAACTCATTTTCAAATAAAGTAACATTTTCTTACTTTCCAAGAGTGCCCCTCCTCTCCTCTTATAAAAGGCCCCCACCTCTACCTCCTTACCCAAACCTCTCAAGCCTTTGGCTCGGCCAAACTCTTCCCATTTAATCTCTAAACATCCCTATCTTACTCCTTTAAGACTCACTTTTGGCAGAATCCTTTCCAAAGAAGCCTTTGAGCTCAAATCAAAGGAAGGTACCCGATTTAAAGGTAATGTCATCACTTGTGTCCTTTTGTTTTATTTTTCTTCTCCAACCCCCTAAACACTTCTTATTCATTTATTTTGTAACAAATAAAGTATCTTCAATATACTAGGATGTTTTTATAAGAAGGATTCGAACTACACATACACACACCTACATCTCATGGTTAAAGAACATATTGTTTCCGTGGATGGCGAATTTCTGCCTCCCAAAAGGATGATTGTTCAACATTCTTCTAACACCTTCAAAGGTGGCCATTAAGATGACACTATATTTATATATGATATATAATATGTTTATGTTTTACTTAAGCTTCTGTTTTTTTCATTTATAGCATAACTTTATGGATTCCATTATGGGTAAACGCGATATTTTCATTTAAGGAAGTGCGGACTACCGCCCCCTCAAAGTGATTTGATTTGTTAATACCATATGTGATACGTATAAAGGATATATTTAATGATATTATATATGATACCATACTGGAATTAAAATACTATTATGTATCATTATGTTTTAATTCCATTAAATATGAAATAGAAATGGAAGTAGCATTCATGAGTACGTAGGGCTTACCGTCTCCATGAACGGTGCATTTCATTTCTTAACTCTAAATGTTATGTAATATTATAAATGCATGAATATACTGGATATATATGATATATATGATATCTAAATCATGAATACAACTCTGGATATAATGAAACGATGACCACACGATCAACATGTAATTGTAAGAAGTCCACTTTCGACTTAAGTACCAAATATCGACAAAACAAACATTATTAACTTAAATGATTACATAATGTTTATGACATGGTAATAAGTGATATAAAAGGAATAATGAACTTGAAAAAGTTTCTTAAGGAATTATAAATTAAATCATGTTTATTATTCAGGAGATTAAAGAACGATCGAGTCAAGTCGGACCCGAGGTAAGGGATCCAACCTCTCTATTTCTTTTTAAGTACTCTCATTTATGTCATTTCTTTTAAGCCCATCTTTATTATGTTTGGGGATGTTATTTTATATTCATCATACTTTAATTTTTATGTTCATATTATGCGAGACCCTATTTGATCTCATAAATCCATTTTTGGAAGTTTTAAGTGGCGTCGTTAGGCTGCCGAGTTTTCGTAAGGGATTTTTCATCTCACTTTTATTCACGTGACATTTATGCTATGTTTGCCACTATTTAATTTTAGTGGTGTATGTACTGCCCATTATTATACACTTTTTGTAGTATAATTTTATTTATGGGTATTTAAACCTTCATTGTATGACCCTTCTTCCATGGGGTGTACTTTTCGAAAGTTACCCAACTCGGTAAGGGGACCTTTCACCCTCTTTTTTTTAAAAAGAATTCTTTTGTTATTTCTTTTAATTAACATACTATTATGTTAGGATATGTTCATCTATATCCTTATTTATGTAAATTTTATTTCCAAGTGATTATATCCCCTTTATCTCTCTCATCAACCCTTTTTGTAAAATTTTGAAGTGACGCCGTTAGCTGTCAAATTTTTTCCAAGGGAATTTCTTAACCCAATTTCGATTTCTTTTTGTTCAACATGTAGTTATTGAATATTTCATACTTTTAATATGTGTGAATAACCTTTGATTGTTTTACACTTAATATCCACTTATGTTGGGTGTATTTACATTTGTCACACATAATTATGAGATTGATTTATCCTTAATTTAAGGATACCTTCTTTATAATGGATTTCATCTCATTTTACATTTCTTTTGAGACTTCATTGTTGTTATTCACCAATTCACTCTTATATGGTGTGTATACTGTCATTTGACATTTTATATCATGAATCCCTTTATTCTCATGATATTATAAAGTTCGGATTAAATGTTATTCTGTTATTATTTGTATTCAAAAGTCTCTCATTTTGTTAAAAACTCTATAACAAAAATATCGTTTTAAATGTTTTAAAGATTTATTATTTTAAATATTTATCTGTAATTTCCATGTTATCAATATGGTTTTCAGTATTTATTTATATGGGCATTAATGTTTTAAAATTATAATTCAATTAAAAGATTCAAAGTTGTATGGGACACTTTGATTCAAAAATCTCTTTTAAATGGTTTTTGAAAATGGATTGATTAATTCAATATATGGGAATTACCTATTGTGATTGCAAATGAAATATTGTTATTGAAATGTTTATATTTTCAATATTTTATGTCTAGTGATGGTACATGGACATTTGACGGGTGGTTGCGTGATAAACCATGTGACGGGTGGTGTCGTGAATACCAGGACGGGTGGTTACGTTATAACCTCCAATGCATTGGGTATGGAAGTCGGCCGTATGGCTATTCCATTAAGTATGTATGGAAGTTGGACGTATGAATATTCCATTAAGTGATATGTGTGGAAGTCGACCGTATGGTTATTCCACTTAAGTATGTTTATGTCCCACATTACCTTTATATGTTATGTGTTCTTCATATGGGTTTTATTGTAATCTTTTGGTTACAAAAGGGTAAGTAATGATCTTTTATTCATTGAAGAGTTTTTACTACTTCATAAAGGTGGAAAGTATTACTTTGTTAAAGTATGAATGGTTTACTTGTTGTTTTGATATACTAACAGATTTCATTCTTTGTTTATCCCTTACTGAGCTTTTTATGCTCACCCCAGTTTTTTTTGAAATGTTTTTCACAGGACTTAATGTGGAATAGGGTCAAGGATGGGATCAAGGGAAAGTCATGCTATATAAAACATGGAACTAGACATGTTATTTCTTAAGAGTTTTTTATTCTATGGAAACTTAGTAGAAGTGCTTACTTTGTAATCTTTTGTGATGTAATAGTTATGTTCTAATTCGCTAAAACTCTAAACCTGAAAAGATCCTCAATGTGAATTATTCATTTAATTCAATATTAAGTAAGGTTTAATGCCAAGGCCTTATAGTTGGTATCATAGGTCGGTTTAGACAACTTTAGGGATTATGAGTTCTTGTGAGACGTATGATTAGTCCCTATATCTATTATTTCAGCTAAATACTTGTTTTACAACATTTTTTCAGGTCATGTAAAGTCGGTTACGAATGGAAGGAGAAGGATCTCAAACGACATTCCTATCTCTTCCTGATGACATGCTTGAAATAATTATTGCAAAGTCATCTTCGGATGATTATGAAACTTTTTCAAGCATACAACTCACTTGCAAGCAGTTGTTTGAGATATCAAAAACCTCCACTATACCTCGTTATCATCATGGATCATGGGTTGTTTTTAGAAAAATACTATTTTCACAATATTCTCATATTTTCAAGAAAGGTAAATATTATCATGGTATTTTCAAATATTTTACCTTATCACAAGAGTTTGAAGCATATTATGATTTTAAAAATGGTGCTGAGGAAGGAGACCCTTGCACAACCTATTTATATTTTCTTTTAAAATATAGTCTCACATCACATACTTATGGTATTTTAAAAGGACCAATAATAGAAAGTTTCAACTCAATTTCGGTCCAACTATTTTATAGAAATCATGTTTTATCAGATGTTTTGGAATTATATGTCATACATGATTATTTTCCAAAACTATTTTTCTGTGAACACCCATATGACCCATGTTGTACGAGGTGTATTTGGATGGAGGAAGCAAATGATTTTGAAGGATCTCCAAATCATTGTTGTAATGCATGGGACTTCTACCTACGTGAGCAAGATGATGATGAAACCGAGTGGATGCCATGATCAAGGTATGATGTTATTCATTTTGGGAATCATTTTATTTTATCTTATGGTGGTGAAATAAGACTTCAAGAATTAAGATCTTGAGATCATAACGAATTTGTATGAAAATTAAAGGTATAAGGAAACGATTGAGGTTAAAACATGTTAGGGTTATTTTTGGAGTTTTATAAAAAGGACAACACGCAGACCGTGTGACAACCCGTCGCGTCGGACAAAGCTGCAGGAATCGAACCCACAACCAAAGTGCGACTGGTATTTATCACCTACCACTGGACTACGTGAAGTCCCTGGTTAGTTTGAATGATTCTTTTTAGTTATATTATTTTATGAATTAAGATTAAGTTGATTTTGGGTTATTTATGAAAATGATTAACCTATCATGGAGGATATGTGATTAGGTTAATTACTTTTCAATACGAGACTTTATAAGAAACTGATGTTGTCTGGAGATAAATGTTATGATTTAACTTGGAAGACTATGTGACTAAATCCTTCAAATATTTTGGTTTCAATCTTATATTGGTTTACTTTGAAAAATTTTATGGACAAATTTTTTATCGGATGGTCCTCGTTGAACTTTGGGTTTTGTTGGAAAAATTTTGGTGATTAAGCATAGATTTTCTTTATAAAGGGTTATCCTTTTCTGAATTATCTGACCTTGTACTAACCTTTTTGGTTTTGGTTTTGGTTAAAGCCTAATGACATGGGAAGTATATAGTTCTCTTTGGTGGATTAGGTGATTCTCTAGAAGTTGATTATATTACTCTTAATGCGAAAAAGTCTCCCTAAATACTCGTTTTTTGGAAAAACATATGAGTTTGATTAAGGAATCTAGTAAAAGTTTAAAGTCAACATGATAAGTGATTATATTTCCTTATGAATAAATTCCTCAATAAAAAGTAACTTAAAACAAAAAATTTGTCTATTATCTTTTCCTACTGGGGAATCGAATACCGTTTAACCCATCACAAGTTTGTGATTTTCTTATGGTTAACTTTCTCCTAGACATGTTTACTATCACTCTCCCTCAAGAACATTACCCTTTGCTTTTTCTTCCATGTCCATGTTTTTCTACATGGAATCCTAGTATGGGTTAACTCGGGTGACCTCTGTACTTATCTTCCTTTATTTTAAAGTGATTGTTTTACTGACTATTGTTCTGATGTGGGACATTCAAGGATGTTTCCAAGTTCAATTTTAAAAATTGCGAGGACGCAATTTCCAAAAGGGGGGAAGGATGTAAAACCCGAGGTAAATAAATAATATGAAATTTTAATATTTATCCATATTTGTGAATAAAATATTTATATGACTTAAAAGGTGATGCTATGCTCGATGGCGTACCCAATACGCAACAACGAGTTTCATGGGAATCTTACGTTGCACTCTAATAATAAAATAATATTATTTTAAATGGTAGTTAACGCCTAGCCATTGAAATGGCGGGAATGAACAGAACTAACTATAAAATGATTATATATGTTTTTCAAATATTTTTAATTTTTACAATAAATGTTAGAGGATTAAAAATGCGAATGAATCAGATTTTAATCATAAACATTCTAATATTCTTTAAAAGGTCAATTAACAGCCTTTTGAAGGAGAACCTCTTTCAAATCCACTTTTTGACTATTTTATGTGCTATATTTGACAAAATAAAATTATTCTTTAGAGTCATCACATCAAAATTTACTTTGTGTAAATTTTTGGTATTTTTTCGAAAAAAGATCAATTTTTAATGAATAGTGAAACATGTTGTATTTTAATTCAAAACCTCTTTTTAATATAATTTATTTATATAATTAGATTATCTTTTCAATTGGGTTTAAAGTGAAATTAGAATATATTTCTACCATTTAATTCAATAGTGGTCCACGATTTAATTTCACTTTGAAATCGGACTTAAACTACTGTCAATCATTTGATACGTTTTGTTTCATAAAAACACGCTATTTGTTTTGATAGCGGGAATCAATTATTAAATTAACTAATTCAAATTATATGTTTTGAATTTTTTAAAATAGAAATCATTTTTGAATTCGGAATATCCAATATAGCTTTGGGTGAATTTTTGGAAATTTTCTGAAAAACGTCAATTTTTGACGAATAGTGAAACCACTATGTGGTACTTATGAAAACTGATTTTCCGTTTAAATGAAATTTTTCCACCTTTGTGTTTTGAATTTCAAAAATTCGACATACATGGTTGTCATTAAGAAGTAAAATGTGGTTCAATGGGATTAAAATATTTTTTTTGGTGAATAGTAACTTATTAAGTTTTTAATCGCGATTAGAGGTAATTAGTGTAGTTTAAGGTAAGAATAATGTTTTAATATAATAAAATAACCTATACACATGTCCTAACCTCATTTGATGTGTCATGGCCGACCAAGAAAATCCATGAATCAACTTGGGGACCCCATAGATCCACTTTGGATGGAAAATTACATAAATACATTTTTATTTAATGATAAACTAAAAATGACACAAACATGAAATGTTTTACTAAAATTATTTTTACATGGAGTTATCAAAGTCATATTTTTTACTATAAATAGTCATTGGAAATATAAAAAGATTTCCTACATCATAGTATTTGTTTTATAATTTTTAGACATTATATAAATTAAATTATATATGACATCATGATGATGCAACGATGACCTCATTATTTAACGATTTAAATAAAATGGAAAGATAATGTAATATCTAAGACCTACACATGTCCAAAACATATTTTATGGGTGGATTTCGAACCCTTATCACCTTATGCGCGAATTATATCAATTTGGGACCTTTTAAATCCAAAACTAATTTTCAAAAAAAGTAACATTTGCTTACTTTCCAAGAGTGCCCCTCCTCTCCTCTTATAAAAGGCCCCCACCTCTACCTCCTTACCCACACCTCTCAAGCCTTTGGATTGGCCAACCTCTTCCAATTTAATCTCTCCACATCCCTCTATAACTCCTTGAAGCCTCACTTTGGGCAGAATCCTTTCCAACGAAGCCCTTGAGCTCAAATCAGAGGAAGGTATCTGATTTAAAGGTAATGTCTTCACTTGTGTCCTTTTGTTTTATTTTGCTTCTCCAACCCCCTATACTCTTTTTATTCATTTATTTTTTAACAAATCCATTATCATAAATATACTAGGATGTTTTTATAATAATTATTCGAACTAAACTTACACACACCTACATCTAATGGTTAATGAACATACTGTTTCCATGGATGGTGAATTTCTTCCTCCCAAAAGGATGATTGTTCAACATTCTTCTAACACCTTCAAAGGTGGCCATTAAGATGACACTATATTTATATATGATATCTAATTTTTTTTTATGTTTTACTTGTTCTTCTGTTTTTTTTCATTTATGTCATACCTTTATGGTTTCCATTATGGGTAAACGTGATATCTTCATTTAAGGAAGTGCGGACTACCACCCCCTCAAAGTGATTTGATTCGTTAATACCATATGTGGTACGTATAAAAGATATATTTAATGATATTATATATGATACCATACTTGAATTAAAATACTATTTTGTATCATTATGTTTTAATTCCATTAAATATGAAATAGAAATGGAAGTAGCGTTCGTGCGTACGTATGGCTTACCGTCTCCATGAACGGTGCATTTAATTTATTTACTCTAAATGTTATGTAATATTATAAATGAATGAATATACTAGATATATATGATATATATGATATCTAAATCATGAATATAACTCTGGATATAATGAACCTTTGACCACATGAACAACATGTAATTGTAAGAAGTCCACTTTCGACTTAAGAACCAAATATCGACAAAACAAACATTATTAACATAAATGATTACATAATGTTTATGACATGGAAATAAGTGATATAAAAGGAATAATGAACTTGAAAAAGGTTCTTAAGGAAGTAGAAATTAAATCAAGTTTATTATTCAGGAGATTAAAGAATGATCAAGTGAAGTCGGACCCGAGGTAAGGGATCCAACCTCTCTATTTCTTTTTAAGTACTATCATTTATGTCATTTCTTTTAAGCCCATCATTATTATGTTTGGGGATGTTATTTTATATTCATCATACTTTACTTTTTATTTTCATATTATGGGAGACCCTATTTGATCTCATAAATCCATTTTTGGAAGTTTTAAGTGGCACTGTTAGGATGCCGAGTTTTCATAAGGGATTTTTCATCTCACTTTTATTCCCATGACATTTATGCTACATTTTCCACTATTTCATTTTAGTGGTGTATGTACTGCCCATTATTATAAAATTTGTGTAGTATAATTTTATTTATGGGTATTTACACCTTCATTGTATGACCCTTATTCCATGGGGTGTACTTTTCGAAAGTTGCCCAACTCGGTAAGGGGACCTTTCACCCTCTTTTTTTTAAAAAGACTTCTTTTGTTATTTATTTAAATTAACATACTATTATGTTGGGATATATTCTTATATATCTTTATTTATGTAAATTTTATGTCCATGTGATGAGATCCCCTTTATCTCTCTCATGAACCCTTTTTGTAAAATTTTGAAGTGACGCCGTTATGCTGTCAAATTTTTTCCAAGGGAACTTCTTAACCCAATTTCGATTTCATTGGGTTCAACATGTAGTTTTTGAATATTTCATCCTATTAATATGTGTGAATAACCATTGATTGTTTTAAACTTAATATCCACTTATATTGGGTGTATTTACATTTGTCACACTTAATTATGAGATTGATTTATCCTTAATTTAAGGACACCTTCTTTATAATGGATTTTGTAACGCCCCGACCCTAGTTACCCAGAGTCGGTGCATTATTACATAACATTGGCATGATCATGAGAAAGATCAAGTCTCGAATGACCGATTAGTATAGTAGCCTTGGAATAACTAGATACATACATAAATTTTTACATTACATCATAAAAAAAACATCTTGTCTTCATATTCCCTCATACTATCCCTGTAGGTCATTCATAAATTACTTCTTCATAATCCTGGAAAAAAAAATAAAACATTGAAAGGGGTGAGCTCGGATGCTCAGTAAGGATAACATTATAGCAGAAGCTTTCATAAATAAGCATAAACACTTAAGGCAATTTATAACTGAAACAAAAGCCTTTGAAACTTGAACTTCAGCATAAAATGGCAAAGGTAAAATGAAATGATGCCATTTACTTACTCACATGGATATTCTACTAGTCTAATGATCACATAAAATATCAATAACCACTTTCATAATGATGGAATGCATAATGCCAGACTATCATAACCACATAGCCAAGGCCTCGTGCCAAGACTACAAATAAGATTTTGCCAAGGCCTTGTGCCAAGACACTAGTTTGTCTCATGAGACCTACCGATGCATCGAGGAGCTATAGCGGGCTCCACCCGTCACTTATTAAGTCCAATGCATTCCTCATATGAATAGGTTTAAGCATAAAATAAACATTCGTATTAAAACTAGCATACGAAATGTCAATACTTTAACCACAATCCATGAATGGTATAAAAATAGAACATCCACAGTCAAATATAACTCATTTGATACAATATGGAAGATTGTATTGTATCTCATTAACCTCAATCATGAATAATGAAGGATGTTGACATAGATGAAAATAATCATCATAACTATTTGAGAGAAATATCCCCCTTTTCTTGAAATCATTTAAAAGTCACACTATTTGTCAAGAAGACATTCAAAAATAGATTTTTGAATCAAAGTGTCCCATACCACTTTGAAACTTTTAAAAGGATTTTTAAATTTAAAACTTTAATGTCCATAAAATTAAATCCTTAAAACCATTTTTAAAATATGGACATTAATGAGCATGATTTAGAAGAATAATTCTTTAAAACATTTTAAAATGGTATTTTGGTTAGAGTTTCTAACCAAAAGAGAGACACTTGAATACAAATAATTGAGGTAATCAAAACATTGTAATATAATGAGAATAAAGGAATTCATGATATACTATGTCAAAGTACATTATATACACCACATAAAAGTGATTTGGTGTATATCATCAAAGAAGTCTCAATGGAATGTAAATTGAGATGAAATCTCTCATAAAGGTTGTATCCTTAGGTTAAGGATAAATCAACGACATAATTATGTGTGAAAAATATAAATACACTAAATATGATTGGATAATCAGTGTAAATCAATCAAAGGATATTCACACATATTCTTGTAAAAACAATACCAACGAATTGGATGTTTAACTCAACAAATGGAGAATGAGTTAAAATTACTCTTATCAAATTCTTATCAATGAATTGAGAATTATCAATGGAGTGATTATGTGTATCAAACTTATATCCACAGGAAGGGGAGTGGAAATTATGACATAATCAAATGAATAGTGATTCCACACATAATCTTGGGGTAATATAATCAATGAAATATGCGTAAAGCCAAATGAGTGGAAATTGAAATCTCAAATTCCCTTATTGATTAGGTAACTTAAGAAACAAACACCCATGAAAGAAAGATCATACCATGATGATGTAAATACCCATAAAATAAAGTATATTACACAATGAATACAATCATGGGTAGTACACATACACCACATGCAATAATTAAGTGGTGATCAATGGAATTCTCACGGAATTAAAAGTGAGACAAGAAACCCCTTACCACGTTAATCAACTGAGTCGCATGGCCAAAAGTTAATAACCACCAAATAATTTACAGAATAACATGAATATAAAGTGAATCATGATAATATATATCAAATTTAAGTACACAATACACCACTTTCAATAATTTAGTAGCGAACAATGGAAATCTCACGGAATTGAAAGTGAGATAAGAGAATCCCTTACTTTGTACTTTTTCCTTGGTCGATGGTAGGTTTACCTCCTGTATAATGGTGAAATAATTGTTATTGAATAATACAAGAATCAGTTACTTTAATATGATATCATATATGATCTTTTAACATTGATTTGTTAATAATATCTTAGAATTATCGTCATTTCAGGTGTTAACGGGTTCATTTTACTTTATATTCTTTGTTATGTGAGCCATATTCGATATTAATGGGATGTATATTATTCATATACAGAATGGTATCAAGTCCTTAAACATCATTTTTAAATCAACAAATGATAATTATACTTGAATGGATACGATGGAGAATTAATCTCATCGCGTTCGTGGAGACGGTAGTCCGTACGTACGCACGAACACTACTTCCATTTAATTTTTATTTTAAAAGAATCGAATCCAAATGATACATAGGTATATTACTATTCCAGTAAAATATAATATTTTATATATGTTACTTAAGTTCATTAACACCATCCTTTATACGTTCCATGTGTGGTATGAACGAGTCATATCATTTTAAGGGGGCGGTAGTCCGCACTTCCTCAAATGAAATTATCGTATGTATATACAACATGAAACGAATAATTGAATGAAATAAAATGGAATTACATAAGCTTATATAAACAATATATATCATTAATATCATATTTAATTACAGTTCCATCCTAATGGCCACCATGTGAGGCGGTAAGATGTATTTGAACAATCATCGTTTCGTGAGGCGTTAGTTTGCCATCCACAGAAACATTATGTTCATCATCCATTAGATGGAGTTGTGTGAATGTGTAGTTTGAATCCTTATTATAACAACATCCTAGTATATTTTGGATACTGGTGTTGTTACAAAATAAAGGAAATAAAAAGAGTTTGGGGGTTGGAGAAGCAAAATAATTGAAAATAATTTAAGAGAAAATGTTACCTTTAATTTATGTAACTCACTTTGGTTGGAACCAAAGGACTTCTTGAAATGATTTCTGCCTAAGGGGAAGCTTCAAGGAGGAGGAGAGGGATGTGGGGATCTTAGTTGGGCAGAGTTTGGACGAGCCAAGTGGCTTGAGAGGTGTGAGGAATGAGTAGAAGTGGTCTTCTTTTATAAGGGAGAGGAGGGGCTCTTTAGGAAAGAGTGAAAGTATTACTTTATAATATAATTATATTCGGTTTATAATGGTCCAAAAATCATTGAGGTCGAAGATATGATGACTCATATTCTAAATAACATCAACCAATAAGAATTGGACAGGTTTTAGATAATATTTTAATCATTATAATCTTATTTATTTAAATGATTTATTAATGAGGTAAACATTGCATCATTATTGTGTCATTAATAATTTAAATTATTTGATGTCTAAAAATTATAAATAAAATATCATTATGTAGGAAATCGTTTTATCTTTCTAATGAATATTTATAATCGAAAATCCAACATGTATAACCCTATGTAAAAATTGTTCTTTTAAAAGATGTAAGCTTATGCCATTTTTGTATTCATTTTAACTTAATTAAAATAAAGTGTCATTATCACTTACAAGTGGATCCATGGGGTCCCAAAATAGACCCAAAGATGCCCATGGTCGACCATGTATCAACCAATAGGGTTAAGACACGTTTTAGGGTAATTTAGTATTATTATAATATTATTTATTAACCCTTATTTACCGGATTTACCCTTAACCATGGTAAATAAAATATTTACCGCAGTAATTATTCAAAATGTCTAAAAATAAAAGTTACCTATTTACACAATTTGAACATCCTGATTCCAAATATGGAATCCATTTTTCTAAATTCAAAACACAGAAGTGGCAGAAATTAATTTAAAATTAATTCCCGCTGTCAAAACAAAAAGCGTGTTTTTAAGAGATAATAACTATCAAAAGATTGACACTTGTTTATGTTCGGTTTAATTGTAAAATTATGTCCAATGACCAAAATTATATTAAATGGTAAAAATATATTCTAAATATACTTTAAAACCACTCAAATTCATAATTTATCACTATTAATTATTTTGATTAAAAAAGTTGTTTTTAATTAAAATTTAGTAATTTTTACTATTCATCAAAATATGAAAGTTATCCGAAAAGTACCAAAATTTCACCTTAGGCTAAATTTGATATTCCGAATCCAAAAATGAAGTCCATTTTGTAATATAAAATATATATAATTTCAAAAAAATTAAGTATTACTATTCATAACGGCTAGTTTGATCGGTTATGGTGTGTGTTAAAACTCGAAGTTGCGTACAACACACGCTACTGTTTTATTCAAAGGAAAGCGTACCGTGGAAGCTTGGGATGTTTTATTTTAAATTTTTTGATGTCCCCATTTATTCAAAAAGATTAAAATATTTTATTTAAAAAGGGTTCACTATTAAAAGTTGGTAAAACTACAATACTGAAGACGAATTTGTTCTTACATTATGTCTAAGAAACTCATAATATGGATTCTAAAATTATAAGGATTATATAAAGTTTAAAATTTAGTTAATACTATTCATAACCTTTTTTGAACGGCTTGTTTGGTAAGTCATGGTGCGCTTGAACTCGGTGTTGCGTGTAGTGCAAGTTATTGAATTATTTTGAATAAATAACACACTATGAAATCTTGGGGTGTTACATTCTCCCCTCCTTCAATAAATTGCGTCCTCGCAATTTGAAATTGTTCTTAGAAAATAAAATGTTGAAAATAGAAAATATATTTGTGGGAAAACCCACATCGGAAATTTGTTTACTAAAATTTAGTCTTAATATGAGGAAAAGAGAAATGAAAGGGTCACCACCAAATTATGATCTCGATTAGGAGAACATTGGTGGCAATTAGAGACATATAATTGGAGGAAAAACGTAAATATTTATAGGTAGTTGTTGAGGTCATCAATCACAAACAAGTATAAAATTGAGGTCCTTAAACTCATCAATCTATGATGATTTGAAGTACCATCTGTTCAACAAAATATAGGGTATTGGGATCACACATTTTTGACATTTCAAAATATCTTAGTTGAAATCCCACATCGAAAAATGAATTAATGATGCCTCTATTTAAAATAAAGAGTGGAAAGTATGAAGATTACCGAAAATAACACATACTAGGGTTCCATGTAGGAAAATATGGATATGGAGGAGAAATCTAACCATCAATTATCTGATGGAGAGTGGTAGAGAACATGGCTATGAAAAGGCCAACAATCCCAAAGCCATAAATTAGTGATGATTTAAGGTACCATCTAGGACAACATTTTTTTTAAAGTTACATTACATAAGGAAGAGGAATTCATTTATGATATTGACTAAGAACATTATGATATATATTTAAATTTTAAGTAGATTTTCATTCTTTAATAAATTTCCACCACTAACTCATTTTTTTTTAAACGATGAGTACTCAAGAAGACTTGGTCACACTGGAAGAGATAGAATAAACTTCTATAGAATCACATGATCCATGCAGGATAAACCATATATTTACATTGTCTTTGAAGATTAATCAAAACCAAAATGGTTAGTGAATGATCTAATGATCCCCAAAAGGATATTCATTGAGATAAATATGCACTAATCTTAATTTCTAAAATTAAACCAACAATACCCCAAAGTTAAATAGATACCATTCAATAACCAATTGTCCTTAAAATCCTTTAATATAATCCAAACTAATATTGAAACCCAAAACATAGAAGAATTTGATTATGTAGTCTCCCATGTTACATTGTATCTCCAAATGACATCAAATACTCTTAAAGTCACATACTTAAAAGTAATTAACATCATCACATATTCTCTGTTATAGGTTAATCATTTCCATAAATAACCCAAATCACTATAAATCAACAATAAAAATGTAGATAAAAATCCACCATTACTCTACAAATGAAACCTCATTGTATTCTATTTTCCTTGGGCATATAGTGTTCCTAACAAAACGAACATCTTCCAAAATATTTATCACTTAATCACCAAATCATTTTCCTATACCAAGGGTATTCATTTGATAAGACATAAGAACCCAAATCATCTTATTATTAATCAATAAAATCATTTAACAAAAAAATAGTCATACTAACCAGGGACTTCACGTAGTCCAGTGGTAGGCGATAAATCCCAATCGCACTTTGGTTGTGGGTTCGATTCCCACAGCTTTGTCCGACGCGACGGGTTGTCACACGGTCTACGTGTTGTCCTTTTTCAAAAACTATATTCTATAATATTACCAAAATGAGATAAATTTTTCAAAATAACATAATTTAACCACAAATGTTATATCATACTTTGCATTTTCATCCCAAATTATAATAACTTATCATTTTCTCAAACCCCAATGATCATATAAAACCAAATGGTTATTTATACCTATATCCACAAGAGAAGAGACAACTATTCCTCAAATATCATTCTCACATGGCAAACTGAGGGGTTACAAATAGAAGAGAAAATTATTCTAAAGTAAACCCATCAACAAGGAGTGCTAATACTTTTTAAATTTTTCTCCAACCATTTATTTCCACATAGCTTCTTCTTTGAGCAAGAAAATATCCTATAAAATAGGACATTCACTCGAGTAATGGCCAGGTCCCCTACATTTACGGCAAATGACTGTAAATAGACTCTTGGGACCATTTTTATCTTCTTCCAAAGTACTCTTCATTTTTCTTCGGCAATTCTTCACTTTATGTCCTTCCTTCCCGCACGTAAAACATTTAATTGTCCCATTGAGACACTTTCCTGGGTGTCTCTTTCCACAATTCCTGCATGATAAAAATTGAGGTTTCTTTTCTCCTTGGTCTCCATTTCTGGAGATCTTATCATTTATCACCTTTCTCTTCCTTTTTGAGTCTGGGAGTTGGTTAATATATATGTTGTTGATCATATTTTTGGAAAACTGATTTGGCATAAAGACGATATCTTTTACGCCTATCAACATTCCATTTTGTTTCTCATTGCCACCACCGTTCCCACCTTGTAAATAATTCTCAAAGTCACTATGACTTCCTTGGAATCCAGCCATTGACTAAAACCAGAAAGCATTGTGTGAATAATAGTAGTCGTAAAATCATTTAGAGATTAAAATGTCACCATATTCTCAATTTGAAACATATTAGGATTAACCAAGGTCATTTACTCTCATCTTATGTATATATTACTTAAATCGGTTTGTAAAGAAAATGTAAATTATCCTAAGCATATCCCCCGGGAGTGTCGTAACCAAGAGTGCAGCAAGGCCCGTTGTCGTGCACCAGTTCCCGTTCGAGTCTAGCTTAAAGCGGTGTTTTCGGGTTTTATCCCTAGGTACATCTATGCCAGAGCCGCCTCTACCAACTCGTATCCAGACAGGGATGTATTGCTCAGAAAACTCACAAAATCTCTACAATACCAAAATTCTAGGAAGTTCTTTTATACTAATCCTCAAAGTTCATCTTAGGTCTACGTGCTCTAATCAGAGTTTATCTAAATCTAGATACCAAGGTTTGTACTAAACTTCCTCTGATACCAACTGTAACACCCCGAACCTAGTTACCCAGAGTCAGTGCATTATTACATAACATTGGCATGATCATGAGAAAGATCAAGTCTAGAAAGACCGATTAGTTTAGTAGCCTTGGAATAACTAGATACATCCATAAATTTTTACATTACATCATAAAAAAAACATCTTGTCTTCATATCCCCTCATACTATCCCTGCAGGTCATTCATAAATTACTTCTTCATAATCCTGGAAAAAAAAATAAAACATTGAAAGGGGTGACCTCGGATGCTCAGTAAGGATAACATTATAGCAGAAGCTTTCATAAATAAGCATAAACACTTAAGACAATTTATAACTGAAACAAAAGCCTTTGAAACTTGAACATCAGCATAAAATGGAAAAGGTAAAATGAAATAATGCCATTTACTTACTCACATGGATATTCTACTAGTCGAATGATCACATGCAATATCAATAACCACATTCATAATTATGGAATGCATAATGCTAGACTATCATAACCACATAGCCAAGGCCTCGTGCCAAGACTACAAATAAGATTTTGCCAAGGCCTTGTGCCAAGACACTAGTTTGTCTCATGAGACCTACCGATGCATCGAGGAGCTATAGCGGGCTCCACCCGTCACTTATTAAGTCCAATGCATTCCTCATATGAATAGGTTTAAGCATAAAATAAACATTCGTATTAAAACTAGCATACGAAATGTCAATACTTTAACCACAAACCATGAATGGTATAAAAATAGAACATCCACAGTCAAATATAACTCATTTGATACAATATGGAAGATTTTATTGTATCACATTAACCTCAATCACGAATAATGAAGGATGTTGACATAGATGAAAATAATCATCATAACTATTTGAGAGAAATATCCCCCTTTTCTTGAAATCATTTAAAAGTCACACTATTTGTCAAGAAGACATTCAAAAATAGATATTTGATTCACAGTGTCCCATACCACTTTGAAACTTTTAAAAGGATTTTTAAATTTAAAACTTTAATGTCCATAAAAATAAATCCTTAAAACCATTTTTAAAATATGGACATTAATGAGCATGATTTAGAAGAATAATTCTTTAAAACATTTTAAAATGGTATTTTGGTTAGAGTTTCTAACCAAAAGAGAGACACTTGGATACAAATAATTGAGGTAATCAAAACATTGTAATATCATGAGAATAAAGGAATTCATGATATACTATGTCAAAGTACATTATATACACCACATAAAAGTGATTTGGTGTATATCATCAAAGAAGTCTCAATGGAATGTAAATTGAGATGAAATCTCTCATAAAGGTTGTATCCTTAGGTTAAGGATAAATCAACGACATAATTATGTGTGAAAAATATAAATACACTAAATATGATTGGATATTCAGTGTAAATCAATCAAAGGATATTCACACATATTCTTGTAAAAACAATACCAACGAATTGGATGTTTAACTCAACAAATGGAGAATGAGTTAAAATTACTCTTATCAAATTCATATCAATGAATTGAGAATTATCAATGGAGTGATTATGTGTATCAAACTTATATCCACAGGAAGGGGATTGGAAATTATGACATAATCAAATGAATAGTGATTCCACACATAATCTTGGGGTAATACAATCAATGAAATATGCGTAAAGCCAAATGAGTGGAAATTGAAATCTCAAATTCCCTTATTGATTAGGTAACTTAAGAAACAAACACCCATGAAAGAAAGATCATACCATGATGATTTAAATACCCATAAATTAAAGTATATTACACAATGAATACAATCATGGGTAGTACACATACACCACATGCAATAATTAAGTGGTGATCAATGGAATTCTCACGGAATTAAAAGTGAGACAAGAAACCCCTTACCACGTTAATCAACTGAGTCGCATGGCCAAAAGTTAATAACTACCAAATGATTTACATAATAACATGAATATAAAGTGAATAATGATAATATATATCAAATGGAAGTACACAATACACCACTTTCAATAATTTAGTAGCGAACAATGGAAATCTCACGGAATTGAAAGTGAGATAAGAGAATCCCTTATTTGTACTTTTTCCTTGGTCGATGGTAGGTTTACCTCCTGTATAATGGTGAAATAATTGTTATTGAATAATACAAGAATCAGTTACTTTAATATGATATCATATATGATCTTTTAAAATTGATTTGTTAATAATATCTTAGAATTATCGTCATTTCAGGTGTTAACGGGTTCATTTTACTTTATATTCTTTGTTATGTGAGCCATATTCTTTATTAATGGGATGTATATTATTCATATCCAGAATGGTATCAAGTCCTTAAACATAATTTTTAAATCAAAAAATGATAATTATACTTGAATGGATACGATGGAGAATGAATCTCATCGCGTTCGTGGAGACGGTAGTCCGTACGTACGCACGAACGCTACTTCCATTTAATTTTTATTTTAAAAGAATCGAATCCAAATGATACATAGGTATATTACTATTCCAGTAAAATATAATATTTTATATATGTTACTTAAGTTCATTAACACCATCCTTTATACGTTCCATGTGTGGTATGAACGAGTCATATCATTTTAAGGGGGCGGTAGTCCGCACTTCCTCAAATGAAATTATCGTATGTATATACAACATGAAATGAATAATTGTATGAAATAAAATGGAATTACATAAGCTTATATAAAAAATATATATCATTAATATCATATTTAATTATAGTGCCATCCTAATGGCCACCATGAGAGGCGGTAAGATGTATTTGAACAATCATCGTTTCGTGAGGCGTTAGTTTGCCATCCACATAAACATTATGTTCATCATCCATTAAATGGAGTTGTGTGAATGTGTAGTTTGAATCCTTCTTATAACAACATCCTAGTATATTTTGGATAATGGTGTTGTTACAAAATAAAGGAAATAAAAAGAGTTTGGGGGTTGGAGAAGCAAAATAATTGAAAATAATTTAAGAGAAAATGTTACCTTTAATTTAGGTAACTCACTTTGGTTGGAACCAAAGGACTTCTTGAAATGCATTATGCCTAAGGGAAAGATTCAAGGAGGAGGAGAGGGATGTGGGGAGCTTAGTTCGGCAGAGTTTGGACGAGCCAAGTGGCTTGAGAGGTGTGAGGAATGAGTAGAAGTGGTCTCCTTTTATAAGGGAGAGGAGGGGCTCTTTAGGAAAGAGTGAAAGTATTACTTTATAATATAATTATATTCGGTTTATAATGGTCCAAAAATCATTGAGGTATAAGATAAGATGACTCATATTCTAAATAACATCAACCAATAAGAATTGGACAGGTTTTAGATAATATTTTAATCATTATAATCTTATTTATTTAAATGATTTATTAATGAGGTAAACATTGCATCATTATTGTGTCATTAATAATTTAAATTATTTGATGTCTAAAAATTATAAATAAAATATCATTATGTAGTAAATCGTTTTAGATTTCTAATGAATATTTATAATCGAAAATCCAACATGTATAACCCTATGTAAAAATTGTTCTTTTAAAAGATGTAAGCTTATGCCATTTTTGTATTCATTTTAACTTAATTAAAATAAAGTGTCATTATCACTTACAAGTGGATCCATGGGGTCCCAAAATTTACCCAAAGATGCCCATGGTCGACCATGTATCAAACAATAGGGTTAAGACACGTTTTAGGGTAATTTAGTATTATTATAATATTATTTTTTAACCCTTATTTACCGGATTTACCCTTAACCATGGTAAATAAAATATTTACCGCAGTAATTATTCAAAATGTCTAAAAATAAAAGTTACCTATTTACACAATTTGAACATCCTGATTCCAAATATGGAATCCATTTTTCTAAATTCAAAACATAGAAGTGGCAGAAATTAATTTAAAATTAATTCCCGCTGTCAAAACAAAAAGCATGTTTTTAAGAGATAATAACTATCAAAAGATTGACACTTGTTTATGTTCGGTTTAATTGTAAAATTATGTCCAATGACCAAAATTATATTAAATGGTAAAAATATATTCTAAATATACTTTAAAACCACTCAAATTCATAATTTATCACTATTAATTATTTTGATTAAAAAAGTTGTTTATAATTAAAATTTAGTAATTTTTACTATTCATCAAAATATGAAAGTTATCCGAAAAGTACCAAAATTTCACCTTAGGCTAAATTTGATATTCCGAATCAAAAAATGAAGTCCATTTTGAAATATAAAATATATATAATTTCAAAAAATTAAGTATTACTATTCATAACGGCTAGTTTGATCGGTTATGGAGTGTGTTAAAACTCGAAGTTGCGTACAACACACGCTACTGTTTTATTCAAAGGAAATCGTACCGTGGAAGCTTGGGATGTTTTATTTTAAATTTTTTGATGTCCCCATTTAGTCAAAAAGTTTAAAATATCTTATTTAAAAAGGGTTCACTATTAAAAGTTGGTAAAACTACAATACTGAAGATGAATTTGTTCTTACATTATGTCTAAGAAACTCATAATATGGATTCTAAAATTATAAGGATTATATAAAGTTTAAAATTTAGTTAATACTATTCATAACCTTTTTTGAACGGCTTGTTTGGTAAGTCATGGTGCGCTTGAACTCGGTGTTGCGTGTAGTGCAAGTTATTGAATTATTTTGAATAAATAACACACTATGAAATCTTGGGGTGTTACAGATTTCATCTCATTTTACATTTCTTTTGAGAATTCATTGTTGTTATGCCCCAATTCACTCTTATATGGTGTTTATACTGTCCTTTGACATATTATATCATGAATACCTTTATTCTCATGATATTATAATGTTCGGATTAAATGTTATTCCGCTATTATTTGTATTCAAGAGTCTCTCATTTTGTTAAAAACTCTTTAACAAAAATATCGTTTTAAATGTTTTAAAGATTTATTATTATAAATCATTATCTTTAATGTCCATGTTATCAAAATGGTTTTCAGTATTTATTTATATGGACATTAATGTTTTAAATTTATAATTCCATTAAAAGCTTCAAAGTGGTATGGGACACTTTTATTCAAAAATCTCTTTTAAATGGTTTTTGAAAATGGATTGATTAATTCAATATATGGGAATTACTTATTGTGATTGAAAATTAAATTTTGTTACTGAAATGTTTATATTTTCAATATTTTATGTGTAATGATGGTACTTGGACATTTTACGGGTGGTTACGTGATAAACCATATGGCGGGTGGTGCCGTGAATACCAGGAGAGGTGGTTACGTTATAACCTCCAATGCATTGGGTATGGAAGTCGGCCGTATGGCTATTCCATTAAGTATGTATGGAAGTTGTCCATATGGATATTCCATTAAGTGATATGTGTGGAAGTCAGCCGTATGGTTATTCTACTTAAGTATGTTTATGTACCAAGTTACCTTTATATGTTATGTGTTCGTTATATGGGTTTTATGGTAACCTTTTGGTTACAAAAGGGTAAGTAATGATATTTTATTCAGTGAAGAGTTATTACTACCTCATAAAGGTGAAAAGTATTACTTTGTTAAAGTATGCATGATTTACTTTTGTTTTTGATAAACTAACAGTTTTCATTCTTTGTGTATCCCTTACTGAGCTTTTTATGCTCACCCCAGTTTTTTTTGAAATGTTTTTCACATGACTTACTGTGGAATATGGTCAAGGATGGGATCAAGGGAATGTCATTCTATATAAAACATGGAACTAGACATGTTTCTTCTTAAGATTTTTTTATTCTATGGAAACTTAGTAGAAGTGTATACTTTGTAATCTTTTGAGATGTAATATTTAGGTTCAAATTCTATAAAACTCTAAACCTGAAAAGATCCTCAATGTGAATTATTCAATTAATTCAATATTAAGTAAGGTTTAAGGCTGGGGCCTTATTACTTCTTCCCAAAGTGAGGCTTCTAGGAGTAAAAGAGGGATGTGTAGAGACAAAATGGGCTGGGAGTTTCCAAGCCAAAGGATTGAGAGGTGTTGGTAAGGTGGTAGATGTGGGGGCCTTTTATAAGAGGAGAGGAGGGGAACTCTTGGAAAGTTAAGAAAAGATACTTTATTATAAAATGATTTTCAGATAAAAAAGGTCCCAAAATTATAAATTTAGATAATAAGGTGATAAGGTTTCGAAATCCACCTATAAAATGGGACTTTGACATGTGTAGTTCTTTCATTTTACATTATCGTTTCATTTTGTTTAAATCGTTAAATAATGAGGTAATTGCTGCATCATCATGGTGTCATAAATAATTTAATTTATTTAATATCTAAAAATTATAAAAAAACAATCATGATTTAGGAAATCTTTTTATCTTTCTAATGAATATTTATAGTCAAAAATATTACTTGTATAACCCTATTTAAAAATAGTATTAGTAAAACATCTCATGTTTGTGACATTTTTATTTTAACATTAAATAAAAAGTTATTAATGTAATTTCCCTACCAAAGTGGATCCATGGGGTCCCCAAGATAACCCATGGATTGTCTTGGTCTGCCTTGCCACATCCAATAAGGGTAGGACATGTTTCTAGGACATTTCATATCATTAAAACATTATTTTTACCTTAAACTACACTAATTACCTCTAATCACGATTAAAATCATAAAAGTTACTATTCACCAAAAAATTTTTTTTGATCCCATTGAACCAAATTTTACTTCCTAATGACAACCATGTATGTCAGATTTTTGAAATTCATAACACAGAAGTGGTAATGTTTCATTTAAATGAATAATTATTTTTTTAAGTACCACTTAGTGGTTTCACTATTCATCAAAAATTGATGTTTTTCAGAAAAATACCAAAACATCACCCTAAGCTATATTTGATATTCCGAATTCAAAAATTATTTCTATTTTAAAAAATTCAAAACATATAAGTGACATTAATTAATTTAATAATTAATTCCCACTGTCAGAACAAATAGCATGTTTTTATGAAACAATATATATCAAAAGTTTGACAATAGTTTAAGTCCAATTTCAAAGTGAAATTAATTCCAAATACCACTATTGGATTAATCGGAAAAAATATATTCTAATTTCACTTTAAAACCAATTAAAAAGATAATGTAATAATATTAATAAATTAGATTAAAAAGAGTTTTTGAATTAAAATACAACATTTTCACTATTCATTAAAAAAATGAACTTTATAGGAAAAATACCAAAAATTTACACAAAGTAAATTTTGATGTCCCGATTCTAAAGAAGAATTTTATTTTCTAAAATATAACACATAAAATTTTCAAAAAGTGGATTTAAAAGAGGTTCTCCATCAAAAGGCGGAAAATCGACCTTTTAAAGAATATTAGAATGTTTACGCTTATTTGCATTTTTAATCCTCTAACATTTATTGTAAAAAGTAAAAATATTTGAAAAACATATGTAATCATTTTTTAGTTAGTTCCGTTCATTCCTGCCATTAAAATGGGTAGGCATTAACTACCATTTAAAATAATAGTATTTTATTATTAGAGTGCAACGTAAGATTTCAAAGGAACTCGTTGTCGCGTATTGGGTACTCCATCGAGCATAGCGTTCCCTTTAAATTAATATTAACATTTTATTCACAAATAGGAATAAATATGAATATTTCATATTATTTATTTACCTGGGTTGTGACAATTCATGCCATTGTTATATATTTTACTTAGGTTTTTTCTCATTTTATATAATTTTTTATTTATTGTGGTCCATTTGACATGTTATATATCCTTCACCTAAATAGGATGGAATGCTTAATTTTTTTCATGTGATCTATATAGTGATAAAAAACATGTTTTCCTGATATATTACCCCTCAGTTCATTAGAAATATTTGACCTAGTTGAATACATTTGAGATCATGTTACTTGTTTCTCAAAGAATATTGATAATACGCTCCCATGAGGCACACTACATTTGTGTTTTTCATCTTTTTAATGCAAATGGGTATGATGTTTTAGGCCTATCCACCACTTTAATATGTGTAAATTCCTGGTGTATATCTCTTAAATATTATCTAGAGTCATTGGATGAATTTTTGTATCATGCACTTTACATGATCCTCAGGAGGGTTACCCATGGAACCGAATGATGATAAAGACTACAATAATGTTCCTATATTTTAATTTTTATTTAAACCCATATGATCAAATTTATTTATCCAATCTATGTGGAGATTTAAATGATATTTTAGAATGTATAACTGACACTTATAGCAATTGTTGTGAGATTTGGTCATTATTGGAAATGTTTTTTCTTGATTGAATAAGACTTGGGAGAGATCATATTGGGAGAAAATGAATATTGTAAAGGGTAAATTTATGGGATCAATGGTTATTATATATAGCATATAACACATTTAGTATGAGTATTAGGATACTTTACCATTGCAAGATGTAAGAACGTAGATCTTCATTTAGTGTATACATTTTGTATTTGGATGGTTTTTTAGGAAAAAATAATACATGTGGATTTTATAAGTAAATGTCATGTACTTATGAGTAAACATAATGTACAGGCCATGTAATGGTTGAGTACATGGTAATGCAATGATATGGAACCACCTACTTATGTCGGGCCAATTCTGGATAATACATGACGTGTACTGTTAATGAACACAATGCGTATTTTTTTTAATAAGTAAATCGTAGCTGGGGGGCATCTCATCCTTGAAAACACCTTCTTCAAGTAGTTGTTCATACAAGAGAGTCATAGATGGGCCAACCAGTTTTGAACCCCATCTGATTCCCTATCTGATCACTTATTAAAACATCATCATGTGTGTTGGAAACCCATATGTGATTTGTCAAAACCCCAAGATCTTTCTTCATAATTCATTATCTCTCACGATTTATTCATGTTTGAGTGTTTTTTTAACTTTCGTATATCTATGCCATTTGAGGACGATTCAAGGGACAACATTATAGTATATGTATCGTATGATATCAAGGTAGGTGTCTTGACCATTTCATTGTCTGTCTTTAGATTAAATATACTAAAAGTGCCCCATACTAATGTTTGGGGTATTTCATGATTCTAAATTTAAACCTACTTCTTTCGTATAGAAGATTGATAGATTGTTAAGCATTTTTATCATTGGAATGAGTTTAGATACCTTGTTTATATGATAACACATCGATGCATTTTCCCTTTATTGAATTTTTATGCCCATTATCTCTAAAATTCATTTTATGCATGCTGTTTTTCCATGCCTTGGGTGATTAGGATGAAGTTGATAGATAATATGCAATACAAGAGGAATTATTTGTGGATGTATAACCATGTTGTAGTTAAATATTACATGTGATGATTTGATATGTTATGGGAAATGTTTTTCGTATAGAACATGAGATACTTGGACCAAGAAGACTACATGGGTATCCATGTTTTTTTACAAAAGACCATGAGAGTAGTGGTGTTGATATTTTCACAGGGGTATTGACCGTGAGAACTACCTAGAAGGTCGTTTATTATTTTTTTATGTTATGTTGTCCTCGGGGTATTGATCATGGGATCTACCTAGGAAATTGATAATAATATATTTATATTATGCTGACCAATGGGTATATACAATGAGAGCTACATAAGAGGTTGTTTATAATTTATTGATGAAATGTGCACACAGGGGTCCTGACTATGATAGCTACACAAGAAGTCATTTATAATTTATTGATTCTACTTTAACCCATGGGTATTGACCATGAGAGCTGCTATGGTGTACATTTTTAAAAAATTATTTCTACTTTTATCTAAAGTGGTAAGACCATGGGAGATTTATAGAGGGTTTTTTATGACATATTGAATGATTGGGATTAATATGCAATGAAAAAGAACAGTCTTGGACTCGGTCTTAATTGATTATTTAAGTAGTCTTATGAGATATCTGTTATGTTACTATTACAAAAGGGTATAAATAGAGTAGGATAGATCAAGAGAATATAAGATTCAATGGTGAATAATAAATCAAAATGAATGTAATTAAAATCTATAGGTTTTTTTTACATTCATGTAGTTCCTAGTTTATTTCTTCATTTCTATATATTACATGATATATATATTTATTGACAGTTATACATCATTTTTTTGGAGCATGCCTAATAGGATTCATCTCCCACCATATATGGGTAATGTTTTGGACTCAAAAATATTATATGGTGGTATGTATAAATAATTTCAATCACCCTTCTTATTGAGGTACTTTATTTCTCTTGTAGATGGAGAGAATGTGACCAAGTTGCTGCTTTTGATGCAACTGGAGATACATGTTTCTTTTAGACATTTGATTATATATTTCCTTATAGAATTGTCTTCTATATGGAAAATTTCATAGACATATATTCCATGCATCATTTATATCTATATTCTCTATTTTTTTATTACTATAATTCTTCTACTATAGACTTTTGTTTTATAGTATTACTATGTATGCTATTGTTTACTATTTGTTTTCAAATGGTCATACTGTAACAAAGAGGGCATAGTTCTCCCATTTTCAAACCAAGTCCATCGTGGCTAGTCTGAATCCTTTGGATTTGGAGGAAATGAGCTTGAGGTCTTGTGACCAACTGTGTTTAGGGATCTATTGGGTGGCATCTGGAAATAGGACTTCACCAAGTTGTATCAATGGGATTTATTTTCTTCATTCCTTTTCTATTTTGATCCTATAGAGTAGGATATGATGAAATATTTAGTTTTTAATAAGTTGTGATTGGGAGTAGCTAAACCATGTATAGGGAAAATCCATGTTATCTAGAATATATAATTTTTTTTGGTTTTGAAATTGTTAGATTTGAATTGATTACAACATTGGGTGACTAACTTATTTTTTCTTGTCATGATTGATTTAATTTTGGTTCTATTTCTGTTGAAATCTGATGAGGTGAGGGTATTCCATCACATGCATCATATATGCACTTTCTCGATATCACATTTCATGTATTCTTTCTATTCCATTTAGAGAAAATTAATGATTTCATGTTATTTTGATAGATTCGGTGCAAGATGTGAATGTTGTTGTGATAGATGTCATGATAGAAATATCTAATATTATTTTAGTTTATTAGAATATGTAATTTTTCATTGTTATGGATGCAAAAAATTGGTCATTGAGGTTTTATAGGCCCTCATAGATTGGATTTTATAGAAACATGTTTGAACGTTAATTTAATTCAGTCATATTATAATATGAATAAGGATGTGAAACAATGATTTGCAGAGAGTATGGGATCTCAGATATTAGAACATGGAATGAGTTGGAAAATTTTAGGTGTTTAATGTTTCATTATGTGTTTCATAGGCTTATAATCTTGAAACCCAGATTACACAACATGTGATGTTAGGACCACACGACATGTGTTCTTCTGTTCTGGATGAACTGAATTTTCTTAAGTACACACCTTGTACCATATGTATGCATCGTTTAGCTATTGACCATGAGACTGAATATGGGGTAAGAGACATGGGGTTGGTGAAATTTTGTAGAACACGGAGTGTACTTGTATTACATGCTATGTTGTACTCAACCGTGTATCTGATCGTGTAACTAATGACACAGGTGGATGAAACCAGGTGTTACATGCCATGTCTAAGTTTTACATGCCATGTAGTAAGAAACTGAGTATTCATCCATGTGACAAATGACACATGTGAATGTAACATATGTTGTACATTTCATTTCTTTGGTGAACACACCCTGTAGTGTTACACCAACACAAACGTATTGTTCTAGTCGTGTATAAGTACTTGGGAAAGGGGATATTCTTGTACCAACAGAGTCTCATGAGGAAAACATCATGTGTTTTAGTTGTTACCTGACTTTTTAGGATGAGGTACACTCACATTTTAGGGATTAAGGGGAACACTCTATGTAGTTCTTTCTCATGTTATGCAACCTTGATTTGTAAAATATGAATGTTTTCCTTCTCCTGCTCCATTATTTCACTTCTATGTTACTATCCTTGATAATTTTGAATGGAGGTGTGCACATGAACATAAAAATTCATGAAACGAGGATTTCCTATGGTTGTATGCTAGTTACATGGCGATGATCAAACACTAGAAATGGTAGATCAGGGACTACTAGAAAATCCTCTCATCGTTCCTGTTTTGGTAACAGATGTAACACAGAATGCAGGTCTTGATGCGTAGTTCCGTGAGGGAATTTCGAGTATGATTAAAACTTTTTAGGGTGCACAACATCCTACCCCTTATAGAGAATAGTGGATGAGGGAGTTTTAGTAGTGACATCCTCCCATATTATCATGGGATAGAGGACCACCGACAACATAGTCATGGTTGGAGGCCATGCAATCTATCACCGAGAATCTTGAGACACCTCCTAGGAGGAGGGTGAATCTCTTGATGTTCATGCTACATGATTTATCCAAGAGATGGGGGGATGTTATCTAAGATGTGGGAAATAATTGGGATTTGGTTTGGGAAGAGTTTCATAAGACAATCTATGATTACTTCTGTTGGATCGAATAGTAGATATAAAAGTCTATTAGATGGAACAATACAAGAGGGGGGGTGAATTGTAGGTTTAAAAACTTTGATTATAGTCTATTCCCTCTTGTTGATTATAGCCTTTAGCAACAAGTCTTGCTTTATTCCTTACAATGATTCCATTTTCATCACACTTGTTTCTGAAAACCCATTTTACACCAATTACAGTTGTTTCTTTAGGTCTTTCAACTAAAGTCCAGACTTGATTCCTTTCAAATTCATTTAGTTCATCCTGCATAGCTTTGATCCAATCATCATCACCTAAGGCCTCACTTGGACTTTTAGGTTCAAATTGGGAAAGAAAAGCAAGATGTTCTATTTCATTTCTTAAGGAATTTCTGGTCCTTACAGGTTGATTTATATCACCAATGATGTTATCACTGGGATGATTCCTAAGAAACAATTGATTTGGGTTTTGTAAAACCTGTTCATCAACATATGGTAGAAAATCTTCTGTGGTAAATGTTTCAGAAATACTTTCTTGAACATTTTCCTTATCAGAATGTTCTTCTAATATAGGTTGATAAATATTTTTGGAAAACACATCCGAGGATGTAGGATTGGGTTGGTTGAAAACAAAAGGGTTAGTTTCATCAAATTTTACATGTACTGTTTCTTCAACAGTACAAGTGTTTTTATTGAAAACTCTATAAGCCTTAGAGGTTGTGGAATAGCCTAGAAAGATTCCTTCATCAGATTTTGGTGCAAATTTGTGTAGATTGTCTTTTGTGTTCAGAATGAATACTTTGCATCCAAAAACTTTGAAGTAAGAAACTTTAGGTTTTCGGCCAGTCCATAACTCATAAGGAGTTTTATTAAGAAAAGGTCTAGTTAAAACACGATTTATAGTATAACAGGCAGTACTAACAGCTTCAGCCCAAAAGTGCTTAGCAATTGAGTATTCACTCAACATGGTTCGAGTCATTTCCTGAAGAATACGATTTCTTCTTTCA
Organism: Viscum album; assembly: GCA_963277665.1. NCBI lineage: Eukaryota > Viridiplantae > Streptophyta > Magnoliopsida > Santalales > Viscaceae > Viscum > Viscum album. The sequence continues at coordinate 1,611,338,849 of OY728120.1, forward strand.
ACAACCCCATTTTGCTGAGGAGTTCTTGGTGCTGAGAAATTGTGAGTAATACCTTTCTTACTACAAAAAGTTTCAAAATCTGAATTTTGAAATTCACCACCATGATCACTATGAATAGTTATCAATGGTAGGTTTTTCTCATTTTTAACTTGGGCTCTAAAAGTTTTGAAATATAAAAAGGCTTCAGATTTCTTTGTGAGAAAATAGACCCATGTAAATCTAGTAAAGTCATCAACTAAAACAAATACATAGTATTTGCCTCCAATGCTTCCAGATTGTGAAGGACCAAACAAATCCATATGCACAAGCTGTAAAGCATTAGAAGTTGAAACTTCATTAATTGATTTAAAGCTAGTTTTATGTTGCTTGCCATATTGACAAGGATCACAGACTTTTGAAGAATCATATCTAAGATCCGGTAGTCCTTTTACAAGTCCTTTCTTTGAGAGTTTTCTTAGGTTTCTCAAATTACAGTGTCCTAGTCTCCTATGCCATAGCCATGATTGGTCTTCTATTACACTTAAGCAAGGTAAGTTTTGGTTCCTAAGGTCTTCTAAGTTAATAGTGTAAACATTCTCTTGCCTATGGGCAGATAGAATGAATTCATCCTTGGAATTGTGAACTAGACACTTATCATTTCTAAAATTCACAAGGTAACCTTCATCACATAATTGACTTATGCTGATGAGATTGTGCCTAAGACCTTTTACAAATAAAACATTTGAAATAAGAACTTTTCCAAGAAAAACAATATTACCTATACCAACAATCTTTCCTTGAGCATTATCTCCGAAGGTAACCTTTCCACCTTTTGTTTTGATAACCTTTTCAAAGAAATCTTTGTTTCCAGTCATATGTCGAGAACAACCACTATCCATGTACCAAATGTTCTTATTGGTACACTTCTGATTCTCCTGAAAAAGAAACAATTAGATTTTTGGAATCCAAACTTGTTTGGATCCAGAAGAGTTAGATAAAAGAATTTTAGGAATCCACATTTGTTTTGCAAAATGAGCTTTATGAAATCCTAAGGATTGAGTTTTGTTAAGAGAACAATCTCTTCTCCAATGTCCACCACATTGACACTTGGAACAGAAAATGGTTTTTTGAGGAACAAAATAGTTATTACTAAAAACAGGTTTGGAATAAGTATAACCAAGACCAGAACGATTTCTCAATGGTCTAATTTGAGAATACATCCTATCAAAGTTTTCTTTTCCATGAGTGAAGTTTGACAAACACTTTTTCAAGGATAAAATCTCTGACTTTAGTTTTAAAACCAAATTCTTGTTTTCTAAAACATTTGAATTTGAACTAGAGTTAGATTCTAATATATCTTTCTTTGAAATAGCAGTTTCAAGATCCTTAGAAAGTTTATCCTTTTCAGATTTGACTTTCTCAAGGGTTTTCAGAATACTTTCAAAATCAGCAGTTTTCTCATCAAGATCTTTAGAAAGATCTGATACCTCTTTAGTCAAAACAGAAATTCTAGAATTTGCTTTTTCGACTCTCTTTTTGAGTTTAGAATTTTCATTTTCAAGTAACTTAGCAAATCTAGAAACTTCTTCAAAAGAAGGTAATGTATCATCTTCTGATGATGAGGGTTCATCATTTGAAGATTCATAATATCTATTATCAGCATAATTTGCATTTAAAGAGACATTTGTAACAGCTTCAGCATTATGTACCTTAGCCATGAGACAATGATTTTCAATTGGTAGTCTGGCTAGAAGTCCAATATTCCTTTGTCCTGACGTCTCATTATCTGAAGAATCATCTGAGGAATCACTACCACTTGCACTCCATGTATCGTTAGCTTTCAAGACCTTCTTTGTCTTATAAAACTTTTTCTTGTTTCTTTCAGAGTGTTTCTCTTTTCTATCTCTCCTCTTTAGTAAAGGACAATCAGGCCTTATATGTCCTGCTTTCTTGCACTCATAACAAGTTACCTCAGAATCTTTCCTATCTTTCCTGTCTTTCTTTTTGAATCTATATTGAAAATCTTTCTTTCCAACAATCTTGTTCATCCTCCGAGCAAGATTAGCTAACTCATTATCTGAAAGATTACATTCACTTGAATCAGATACAACAACTTTCTTGGATTTAGACCTCGTAACCCTTTCAGGTGTTTTGGCTTTAGATGCAAAAGCTACACTTCCATTCCCATTCTTCTTCTTATTGAAATCAGCATCTCTCTTCATTCTTGTCTCATGCTGTAGAAGAGTTCCAAAGAGTTCATCAAGAGTAATCTGGGAAACTTTTCTATTTTCATCAATAGCTGTTCTTTTTGACTCCCATTCATTTGGCATGATATCTATAATCTTGTCAACAAGAGCTTCATCATCAAGACCCTTTTCTCCCATAGATTGTAAGCTGTTGACAATTGTCATAAACCTTTGTTGCACTTTACATACTGGCTCTCCATAAGGAAAAACAAAACCATGATACTCTGCTCGAAGCATTGCTCTCCTTGTTTCTATAACTTTGGATGTACCAAAATGAGTGACTTCTAGTTTCTTCCAAATACAGTTGGCTGCTTCACATGAAGATATCTGACTATATATATTCCTGGTCATAGAGCATAATAAAGTATTGCGTACCTTGTAATTCAGTTGATATTCTTGCTTCTCTTGATTGGTAAAAGTACTAACTTCTTTGTCAGGTATTTTGTAACCTCCAGTAAGCATAATAAAATTGTCTACACCAGTATTGATGACGAAAGTCTTCATACGATCTCTCCAATATTCGTAATCATTCCCATCAAAGATTGGTGGTCTAGAAGGATTCAGATTATCTATTGATCCGATATTCATTCCTGCCATCTATAACAAAAACAACTTTTCCACTCCACACGTTAGTGTAGTAAGTATTTAAGATAAGAAATAGAGCTAGTAATACAAATCAGTGGAAAACCTCCTCTGATACCAATTGTTGGATCGAATAGTAGATATAAAAGTCTATTAGATGGAACAATACAAGAGGGGGGGTGAATTGTAGGTTTAAAAACTTTGAGTTTTAGTAACAAAGAGATTAGTTTAAATGAACTTAAACTAATACAAATACAAACACCCACAATTGTATTGAAAGTAAAAGGTAAGATATATTGTAATACTATTGTAAAGTAAAACAATTGTATTCAAGATGAACACAATAATCAGAGTAATACAAATATGATTGATTCTACCTTAAAGCGTATAGAACCAATTGATACAATATGTAATAGAACAATTGTAATTGAAACAATTACAATTGAATATGTAAAAGAAGAAAGGAAACAATACAATTCCTTTCTAGTACAAACAGCGGAAATGTAAAAGTAATACAATTCTTTTAACCCAAAGAGAAGGGTTATCCTTTCACCTAGGATAAAAAGGTCTGTCTCACCAACACCTTGGTGAGCCCTCGATACGATGATCGGCACGTCCGTCTGCCTATCCCCGGCAGCCCTCGATACGATGATCGGCTCGTCTGTCTGCCTATCCCCGGCAGCCCTCGATACGATGATCGGCTCGTCTGTCTGCCTATCCCCGGCAGCCCTCGATTTTGCAGGTAATCGGCACCTCTGTCTTTCAATTACTTGAAAGCCCTCGATACGATGATCGGACGCACAAGGCTGATGAGAGAAGTCACAGCGTCTCTCTCTAGAATCTTCGTAGTTCACAGAATCTCTTCGTTCATCAGTTTGCTCATCGTTGTTTTTTCAGCTTCAAATGACCTCCTATTTATAGGCCTCGGGTTCCAACGGTCATATTGCCTCCAACGGTCATCTTGAAACAGAAAGCACGACATCGTTTTGATTAGTATATAACTAACTCAACGACATCGTTTTGTTAGGACAAGAGATATATAGAAAAGTAAAACATGAGTATGATTCATATGCAGAGAGAGTATTTTTGACAAAGTACCAAAACAAATAATGATTATCTGAATAGTAGTCAGTACGATACGATCGACAGAGTCAGTACGATACGTTTGACAGAGTCAGTACGATACGTTTGACAGAGTCAGTACGATACGTTTTGGTCGATACGATCAACATCGTACGATACGATAAACATAATAAAAGACAATTTGTTATTTTACAAACATATGATATAATACATTCGAGATTTTCAAAACAAGACAGAATATATTTGTGATTTCCAAAACACGATGTAAAAGCCAAAAGGGGACTTTTGACTTAACAACTTCTACCCAAATACATTGACGGCTGAATGAGATAGGAGTTCATGAATTTGGAGAAAGGAAGTCTTCCTATGATGGAAGTGACTTCTCAATTTACAAAGCTTCAATGATTCCCATATTTTTTGTGTGGTGATGAGTTTCCACAGGCTATGAGATTTGAGGATAATTTCATGTACGACAGTCAGATACAGGTGAATGTATTTAAGATGACATTAGTGACTACTATAGTGAACCAGTAATTGATCTCCGAGGGTATTCTAAGGGTGTTGGGAGCTGCGAGCTATGGTGGTTCGGTAACTTGGGAATGTACTCCTTTTTCGATATGAGGAATCACCCGAGGGATATTATATGTGATGGTACATCCAACAACATATATTTTTCTTTAGGTACCCTTATGGTGTGCAACCAGTGTGGAATAAATGGGCATGCGAGATGGTAGTTCCTGAGTGGCATAGTTTAGTGATGATCATGTGGAAGGATGGGTCATCATCTTCATTTTTTTCGGGTTTTCTCCCTAGATGCTGATAACAGTGGATTTGTTATGACTCCATATATAGAACAGTGACAAAAGTTCCTCATCAGTCAGGGACCTTGTGTTTGTTAGGTCGTTCAGGCCAAGGAGGAGGTCATGGATGAGGAATCCAAATGATAGGAATTCTGTGATGATAGGGTGGATCAGCTTAGGTTTTCTAGGAAGGGTTATAGGACCATTTTATATGTAACACCCCAAGCTTCCATGGTGCGTTTCCCTTTGAATAATACAATAGCATGTGTAGTACGCAACTTCGAGTTCTAACACACCACAACCTATAAAACTTACCGTTATGAATAGTACAACCCACTTTTTGAATTCTTATAAATTTTATATTTCACAATGGACTTCATTTTTGGATTCAGAATATCAAAATTAGTTAAGGATGAAGTTTTGGTATTTTTCTGAATACTTTCAATTTTTGTTGAATAGTGGAAAACACTGAGTTATAGTTTAAAACCAAATTTTTATATAAATAATTATTTATTAATTTAAATTTATTTTATGTCAAGGTAGATACATAATAACTATATAAGTTCAATGTAATTCATTGGAGTCAATTTATAATAAATTTAGATATATAAAATTTTTAATGAATTTTTTACAGTCTTTTACCCACCTCCTAGGAGCATTTTCAAATTTACATAAAACATAATTTTAATGCATATATGAGTTGAATTTCAAATATATGAGAGACACAGTTGATACTAGTAAGTAAAATGTGGTTCAATAAGATGAAAATAATTTTTGGTTAATAGTAACTTTTTACATTTATTTACCGCTGTTACAAGTAAATAGGGTAATTAAGGGTAAAAATGATAATATTATTACCCTAACACATGTCCTAATTCTACTGGATAAGTGTAATTCGACCAATAATAACCTTATGATTAAAATATGATCATTTAGGTCCTCTTTTATTGTATTAGGTCATTTATATTTTTTAATTCAAATAAGATTTAAAAATGTTAAATTCAAAGTATATTATCTAAACAATTTTTAATATAGGGTTACACATATTATAAATTTGACTATAAATTTTTATTAGAAAACTAAAAATATTTCCAACATAATATTATTTTATTTATATTTTTTAGAAATTAAATAATTTAATTTATTTATGATACAATGATGATGAAGTAATTACCTAATTAATGAATGGTTACAATAATTGACATTATAAAAAACAAATAAATGTAATTTGAGAATTTTTATGAATTACACTAATTTTATAGGTTATAATGGAATATTATGGTCGGTTAGATGAATTTTGTTCGAATAAATAACACTGTAATGAATTTAGGAAAAGAAAAATACCAAATACTGTCAAAATTGGCATAAAAGAGTTTTTAAAACAATTATTATATTATTAATTGATATTCTATTACTAAAAATCAAAGGATCGGCCAAACAACTTATATAATGATAGTTTTAACATTATTTAACTACTTGGGGTTCTCTTGAAAGTAAATTGTAATGTTATTAACCATATAATATAAAAATACAAAGATACATGGTAAATGTCAAACTATTTAACTAAGAGTTAAATCTAGATGATAAGGATAATATATTGACCCAAACCTATCAAAAACCAATTGGTTGAGTGGTTCTCAACCCATTCCCATGTTATCCTTTTAATAAGCCATTTTTGATCCATTTGATACCGAAAATGATTTTATTATAATATAATATTTCCTTCTTTTCCTATTGTGCACATCACCCCTCTTTTAAAAGGGCACTCCACCTTCTCTCTAATTAAAACCTTCTATTCCAACTGGCTCAGTCAAACCCTACCAGAATACCCTATAAACTCTCTTCACTTCATATTAGAGGTCTTCCTTTATTCAGAAAGCCATACTATGGATCCCTTTTGGTCAAATCAAAAGGAAGAACACGAATAAGAGATAAATTATTCATCAGCTCTTTCAAGTTCCTTTATCTTCCACTTCCTCATTCATTCTTTTTTCCATTCTCAAATAATAACTCCAGTATATTCTATAAACTGGGATATTATTATAAATATTGTACAACCATATTAATTATTATATCCATCCTTTGAATGACATGTCACCAAACGTGCGTACATACGACGTACCGTTTCCACGTGATGGTGTAATTGTTATTCAATGCATTATTTTTTGGATGGGTATAATAATGATGTGTAATTGATGTAAAAAATAAATATAACATGATAATTATTCTGTATATATGATATAACATCCTATTATATATTATTTTAATATCAAAAGAATGATATTGTCGCTCGTGCATACGTACGGATTACCGTCTCCACGAACGCGTTGAGATTAATTCCCCATCATATCAATTAAACACTAATTTATATTAGATGATTAAAAATAATGTTTAAAGAGTTTATATAATTCAGGATATTAATAATATACATTCAATATATAAAAAATAGGTCTCACATGACAAATAATATAAAGGAAAACGAATCCGTTAACACCCGTAACAATGATAATACTATGATATTATTAACAAAGAAATGTTAAAAGATCATATATGATATCATATTAATGTATATTATTCTTTTATTATTTAATAACAATTATTTCACCATTATACAGGAGGTTAATCTACCCTCGACCACGGAAAAGTACAAGGTAAGTGCTAATTTTTACAGTCTCTTTATTATCAGAGGTTGTTTTTATGTAAGTATATACTAGGTCCTCTTTATCATCCACATCCATATTTCATAAAAATATATTTCAAAACATTCTTAATATTTTATAGAATATGGGTCAAGGTCATTTATACCCTTTTTTGTCTTTTTATATGATGTTTATGAAGGAATCATTCTCGTTTTTCAAACTAGGTCCTTTATAACCATTTCGTCAAAATTAATGTAAGAATGTATTTTTTTAACTTATACGACGGGTGCGGCTATTTTCCACCATTATAGCATCATCAATGCTTCCCTTAAAATATTATAGAAACATTTCCTAAATAAATGGTTACTTTTATAATTATATAAATTTTAAATTATTTCAAAATAGAAAGAGATATTTCTCTAAAAAGGTACTGATAGCATCTATGTCAACATCCTTTGATTGATTTTAAGTTTATTTATGTTGATTTATTATGATAAAAAACATCCATATTGTATTGATGGTTTTGTGATAGGTTTGACTGTGGATGTGTTATTTTTATACCATTCATGATTTATGGATAATGTATTGGCATTTTGTATGCTAGTTTTAATACGAATGTTTATGTTTTGTTTAAACATTTTCATATGAGGAATGAATTGGACTTAGTATGTGATGGGTGGAGCCTACTATAGCTCCATGATAAATCAGTAGGTCTCATGAGTCAAACTAGTGTCTTGGAACATGGCCATGAAAAAAATAATATTTGTATTATTGGCACAAAGCCTTGACTTTGTGGTTATGAAAGTCATTTATTATGAATTCTATCTTTATGAAAGTTGCTATTGTTATTGCATGGGATTATTCTACTAGGAGAATATCTATGTGAGTAATTAAATGTCATTATTTGATTTTATCTTTTCAATATTATAATGAAGTTCAAGTTGAAGTGGCTTTTGTTTTAGTCTTATAAGCTACCTTAAATGTTTATGATTATTTATGAACATTTCCTCTATATTGTTATCCTTACTGAGCATATGAGCTCACCCCTTTCTATGTTTTATTTTTCCCAGGATGGGAAATGTATATTATAATGACCTACAGGGATAGTATATGGGATATCAGTGTTGTCAATGGAATCAATGTTGTTGTAATTTTCAATTTAATGATGTAATGTAAATCTTATAAATGTATCTAGTACTTCCAAGTCTACTAAACTAATCAGACTTCCAATACTTGATCTTTTGAGATCATGAAAATGTTATTTAATAATGAACCGACTATGAGTAACTTGGGTCGGGATATAATAGTTTCTATCAGAGGATTTTTAGTACAAACCATGGAAACTATATTTAAAAAAACTCTAATTGGAGTACAAAGCCCTAAGATGGACTTTGAGGATTAGTATAGAATATCTTCCTAGAATTTTTATATTTTAGAAATTTTGTGTTATACAAGAAATATATATCTGTCTAGATATGAGCAGGTAGAGGCAGCTCTAGCACAAATGTACCTAGCAGTAAAACTCGAAAACATTGCATTGAGCTAGACTTGAATGAGAACTGGTGCACGATAACGGGCCTTGCTTCACTATTGGTTACAACACTCTTGAGGGATATTCTTAGGATAATTCTTAGTTTCATTACAATACATTATAAAGGGTTGATGATTATATACTTCCTCAATGAAAACATTTTTATGATTACATATTATATCCATAAGATTCTCAATTTATGTTAATTGTTTTACAATTTTGGAATAGGTATTTCGATTCATAAACTAATGTAGTTTATGCCATTGTTAAGAAATGTAACCTTGAGGAAGGAATGGAAACCATATCAATGCATGCACTACATGTATGGATTTCCCTCCTACATAAGATAATTATAGTGCAGCTGGTGATAAAATAGCTACTGATCTTCTTGTCACCATACTAGGACAACTCACCCAGGTTATTAATAATAACCTTACACATATGGAGAACCACTATCAATAGCGTGGAGGATCAATGTTAGTTTGCTTCATGATGAAACAACAACCAACGCTCAATGGGAGTAAAAATCCCTTAGTAGCTGAACAATGGATAAAATCATTAGAGAAGATATTCCATGCCTTGGAGAGTTGTGAAAGGGAAAAAATATCATAATAGTTTACCGCCTTACTAGAGATGCTGATCAATGGTGGTCATTGATTAAAAACACAAAGGAAGATGATGAAGTATCAAATATGGAATGGAGGAGTTTAAACTTATTTTCTTAGAAAAGTACATTCCTCGTGACCATTGAGCAGATATGGAAAGGAAATTTCTGATTCTGAGCTAAAAGGAGGATGAGAATGTCACAAAGTATGAGGCTATATTCACATGGTTTGCAAGGCATGCTGCATATTATATATGTAACCCAAGAAGTAATATTGATCGATTATTTGTATATTAAAACCATTTCTCGGTCATGAAATAGTCTCACAATCCTTCTCATTATCTGAAGATATTGTCTCATGTGTTATCAAGACAGAAATATAATTCTCAAACTCTTAGGACTTTAATGCAATTAAAGAGAAGAAAAGATCATCCAAACACTCTGGATATGGAAATTAGGGGAAGATGGGAAAATTTGAATATCCATTTTACAATAAATTTGGGAAGAAACACCCCGGTAATTTACTGAAGTGAATGGGATTCTGTTACATGTGTGGTGAAAAAGGCCACCAAGCTCGTGATTGCAAGGGGAAGAAAGTGTCTAATGATGTTGAATGATATAATTGTAGAGAAAAGGGGCATTATGTGAATGAATGTTTTAAGATCCCGGGGAATTTATCTCAGAAGTGTCCATGTGATCAAGGCCACACTTATGCTATCACTACTACTGAGGTTGAAGCTCCAAAAGATGTGGTTTTAGTTAATTTAATGGTTTCCCCATGTTTAGTAAATGCTATATTTGATTCTGGATAATCGTATTGTGTCATATCATCCAAATTTTCTATGAAAATTAGATATTTACAATTCGATTTAACAAGGATGTTGTTAATCAAAACTTTTATGGGAATTATAATTGCAACAATGTTTTTTGAATCGGTCCCCATTAGGGTATAAAAATGATTTTTATCTGCGGATATCATCATCATACCCACAATTTCATTTGATATAATCCTAGTTATGGATTGGATTTCAGACCATGATGAAAAAATTTATTGTAAGAAGACAAAGGGTATGACTTTTGATGATGATGATAAAGTACAACTTATCTTTAGAGCCGAATCATCACCATCATATTCTTATCTAGATCCATCCCAAATAGTTCAACTAAATTCAATTATTGGGGAAGAAGAGAATTAAATAATTGCGAGTGAGGAAAGGAATTTTCAAATAAAGGATGTACATACTATGAAAGAATATGTTGATGTGTTTCCATATGATATAACTGGACATCCTCCAGAATGAAAAATTGAGTTTTTGGTTGATTTTATTCCTAGTACAAGACCCATATTGAAGACCCCTTATTTAATGTCCACTGTGGAATTAGTGGAACTAAAGAATCAACTAGTTGAATTGAGTAATAAGGGATTTATTCTACCTAGTGTTTCTCTATGGGGATCCCCTATCCTTTTTGTTAAGAAAAAATATGGATCAATGAGGTTGTGCATTTCCTAGAGGGAGATCAAGGCTATAACAACAGAGAACATGTATCACCTACCACGCATTGATGATTTATTCGACCAACTTCATGGACCTCAATACTTTTAAAAGATTGACCTTTGATATAGATATCATCAGTTGTGCATAAAGAAGGAAGAAATTCCGAAGACAACACTTCGAACTAGGTACATGCATTACAAGTTTACAGTAATGCCTTTTGGGTTGACAAATGCACCATCTATCTTCATGGATCAAATGAATGAGTTTTAAATGAATATCTTGATGAATTTGTAGTGTTATTTATTGATTATATCTCATTATACTCCAAAATCTATGAAGATCATGAAAATCACTTGCACATTATCCTGAAGACTCTTAGAAGATAGGAATTATATGGGAAGTTTAGCAAGTGTGAATTCTGTTTTCGAGAGATTTGTTTTCTTGGCCATATCATCTCTACTGATGGAATCTCCATTTATCCTTCTATGACCAAGGTAATCCATGAATGGCCAGCACCGATGAGTATAACTGAGGTACGCAGTTTTATTGGTTTACCAGGTTATTATCGACATTTCCTCTAGAATTTTTCCTGGCTGGCTAACCTATTAACAATGGTCACAAGAAAAGGGGATAAATTTTTCTAGACAAAAGAGTGTGATGATTATTTTGAATAATTGAAGATAATATTAGTCAATGCTCCAATATTGACTCTACCAAGGGGGAATGATGGGTTTGTAATTTATAGTGATGCTTCAAAGAAATTATCTGGTTGTGTCCTAATGAAGAATGATATAGTAATTGGTTATGCATCATGACCGCTAAAAATTATTGAGAAAAACTATACTAATCATGATCTTGAGTTATCAGATGTAATATTTTCATTAAATATTTATAGGCACTATCATTGTGGTGGGAAATATTAGATATATACCGATCAAAAGAGTTTGATGTATATTTTATCACAGAAAGAACTCAACATGAGACAAAGGAGATTGCTTGAACTACTCAAGGATTATGAATGCACTATACACCACCACCTAGGGAAGGAAAATAAGGTTGTAAATTATTTGAGTAGAAGGGATCATGGAGTTTTGAACAAGATCATAGTTGAAAAGGATTTTATATACAAGTATCTAGTAATGATGGATATGGGCATCACCAGGGAAGGTGAAACATCAATACTTTTTTATATGGTTTCCAAACCGTCCTTAGTAGAATGTATAAGGAGTTCTCAGACTGGTGATGAAGAGTTTCAAAAGATGATTAATGATGTGAATGATGGTAGATTGAGTGACTTTGTGTATGAAGATGGAATTTAGAAATTTGGGAAAAGACATTGTGTTCCCGAAATACCTGATACAAAAAGGGAATTGTTGGATGTGGCTCGTAGTTCTAATTTTTCTATACACCCTAGTTACACTATGATGTATAGATATTTGAAGGAACATTTTTGGTGGGACTACATGAAGAGGGAGATTGCTGATTTTTTTTCAAGATGTATGGTTAGTCAACTAGTGAAATATGGAAGGAAACTACCTAGAGGAGTCATGCAACCTCTTCCCATATCTGAGTGAAAAATGAGATAATATTACAATGGATTTTGTCGTTGGACTACCAAAGACTCCTAGAATGAACAATGAAATATGGGTCATTTTTGATCGTCTTACCAAGTCAGCACATTTTCATTCTTAAGAGAAGATTTACCACTTGAACGATTGGCATGACTATATATTAACGAAGTTTTAAGACATCATGGAGTACCACTATCGATTGATTCGGATCGTGATCCAAGTTTGACATCAAGATTCTGGAAAAGTCTTTAGAATACCCTGGATAATGAACTTCGTTTGAGGACTACCTACAACAATCAAACTAATGGAGAATCAGAACGGACTATTAAAACCATATAAGACATGTTGAGATCATGCTCACTTGACATTAATGTTATTTGGAATCAATATTTACCTCTGGTAGCTTCCATTAAAGTATTCAGGTGGTACCATATGAAGTGTTATATGGATAGATATGTTTCACACCAAACTGTTGGTATGATGCTTGTGAAATAATACTCATAGGCCCAGAATAAGTGTAGGAAATGATGGAAAAGGTGATGGTAATCCAAAACCACATCAAAGCAGCTCAATGTAGACAGAAGAGCTATGCTGATAACCGAAGGAAGGATTTGAATTTCAGGTAGAAGATCATGTTTTATTGAATGAATCTCCATGTAAGGGTGTTATATGTTTTGGTAAGAAGGGTAAATTGACTCCCAGGTATATCGGACCTTTCAAATTTTTAGAATGAATTGGGGATATAGCTTACCGTTGGGAAATGCCACCAAGACTTTCTAAAGTTCATGACATATTCCACGAATCACTATTGAGAAAATACATGCCTGACCCAATGCATGTACTCACCTATAATGGATTATAACTAGAACCCGATCTTTCTTAATGCGAAGAGCCTGTCAAGGTTCTTGATACAAGAGAACAAGTGCTGACAAATCGGACGACTCGTCTGGTAAATTATGTATGGAGAAACCATATGATGGAGTAGGGAACGTGGGAACCCAAGGAACATATGATGAAGAACCACTCATGTATTTTTTATGTAGTAATATTCAATAAATTTTGGGGGAAAATATTATTTGAATTAGTGGAGAATGTAACACACCAAGCATCTATGGTACGATTCCCTTTGAATAATAAAATAGCATGTGTTGTACACAACATTGAGTTCTAACACACCACAACCAATCAAACTAAACGTTATGAATATTAATACACAGTTTTTTTAATTTTATAAATTTTATCATTCAGAATGGACTTCATTATTCAATTCAGATTATCGAAATTATCTAAGGGTGAATTTTTGGTATTTTTCTGAAAACATTCAATTTTTGATGAATAGTGAAAAACACTGAGTTACATTTTAAAACCGATTTATTATTTAAATAATTATTTATTTTATTTAAATTTATTTTAGGTCAAAATAGATACATAATACCTATATATGTTCAAAGTAATTCATTGGAGTCAGTTTACAATAATTTTAGATATATAAAAATTTTAATTAACTTATTACTACCTTTTACCCACCTCCTTGGAGTATTTGAAAATTAATATAAAACATAATTTTACCACTTCTATGAGTTAAATTTCAAAAATCCAAAAGACACGTTTGATATTAGTATGTAATATTTGGTTCAATAAGAAGAAAATAATTTTTGGTAAATATTTACTTTTTACATTTATTTACCACGGTTAAGAGTAAATAGGTTAATTAAGGGTAAAAATGATATTATTATTACCCTGAAACAAGTCCTAATTATATTGGATAAGTGTAATTCGACTAAAAATAAAAATAGGAATAAAATATGATCCGTTAGGTTCACTTGGATTTGATTGGTGCATGTATTATTATTTAATTCAAATAAGAGTTAAAAGTGTTAAATTCAATGTATTACAACTAAACCATTTTTAATATTGGGTTACAAATAAGATAAATTAGAATATAAATATTCATTAGAAATATAAAAATATTTTATACACAATTGATTCCTATTTATATTTTTTAGACATTAAATAATTTAATTTATTTATTACACAATGATGATGCAGAAATTAAAAAATTAATTAATGATTAAAATAATTAATATTATAAATATTCCAATAAATGTAATTTAGAATTTTTAGGGATTCTACTAATTTTTTAGGTTAATATGACTTATTATGGTTGGTTAGACAAATTTTTTTCAACGTAATTATTCTATAATGAATTTAGAGAAACCAAAATACCAAATAGTGTCATAATTCACATAAAAGAGTTTTTATAACAAATATTATATTATTAATTGATATTCTATTCCTAAAAATGTATGGCTCGGCCAAAAAACTTATAAAATTATATTTTTATCATTAATTAACCACTTGGGGTTTTCTTGAAAGTATATCATATGTTTATTAACCATATAATATAAAAATACAATGAGACATGGTAAATGTCAAACTATTTAACTATGAGTTACATATAAAAGATAATGCTAATACAGTGACCCAAACATGTCTAAAACCTATTGGTTGATTTTTTTTATACCAATACCCACCATATCCTTTAGATAATACATTTTTGAGAAATTATAAACTGAAAATTATTTTATTATATAATATTATTTCTAGCATTTCCTAAGGTGGCCCTCACCCCTCTTATAAAAGGGCACCCCCCCTTCTCTCAACTGGACACCGTAAAATCAATTTGGCACAGCCAAACCCTTGTGAAATACCATATCAATTGTATTCCTTTCATCATAGAGTTCTTCCTTTAGTCATAAATCCAACATACGGATCCATTTTGATCAAATAAAAAGAATAAACCCGAAGAAGAGGTAAATATTTCATCACCTCTTTCAAGTTCCTTTCTTCTTCCACATCCTCTTTTTGGGTTGTTTCCATTCGAATATAATAACTGTTGTATCTTCTATATATATTTATGTTATTATAAATATGGTACAAACATATTAATTATTCTATCAATCCATTGAATTACATGTCACCATACGTTCATACGTACGACTTACCATCTCCAACTCGTTTTCTAATTGTTATTGAAGACATTATTATTTGGATGGGCATACTAATTATGTGTAATTGATGTAAATAAAAAAATAACCAGATATTTATTCTTTATATATGATATACCATCTAATTATATATTTTTTTATCAATAGAATGATATTTTCTCTAATGCATAAGTACGTATTATCGTCTCCACGAACACAATGAGATTCAATCCCCATCGTATCCATTCAAGACTAATTTTCATTAGATGATTAAAAATAATTTTTAAAGACTTGATATCATTCTGTATATGAATAATATGCATCCCATACATAACAAATATGACTCACAAAACATTAAATATAAAGGAAAATAAATCCATTAAAACCCAAGTCAATAATAATACTAAGATATTATTAACATGGAAATGTTAAAAGATCATATATGATATCATATTAATGTATATGATTATTTTATAATTCAATAACTATTATTTCACCATTATATAGGATGTTAACCCACCCTTGACTAAGGAAAATTACAATGTAAGGGTTAATTTCACAATCTCTTTATTAATCGGGGTTGTTTTTACGTAAGTATCTACTGGGACCTTTTTATTATCCACATCCATGTTTTTGAAAAATATAATTCAAAATATTATTACTATTTTATTTATTGTGGTTTAAAGTTATTTATACGATTGTTTGAATTTTTATAATATTTTTATAAAATAATATTTCCATCATTTTCTAAACAAGGTCCTTTATATAATTTTCGACAAACTTAAGGTAAGAATGTCTTGTTTTTAACTTATACGACAGGTGCCGATATTTTCCGCCATAAAAGAACCATCAAAGATTCCCATAAAAGCTTATTAGAATATTTCCAAAATAAATTTTTTCTTTTATAATTATATTAATTTTAAATTATTTCAATATAGAAAGAGATATTTCTCTAAAAATGGTATCGATTTCATCTATGTCAACATCATTTGATGGATTTAATGTTTATTTGAAGTTGATATATTATTATACAAAACATCAATATTGTATTAAAGGTTTTGTGAGATGTTTCACTGTGGATGTGTTATATTTATTCCATTAATGGTTTATGTATAATGTATTGACATTTCGTATGGTACTTTTAATATGAATGTTTATGTTATGTTTAAACATTTTCATATGATGAATGCATAGGACATAGTATGTGTTGGGTAGAGCCCACTAATACTCCTCAATGCATCAGTAGCTCTCATGAGACAAACTAGTGTCTTGGTACAAGGATTTGACAAAATCTTATTAGTAGTCTTGCCACAATACCTTGAATATGTGGTTATGATAGACTGATATTATTTATTCCATCATTATGAAAGTGACTATTGATATTGAATGTTATCATTAAACTAGTAGAATATACATGTGACTAAGTAAGTGTCATTATTTGATTTTATCATTGTCGTATTATGTTGAAATTCATGTTTAAAATGATTTTGTTTTAGTCTTATACATTACCTTAAATGTTTATTCTTATTTATGAATGTTTATGCTAAATTGTTATCCTTACTGAGCATCTAAGCTCACCCCTTTCTATGATTTATTTTTCTGAGGATGCAATGAAGTATATTATGACTGACCCGCATGGATAGTCTATGGGAACTTAGTGTTGTCTATGGAAACAGTGTTGTTATAGTATTCATTTTTGTGATTCAATTTAAACCTTATGAATGTAACTAGTAATTCGAAGGCTACTAAATTAATCAGTCTTCCAAGGCATGATATTTTGTGACCATGCTAATGTAATGTAATAATGCACCGAATCTGGGTATCTTGGGTTGGGGCGTTACTGTATATTTCTGACTTTTCAAAGGGAACAGACCCAGCAAGAGCATGATTCTTCACCACCAACGATTAGAAATATGATTCTTATAGACGCAGTTTTAGCTTATACTCTTTTTAATACCTGTATATCCCATAGATTCATACCAATGGTCATTGTGGTGATCCTTGGGCCTTGTATGTTTACTTATGATAATGTTATAAAACTAAACATTCTTTTTTGGGATTAATATTAATAATGTTTGTTAGTGAAAGGAGTTACCTCTCGATGATGGTGGGTGTCACTTCTTATTGTACCTCTATGTTTTATAGATGACATGATTCATTTTCATTATCAGAATGGATTGGTTGGTATCCTTTTAGGAATTTTTTTGACTACTATCTCTATAGGGTGAGTTTCACATCACCATTGGGTGGGTCGTTTCTGCACATGGGTGAATCAGATGTCCATGGGAGCAGAGTTGGACCCGAGCATCATGGGTTGGGATGAATTATAGAATAGATTGTTACATTTTATCTGGTTGACTAATGTACACCAAAGATGGACTATCCTTTAGTGGTGGATCATTTCATAGATGTCCTTATAGAGGAATTTTAGTCATACCTCTGGAGAAATAGGTAGATTTCCATCTTGATCTTGTTCCAGGAGCAGCACTCGTGCCCATTCTTCCTTATAGGATGGAAACATCAGAGTTACTGGAACTCAAGAAGCATTTACAGATTTTTCAGGTGAGGGGTTTAATTTGAACAAGTACTACTCCTTGGGATTGACCTGTAATTTATGAAAATAAGGCAGATGGTACCCCCATGACACTTTTTGGATTATTGGATGTTGAATCGGTTGACATTCAAGAACTGATACCACTTGCTAAGGATTGATGATCACTTTGATCAGTGCAGAGGAGCCCGAGTGTTCTCAAATATTGACTTGAGATCTAGTTATTATTAGATGTGAATTACACCATTAGACATACCACTTATATCCTTTCTGAGCAGGTGTGGTCTATTGAAGTATTTGGTTATTCAATTAGGTCTCTTTAACATGCTAACAGAGTTCATGGAAATTATTAACTATGTGTTCTATCCATAAATGGATTCTTTTTTGGTACAATTATAGAACGATATCTTGGTGTACACTCACACTCGAAACAATCATTCCATCCATCATGAGATTGTATTGAGTAAATTATGAGAGTATTAGTTATATGATATTCTCTCAAAATGTCACTTTGTAAAGGACCATATTCAATTATTAGATCGTGTTATCTCGGAGACAAGAGTACCCGTAGACCTTGATAAATTTATAAAAGTAGTTTCCTTAGTGAAGTTGATGAATGAACTTGAGGTACTGTGTTTTCTGGGGCTGTATGGTTACAATAGACATTTTATATAGGACTTTTCACATTTTACGACACCACTAATGGATCTAACTATCAATGGTGAAAAGTACATGTGGACAGATTCATATGACTCATTCTTTAAAGAGCTAAAATGGATGATGACTTTTGCACATATACTGATTTGGGAAGATTTAAGAAATAGTTAGTCAATTTATTCTGATACATCGGGTATCATGATGGGAGGAGTTCTTATAAAGGGTGAAGGAGTCGTTGCATATGTGCCTCAACAGTTGAGGCCACATGAGAAGAATTACCTGACGCATGATCTCGAGTAAGCTGGAATTGTTCATGCTTTTCTCTTTGGGAGAAATTATCATGTGGGGGATATATTTTTGGTATTAACTCTCTAAAAAATCCTGAAGTATAACGTTACACAGTTCAATCTGAATTTGAGACAGTGATAGTGGGTTTCGTACCATCATTTTTTTGATAGTGCGCATTCCAACACTCCTAGGAAATGAAATGTACCGACTGATTCATTAATAAGGATAACTCAGATACATGTAGTTCAGGAGGCCAGCTGTGAGTTGCAATTCATTTAACTATTTTCTAAGATACATTTGGAAGTTCATGATAAATAGGGGTAGGTGTTTAATTCTTTTATTATTGTTACATCTACTATACTGGATCAAGTACAAATGAAAAAACTATCAGATTCCAAAGCTCTAGTCCTATAAGAGAGTGTGTCAGGCGAGGACACTACACCTAGGTGGACCATATGATAGGATGAGGTTTTCTGTATTCATGGGTGTGTACGGGTGCTAGTAGACTTACACAAAGAGCTGTTATGTAATTTTCTTGCATCAGTATGTAAAGTTCATCATTGTGTCAACCGAATGTAGCAAGATCTACATGGTAAGTATTGGTGGATAGGTATGAAGAGGGATACAGTTGGTTTTGTTATGAGATGTTCCCGCATTCAGTAAGTGATGGTAGAGCATCAGAAACTAGTGGGGATATTAAAGATATTAACCATTCCTGATTGTAAGTGGAATGATGCCACGATAGATTTCATGAGTATTTATCCAAGGTCTCCTAGGGGAAATGATGTTTTATGGGTTCTTGTTGACAGACATTTGAAGGTTTTACATTACCTTCCAATTAAATAATCCATCTATGTTGATGATCATGAAGATATGTACATCATATAGATTGTATGTTGGAAAGGGGTTCTACACCCTGTTGTTGAAGATATGGATTCATGGTTTACAACTCATGTTTGTAAGTGACTACAGATGGATTTGGGAACACAAGTACTTATGTGTACAACTTTCTATCCCAAGATAGATGGATGGTCCGATTGCACGAAACAGGTTTCAGGGGAAATTCTTTGAGCATGTGTCTTGGATATAAAGGGATCATGGGAGAGGAACATACCCCTATTGTAGTTTTCTTATAATAATTGTTTCCATGCTGCAATTCAGGTGGAACATTTTGAGTCATTGTATGGTAGGACATTTTGATTACCCCTATATCGGATAGAGGCAGGAGGGGTAGCAATTTTTGGACCTCGTCTTGTCTAGGAGAACACTAAATATGTGAAAATGATTCAGATTAGGGTTGATACTAAACTGTCATGCCAAAATCATTTTTTGATCGATTGAGATGACCTATGTTGATCGAGGTAGGAGATCAATATTTCATATGTGTCACAGCAATGATGGTACATTGGTGGATTCAAAGACAGGTGATGCTTTTGCAAAGACATGTCATGATGTTTTTATGTTTCATAGAGATTCAAGCTCATTTCCTATCAGTTCAAATTACATTGGTGGTACCAAGCTTTGCACATCACATTTCATGTTTCTGAACTACGATGTTATTTTTCATACTTTTCTCTTTTTTTCAACTGGATGAGGTTGATTTTGAGGTGGATGAATCTTTCGAGGAGACCACTATTAGTATTGTGGATCATAGCATGATGGTTCTATGTGTAAATTCTATTAATCTATTACAAGTGCTATGGTAGCACATGAAAGTACTGGAATAGACATGGAAAAGGGAGGCTGACATATGATCACAATGGTCAGAGTAGTTTGTAGAACCTTCTTCACCACCCTATGAAAGGAAATTTGTGGAAGAATAGATTTAAGAGGGTATTTTTTTAAGATTACTATTCTTTATTTCAATTATGGATCTTGTTTTTGGGTTTTTTGATGAAGAAGGAAGAAATGGGGATTTTGGATGTACACACCATGTACTAATGAGTACACACTATTTACATTTGTGTGCTAGTGGTGTAATGGATGAGTAAAAGAACGAGTGATGACTTGGATGACCTGATTATGTATGGGCCTGATGAGGCTAATTCATGAAGAGTAACGTTAATGGAAAATCAATGTATTTTTTCATTTTATAAAACATTGTGGGTCACATCTCATCTCAAAAACACCTTCTTATGCTAGGGGATCACACAGAAGCTTGACAGAAGGACTGATGGACTCCAAACCCCCTGATTGTTCTTATGATCTCTGATTGAGATGTTGTTGAGTGCCTTGGAATCCCACTATTCATTTCACAAAACCCCAAGATCCTTTCTTCAGGATTCCATCTCTCTTGTGAGATATTCAAGGAATATCTTTTTTCATCTTTTGATGATCTGCACCATTGTTGGATGATTCAAGTGTCGATGTCTATGTATATCAATTGTATGATATCGATGTAGGTTTTTTGTGCCTTTTTATTTTCTTATTTGGATCATATATGCTTAAAGTTCCTCATAACCAATTATGGGGTACTACATGATTTGTAATTTAACACCACTTCTGGCCAAAAATGGTTTGATTGATTGTTAATGGGTTTTTGATTAGGATTATATTAATATACCATGAGATAAAATCAACTAACAAACTAAGACATTATCAAGAAACAACATGATGCATGTCAACAAAGAATCCCAACACGTACATTTCCAAAAGGCAACCAAATATTCAATAAAATTTCCCAAATGAAAATACAACCAAACAAAAACCATTGTTAAAATAAGAAGGCTAAACAACAAGACCATAACTAACTAGGAAACCATCCATATAACCACACCATGCTCTAGGATCCAAGCACCAAACCATCACCAAATCAACATGTCAAACCACTAGAAAAAATGAGATTATTTACATTTACATGTGTCTCGAAACACAACATTAGAAAAAGCACCAATGTACCAATGTAGGGGTGAGTACTAATAATTAGTTAAATTTCCCCAAATTATTTCCCTACACATTCCAATAGGATAATATCATTTGAAAATTTTTATAATGCTTTTTATATAAAACATTAAATAGATCAAAAATTACCAATATCCCAAACCCACCCTTACCAAAAATCAATCCCAATCAATGCAACCCAAGGGAAATCCAAAATTCAATAACATAATCCACTTCACTATTGAGCATTATTATAAATAGTATATCGTTCAATGAAACACACAATAAAGTAAAAAATGGTTGAGCTTTCATCCATCCCATTCATTACATTTCCAACTAGTGGTGCATCCCGACCACTATAAATAATGGTTGATCCTCCATCCACAATACATTTCCATTTATAAAGATACATCTAGCCCATGTCCAAAAAATCCAGAAAACTAATGACACCTAATCAACCATTAATCTCGAAGCACCAATCCCACATAATAATCAAACCACCATTTCCACAACATTCCAATTCACTTCAATAAATTACGCATTTATTGAAAATACCGATTAACCTACATTCTATGGCCAACCACATTTTAATAAAAAAATCTTTATTGAAAACCATCATTAAAAACCCATTTTTCATAATCAACTACAAAAACATTTAAAATCAACAGTTTAAAATCTCACAACAAATCCCCTTTTTGCAATAATATCCTAGTTTCCCCATTATCCTGCAAATCATCTCCAAAAGGGTTTCCAACAAGATTAAAACATCATTATTAAAATTATTTTCATAGTTAAAAAATTAATTTCCCCCAAGGTCTCTAATTCTAACCATGTGGAGTTGTGATAGAAGCCACATACCATTTGGGTTTCGGTGATGTCGACCCACATGAAACCGCACCACAAATCCAGACAAACACTCCACAAAAAACAACTCAAGATCTCAATTCCTATATTTAATATGCCATAATATAATCTCTTCATGAAAAAATCTATAGAAAATTGTGAAATAGATGTATATCTAGGAGATCATGAAATATATAAGTCTATATCTAATGAAAAACCATGAAAACCCCAAGATAAATGACTTACCGAAGATGAACCGCCATCAAACAACCAAGAATCCCCTTTAATTCTATCCAATATGAGTGGGAGAGAACCCATATCCCATGAGAATTGAAAATACAGAGTGAGTATTGAGTGGGATAGTGTTTTTTTTATTTTTAGAGAAATCCTGATAAATCCTAGATTTTAAAACCATATTTTTAAAGGGCCACACAGTTAGCTCGCACGGTATGAAAACATTTGCGCTAACCGTGCACCTACGACTTCCTCAAAGGGGAATTTCACCAGTCCCACCACACATGGTTAGGAAAACAATACAAAAACCATGTGTGTCCCACATCCTCCATATTTCATCTCACACAGTTTCCCCTAACCGTGCTCAAACCATACAGCCTTTATAAGGCCTCCAGAATTATTCAAAACCACTCCAAAGAGTCCCAATCTCATCCCAACACACCCCATGCACATTAGAAATATAAAAAGGTATAAAAATTGCCACATACATCAAACCGATTGTGAAACATTCTCTATACCATTGGAAATTGCCTCCATAGATAGTAGAGAACCATCACTTTACCAAAAGTGCTTAGGTTATTGGACATCCAACACTTTCTCCCACTATAATTTATCCTATTGAATATTTCCAGGCTACCAGAAAACGTGAACTAAACATATTATTTTACCATGAATGAATTTATCATGTGAATCCTCAATCTACACTGGCACCTTCATTATGGAAGCATCTGGTTGAAGATCATCATGATCCCAACAAATCACATTATCATGATTCAGCAGATATTTTTTCAACTCGGACACATGAAAAACATTTTTCATTATGCTAAATTGTGTTGGCAAAGCCAAACGATAAAAAACCTCCCCAATTTTCTCAACTGTCTCAGAAGGCCAAATATACCATGGAGATAAATTGCACATCTTTCCAAACTGAGGATGTCCAAATGTAGGAGATATTTTAAAAAACACATGATCTCCCACCTCGAACGATAGTGGTAATCGATGATGGTATGAATATGAGTCATGATGACTATGTTATGTCTCTATTCTCTTCCTAATAAAATTTATATTCTCCATCATCACATAGATATGACTTGGTCAAATATTGTATTTCTCATCGTTTGCACCCACCATAATATAGAATGAAACGGAAGCCCGTATAATGTCTCAAATGGATCCATATGTAGTAAAGCCTAATAATTGTTATTATTGGAGAACTCCACCAATAATAATTGATCCACCACTGAAAAAAAACACATCACACAAGCCCCTAAAATATATTCCAATTATTGTATCATCTTCTCAGATTGGACATCTATCTAAGGAGGATACCCTATGCTAATCGTCTACTGTGTCCCAAGGGCTTACAAAAATGATTACGAAAAATGAGATGGAACCTCATGTCTTTTTCAGAAATAATAGAAACTAGAACACCATTATTTTTCACTACTTCTCAGTTAAATAGTTTTGATAGATATTCCACAATATGAGATTCATGATTTTGGATTAAATTGGACACCATAGTGGGATGATCCATAATCGCCCATATGGAATTGTGTTTTCGAACCATCCTTAGAAGGCCTATCACAAAATCCATCACTATATTCACCCATTTCCACATATTTATAGTTAAGGAATGCAACATTCATGGGGGCCACTGATTCTCTTCCTTGATCTTTTGAAATTTCATGCATCTCAAGATAAATTCGTACACATCACATTTAATACCTTCACAAAAAAACATCACCTTCACGACCTTATACATCATCTGAATTCTATGATGGACAACCCACCTGGATTGATGATATTATCTAATAAGTTCCTGATATGAAGCCACTGGTAGAACAATATAATACTGAAATCAAAATACTGAATCCACAGTCAGTTCCTAGCTCTCTATGTTCTACCCACCATTGATTTTTGACCTTATCGCAATAAATGTGGAATCAAATGCGTGTTCCTTTTTAATGAAACCATCCACTTCAAGAATCAATGAAATTGGATGGAAGGCCACTCATTCAACCAGGTACATACATCCCACATGCATGTTGTCTATGACTGACATCAATATCCATAGATCTGATTCGCGTTTCACCACCCGAGTATAGGATTTTCAACATAATTCATCTTCCAACAGATGTTCCTTACCTAGTGTGTACATTAAGTCTAAATAAAACATTTGGTGATATTACATACATCTAATTTTCCTCAAATTCAAATCACTCAATGAGAAAATATTCTTTATTCTCTTTTGATAGAAAATAGAAAAATTATTTCTCACTGAAGAGAAATAGACGTCACATTTTTATAGCATAATCCTCTACGTCCAACTCAAAATCATATGTTGTGTAGTCATTATCATGAAACCTTACCTATTATGATCCTTAAGCAACCACTTGATCCTCCTTCATGAGAACACACCCCAAACCTGATCCCAATTATTTATAAAAGACCACATTCACATTCCTTGGTTTTATAAAAACAATGATTATTGATGATGAAAGCCGACCCTTTAGCTCTTCATAGCAGTTTGACATAGCTCATTCCATTGAAACCATTATTGGTGATGATGTAAAGCCACCCTTTAGATTTTAATTTCATTTTTACACTTTTTATCCCTTTTATGATGGAAATTACACTTTTCAAGGGCAATAATTTGAGACACCAGTCATGTGAAATAACAAAAAAAAAAAATTAATCAATAAAAGGCCACTTGACAAACGGAGCATCGAATCACAAAATTGTTTTATAGCGGTTTGTTGTAGATAATAGCCTCTATCATTTCTGGAACAACTAAATAACCTATCTCATAAATAACATGACCATTGAAATGAACCTCTTATATTCAAAATTCACATATTGAAAATTTGGGGAATAACAGAAGATCCCTCAATATCCCCATCACTATAGGGAAGTTCTGGCCATGCTTTACCCTTTTCCTCATATACACCATAATATAATAAAAAATTATCTCTAAAAAAGAGTCCCAATATCTCTAGAATATATTATTAATCAATTCCATGAAAACACATAGTGCATTCTTTAGACCAAAGGGCATAACCACATACTCGTAATGTACATATCTACTTCTGAAAGTTGTTTTGGGAATATCCTTCTTTATAACCCAAAATTGATGATACACTAACCTCAAGTCAATCTTGGAGAACCAATAATATCACCAAAACTAGAAAAAAAATCACCAATACCCAGATGTTGATATCAGTTCATTATCAATACATGATTATGTATACGTTAATCAATACATAACTGTAGATTTACATCTGAATTTTTATCCAACAAAACTGGTGATTCCCATGGAGACGTGCAAGGAAAGATGAACCCTTGTTTATAAAATTTACAAATACAACATTAATTCCCACAATCATACTGGTTCCATATGATAAGACAGATGTGATATAGGACTTGTCCCCTAAAAAATATCAATCTTGAACTCCAATTCTATCACTGGTGGAACCCCTGAGAATTCATCTATAATTACATCCGTAAACTGAACCAAAAATAAAAAAAGGAAACTCCACTCAATACCATTCACTAATGCCAATGAAAAAGACACTAACTAATAATAAATCATGTTAACAGATGGTTCCAAAAATTCTGTTTCCCCCATCTTTTCATTATTCTCCATTGTAATGATATGTTCAATGCTATCCCCCTTCGTAAAACAAACCATTTGTGCATAGAAACTGATGTCATCCTTAAACATCACCTACCAATCAATTCCCTAGATAATATCATAAGAATACATCTCAATAAGTGAGAAAACCCAAATCATTTCAATGACATCCACAACTAAAGATGCGCTCTACATAGGAAGGCTCGACACTCTCTTTGACCCAAAGGAGTTTGTAGTTTCAAAAAAGAAGGAATCATTTCCCACATGTAAACACAACAAATAAATGATGTGAGAAGAAATAAAATAAAGAGAAGCACCTGTATCAAACAAAACATGCATCAACGTGGAATTTAAAAGTTCCATACCTCACACTGTTGACGGTCCCGACTGAACATCCACAACAACCTGCTTAGCTCCAAACAACTTCACTCTCCCCTCACTTGGTTCTTTAATTTTTTACCTTGTTGTTGTTGTATTTTGATAATCAAAATTACCCACTACTCTCTTCTAATGAGGGGAATTTTTCAACCCATGTCTTGTTTAGGAATAAGACCTCTGAGAAGTTTCATAGACTCTCGATCTCGAAACCATTCCTACAATAACATCGTAGATGAATCCTTCTAATTAAAGATATAACATGCTCGAGGTTGTTCTGTAACATCCAACTTGATGTTCCCTATAAATACAAAATAAAATAATCTGGGTTTACTCTATGGATTCAAAGAAGATTGTATTATCCTGTCATCAGATTCTGAGTCATACTCCCACCCTAAATTATGTGTCCCTATTTTTCTTGAACCAAGCAATCAGGTTCCCACTATTCCCAATGGGTACCAACATAATTCCCATGGCTATAATCCACTTAAGGACATACTCATCCACTGTATCTCTATTCATCATTTTCAAGTAATCATTTATAAATATTACAGCTACCTTGGAACAAATTTCATGTGTCACCCGACACACAAAAATTCATTCCTTCAATGATGTACTACCCGCAAACTGTGGTGAAAACTACACTAAGATTAGAAATATATTCACATTTTTAATTATTACTATGTTCCCCTAATTCAAACTGAATAAATCTATTATATTCTAAATTCTGAATTCAATAATGATTATTATTTTATTAAATAATATTCAAAACCATCTCAGGCCACACATTGGTTCATCCTAGCTTGGACTAACAGCTCCCACTACTAACAGGAATGATCTTCTATCATATATGTGGATAGTTCAACATTCATCTCTATCAATGTTCCCATGACTCAAATATTTTATTCATTCTATTCAGCCATACATTATCCCCTTCTGGATCCGAATCACCCTAAAAATAGGGTGGATTCTACTTTTGAAATTAAACCACAGGATCCAAATTATTTGGTAGATCCCCTTTATTTCCACTTTCAACAACCTGGATTGCTTACACTATACTCTTCACTAACTCTTGGTTCACATGGGGCTCATGTGAATCCACTCTTTCAGCAGATTCTTTTAGTTGGTCTCTACGATACCTTCCTGATGCTGTTTCTATCGATATAAAAACAACAATATTTCCCATAACCTTAACAAGAAAGGGTATAAAACATATAAATTTAATTACATAACAATTTTCACAACTAGGGTTTCACCCGTTTCCATATCCCCAATTGTACTATTCTTAAAAAAAATCCACACATTGAAAATCAAACATTTTTTGAAATACAACTAGTTTCCCTATTTTAAATAGTTCATTTTTCAAAACAAATTAAAAATTCCAAAATCCACAAATTGATACCACACAATAAATCATTATACCCCAATGAAATATGAAACCTATAGGGAAGTCATATATACCATTCATACAATGCTCATTTAATTTTATACACTCATGATAAAGTGATTTCCATTTCCTATATGATTCTCCAAAACACAAAGTACTCAATTCCTTTGGTATGTAGGATTTCAACATAAAAAGGTTAGATACGTCATTTTATACTATAAATTCTCTGTTATGACATCACTATTCCTTAATACTATCCTAAATCAAGAAATATGGAAATAATGAATGTCCACACCAAGACCAACAACTAACACCAAAGGACTGAACAACTACTCTCACTTGAAATCCATGAACTGAACAAATCGATACCACTTTTAACATCATGCCCCATCCCATTGGCTTTAGAGAGGGGGGGAATGCTACATTCCCTTAAGAGACATTGACAAGGTTCCAAATTATATAAATAAATGGTGAGGGCATTGATATAAAATTGGGGAACAACTTTCCATTAACATAAAATCAACCAACCAAATCATACATTATCAATAAACTACATGATGCATGTCAACAAATTAACCCAACACATACATTACCCAAAGAAAACCAAACTATTCAAAGTTTTTTTTTCCAAAATCAAATACCACCAATGAAAAATTAGATTATGAAGTGGAATACTATACAAAATGACCCCAATGAACAGGGACACCATCCTTAGCTCCACACCAAGCTACATTCTTCTTTCACCACAACATTATCAAATCATCATGTCAAACCACAAGAAAATGAGATGATTTACTCTTACATGTGTCCCAAAACACTACATCTACAAAATCACCAAGGTGTCAACGTAGGGTGTGAGTACTAATACTCAGTAGGATTTCCCCAAATGACCTTCCTAATCATGCTAGATTGATAAAACCATTAGCATATATATATAAAGAAGTTTATAAAAAACATTAAATAGATCAAAAGCAACCAAAATTCCAAACCCACTATTACCAATCCTGTTTTATAAAACAATGAATGTTAATGGAAATACAATAAACCATTCCATAATCCCCTTTACAATTTTTCATCATCTCATCAAATTCCATCTTGAAAATAAACTTGCATCATGGAAACCAAAATGATGGATCTTCCATCCAACCCATTAACTACATTTCCATCTAATGGTTCTTCCCGACCCCTATCCATAATGATCGATCATTTATCCACTTTCCAACCCATATTATAGTGAGTCATCATTCCAATTCCAAAACATCCACACAATACATAACACATAATCAACCAACAATCAAAAAGCACAAAGGCAACACAATAAGCACAAAATCATTTCCACCACATGCTATTTCACTTCAATAAATCACCTATTTATTGAAAATACCTTTTAACCAACATTAAAATCTCCTCCACATTCCAATAAACTAAATATTTATTAAAATCCATATTTCAAAAACCATTTTTTATAATCAACCACTAACGATTTTAAATTAAACATTTTAAAATCACACAAAAAAGACACTATTTTCTACAAAAATCCATTTTCCAAAAAATCCCCCTATTCATTGCCAAATGGGATTCCAAAAATATTCATACATCACTATCACATTTAATTTCATGGAATACAATTAAATTGAAACCATGGTCACTAATTCTAACCATGTGGTGTTGAGAGAGAAACAACACACCTTTAAGGTTCCGGTGAAATCGACCCATAAGAAACAACACCATAAATCATAACACAAAATCCACCAAAACCACTATAGATACCCTTCCCAACCATAAATAAGACTTAATATAATCACTTAAGACCAAAGAACCCATATCAACATGAAACTGATTATGATATAGAAAACATAAAAACAGAGTAGAGTAGATATAGAGAGAAACAAACAAATAGCCAATACAGAATACTTACCTAAGATGAAACTGCTATAAACAATGAAGAAACTCCTAAAAATACTTTATAAAATTTCTAGGAGATAACACATAACCCTTGAGAACAAAAAAAGAATTTGATGATTGAGTGGGGGAGTGTTTGGGAGTTCTTGTGGCAATGCTGACTAATCCTGGATTTTAAAATGATATTTTTAATGGACATCAATTATTGCGTAAATGTTTAGAAAAATTGTTTGCTAACCGTGCACTTGTTTCTTCCTCAATGGGGAACCCTGAATAGCCCACCCCACATGGTTAGGAAAACCATGTGTACCCCACAACATGCATAGTTCATCTCGATTGGTTTCCCCTAGCTGTGATCAAACCGCACATCATTAAAGAGGCCTCCAAACTTATTAAAATCCACTTTGAACTATCCTAACCCCATCCCAATGAATCACATAGTGATGATTTGGTTGATAATTTTTTTAACTGAGACACATAAAACACACTATGATCTCTACTAAACCATGGTGGAAAAATCAACCAATAAGTCACATCTCCATTCATCTAAAGTTTCTAAAAATGCACAATATATTGTGGAGAGAATTTAACCTTATTTCATAAACATTGATATCCCAATGTAGGAGATATTATAAAAAATATTATCAACCACCTATGATGAAAATTGTAGTAAAAAATGGTCCTCATATGATTTATGAAGACTTTGACCCATCATTATCATCTTCCAGATCAAAATGGTTTCCAATGCTATCCATTGGACATGGCTTGGATCAATCATCGATGTTTCACCCATTTCCACCAATCATAGTGGAGAATGATACATATGCCCATTCAATGCCTCAAATTGAGCAATATGTATTGAAACCTAATAACTATTATTATAGAAGATATCTACCAATGGTTAGTGATCCTCCCATGAAACACCAAATTAGATCACACAATTTTTTAGACTATCATCAAATATTAGTATCATCCTCTCAGATTGTCAATCCATATGAGGATGATTTGATGGGATAATCTTCAACTATGTCTCAAGGGATTGATAGAAGGATTTAAAAAATGAGACTGAACCTCCAGTCTATATATGAATAAATTGAATGTTGAACATAATGCCTCTTCACAAATTCCCAGATATAGATTTTTGATAGATCTTACACTATATGAGATTCACGAATTAGTATAAATGGGCCGACATTGTGATCTGATCCATAATCACCCATTTGTAATCATGTATATAGATTTTCTTGGAAGTACTATGACAAAATCCATCACCATCTTCTCCCATTTCCACTGTACGATAGGTAACGCCTACAACATTCCTCTTTGACACTGATACTCTACCTTGATTTAATGAAAAGTCAAAAATCTCAAGACCAACTCAGCCACAACCCTTTTCATAATCCCCAAACAAGAAATTCTCTCAACACCTTTTACATCTCTTTAATTTATGGATGGAATACAACCATGATTGATGATATGCATTGACACGTTTTTCATAACAAGCCACTAGTACCACCATCCAATTCCAAAAAAACAAGACTGATGTCCCATCCAGTTCCCAGCTATAAATAATCTCCCGAACATTTTTTCAACCTCATTTACATACACATAGAATGTGATTCATGTGACTCTTTAAGGAATCCCAAAAATTCAGGAATCACTAATTCAAAAAGAAGACCACTCTGTCACCCTGGTCCTCAAATTGCAACTGCATGTCAGCTTTGATCAACATCAACTACCACTGATCTTATTCCTGTTTCCCCACCTATGTATATGATTTATTAATTAATCCATCTGCCATCAAATTTCTCTAACCTAGTGTGTAAATTAAGTAGATATCAAACATCTAGAGATATTTCATCTGTCTCCTTTTCCTCAAATTCATATATCTCCTTGAGAAAATATGCATTAATCGCTTCTGATCGTTAAACACAGTAAATTTTATCAATGAATGGATAATGACGACACATTTTTAATTAACAAACCACTACCACCAACTCCAAATCTAGGGTTCAGTAGTTATTCGGATGAATTCTCAAATATCATGGTCCATATAAAACCACATGATCCCACTTACTGAGAACACACCCCAACCCTGCTCTCGATATGTCACAATAATCAACATAAACATTCCCATGTTCTAGAAAAAACCATGGTTGGTACTAATGTAAGGCAACCCATTATCTCTCAAAAGAATTTCGGAAATAGTTCATCCCATTTAAATGGGATATTCATCCTTTTGAAATATTTTATTGGCGATTCCAATCATGATAAATTATGAAGAAAATTTCGATAATATTCCTCTTGACCATGGATGCTTCGTATCTCAAAAACATTCTTCGGCGATTTGTTTTCGATAGCTGCATATTGTTTTTTAGGTCAATGGAATCACCTTTCTCAGAAAATAACATGGCTAATAAAAAGAACCTCCTGTATCCAAAAGTCACACGTTGAAATTTTTTCTTAAAACAAACTATCACTCAAGATCCCCAACATTGTCGCCATGTGCGGCACAAGCTCTACACATATCCTTAAATACACTAATATATCATCAAAAAATACCACAAAAAATCCAGATAACTCTAAAATATCATATTCGTTAATACCATGAACACTGTTGGTTCATTCATTAAACCAAAGGGCATAACCACATACTCGTTATGCCCATATCATCTTCTGAAAGCGGTTTTGGGAGTATCATCCTTCCTACCCTAAAATTGATGATACCCTGTCCTCAAGTCAATCTAGGATAACCAATGATATCCCCTCAACTGGTCAAAAAGACCAAAAATGCATGGAAGTGGATATAAGTTTTTTTTCATAACCTGATGATGTCTATGATAATCAATAGAGATCCCTGGAGTTCCATACAACATTATATCCAACAAAAATGACACTTCCCATGAAGAATAGTTGGGCTAAATCAACCCTTTGTTTTCTAACTCTACCAATTTAACATTTAATTCCTGCAATTCTTCTGGTTCCATATGGTAAGAAAAATTTATTATAGGAGTAGTCCCTAGAAGGAGATCATTTGCAATACCCACTACTGTCATAGTTGGAATCCTAAGGAATTCATCGAAAAATGCATCCATAAACTAACCCACAATTTCTAGAAGGTCACTATGCTCAATAACTGTCACTGATTCCAATGAAGAATATGATAAATGAAATGAGATCATGCCAACAGTAGGTACATGAAAATATGGTTCACCCAACTTTCCATTATTCTCCTCTATAAAGAGATGTTATTGTGAATCCTCCTTTGCAAGACTTTCTATTCTCCCATAGAAATCTATGTCAGCCTTAAACATTTATAATGAAATAGTTCCTAGTATTATATCATAATCACACATCCCATACACTGAGAACTCCCAGACCAATTCAATGTTATCCACAACTAAGCAACATTCTCAACATAAGAAGGCGCGACACTCTCTATGACACAGAGGAGTCTGTAGTTTCAAAATAGAAGGCTTTATTTCCCCATGTAAACCCAAAAAAAAGATTCAAGATGTAATAAAATAATGTGATGCACATGAATCAAATAAATCATTCATAAACTAATAATTTACACGAACTATACCTCGCACTATGTAAGGTCGTGTATAATCATCCACCATAACATACAGATCTCGAAAAGATTTATTTATTGATATCCTATGCTCTTTATTTCTCTGATGTGGTGTCATGGTATTCAGAGAATAACCATGACCCATTTTCTCTACTGATGCAGTGTATGCGACTTAACCCTTCCCATTGAGGCATTAGACCACTGAGTAGTGTCATGGACACTAAACCTTGGAGCATTCCAACAATAATTCTAGAGATGCCACATCTCATTACTGTTATGAAATGATAGAATTGGAGTCATAAAAACCCCCTTGATATTACCCATAGAGCATCATTGAAAACATCTTGACATACGTTGTGGATTCAAAAGAAGATTCACTAAGCCTGTCATTGGATTCTAAGTCGTACTACCACCCTAGAAATAAGTTTTCCACTTCTTCCTGTGAACTGAATTTCAGTTATGACTATTCATCATGGGTTCCAACAAAATTCACAAACATGTAGCCCCCTAATGTTCCCACTCAACTACAGTAGCCATATTCACAATTTTTGTGTATTCATTTACACACAACACTGATATCTTCAAATGAATCTTCTACATCATTCCTGCTTCTCAAATATGTGGCATCAATGATGTAATACCTACTACCACAGGTTCAAACCACACTATGTTGAAAAATATAGTCACATATTCTGTTACCACCATGTTCCCTTTCCACAAACAGAATAAATCCATTTTACATGTAATTCTGAACATATGAGTGTAGAATTTTATGATAAAAAATTAAACAAAACCCTATAATTTCACACCTTGGTTCTTCCAGGATTGGACTACCAGCTCCCAACATTGATGGTCAAGATCATCTAACATATATGTGGCTAGATTTTCATTCAGCTCTTCCGGTGTTCCCGTGAATTCAAATATATTATTCATTTTGTTTTTCCATGCCTCATCCCTTTCTCGATTCAAATAACCCCTAGAAATGGATGTATTTTAATATTGAAACAAAACTGCATGATCCACTTTCTTTTGTTCATCCCCTTTATTCCCACATTCCATAGCCCGGAAAACATGCACTATACTCTTCACTAGCTACTGGTTCACCTGGGGCTCATGTGTAACCACATATTAGGAAACATCCTCTTGTTGGCCTCTATGACGCCTACCGAGTTCCATTTCCATATATACAAAAACGTCTATAATTCCCACTCATATAACTATAAAGTGTATAAAATTATCAATATTCACTTACATAAAAATATAAAAACCAGGCTTTGTACAAGCTCACATTTCCCATATTTCACTATTCTATAAATCCACCATGTTTTGAAAATTTCCCCATTTTCAAAATACTACCAGTTTACATGATTCAAAAATTTCAGTTATTAAAATCAAATTCATATTTAAAAAATCAAAAAATTCATATCACATAGTGAATCATTATTCTATGATGAAATAAGAATTGAAGAGGGAATCCATTTCTATCATGAATTCCATGCCCATATCATTGGCTACACCCACAGCAATGAGATTTCCATTTCCTATATGTGTATCCAATACAATTATGCACCCAACGCCCTGGTAACTCCGAGTTCTACATAAAAGTGATATATAAATCTTTTTATGGTATTCATTCCACGTTTCGACATTCATACACCTTGGTAGCATCCTGAAACAAGTAATAGTCCATGAATGAATTTCAACACCAATAAGAACAATCAACATTGAAGGACTAAACAACAGCTCTCAAATGAAAGACAAGGACTGAACAAACTGATAAAACATGTAACATCCGACCCCATAACATTCTATAGAGATGGTGGAGTAATTATACATGTCCTTAATCAATGTTCCATTATCACAAAAGGCTAAAAATAAATGTTGAGGGCTTTGAGAATAGATTTCTGAACGATTTTCACTTGATATAAAATCAACATACCAAATAAGACATTATCCACAAATAACATGATGCATGTCAACAATGTAACCCAGACCATACATTACCCAATAACAACAAATCTATTCCAAAAAAGTCCCAAAGGCCAATACCACCAATCCAAAATCAAATTAAAAAGTGGAAAACTTAACAACAAGACCCCAATGAACGAGGATTCCATCAATAACTACACACCAATATCAATAATCCCCGCATCACAACATCACCAAAGAATCATGTCAAACCACAAGAAATATGATATGTTGTACTCTTACCAGTGTCTCGGAACACAACATATGAAAAAGAACCAAAGTACCACTTTAGGGGGGTGATTACTAATACTAAGTTGTATTTCAACATATTAATTACATACACGTTCCACTAGGGTAAAAACATTAGCTAAATTATATAATGATGTTTATATAAAACATTAAATAGTTCAACAGTTACCAATATTCCAAACATAGCATTACCAAACCACATTACCAAATACATGCATCCAAAGGGAAATCAAAAAAACCATTCCATAAGAAAATTCACCATTTCACATTAGCATAACAAATTCTATATGGCATAGAAACACACAATAAGGTAACCAAAATGTTGGATCTTTAATCCAACATTTTCACTACATTTCCAACTAGTGGTTCATCGAGACCACTATCCATAATAGTAGATCCTCCATCCACTATACATAAACATTTATAGTGAGACATCACACCAACTTCTAGAAAATACAAATAAACCATAACACTTAATCAACCAACAAGAACAAATCACCAAGGCCACACAATAAAAACACAATAATTTATAGCACATTCATATAAACTTCAATAAATCACCCATTTATTGAAAAATCCATTTATCCAACATTCCATGGCCAACCAATTTTCAATAAATAACATATTTATTGAATACATTCTTTCACAAACCATTTTTCATAATCATCCACTAACGATTTTAAATTCATCATTTTAAAATCACCCAACAAATCCCCCTTTTGAAACAATAGCCTATTTTTACCACGATTGTAATGCCCTGACCCTAGTTACCGAGAGTCAGTGCATTATTTTAATACATTGGCATGATTACAGGGAATCACATCCTGAAGGACTGATCAGTTTAGCAGTCTTGGAAAACAGATTGCATACATGAATGTTACATTTCACTTTATTTCACATAAAATAACATAAATAATATTTATGAACGCCATTATTCCCTTGGATAACCCTGCATATCAATCACAATACACTTCTTGGAATCTTGGGAAAAATAAAACATAGAAAGGTATGAGCTCAAACACTCAGTAAGGGTAAGAAAAATAGATGAAACTTTCATAAATAAAAATAAACATTTAAGGTAATGTATAACTAAAACAAACACCTTTTAAACTTGAACTTCAGTATAGTATGAAAAAAATAAAATGAAATAATGCCATTTACTTATTCAAATGGATATTATACTAGTTGAATAATCACATGCAATATCACTAACCACACTCATAATGATGTAATGAATGATTCCAAACTTTAATTTCCATGTCAAGGCCTCGTTCCAAGACCTAAGGGATAACTATATCCGGAACCCAACCCAGAGAGCCTCTCTAACCGGACTCTATCCCGAAAAGCCTCTATAACCGGACTCCAACCCGGAGTGGCTCTAATAAACAGACACCAACTCGGAGGGTCTGCGGTAACCATACCCCAACCCGGAGGGCTTACTTTTAACAGTCCCTAACCCAGAACAGACTAGTCCAACACATTCATCTTAGGAAGAGGATTAAATATGACATAAACATTCATATTAAAACAAGCATATAGAATGTAAAAACATTAATCATAAACCATTAATGGCATAAAAACAACTCATCCAAAGTCAAACATATCACAAAACCATAAATAAAATATGGATGATTTGTATCATAATAACTCATCTTCAAATAAGCTTAAAATCCATCAAAGGATGTTGACATAAATGAAAATCAAATCTATTTGAGAGAAAAATCTCCTTTTATTGAAATCATTTAAAAGTCACATAATTATAAAAGAGAGTATTTACATTGAAAATATCCTTATAAGATTATAAGGGAATCTTCTATGATTTTATAATGGCAGAAAATAGCCGCACCCGACGTATAAGTTAAAAAAATACATTCTTTCCATAATTCTCTCGAAAATGTTAAAAAGGACCTTGTTTGGAAAACTACATAAATATTCCTTTATAAACATCTTATAAAAAGTCAAAAAATGGTATAAATGACTTTAACCTATATTATATGAAATATAAAGAAAGTGTTGAAATAAATTTTTAAGAAACATGGATGTGGATGATAAAGAGGTCCTAGTAGATAATTACGTATAAACAACCTCGGATAATGGAGAGATTGTGAAATAATCCTTACCAATTTGGTAACTTACGAAACATACACCCCATGAAAGAGATATAATACATTGAATAAGTAAATACACATACATTAAAGTGTTTTACACCAAGAATACAATTATGGGAAGTATATACACCACACAAAAGGTAATAGTGGCAATATGGTACAAATATCACGGGAATAATGAGTGAGATAGAAACCCCTTAACTTGTACATTTCATTGGTTGATGGCAGGTCAACCTCTTTTATAATGGTTAAATAATTGTTATTAAATTATACATGAATCATATATATTAATATGATATCATATATGATCTTTTAGCATTGCTTCGTTAATGAAATCTTAGTATTTTCGTCATTTCGGGTGTTAACTTACTTGTTTTAATTTATATGTTTTTGACATATGTCATGTTTATTATGGATAGGTTGTATCTTATTCATATCCAGAATGAAATAAAGTCCTTAAAAATTATATTTAATCATCATATGAGAATTATACTAGAATGGATACGATGGAGAATGAATCTCATCGCGTTCATGGAGACGATAGTCAGTACGTACGCACGAGCGACAAATCATACTTTTGATATTAAAATAACATATAATTGGATGGTATATAATATAGACCGAATCATTATCATGTTATATTTATTATTTACATGAATTATACATCATTATTATTCCCATATAAATAATAATATATTGAATAACAATTACACCACGACGTGGAGACGGTAGGCCGTACGTAAGCACGTATGGTGACATGTCATTCAAGGGATGGATAGAATAATGGATTTTTTTGTTCAATATTTATAATAACATCACAGTATATAGAGGATACAGGAGTTATTTTTTTATAATGGAAATAATAAATAATGAATAAGTTGAAGAAGAAATGAACTTGGAAGAGGGTGGTGAAAACATTACCTCTTTCTTCGGGTTCTTCCTTTTGATTTGATCAAGAGGGTTCCATCGGATGGATTTCTACTCAAACTATGGTATCTAGGTTGATGTGAGGGAATTTGAGAGAGTATTTGAGAAGGTTTTGGCCGAACTAAAAGTCTTTGAAAGTGTGATTAATTGGAATTTTACGGCATCACTGGAGATGATGATCAATGTTTGTGGGTTCAATTCCTGCATCTTTGTCCGACGCGATGAGTTATCACCCGACCTACAGGTTGTCCTTTTCCTAAAACTATAGTATCATAATATTCCAAAAATAATCATAAGAAATGTTTTAACATTAAACAATGCTATCCAATGTTCAACTTAATCCATTCCAATCATTATAGTAATCCAATGTACCTTTGTCCAGACTCTCTTTAAAATGTATCTAAATTCAAAAATTAATTGTAACATTAGATTCCCACAAAGTAATGATTCCCTTATTACCACACAATGAAAATTTTATTACCTTAGTCATATTAAAATCTTAATGAAAACAACAAGTACTGAAATACAATCCTTATATATAT
Organism: Viscum album; assembly: GCA_963277665.1. Classification (NCBI taxonomy): domain Eukaryota; kingdom Viridiplantae; phylum Streptophyta; class Magnoliopsida; order Santalales; family Viscaceae; genus Viscum; species Viscum album. The sequence goes on from OY728120.1 coordinate 1,611,378,483, forward strand.
CACATTATTCTAATAACCAGAATATAATCCTTGAGTCCGAAAACACAAATACATTAATTATTCCTCTTCAACTATAGTAACAACGTCAGCATGGCCTTGATCCCTTCGTATTTTCTGATGTAAGTTCCCTTAGAACTTAGGGAATTCATTTTCATAATGCCCCAATTCTCTACAATTGTATCATTCAACATTGACAGCCTCCTTCTTTCTCTTGCAATCACGAGTCTAGTGACCTTTTTCTCCACATTTGTAACAAACTCCCATTCCTTTTTATGCAAGTACCAGGGTGATTCTTCCCACAAATTTTACATAATGGAAAAACCTTATTTCCCTTTTTCCCTTTATCTGTCACTTGCTCCGTCATTCTCTTATTCTCTTACTTCACTTTATTGTTATAATATTTAGATATTTCCTTTTCTGTCTTGATAGAACATGAGACTATATCTTCGTACGTTGAGAAAGAATGAAAGACTATTACTCGATGAAGAAATGGTTTTGTCCCATTAAAGAAGTGATCAATCTTACTTCTTCGGATATGCCTATAATCTGCAGCATGCCTCGCTAACCTTGTAAAGTTAGCCTCATACTTTGTGACATTTTCATCCTTCTTTTGTCTCAGACTCAGAAATTACCTTTCCGTATCTGCTCGATTGGCACGAGGAAAGTATCTTTATAAGAAAATCTTTTTGAACTCCCTTGATTCCATATTTGATACTTCATCATATTCATTCATGTTTTGAATCAATGACCACCATTGATCAGCATCTCCAGTGAGGTGGAAAACTACAATGACAACTTTTTCCTTTTTGCTACTCCCCAAGGCGTGGAAAATTTTCTATAAGAAATTTATCCATTGTTCAGTTACTAAGGGATTTGTAATCCCATTGAATGTTGGTGGTTTTTTCCTCCTGAAGAGATCTACATTGATCCTCCATGCTACGGATCAGGGTGCTCCATACAGGTAAGGTAATTATTCATAACCTGAGTGATTTGTCCCAGTATGGTGATTAGCTGATCAGCACCAGTTGCATCACCAGCTGCACTATAATTATCATGACCAGGAGGGAAATCCCTATATGGAGTGCGTGAATTGATATAGTTTCCATTCCTTCCACTAGGCGCCATTTCTAAACAATGGTATAAACTAGATCAACTTATGAATCAAAATACATAATCCCATACTTGTAAAACACTTAACATAAATTGAACTATTTATGGATATAATACCAAATCAAAAAAATGTTTTCTTTGAGGTGGTATATACTCATAAACCTTTTATAGTGGTTTGTAAAGATTACTAGAATTATCCTAACCATATCCCCCAGGAGTGTCGTAATGAAGAGTGCAACAAGGCCAGTTGTTGTGCACCAGTTCCCGTTCGAGTCAAGCTCAAAGCGGTGTTTTCGGGTTTTAGCCCTATGTACATCTATGCTAGAGCTACCTCTACCTGGTCGTTTCCAGACAGGGATGTATTGCTCAGAAAACTCACAAAATCTCTACAATACCAAGATTATAATATGTTATTCTATACTAATCCTCAAAGTCTATCTTAGGGATATGTGCTCTAATCAGAGTGTATCTAAATCTAGTTTCGAAGGTTTCTACTAAACATCCTCTGATACCAAATGTAACACCCCGACCCCATTTACCCAGAGTCATTGCATTATTTTAATACATTGGCATGATTATAAGGAATCAAGTCCCAAAGGACCGATCAGTTTAGAAGTCGTGGAAAATAGATTACATACATGAATGTTATATCTCACTTTAAGACATATAAAAATAAATAAATAATCTTTATAAACGCCATTATTACCTTGGCTAACCCTGCATATCAATCACAATACACTCCTTGGAATCGTTGGAAAAATAAAACATAGAAATGGGTGAGCTCAAGCGCTCAGTAAGGGTAAGCAATACAGCGAAAACATTTATAAATAAGCATAAACATTTAAGGCAATTTATAACTAAAACAAAATCCTTTTAAACTTGAACTTCAACATAGTTTGAAAAAAATAAAATGAAATAATGCCATTTACATATTCACATGGATATTATACTAGTCAAATAATCACATGCAATATCACTAACCACTTTCATAATGATGGAATGTATAATGCTGAACTTTAATTTATATATCAAGGCCTTATGCCAATACCTATTGGATAACTGTAAACAGAACCCATCTCGGAGAGCCTCTGTAACCGGACTCCATGCTGGAGAGCCTCTATAAACGGACTCCTACCTGGAGTGCCTCTAGTAATCATACACCAACCCGGAGGGTCTGCTGTAACCAGACCCCAACCCGGAGGGCTTACTTTTACCGGTCCCCAACCCCTAACCTACTAGTCCAACACATTCATCTTAAGAAGAGGATTAAATATAACATAAACATACATATTAAAACTAGCATACAAAATGTCAAAACATTAATAATAAGCCATTAATGGCATAAAAATAACTCATCCATATTCAAACATATCACAAAACATTAAATTAAATATGTATGATTTGTATCATAATAAATCGACCTCAAATAAGCTTAAAATACATCAAAGGAAGTTGACATAGATTAAAATCAAAACTATTTGAGAGAAATATCACATTTTCTTGAAATTATTCAAAAGTCACATAATTATAAAAGAAGAAATTTACTTGGAAAATATCCCTATAATATTTTATGGTAAGATTCTAAGATTTTATAATGGTGGAAAATATCCTCACCCGCCATATAAGTTAAGAAAAGACATTCTTACCTTAATTCTATTGAAAAGGTTAAAAAGGACCTTGTTTGGAAAACGACAGAAAGATTCCTATATAAACCTATTATAAAAATTCAAACAAGGTTATAAATGAATTTAACCCATATTCTGTATATTATCAAGAATGTTTTAAATTAAATTTTTATGAAACATGGATGTGGATTATAAAGAGGTCCCAGTAGAAAATTACGTATAAACAACCTCGTATAATGAAGTGATTGTGAAATAACCCTTACCAATTTGGTAACTAACGAAACATACACCCCATGAAAGCGGTATCCTAAAATGAATATGTAAATACATATAAATTAAAGTGTATTACACAATGAATTCAATTATGGTCAGTACATACACTACACAGAAGTTAATAGTGGCAATATGGTACGAATCTCACTAGAAAAAGGAGTGAGATGAAAATCCCTTACCTTGTACATTTCCTTGGTTGATGGTAGGTTACTGTCCTGTATAATGGTGAAATAATTGTTATTAAATTATAAAATAATCATATATAATAATATGATATCATATATGATTTTTTAACATTGCTTTGTTAATAAAATCTTAGTATTGTCGTCGTTTCGGGTGTCAACTTACTCGTTTTATTTTATATGTTTTGTGACATATGTCATGTTTATTATGGATAGGTTGTTTCTTATTCATATCCATAATGATATAAAGTTTTTAAACATTATTTTTAATCATCAAATGAGAATTAGAATAGAATGGATATGATGGGGAATGAATCTCATCGCGTTCGTGGAGACAGTAGTCCATACGTACGCACGAGCGATAATATCATTCTTTTTCTATTAAAAAAACAAATAATTGGACTGTATATCATTTAGAAAGAATAATTATAATGTAATATTTATTATTTAAATGAATTATACATCATTATTATACCCATATAAATAATAATATATTGAATAACAATTACACCACGATGTGGAGACTGAAGGCCATACGTACGCACGTATGGTGACATGTCATTAAAAAGATGGATAGAATATTGAATTTGTTTCTTCCATATTTATAATAACATCACAGTATATATAGGATATTGGAGTTATTATTTTAGAATGGAAATAATAAAGAATGAAGAAGTTGAAGAAGAAAGGAACTTGAAAGACGGTGGTGAAAACATTACCTCTTAATTCAGGTTCTTCATTTTGATTTGATCAAAAGGGATCCTTATGATGGATTTATGATCAAACTAAGGTATCTAGGTTGAATTTAGGGAAGTTTAGAGAGTATTTATACAAGTTTTGGACGAACCAAAAGGCTTTTAATGTGTGAATAATTGGTTAGAAGTTGGGTCCTTTTGTAAGGGAGAGGAGGGGCTCTTTAGGAAGAACTTAATGTATTAATTTATTATAACTTCATATTGGGTTTCTAATGGAACAAAAGTGGATTATTAAAAGTATAAGATGGGGATGGGTAGAAATAATTTCATCCAATAGATTTTAGACAGGTTTTGGTCATTATATTAACTTTATATTTTAGTTTTAACTCTTCGTTAATTAATTTGACACTTATAATGTCAGATTGTATTTTTATATTATGTAGTTAATAGTCATACTATATACATCCAAGAGACCCCCCAAGTGGTATATTAATGATACACCTATCATGATACAAGTCCATTGGCTGAACCTTAGAATTTAGAAATTTAATATCAATTAATAATATAATATTTGTTTTAAAAACTCTTTTATGTCAATTTTGAAACAATTTGGTATTTTATTTTTGTGAAAATCATAACAGAATGATTACATAGAAAAAATTTAATTAAATCATTCCTAACAAGTCATATTAACCTATAAAATTATTTTAATTCATTAAATATCTAAAATAATTTTAATTTGGGTATTTATATTATGAATTATTTTAATATTTAACTAATAAGGTAATTACTGCATCATTATTTAATGTCTAAAAATTATAAATTAAATACCATTATGTAGGAAATCTTTTTATCTTTATAATTAATATTTATAGTCGAATATATAACATATATAACCCTATGTAATTTTTTTTTCTAAAAGATATATGCTTATGTCATTTTTGTATTCACTTTAACTTAATTAATATAAAGTGTCATTATCACTTAAAAGTTGATCCATGGGGTCCCAAAATCGACTCAGAGATGCCCATGGTCGGAAATTTATAAATCAATAGGGTTAAGACACATTTTAGAGTAATTTATTATTATTATAGTATTATTTCTTTACCCTTATTTACCGGATTTACCCTTTAACCATGGTAAATAAAATATTTACGAAGTAATTATTCAAAATTTCAAAAAATAAAAGTTACCTATTTACACAATTTGTACATCCTGATTAGAAATATGTAGTCCATTTTTCCAAATTCAAAACACCTAAGTGGAAGAAATTAATTTAAAATTAATTTCCCCTTTCAAAACAAAAAGCTTGTTTTTAAGAGATAATAACTATCAAAGGATTGACACTTGTTTATATCCGGTTTAAATTTGAAATTATGTCCAATGAACAAAATTTTGTTAAATAGTAAAAAGATATTCTAAATATGCTTTAAAACTACTCAAATTAATAATTTATCACTTTTATTTATTATGATTAAAAAAGTTGTTTTTAATTAAAATTTAGTAATTTTCACTATTCATCAAAATATAATAGTTATCCGAAAAGAACCAAAATTTTACCCTAGGATAATTTCGATATTCCGAATCTAAAAATGAGGTCCATTTTGAGAGATAAAATTTATAAAATTTCAAAATTTTTGTATTACTATTCAAAACGGCTACTTTGATTGGTTGTGGTGTGTTAACAACTCGATGTTGCGTACAATTCAAGCTATTGCATTATTCCAAGAGAAACGTACCATGAAAGAATGGGGAGTAAAAATAATCCAAAAAATCATAACCAAATGGGTTTCCAAAAAATTGAAACTTCAAAAAATAAATTAATTTCAAGATTAACATATTAATTACAACAATGGAAACTAATTATAACCAAATAGAGACACGATAGAAGCAACAAACCTTTCGAGTTCCGGAGAAATCGACCCCTAAGAAACCACACCACCACAAATCTGAAAAAATGCTCCACCAAAACAACTCTGTATCTACTTCCCTACCATCAATAAGGCTTAATATCATCTCTTAAGGAAAAAATAACCCTACATCAATATGAAATAGATGTAGATCATCAATACTAAGAAAGAGGGTGGAATAGATCTAGAGAGAAACCATGAAAAATCCAAAGAGTGGAGACTTACCTAGATGAACGGCCTTCAAGACAACAAAAACATCCCTTAAAACACCTTCCAAATTTAGTGAGAGGTCACCCCTATCCCATGAGAACCAAAATTCACCAGTGCGGATCGAGTGGCAGATAGTTAGGGTTATTTTAGGGAAATCCGATCTAATCCAAGATTTTTAAAAAAATATTTTTAAATTGCTGAACGTTAAGATCAAATGGTTAAGAATAAATGTGTGATAACCATGCACCAGCTGATGGTTAGGAAAACTATACGCAAATCATGTGTTCCCCACTGCTCGCATGGTTCATCTCGCACGATTTCCCCTAACCGTGCTCAAATAGTGGTATGTAAAAAATTTTCTGGACTTATTCATAACCAATAAAAACACTACCAACCCCATCCAAACTCATATAAGAACCTTAAACACATATAAATAAATAAATAGGTAACATTAATCAAATTTTGGGTTCTACAACACCAAATGGGTGCATTTTTCCTTTATTGGCTGTTTATGGTCGTATGGTCTTGAATGCCTATTAGGAATTCCTAGTTTTCCATGCCCTTTCTAATTAGGATGGAGATGATTTATTATTTTAAATTAATGTTGATTGATTTTTGGATGTTTAACCATGTAGTAATTTCGTATTATATGTGCTTCTTTGATATGTTATTCACTCTATTATTCCAATGGAAAATGAGAGCCATGGACCATGAAATCTTTGGGGGTTTACATGTTTATTTATACAGGACTGTGAGGAGCATGGTGTAGATATTATCCTTGGAGTATTGACTAAGCGAGCTACCCAAGAGATCATTTATGATTTATTTATGTATTTTTGTCCCATGGATATTAACCATGATAGATTACAAGGAGTTAATTTTTAATTTATTAATGTTAGGTTGACCTAGGGGTAGTGAACGTGAGAGCTACCCAGGATGTCATTTAAAATTTGTTGATGTTATGTTGAGATTGTGGTATTGACTATGAGATCTATTCAAGATGTCATTTATGGTTTATTAATTCATTGTGGACCCAGTTGTATTTACTATGAATGTTTCCTAGGGGATATTTTTTTAAATGATTTGTGATATGTAAAACCAAAGGGGATAGACCATGAGATATTTTAAGAGTGTTGTTTAAAAATTATAGAATGATTGTGTCATGTCTTCCAAGACAAACCACAGTCTTTGACTCAATCATACGTAATTTTTTAGATGATTTTTAGAGACATCTATAGTTTTACTATTACACAAGGGGATATAGATATTAGTCAAGATCCCAAGATTAAAATACTCAAAGGTGAGTAATAAATGTAAGATAATGTAATTAAAAATTGTGTGATTGTTTACATTAGAGTAATTCATAATTTAATGCTTCATTTTTACTTATTACCTTATATATATAGATTCACTAAAATTTTGGAACAGATCTTTTGATGGTTGCCTACTGGGATTCATCTCAGATGCTATTTAGGTCATGTTAGGGATCCAAACAGATTATATGGTTAGTGTTATAGATAAGGTAAAGTGACCTTCTTCATATTGTAGTTGATTTCTCTTGGAGCTGGAGAGAATTAGACTAAGGTGAGGCTTGTGATGTTGTTGTAGTCACTTTTCACTTTTTTACCTTGATTCTTCAATTTGTTTCTAGCATTGCGACTGGTTTGGTTGTTTTCTTATACACATTTGACAAGCATCATATATATCTATATTATCCATTTGATTAATTATTATCATTCTTCCATTATTTTCTTCTATTGTATTGTTTTACTACTTCATCTGCAATTTAATATTTTTTTCCACTATGCATACTCTTCTAATAAGGGCTTCGTTTCCCCATTATCATGCCATGTACATCCCAACAAATTGGTATCCTTTGGAGTTTGGGGAATACACATGAGGTCATGGGAAAAAATGGGATCGGGGAACATTTGGGTGGCACCCAGAATCGGGATGTAACACAAGATGATTCCACCTATTCATCTTTTTAACATACATCTTTTTCATTATAGGGTAATATATCTATCTATGTGAATCAATTTCAATCATGGGAAGCCATTATCCATGCATGTGATACACCATGGGATCAATGATTGGTCTTAGGGTGACATGTGATAATTGACACATGAAAACTATCACTATATTTTTTTATTCTCTAAAACCATGTCTGAGAGCCATTTCATAAATATGGTTACATGCTATATGACCTTGTGTGATAAGATGGACATGTAATCAGGGGATTTTTGGGGTCCTGCAGACAACATGATCACATCTACATAAGGTCAACATAACTCTCCCTCTCAAAAGAATTTCATTTTTCTCCATTTTAATCATTATAATTAGGTATTGGATGATTTAATAGCATACAACATGTAACATCTAGTTACCTTGACAGGGAACGTTTTTCACCTTTCCAAAGTTCACATGTAGTTTAATATTCATTGAAATGTTATTTCTGGGAATATTACAGACTACAAAATAGGTACACGTTGTGTACCTGATGTACATGTCATGTACTTGGTGCCTGTTTCATGTTGTGAAATTATAGATCATGTTGTCAGTATGTGAATATATTTTGGATTTGTTACATGATGTTTAGGTGTTATATATTGAGTTTTGAACCTGAAGTGATGGGTTCATGGTGTACTTATCTAACATTTCATATATGTCATGCCTCTTAGGTACACATCATGAATCGTCCCACACCCAAACATATATATTGTGTTTGGATGTACTTGTAAGTTCATTGTTCCCAGACCTCTGAGATCTCGACCCTAGACTCACCCTAGGCTGTTATATGTGGTTCCCCACATTCTGGTTTGAAACGACCGGCATTGGATCTTCATTGAATCTACGATTTTATTCCTGAGTAAGGGTTCTCCCTTGTTATTCGAGTTACTATCCTTCTCTCATCTTGGTTATTCGATGGATTAACTAATGATTGATGGATATATTCCATAAGGTGTTGGATCATGATTTTTGTCAGAGTTTTAAGAACTCATTGACCTTCATTATCGTAGATGGGTGAGGTTGCGAGTGTCGTTCTTTGAGAATGATGTGGGTTGTTCCATTCTGATTTGAAATTTTTTTTAACTTTAATTTTCATTGTTAATTACAATCACTGATTCAAATTTAATATCATAAATCATTATTTAATTGTTTTAATAAAACCTAATTCCATTGAATTGGATGATTTTTATTGTTTATGGAATGAATATACTGAAAAACCCTAATTCTATTTATTTGGGGAATGTTTATAAAAATTTGGCGACAATAATTATTAAAGTTAAATAGTGGATCTCGATAATTAAAATTTCAATTAAATTGTTGAGTTTAAATTTGTACAATTTTTTTGAATATGATTGAATTGCTTTTTAGTGGTTTTAATCCCATGGAAATGGCTTATAATAATATGATAGAAACCCATTGTTTTTTATCACTTTAAAAGGCATGTTTTGGAATAAACATATTTTTTATTAAATAATAGGAAATTGGAATATTTTTAATGCAATATTTCTATGATTCATACATTAAACATTAATAAAATAGTTATCCCATCATGTAAGAGGGAATCCAAGCCTTAGTCAGTTTGTGAATTTTTTTTAATGCACTCTACACTTAAAAAACATTCTAAAACATTCATGTTGCAGGTAACATCCCCAATAGGTTTGTGATGAGTTTCATTTGGCCTGTCATAGGGTCTTGTGTGTACACATTTCTATGTGTTCACTTATAGAGTGTGGAATCCAATAGCTGGTTAATGCTATCATACGATTTTGAAGATGAGCATGTTGCTTATTTGTTTATTTATACATGATAAATAAATGTCTACAAATTTTATTGAACTACTTTATATGCCTTCTGAATATATTCAAATTATATAATATAAGGGTTATACACTAGCCATTTTTTTTTTAAAAAAATCATCTCTTGTAATGTAATTCCTATTAATTGAATGTATTTTCCATCATTTTTCAAATGTATAGAATTAATTTTAATATGGTTTTAAATTAAAATACTAGTTTGTTCTGAGAAATTGAAAACTCTTATTTGGATAATCTATATTTTTAATCTATTAGGTAATCCTTGGGGGTCACCTATAGTTCTTATGATCACACCCTACATTTACAATTGGGTGTTTTCAAACCTTCTCCATTGAGACTCGAGAAAACGGAAGGGATCTCATGGAGGTGGATCTAGCTGTTGAGGATTGTACATAGTGATTTGAGTCCGTAGATACATTTGGGGGGGGGGTTAAAATTTCAGAATCAGGGTTTTAGTATTTTGTCATTGTACATTTTTTCGGTACCTTACTCCCGGTGGATTTTTCTTTTTATATTCATACTATTTTGTTTTCCTTTGGTTCCCTCAATATTGGGGTAGAAATAATTCCAAATAGTTTTTGTATGATTCCATGCACTTGTCGCCGACCACTGGGGATCGGGATTGCCCTTCGGGTTATATGATGACTCAATTGGTTATATGGTCACTAGGGTATCTGTGATGGTTCGTGAAATATTGGTATCAGAGGGTGGTTTTTGATCTTTTTTCAAGAATTTATTATGAAATTCATTAAATCCTGTTTGGAAGTAGTAGTTAGTTGTTACTGGGTGTCTCTATAGATCTCATAGTAATGAACTTTCAGTAACCAGGTTTTTTTGGTAAAGTCATATTTCCATTTAGTTCTAGTTTTTCCATTTTGCAATTTTGAAAGAGATAAATTCAAATCATCATTTTCCATTCTATTGAAAATATTTTCTCTTTATACACAGTTTGAGGGTTAATATAATGTCTCCCTTTTATTTTCTGACATTGTGTAGCATCATTCCCCTGAGAAGACTTATGAATCAGAAACATTAATAGTCTCCTATTAACCCTTTGCATGAAAACCCTATAGTTGATATAAATATGGATGAAGTGATTGTATTCACAATTCATGTGTGGTAGAGGAACCACCTCTATTCTCTGCTCAGGATCCTGCTACGGATCGTCCGGGGGATGTCCATCGAAATTGTTATCAACAGATCTTCAGCAAGAATCCAGCAGTCTTCAAAGTCTCTACTAATCATCAACAAGTTGAGGAATTATTTGGAAATATGGAACGTCTATTTGAGTTCTTGGAGATGTTCAATATGATCAGAGTGAAGTGTTCCATCTTAGTGTTGGTGGAAACAAGATTGATATTGGGGGACATTATTGAGAAGGTAGGGAAAAATGATCTCTTACATTGGAATGACATCAAGGTTCATCTAAAAAATCAATCCTATCATGATTCAATGGTATTGGCTATGGTTGTGGATTTATTCAAACATGGGAAGGATGAAAAGACTGTGAATGAGTATTCAAATCACATTGCATAGATGGCTCAATTTAGTACTAAGATTTTATCTAATGAGAGGATGAAGGCTGAACAGTTTGATTTGGGACATCGATTAGATATATTTTCACAATTGTTTCTTTCTAAAGCTTCTTACAAATGATGATGTGTTGTATATGTTTATTATGGATTAAATGGGAATGGATCACATATCAAGGAAGATGGGAGTCCGTTTTTCTCCCAGTGGTGGTTTTGGTTCCATTAAAAGTTAAAAGGAATCATTGTTTTCCTTGAGGTAGTACACAACAAACAAATTATTCCAGACTTTTTAAAGATCCATGAGGATGTTCATTGATATTTTACTAGTGTGGCCCTCTTGGAAATTCTATGAGGGTTTTCCCTGATGCACCCAAGAATAGTATTTCCTAAAAATGTTCTGGGCACTTTCAGATGTTCTTTCATTACTTCTATAATCTGCATAGTGGGACAAGATCATCAGCTCTTCAAAAAACTTTAGGGAAATAAAATTATTCGATTATAAAATGGTTACATCTATATGAATCCAAACAAATTCTTGTTCAAACGGTGTAAGAGTCTCTATAAGTAGTAGAGATGGGTCTAGGGACTGTGAGAGGTACCATTACCATTGCAACATCCTTAGTGAATGCTCTTTTTTGATATTAGTGGATCTCACTCTTTATTTCATCATGTATCATTAATATACTAAATATTCATACATAGAAAATATCTTGTGCCAAGGATATTACTACACCTCTTAGTATGAATATTAAGAAGGTTCTATGTAGTCCTTCTTATGTATTCTTGCTATAATATGTCAATATAGCTTGTTGTTTTTTGGTTCCTGAAACGAAATCTCATAAAATCATTTTTGGGAGGGATATGCACAATGCTAACAAATCCTGAATTTATTTTATCTTCAACAGGTTTACATTAATACAAAACCTGGTCTACCTATTTATGTTAATGGAGAATGGGGCCCAATGTCATGTAGAGCTAGAACATCTTATCCACTTATGGGGAAAGTGATATCAGTGCTTTCATTTGACCTGTAGCAAGATTCAATGGGTGTGGATCTTTATCCAGATATGCTTGATTTTTCAGATGTCTTCCATTCAGATTTATATGGCATGCAACCGATGAGAGTAGTTTATTTTTATATTTACATAATTCCTTGTACTCAACCAATATATATCCACCCATAACACATGGCACCATTTGATATGAAAGAGATAATGTCTATGTTGGATGGTCTCCTTGAAAAAGGCATTATTCAACCAAGTGTGTCTCTATGGGAAGTGCTAGTTCTATTTTCTAAGAAGGACAATGGGGTTGTTTTCTTATGTGTTGATTATTGAAAGCCTAACTGAGATATGATAGAAAATATTTTCCCCCGGGATTGAAGATATTTTTGATCAGAAAAAAGGGGAGAAATTATTTTCACTGATCGACCATTGATTTGGTTACTATCACATGAGGATAAATGAATCTGATGTTTAGAAAACCACCATTCAGTGTAGGTATGGCCACTATGAGATCCTTGTTATGACCTTTTATTTAAAAACTTCTCCAATTTTTTTCAGAACTATAATGAACAATAATTTTCATGAGTATCTGGATACCATTGTGGTAGTCTTTTTGGATGACATTCTTGTTCACTCTATGTCTGACAAGGATCTTTTGCAACATCTGAGAAAAGTTCAAAGTATACTAAGAAATCATCAACTTTATTTCAATATTAGAATGTTTTTTAGAATTCATGAAGTCACATTCTTAGGATACGAGGTGACTATGTATGGTGTCTCAGTTTATCCTCAATGGTGAATGATGATATGACTTAGAAGAGACCACGAAATGTCTTCATGTTCTAGATCATCTTGGGTTTAGCTGGATTTTACCACAGGTTTGTAAAATACTAATATTATATGTATTCTCAAATGAGTACATTGACACTTAAGGGGGTGAATATTCTATGGGATGTCAAATGCTAGAGTTGTTTTGTTGAGCTGAAATGTTTGTGGACTACTACGCCAAGGTTGAATCTTCCCGAAGAAGAGAATGTTTATGTGGCCTTTTGTGATTCATCAAGATCTGTATTTGGTAGTGTTATTATGCAGGGTGATCAAGTAGTATCATATGAATCTCATCATCATTGGGAACATGAGAAGAATTATACTACCAATGACCTGGAACATGCAGCTGTGATGCATGATCTAAAGGGTTGACATCACTACCTTTTAGGATAATGGTTTACGGTGTATTAAGACCACAATATCCAGAGTTATATATTCTCCCAATGATATTTGAATATTTTTAAGAGGCTTTAGGTGGATTACTAATAGTCTTTATACAATGAAATCAACTATACCCTGAGGAATGGGAATGTCATTGCTGACACTTTGAGTAGGAAGATTCCAACCTAGAAAGTGAATGAAACATCAGAAGAGTGTAATTTGATGGATCTTTTATCACAGATGCATATTGGAGTTCAAGAGGAAGTGGATAAAGCTTCTTTTTCCAGAGTTCATTCAATAACTTCTCTTATCGGGATGATTCTCAAACCCCAAAATCGTGATGATTAATTTTGTTGCATTATAGAATCCCTTAATAGTGGGTAGACCATTAGCCTTCAGGCTTCCATTGAAGAGGTTTCTATGCCATCATAACTACATTGTTTTTCCATTATCATCGTATAAGGATTTTATTGATGATTGTAATAGCTTTCTATGGGATGTGAACTTGTGATCCAAAAAAATTGTGATCTAAGGGGGTTGTTTTGGTGGTGGTAATGAGTTGATGCATTGATTAGTTTGTCTCTCTTTGCTATAAATTCCAACCGACAAATGTCGAGCACCAGAATACATTGATTTTTCTTCAACCATTTACAGTCCCTACATTGAAGTGGGTTGAGATATATATGGAAATTGTGTATGGGATGACTCATACACATAGAAAGAATAATTTGATATGGGTTGTGATCAAAATGCTATCCACGTCAGCTCACTTTATACGCATTTGTGATAAGGACAAATTTGAGCAGTTGGTGGATCTCTATGTGAAAGATATTGTTCATTTTCCAAGTGATAAATCTACTATAGTCTCCAATAGGGATGTGTAATTTACTTCTTTCATTCAGGGAGGCCTTCAAGAGGCACAATGATCATAGGATTTTTTGAGCATGACCTACCATCCACATTCGAATGGCATGAAAAAGGGGTGTATATGTGCTCTCAACTTTGGTTAGAGCTTTGGAGGATCACTTAGGGCTGGTTGAGTTTTCTTACAACAAATTATACTAGTCCGTGATCAAAATGAATCCATTCGAGTCCTAGTATAGATGACCTTGTAAATCTATATACTGATGGTCAGAGGGTGGTTAATGTTCTTTCATTGGACCAAGAATGGGGTTGGATATAACCTCAAAGATTCAATTTATTCGTATGATTATTTTGATAACACAATTCCAATATATTTCTTATGTTGAATGAAACCATATACCTTTGGATCATTCAATTGGTGATGAGGTGTACTTAAAATTTTCAACCAAGTTGGGTCATCGACGGATTGGGAGGTAAAGGAAGCTTGTTCCTCGCTTTTTGCGACCTTTATAGGTAATTGAGATGATGGGAAATTTTTGTTGTTGTTTGTCACTTCCACCATATAAAATGTCGATACATGAACTCTTCTGTATATTTGAGTCGTGAAAGTATCTTTCTTATCTATATCATATATGAGGTGGTGTGATCATGAGATTAGGCCAGATTTATCTACGACTGTGAGACCAGTCACGATAGTTGATCCGGAGTCTACGTACACTGTGGGGGGAGATACTTTTGGATTGTGTGCTATTGAATAATGGAGCAAATAGTCATGAGACGTGGGACCATGAGCTATTGATGAATCATCAGTGGAATTTTTTTTGCGTGGATGATTCTTCATAGGCCTTTTGGGGGAAGATATTTTTTTCGTGGGGAGGTTGTAACAGCCAGTTACCTTTATCATGTATGTTTTCCACCTTTTCTATGTTCCAATTCGTTTAAAAATCATTTATGTGTTTTTTCGGGGATTACTACAGACGGCAGAATATGTACATGTCATGTAAATGTAGTACACATTGTGTACATGGTGTTGGTTCATTGTCGGGAACTTGGAGATCATTCCATGAGTATCTTCATGTTGTTTACATAGTTTACACATCGTGTAGGGGTAAATAGTGATTTTTCAACCATGTGTGACATGTTTTTCAGTGTACTAATCCAGTGTGGACAACATGACGTGACCCCAGGGTACACATTGTCACTATGCCCGCAACCCAAACAAATGTTATGTTTTTGGAAGTTCCAATTGGTCTATTCTTTCTAGACATCTTGTATCTCAAACCTAGACTCTCCCAAGGTAGTTTATAGAGGTTCCCCACCATCCAGTTTGATCCGATCCGAACTGGATCTTGGTTGAATCAATAATGTTATTCCCGGATAATGATTCTTCCTTATTCTTCATGTTTTTATCCTTATATACTGTCGGTGTTTCAATGGATCATCTTCGTATTGGTGAATATATGACACATGATGTTGGTTCATTAACATTGGTTTACTTTGAAGAAATTATTTGTTGAGTCAATAAATATTTCTAATGAGTTTCCCATTCCTTCATGTTTTGAAAATCACAAACTCCTTATCTTAAGGAAAATTTTATTTTTCCAAATTAGCATTTTGATATGGAAAATTTCCTTCTACAAGGAAATTTATCCATACAATGTTTTTCATTGGTCATATCTTAATCCAATTTTTTTTAATAAGCATAAAATTCAGAATTGTATCTAAAACATATGTATCCTATAAATAATTAGAAATAGAGAATTCTGTTTTCAGGATTCGAATTTATGTTCCAAACATTCTAATGTTCAGACTCCGAATTCTACTGAATTCAAACTCTGAACTTTCTATGTTCAGACTACGAATTCTAATGAATTCAGACTTGAAACATTCTATGTTCAGACTCTTATTTCTAATGAATTCATGCTCCGATCATTCGGAGTTTAGACTCCAAATTCTTCTGAATTCAGACTCCATACAATCTAAGATTAGACTCCGAATTATTCTGAATTCAGTGTCCAAACATTCTGAGTTCAGACTCCCAATTCCTCTTGAATTCAGACACCGAACTTTTTGAGCTCAGACTCCGAATTATTATGAATTCATATTCCTAATTTCATTGAAATTCGAACTCTGAAATTCTATAGAATTCAGGTTCTGAATTATTTTTATGTCAGAATCTGAATACCCATGTATTATAGACACCGAATGGTTTTTTGGTTAGACTATGAACTTTTATTTTCATCCTTACACATCTCAAAATGAATTTTGTTAACAAACCATACTTTTTATTACTCATGTTTTCGTTATAAAATGATGTCGTGCATTCAATTAATAACTAACTATTTTTTGAGTGATACGTGTACATGTCCCTACGAAATTCAAGGATAAGTACTACTGCTGTAGGAGGGACATGACCATTGATGTTGTGCCTCTAAATATGAGCTAATTTGAATTATCTCACAATAAGTTGATCAATCTTGAGATTACATGCTTATGAAGTTATTTCTAGATATAGTGACCATAATGATTTGTCTATACTGAACATCTTGTTCAGAATTGCATCGTGATACTCTGAATGTGGATGAGTACATTCAAGGACTTCTGGGGATAGGAATATAGAGGTGCCGACTACCTTGAAGTTTGAGGCCTTGTGTGGATAACAAGACATAATCCGATATTCGTACCGAGGGATTTCTTTTGTGTGGGTAAGACATACTTTCCTGAAAGTATAAATCAAGGGACTATAATCCATGGTTGTTTGGATACCCTTCTCTTTGGGTTAAATGATTTTCTACTTGTTTCTAGTATTGTGTCATGTTTTTGGCTGTATTTTGGTTTTTGAGGAAAGAATAAGTATCTTATACTTTCTTTTACTTGTATACTCTCATCAAGTAATATTCTATATGCTTAAAGTTAGAATCATTATCTTGGTAAACTTTTGATATGTTTCATTTCTGGAATTTAATTCTTGAAATCACATTTCTGGAATCAAGTAGGTTTTTAGGACAATGTGGTTTTGTGAATTTACCTTGTTAAACATTGTTAAACATTTCCATCTTTAAAGGTTCCAGAGTAATTTTTTAATGTAAACAATTCACCCCCACTTGTTTATTGAGAATATACATCATTAGATACTATAATTAGAATCATTTCAATCCTACAATTGGAATAAATGGAGAATATCATACTCCATACCAACCTAACAATAGGTATAAGTGCTTGTCTCTGAAATAATTATATTCACATATATTTTTTTGCTCATGTTTTTCATTGTTATATATTTTCCTTGCATAGTATATTTTTATCCTTGTTTAAAAACATTTATTTCTAACAATTTTGCTTGGAATGATATTTTGTTTGAGATGACAGGAATGAATGTTGGTTCAATTGAAAATCTTAAACCTAATAGACCACCTAGTTTTGATTGTAATGATTATGGATATTGGAGAGATCACATGAAGAATTTTTTATAAATACTGGAGTGGACAACTTTGTTATGAATATTTGTGATTACAAGATTCCGGATAAGGAATTCAGAAATTTTACTACTCATGAGAAGTCAAAATATCAACTAAACTACAAGGTACGCAATACGTTGTTGTGTTCTATGACCAAGGATATATATATCCAGATTTCATATTGTGAAGAAGAAAATTTTATTTGGAAGAGGCTTGAAGTAACACATTTTGGTACTTCCACTGTTTTTGAAACTTGAAGAGCTATGATTAGATCTACGTACCAAGGGTTTTGATTTCCTTATGGAGAACCCATATGTAAGGTACAACAGAGATTTATGACTATTTTCAATAGCTTAAAATCTATGGATGAACAAGGATTGTATGATGAGTCACTTGTATTAAATAATATATAAATCTTGCCTAATGAGTGTGAATCCAAGAGGAAAACTATTGATGAGAATATGAAAGTCTAATAGATTACTCTTGATGATCTTTTTGGAAGACTTGTTCAAAAATAGACTATAAAGAAGAGAGTTACAAGATCTAAATCCAAGGAGGTTGTTATACAATCTGAATCTATTGAAGAAGAACATTCTAATAATAAACTAGCCAATCTCGCTCGAAGAATGAACAAGACTGTTGGGATGAAAGATTTTCAGTATAGATACAAGAAGAAATAAAGAAAGGATAATAAAGACTCTGATTCCACTTGTTATGAGTGAAAATTATTTGACATATAAGGCCTGATTTTCTTATGATTAGGAGAAAATATTGAAAGGAAAATAATTATGAGTGGAATAGAAAGAAGTACTACAAGAATAATGCTATGAATGTTTTGAAAGCTAATGACTCCTTGAGTGCTAGTGGTGGAGACTCTTATGATGAATCCTCATATTATGTATCTCTTGGGTAGAAGAATATTTATTTATTTTCCTTGTTACCTATTGAATATAATTTCATATCGGATAAGGTACACAATTCTTAATCCATAACCAATATATCCTTGAATGCCAATTATAGTGATAGTTAATATTATCTATCCCTGGATGAAGAATCTTCTTCTGATTAAGATAAAACATTACCTACCTATGAATAAGTTTATAGGTTTTCTATGCTTCTTGAGAATTAAAATTCAATAGTTAAGAAAAAGCTTGAAAAGGAAAACGCTAAGATTTCTATTCTTAGTAAGGAAATATCAGATCATTCTAAAGATCTTGATAAGAAAAACCTTGATTTTGAATGTTTTTTAGAATACCATAAAGAATTAAATTCTATGAATGATAAACATTCAAAAAATCTAGAAAAATTAATTTCTATGAAAAATGTTTTCGAGCCTACTCTAGTGCCAATGATAATTTTTTGGAAGATATGAACTTAGTTATTTGACTAAATTCAGAAATATTTTCCTTGAGGATGTGTTTGTGAAATGTTACCTTAGGTAAGGAAAATATTGATAATATGTATTCCCAAATTCGACCTCTAAGGAATAAATATGGATTTTGTTATACTACTTCAAAACCGTTTTTTAGTAACTATTATTTTCTTCTTTAATGTTCTCCTTTCTGCACTAAGTGTTAGTGTGTGGGGCATTGGGCCAAAAATTATTCCTTAAACAAAACTCAGTCCCAAGGTTTTCATAAAGCATATTTTTCTATGAAAATGTGGATTCTTAAAATTTTTCATTCCAAAGATTTTAGATCCAAGAAAATTTGGGTTCTAAATATTTAACATTCTATTTTCATGAAAATAAGGATAGTACCAACAACAATACTTAGTAAATTGATAGTGGTTGTTCCCGAAATATGACCGGTAACAAAAACTTATTTGATAATTTTATCAAGATAAAGGGAGGAAAAGTATCTTTTGGAGATAATGCTAAGGGAGAAATTATTATTATAGGTTAAATTTTTATTCTTGAAAAAACATTGATTTCAAACGTTTTATTTGTTAAAGGTATTAAGCACAACCACAATAGTATAAGACATTAAAGTGATGAAGGTTACCTTGTGAATTATAGTAATGCCAAGTGATTAGTACACAATTCAAAGAAAGATTTTATTATTTCTTGCAATAGGGAATAGAACGTATACATAGTAAACGTAGAAGATCTTTGGAGCCAAGACGTACCTTGAATTAGTGCAATGGAAGATCATTCATGGTTGTTTTATAGAAGGTTAAGACAATGTATCCTTAAAAAACAATGGATAAATTCACGGAAAAGATTAGTTAAGGATCTACCGGAGCTTAGATTTGATTCCTCAAAATTTTGTGATCCTTATCAATAGGGAATGCAACATAAATCATGTTTTAAATCAATTGGTGAAGTCTCAACCACTGATAAATTATAGTAAGTTCATATGGATCTTTTTGGTCCAACACAACCTGGAAGCATTGGAAGAAAATATTATGTATTTCTTTTAGTTGATCCTTACACTATAATAACATTGGTGTATTTTATAGGAATGAAATCTGATGCATTTTCTTATTTCAAAACTTTTAGAACCCATGTTAGATATGATAAAAACCATCCTTTAATAACTATTCATTGTGATCATGGAGGAGAATTTCATAATTCTGATTTTGAAATACTTTGTAGTAGAAAAGGCATTACTCATAACTTCTCAGCACCCAGTACACCTCAACAAAATGGTGTTGTTGAAAGAGGATATTGAATTTTTCAAGAGATAATAAGAACCATGTTGAGTGAATATTTGGTTGCCAAATATTTTTGGGATGAAGTTGTAAGTACTTCTTTTTATACTATAAATCGTGTTTAGACTAGACCTTTTCTTAATTAAACTCTTTATGAGTTATGGAATAGTAGAAAACCATGACTATCAAACTTTCTGATTTTTGGTTGAAATGTATTCATTCATAATACTAAAGATACTCTACACAAATTTGCACCAATGTCTTATGAATGAATTTTCTTATGATAATCCACAACTTCTAAGGCTTATTGAGTTTTCAATAAAAACACATGTACTGTTGAATAATCATTACATGTCAAATTTGATGAAACTGGTCCATTTTTTTTAAACAACCTCATCTTACATATTCATATGTTCTTTCAAAAACTGATTAATCAACCTTTTTAGAAGATTATTCTGATAAGGAAAAAGTTTTTGAGAATATTTCTGATGCATTTACCCCAGAATACTCTCTTCCCTATGTTGATGAACAGGTTCTACCAAACCCAAATCAGTTGTTTATTAAGAATCATCTCGGTGATGTTATCATTGGTGATGAAAAACAACTTGTAAGGGAAACAAATTCATTTTTGAATGAAATAGAACAACTATCATTCCTTTCCCAATTATAACAAAAAATCACTAATAAAGACTTAGGTGATGATGATTGGATAAAAGATACGCAAGATGAGCTAAATTAATTTGAAAGGAATAATGTCTAGACATTTTTTGAAAATCCTAATGAATCATCTATTATTGGAGTAAAATGTGACATCAGAAATAAGTGTGATGAAAATGGAATCATATTAAGAAATAATGTTAGATTGGTTGCTAAAGGATATAATCAACAAGAATGAATAGACTCTGAAAAAACCTATGATCTTGTCGCTAGACTAGAATCTATTCATATTCTACTTGCCTTTCCAGAAATCTTCAATTTCAATCTTTTTCAAATGGATGTTTGATGTGCTTTCTATAATGGATTTGTACAAAATGATATTTTTGTTGAACATCCTCCTATTTATGAAGATTCAAAACATCCTGAACATGTTTACAAACATAGAAATTCTTGGTATGGACATATGAACACCCCTCGATCATGTTATGATAAACTTACAGAATTTTTGATTCAAAATTATTATGTTAAGGGAATTGCTGACCCCACCATTATTATAAATAAAGATAAGAAAAATGTTTTGATTGTTCAAATTTATGTTGATGACATTATATTTGATTCAACTCAGCAATTTTTAACTAATTAATTATCAGATCTAATGAAATCTGAGTTTGAAATGATTATGACGGGTTAGTTAACATTTTTACTTGGTTTTCAAATTTCTCCAAAACAAGAAGAAATAAATATATCCCAACATAATTATATTAAATATCTGCATAAAAAGTATGGATATGACAACACTAAGAGTATATTTATACCCATTGGTACCTCAAATTAACTTGATCTTGATGATGGTGGGAAACCAGTAGATCAAATATCTTTTAGATATATGTTAGGAAGTCTACTTTACAGGACAACTAGTCATCCAGACTTAATGTTTTCCATATGCTTATGTGCAAGATATCAATATAATCCTACAGAATCGGATTTAAAGGTAGTGAAAATGATTTTTCTCTAGTTAAAGGGAACCATGGATCTAGGGCTCTTTTATACTTTTGGAAATGATTTAGTTTTAAAAGGTTTTTCAGATGCATACTATGGTGGATGTAGAATTGATAGAAATAGTATATCTGGAACATGTCATTTCTTAAGAGATTCATTAGTTTCTTTTTCATGCAAAAAGAAAAAATAAGTTTCACTTTCCACTAATGAATCTGAATATGTAGCAGTTGGATGTTTTTGTGCTCAAGTGTTGTAGATGCAACTCACACTCACATAGTATGGTATTAGTTTTACCAAAACACAAATTTTGTTTGATAATACTAGTGACATTTACCTATGTAAAAACCATGCACACCACTCTTGGGAAATACACATAGATATTAGGTACCACTTTCATAGGAATCACATAGAAAATGGAGATATCATTCTATAATTTATCAGATTCCAAGATCAACATGCTGATATTTTCACAAAAACATTGCACTTCGATAGATTTGAATACATTAAATAGAAAATAGGAATGATAACCGTAAGGTAATTATCCTTATTAGATTCCTATTGAAATCAATCTCCTTAATGTAATGAACTCCTTTTCAAAGGGGGAGTACATTTTTTATTAGATGTTAAAAAAAATTTCTTAGTCAAAAAAATTGTTTGTAAATTTTTTTGTAGTCAAATTTTGTTTTTATAGTCTAATTTTGTTTCATAGTTTTAAAAATTTTGTAATGAATTTTTTTGTACATAAATTTTTCGTAATGAAGAATTTCGTACATAATATTTTTGTAATGAAGATTTTTGTACATAAAATTTTTGTATGGAAGATTGTCGTATTGAAAATTTTCATTATCTAAATTTTTGGAATCTATAGTCCTTCAAGAAGAATTTTCAACATTACGAAAAATCATCCTAGATATTCAAGTGGTATGTTTCCTTTCATAATTTTGTTGTAATCATGTTTTGATTGTTGGTATTTTCAGAGGTTTTAAATTTTCATATTCATCTATTTATTAATCCGAATGCTTTTCTTAAAAAACGTCAAAAGATCAGATTTTATCAGAATTTCCTTCCGACTATCATCTCAATCATCAGATCTAATCAGATGATTTAAAACCATTGGATTGAGTATATAAGCTGAACCGTCACCTCAAACGCATATATAAAGGACACCCAAGGATTCTCCCACATTGAAACTCAAGCCTTCGTGTGATTAAGCTCTTCCCTCCTACTTCAGCCAGTTCCGAACTTCACATATCATTCTTTCTACCAAATGTAAGCTTATTTCTCCTCTCATAAGGATATTTCATCTGTCAAAAAATTCTCATAATAGAAGATAAACGAAGAAAGGTTAGTTGATGCAATGTTTTCTCTATGTATGATTCTATTATCTCGAAGAATATAAAGCTGAATGGATGGGAACATGGTTTCCTTTCCAAACCAAAAGCTCGGGATTTGGTTTTTTCTGAAATTGTCAATATAATTCTATAAATCAATATCTTTTTTTAGTGAAGATGAAGGAATGAGGATTTCATTCAAGTGTTACGGGAACAGGTATTCTCTCTCTTTCACAAAGGCTGCATTCTTGGTTTTAATCCCTTATGAAGGAGAAGCAGATTTCTTCTCACATAAGCTTCATGATGTTCAAGGAAGTTCCATTAAGGAAAAATCAATGGCTAGTCGTGGTCTTTAAGAGGTAAAGACAATGAAGATTGTTCACCTGACTACAAATTATTGGATTCTTGAATTGTGGATTCAAGTTTCCATCATTCCAAAAATAATAGACAAGGATACTTTGTAGAAAAGTTATATGTACATTCTCGATTTCTTGGTAAACCTAAGGAAGATAAACATCATTAATCAAATTTTGGATACGATTGAGAACATAAATATTGGAAATCTGAAGGCTCAGATTATTATGTATCAAGACTTTGTTTCAAAGATTATTGTTCGGTGTCTACAATCCTTCAAAATCCCTTGAAAATCAAAGTTGATGAATTGAAATGTTATGTTGTTAAGTGATGAGACACTGAGATGGATGAAAGTTGGCTTTTCCATAGAATTTAAAGAATTCTATGACTTTCCTAATGAATAAGATGAGGTTATTTCAAAGAAATATGAGGTGGTTGAGACATCTAAATAGGGTTGAAGGAAGAGGTAGCTAAATTATGTGTAAGAGAAGGAAAAAATCCTAGTGGCTAAGGAAACTAAATCTACACCTCCAAAGCCAATGAAACAAAAATCCCATCATGACAAAGATATAGAAAAGTTGATAGAAGAGAAGAAAAATTTTAAAGAAGGGGAGCCTATGTTTGTCTTGGAATATGGATTGAGTGACTTGTAGCTAAATTTTTTAGTCAATGATTATGAAATGGGGAAAATAAATTATTATGAAAAATGTACCATAAAGTGTTTGTTTCTTATATGGTTTTAATAGATATTAAATGGATTATATTTCTTCTAATTGAATGGTAAAATGCCTTTGGTTGTTATGACAAGGCCCTTTTCATTGATATCATTGTCAAAAAATGATCTCCCATATATTTTCCATAGCACTTGAATGATTTGTGTAGACCCTGAATCAGAGTGATGTAGTTGGAAATTGAGAAAATACTAGACATGAAGGATTATACCTTGCTAGGACAGTTTTGTATTGGTATGGGATTCTTAGTCCCTACATTCTATGGTTTTTAGTCCTAGGGTGTGGTCTATCAAAAAGTTCAGTAATGGAGAGTTGCATTCCTTCTTAGAGAAAGGGAACAAAACAACAATGAAATGATTCCTAGGATGCCAATTCCATTTAAATAGTTTGGTAATGTGGGTTGGAATTCATTGTGATAATTACTCAATTCGTGATTATGGTATGTGGAAATCATTAGATAGATTACCCAACTCATGGTAAGATGTTAAATTCCACCATGTTGATGTTCGGGCACGAACATATCACAAATACCTTTTTTAAAGTTGATGACACATTTGGTTAATGGAAAAAATCTCATATGAAAGATCCATTGGCATGCATGCATTTTCAAATAACGAGACTCTTGTTGTTGGGTGACCATTTACAATCTTCATGGAGTTTTATGGTTAATCAAGGTGATAAAATCATGATGTTTGATTTATGTAAAATTTTATATTAAAAAAGGGATCTATCATCATAAAGGATTATTCACACCCTAGTGAACATTTTTTCATGGTGATATATTTTAAAAACTAATTACTCTAATATTTTCCTAGACAAGGGGGGATAGATTAGTATGACTCAATTTTTACAAGGTCTACTAAAGGGAACTATTTTAGTTATGTCTTGTTTATTAATGCTCTTAGTTTTTCTTAAACATTAGAGATGGTAAGTTTAGAGTGTAAAAAAATTACTTTCCGTATATTTGTAATGTTACACAATATCCTAATTACGATTCCCAGGGTAACAAATAATGCAAAATATTTTTAGTTATATGTGAAAATTTTGTAAATCAGGGCTTCAATTTCTCGGGTTTTGATTAATAATTAGATATAATCGTCACAAGGATGTACTAGAACACCCTAAGGTGTTCCGTTATTTTTTTGTGACATTAGGGATTACATGGATGAGAAATCCTTTTTTTATTTATAATCAATTTGGATTATGGCGAGGAGATCATATGTGAAAACTTGGTTCAGATATTCATATTCAAAAAAAATTTCATTTGACATTGGGCATCATCTTCTATATTTATTGTATTCTTGTAGAAATCCTAAATTGATTTAGTTATTAAGTTTGATTTAAATGATTTTAGGCTTAAAATATGATCAAACCTCCTTGAATACTGAGGGACTATAGTAATGGGCTTTTGGTCCACTGATTAAGAAATATGATAGGTGATGACCTTCACATTTTAACATCGTGTAGTGTGGATGTATCAGTCACATGGTTTTAATTGCTGATATCATGTACATATTTACATTTTGTTTAATATAATATAGTAATAAATTTTTCTATTTACCGTGTAAATAAATATCAAATAGTAAGGATGTGAAATGTTCCATGTATTGGTCTAACTATTACACATGGAAAGGTATTTTTAATCTATTGTAGTTGTACCAAGGATTATAGTATTGATCATCTCTATATTTCATATGGTAGTTGGAATCAATAAAAATATATAATTGAAATGTGAGACTATCCACATTCGTTTGACCCATACACAAAGGTGAAATTGTCCCAATTGATTATTACAGCTAGACCAAATATTTTATATCTAAGCATTGCAACATATCATGTGATTATAGAAATCTATCCACATAAATTTATTTTTGAACTATGTTGTTTAGCATCACAAAAAAAGGATGTAGTTCAATCTATATTTAAAAAGAAATAATATGGTGGGACCAATGAATGGATATTTGGGTATCACTATGTATCCTACACTTTTAGGAATCAAGAAACCAAATTTTCATTATCAATAATCTCTCTAATAGGCTGACCCATTCACTTTGGGGGAATTGTTCCTATTAATTTTTCTAGTTGGATGTAGGAATAGAGATTCCATTGACATTACATACCCTTCCATGATAGGAATAAAGCAACATGATGTTCTTAAAAGGAGGTGATGTAAGATAACAACACTAGGGATGGTGTCCAGGTCAGGAAGTTTCTAGAGTATTATTATGTTTTATTTCATTCCTGGGACATAAACGATGATGATTATCTGAATGCAGAATGGTAGGATGGTGTTCCATATTAGTTATTGAATCCTAAACCATGATAAATATATCATGAACTAATATGTCTCTATCATATGTTGACTCCCCAAACAAAATTCCTTAGTCCACTAGAGCTATTATTGGTGGGATTCATAGGTAATAGAAAAGGGTTTCCTCGGCACACCTAGAATGTAAATGTATGTGACATGGGAAATTGGTATCAATTGGTGGCTGGGACAAGGTAAAAGATCTCCCAACCTATTGATATCTATTTTCTCTAAGAAAAAAGAAATTTGTTTTTTTGGAAAAACTATGAAGTCTAGCGCCATCTGGCAATGAAATCATCCATATATTTTAACATAATGTATTGAGGATGAAGGTTACTAGACATAAAAAAGGCTTGACCATTTTAATATATTCTATTTTCATATGATAATGATGAATATATTACGGTTGTGTCATGAATTTGGGTTTTGGGAATCAATATATATCTTATTATAGTAGAAATCATGACACATGTATTTCATATATGGGGAATTATATATGTGGATCTGACTCACACAAATGGATGGGGAACATCATTTTTCTTTTTTATATGTATATATCAAGTTAGGTAATTTTTTATGAGATGGAGAGTTCTATGAATTTTGATATCATGTGATGACTAAGTATCTAATGATGTATAATACCAAGTGGTGAGGACATATTTATTATAGTTTAATGTCAAGGGGTCATGATTTAAGATGTTGTGTGGATTAATTCCTTTCTTCCTGGGCCACATTTCTATAGTTTAATGTCACGTGATCAAAGAGGGAGATATATTTTAATTTAACATATCACTACCTTGAATATAAATTTATTGTTTACTTTCATGTGTTTATGAAAACAAATATTACTGGTGGAATACATGCAATTCATTTCTTATGTGGCCTCACATTTTATTGTTCTATGACACATTAATTATCCATTGTGTCCATTGAATGAGATATATTTTGATTGACCATTTCTGGTAAAACTCCCTTCCCATATTGGATCATACTTTGGAGGATACATTCTGGTTAACATCAAGGTCCAAAGAGCCAATACCTGTTCTCATTGAAGGAATAAATAGAGGTCGGCATTTTCACTAAAGGAATATAAGATAAAATTTTTATGGATACTATAGTTTTAAAATGTTCAAAACCTTTTCTCATCAATCTATTCCAATTATTGCAACATATTTTCTGAATAGATTTCATCATTCACCATATTCTATTATTTATTTGAATGATTCTTTTTGAATGCCTATATTATTTTGTTTCTTACTAAATTATAGAATTTTTAATGGTTAGAATCGATGTTATATTCCTAATAAAATTTCATTAAATTAGAATATAAGAAATCACTTCTATTTTTTGCTTATATCATGTGAATAACTCCGAATGTAGTGATTATAATTTTCATTATGATGTTATTGATATTTATTATCCCATCATGCTTGTGGGTTATTTCGACATCCCATTTCGAAAATAATATGGTATATTCTAATTATATAATTAATCTTAATAATTATGAAGTTGTGTTATGGATCCAAAATATATATTACCCTTAGGAATATAGGAATAGATATTTATCTTAATGTAGAAATTAATGGGGATAATGTATTATGATTGAATGAATTTTTCATGAATCAAATTTACATGTGAACACCATGTAGAATCCAATCGTTATTTGTTGTAATAACTACACCATCATCTTTCGTGGGAGAGCCAATCCCATATTTGTGATCAAATCAAATGTCCACGTGGACAACATCAATGATGGAATGAATCTATCTTTTTCTTATGAACCTTTGGATGATTCAAATGAATCCTCACTTGAAGAGGAAATTATTCACATTTTTAACATATAAGAGGTTATATTTATATACTATTCACATAATTTTTTCTTGTCTTGTTCGATTTTTTGGGATAATACAATTTTGGAGATAAAACAATTATAGCGTCCATCCTTCCCAGGATGGATATAGGTTCACCATGCACTGGGTAGTTTTTAACTAATATGATTCCTCAATGTCATAGAATATGTCATGAAGGGCCATCCTTCAATGTGTAATGAAAAATATTACATCCTCTTAATCATGGTTGGCTAGAACTGTACTGCATTATTTAGTGTGTCAGAATGAGCATCTTTTCATTCTGTGAAAATTATTTAATGTATGTACAAAGGGGAATCCTACCATCATTCATATGACATAGCTAGAGATAGGTTCCACTTCACCGATTTTAATGGAATAGTATCTAATGATAATTTTTATCACATTCTCTAATTCCATTTTGTTATATAGGTATCCTATCTATTGATGCAGGGCATGTTTCAATCCATTGATGAGGAGTTGGTATTTGGCCACATTGTTTTCTGGAACCGTTGGATAGATAGAAAGTTTAGGTAATGGATTATATTTCATGATATAAAAATAAAATTCCTAAATCATCATGGTTGATAATTTTATTTTCCATCCTATTAATGATATTACATATGTCGGTGCCATCAAAAAACATATCCCATATATCGGGAGTGTAATGGGAATTAAAAGAACCTCTTGGTGAAGATTGATGCCCACTACAATATATTCAGGAGTAGTATATTCCATAATTTAATTATAAATGACATGTCATTTAACTAACATATGAGAAAATAACTAAATGTTACACTATTTTACAATGTCCACCCATCGAAAAAATTCTCAGGCAACCAAGGAAGATCGTGGATGTACATGAGTCGATTAGTACGAGAGGCTATGCGGACATCATGGTACGGAATGTAATGCATCACCTTTTCACTGCAATGATATGTGATATAAAATTATTGACACCATAAAAATATTCTGTCTCAATTCATAGAATCATTCAGATAAGGTAGAAGAGGATTTTCTATTTCCCCTCATTGTTTTTCTATAATAGGAGTTTGAAAAGTG
Organism: Viscum album; assembly: GCA_963277665.1. NCBI lineage: Eukaryota > Viridiplantae > Streptophyta > Magnoliopsida > Santalales > Viscaceae > Viscum > Viscum album. The sequence continues at coordinate 1,611,408,320 of OY728120.1, forward strand.
ATCATTCTATAGTAACATCATTTAAAAAAAGTGGTGTTCCTTCCACTAGTGAAATGTGGAATGGTTTTAGTATTAATTATTCATTTAAAAACTCAACGGATTTATAGAATCCATCATCCTAGCAGTATGTTTCTATCTTATTCTTATCATTGGTTAAGGGAGAAATTTGATGGTCGTGGTAGCTATACATTGTCAAATTTTTGAATGGTTCAATTTGAGAAACCTCTATAATTTTATAATTTGAGGAGGAGTAATTTCAATGATCTCACTATAAGTTTCAGGGATGGCCTTTATTCTAATGTATCAAAACATTAATATATAGAATTTTGGGGACATTACCCTAAATGTTCATTTTAGAGGATTTGTTGCCAAGTTATGCAATCACAACATGTATTAACTAGTTGAATATTTGTAAGGCGGTTACATAAATGTATTTATAGGAATACCAGGTCATTGAAATAATATTACTCAATTCATCACAACAATGACTTTAATATATGATTCATCATCCATGAATAAGTAGTGTTGATGTTCTTTAATCAAAAGAACATGAACTGGTAGAAAAATATCTGTTGATGTGTTATTAAGGCTATGGATTGTTCATCTTCATGTTCCATCATTAACTACTAAAACCCAAATTTCATATTCATGAAGGAAAGAACATGGATTCTAGTATATGTCTTGATCAAGAGTTCCAGGATTGGTAATGGGAAGTCTTCCATTGGGAAATGTCTATTATAGTGTCTTAAATTAATGCACGCCCTACTTTTCATGTATTTTTCTTGACTGGGATGATGGAGATGCCCCATCTTGTATATTTCACCTCTCAATAAATCATGGATCAATCATTTAATAAACTAACAAAAATTAGTAACATGTGTAGAGACCCTAAGCTTGACGTACATGGACATTACATTACTTTTGCGGAATACTTAATACAAAAAAAAACAGACACACAAGGACCGCAATAGTTTAGTGTCATTGGAAACATGGAACGTAATACTCTAATCGTGGTGAAAGATCTTCAACATCTCCCATAAAGATCTTCCCCTTTTTTTCTTACCTAAATCCTGTATTTATAACCTGGGAAAAGAAAACATAAAAAGGGTGAGCTCAAATGCTCAGAAAGGGTAAGCATGGATAAAATAAAACATACCATATAAATTTGACTTAAAAAACATGAACATTAAAAAATCTTGAGCAAAGACATAAAACATGGAAGTACATAAGTCATAGATCATAATGGAACATAAATCCTGATAAAATAGCATGGGAATAAAACATGTAATTGTGGCATCCATTAAGCACATGTAATGATTTCCATAGTAGCCAAGGTATTCCTGCCAAGACCATCTTAGTGGACAAAGTCCCGTTCATCTCATATTGAAATCATTCTTACTTGTGCCACAAAATAAACATACATCAATCATAATAACCCAAAGAATAAAATGGGTTTCATAAACATCATCCAATCATCTCATAATCCATATAAAACAAATGGACATTTCATCATAAGAAAAGTGAAACCATGTAAATAATAGAGACATTAAACATGAAACATACACTTATGAAATAATGTCATCTTATATGGAAAATGGTTTTGATAAAACCCTTGAAATGAATTATTGAGGAATATATCCTTTCTTCTTCAAAATCAATTTCTTTTCAAAAAATGTCATGTAATTTTAAAAGAAAAATATTTTGTCTAAAATAGTCAAGAAATATTTTGGAGGAAGCTTCATGAAAATAAGGCTTTATAAAACTGTAAAAATCCATTCATTCCATATAAGTTAAAAAAACACATTCTTCTCGTACTTTTGCCGGAAAAGACACTAAGTTCCTCATAACTTAAACAAAAGAAAGATTACTTACATACCTTGTAGTAAAAGTCAAAATGGGTAAAAATGACATTAAAAATACATAAAAACACTTTTAGAAAACATGGACATGGATGATAACAATAACCCCCAGTAAATATTACGAATAAGCAATCTCGGAGAAAAATGAGATTTGCAAAATTATCCCTTACCTTAGGTCCGATTTTCTTCGTAAATGTCTGAACCTCCAATATAATGATTTAAATAATGTTATTGACTTATTATAGAATCATATTAACTGTTATGATATCATATATGGTTCACTTATGACTTTATATTACCCATTCTTTTGTAAATTCATGTTAAAGTAGCGTTTTGGGTAAAATCGTCTCATTTGTCGTTCGTGTTTTAACTTGTAATTATTAATATGATTACTTGGATCATGATTACTGATATCCAGAATGTAAAACATGATTTATATATAATATATATTCAGAATATACATATATATAATATATCGATAAATGGAACGAAATACACCGTTCATGGAGACGGTAGGCCGTACGTACGCATGAACGCTGTTTTCATTTCCTTATTGAATTGAATGAAATTAAGTAGATGAAATACATATATATATATATATATATATATATATAAATCCAGTATCATTATTATTTCATATATTTCAGGATTACTTATTATATATACTTTATAATCGTTCATGAATGGTTAACCATTGAGAATGATTCTCATCGCGTCGTGGAGACGGTAGTCCATACGTACGCACGAGTGATGATATCATTTCCATAATTATTGAATTGAATTGGAGTGGATGAGATAATATATAAGAATCAGTATGATTTTATAATAACTATGTATAGTTATTATTTACACCATTATACCCATCCATGTAAGGTGTTGGTGGAAAAATAGATTACACCACGGCATGGAGACGGTATTCCGTACGTACGCACGCGCAGTGATTTTGTTTTCCGTAGGATGAATAGAAGGTGAAATGGGGTTGTTTCATATTTATAATAACAAATCAGTATATTAGTGATACTGATGTTATTAATTTATAATGAAACAACTAAATAAGAAGAAGTTGATGAAGAAGGAAGCTTGAAATAATCAGGAGAAGAAATTACCTCTTCTTCGATACTCCTCTTTGAAACCTCCTCTTAGGACACTATGATTGGTCTTTAAAGTAGACCAGAACCTCTAGGATGTTTCTAGGGAAGTGGAGATGATAATTTGGCAGGGGTTGGCCTAGCTTGAAGGATCAAATGGGTGTGAGGAGGAGAGGGAGGAGGTTCCATTTTATAAGGGAGGAGAGGGGAACCTTTGTAATTCTTAAAACTATTAATTTATAATAAATCTAAACCCACATAAAACCTCCAAAAATGACTCATATTCGAATATTATATGATATAGGGTTGTAATCTCATCAACCAATCAAATTTAGACATGTTTGGATCTTATTTTAAACCTTATCATTTTGATTTATCCTTATTTAATCTATTTAAGTTTAGTTGTGGTAATAAAATTCTAAACAATAAATTATAAAAAATAATTACTTATTTGTTGTTAATTTTCCATAATTGAATAATTTAAAATATTATAGACCATATAAATTTAAATTTATAATTTTTAAATATTTTTGTTATTTTTAAACAATTTTATAATATGTTAGTTTTATAAAATAACAATAGTGTCAATTTTGACACTATTCATTTATTTGAATTTAAATAAAATTTATACAGATGATATGTTCAAACTGAAAACATTAATAGACGCATAAAAGGTCATATGTATCTATAAAAGTAGTGGATCATATTAAATAGTTCATATAATGTTTATTTTATTATTTTTTAAAACCATTTATTTGGTTTATCTCTCAATAAAATAATTTTTGTATAATTATTTAATATACTGATTTGTTGCATAAAAATTTAAAATAAATACCTATGATGAAGATAAATATATTAAATTCCACAATAATACATTTACATGAATTTATCATCTTAAAATCACAATATTTGAATTGTTATATTTATTAAATTATGAAGGTGAAAACTTTGGCATCATTTAAAATAAAATAATATAAGTGTCATAATCACTTTTATAAGAATCCAAACGGTTATATATTAGGTATTTGGATGCTTAAGGTGTATATATACACTACCAATAAGTTTTGGTCAGGTTTGTAGGCCTTTTAATGGATATTATTATTTCAAAAAAAACTATATTACTTATTTTCCACTTAATAAATAATTTCTGTATCATTAATGTATCACCATTAATGAAAATTATTTAATCCCTAAAAATTATAAATAAATTATCATGATGTAGATAATTTTTTTATCTTTCTAGATACTATTCATTTTCTATGTTTTATGATGTTAATCACTAAATTAAAAATTATTATACTTATAAGATTTAAGATAGTGACATGTTGTCACTTTCTTTGGATTTAATAATAATTAAATTATTTTCATGGTCAAAAGTCCATAAAATGAATCTAATATGACCCTTAGTTGATATGGGTTTACTTTTAGCCATCCAATAGAATTTTGGCATGTGTTAGGGTAATTTTATAATATTATATTTACACTTAATTACCCGATTTACCTTTAACTAGGGTAAATAAAATTTACCGTAGTTACTATTAATAATTCCCAAAAATAAAAACTAGCCTATTAACATAATTTGGACCCACTGATTCCAAATATGGAATCCATTTTTTCAAATTCAATACACAGAAGTTGCATAAATTAAATTAAAATTAATCCCGTTGTCGAATGAAAACGGGTTTTTGTTTAAAACATTGCAAAAGATTGAATTGATTTAACATACGAATTCAATGTAAAATCAATGATAATGACATTTAGTATATTAAATGGTAAAAATATATTCTATTTATAATTTAAAATCATTAAATATTATAATTTAACAATATAAATTATTACGATGAAAAAAGTTGTTTTTCATTAAAATATAACGTGTTTTACTATTCATCAAAATATGAAAGTTACCATAATAATACGAAAAATTTATCCAAAGTAAATTTTTATTTATTGATTCCAAAGAAGAATTTTATTTTGTCAAATTTAACTTATAAACATATCAAAAACTAGATTTAATGTGGGTGCACCATCAAAAGGCGGCAAAACTGTGTTTTTTGAAAAATACTTATTTTACCCGAAAAATTTATTTTGTTCTTATACCATGTTATAGAAAATGTGTAAGATGAATAATAATGTTATAAAATTTAAAATTTAGTTAATGATATTCATAATGGCTAGTTCATAATAATATTATAATAATATATCGTTGTTTAGTAAAACACGGTACTGCGTACAACACACGCTATCGAGGAAGGTCGCGATTGCGTTTAACGCAAGCCAAGTCAGGGTTGCGTGTTGTGAAAGAATCATTAGTTGTTTCGTATAACATAATCCAACCATATTTCATTTATACATTGAATATATATATATATATTCAATGTTTCGTAGAATAACTATTATCAAAATTGTGTGTAACACGATCCAAGAATTGTGTTGCATATACTGAAAGCTAATACGGTGTTGCGTATAGCGCAAGGTAATCTTGGTGTAGCATAAAACACAATACATTAATGAAATTAAAATAATATTTTTCATAAAATCATGGGGTGTTACATTCTACTCCCCTTAAAATGAATTTCTCCCTCGAAATTCATCGGGGTTATAAATGGTTTACTACTCGAAAGATTGTTTAATAGAAACCGACATCGAAAAAAGGAATACCAAAACATGGCTTTAAAAACTTAAGTATGAAATGTAATGGTTACCCAAAATAACTCATTGCTGGGTGAAAATATGGATATGGAAGAAAAATATAACCATCATGTTCTGATGGAGAGTGGTAGAGAACATGGCTATGAAAAAGCCAACAATCACAAAGCTATTGATTTGTGATGATCTAAGGTACCATCTGATTTATCGGATATAAGGGAACTAGGACAAAATTTTTGGTTTTCAAGATCATTTCCCTAATGTTGATGAATTAAAAGAAATACTTGCATGATTTTGGTACAATCTTACTATTGTTCGTGAATTGAACAATTTCCACATCATCCCTTAAAGAAATGAAGTTGAATTTGTTATTCGTGATGTGTTAGCAGGTCATGTGATAGAATGATGGGTCATTCCATCTCTTTCAAACAGAAGGTTAGAAAATGTTATAAGTCCCACTTATGGTTAGATTAATCGTATATGGTTCCAAATATGAACTTATACTTCATATACCATACCGCTTAATAAAATAAAACCAGTTTCTACTAACCAGGGACTTCCTGTAGGCCAGAGGTAGGAGATAAAGGCCAGTCGCACTTCGGTTGTGGGTTCGATTCCCACATCCTTGTCTGACGCGATGGGTTGTCGCCCATCCTGTAGGTTGTCCTTTTTTCTAATGCTATATTACTATAACAACCCATCAATAATATCAAAAAAAGTTTTATCCTAACTTATGTCCAACATAATCCATTCCAATATTTAGGCTTATCTAAAATAATTCGGTCCAAGCTCATAGTATAAAGAAAACTATTACTTGAAATTTCATCAACCAAGCATGTTAATACCATTATTTATCCCCCACATATATATTGTTGGTCGCATTCCAATCATGTGAATACCTTAATCATGTATTCTCTTGAAGAAATGAATACCTATTGAACCTTAGTGAAAACATGAATGTTGTCAAAATTTATCTCTTTCCACATACCAAAATCCAAAAATTCTATATACTCAAACCATGATATAACATTCTCCTTATATCAGTCATGAGCTCATGAATACTATCAAACATTTAATTTTATCTTTATCCCTCCATTATGTGCATATCATCTACATTCAAAAAATATCTGAATAAACTTTCATGGATACTGGTACCATTAATCATACACTTTAAAAACTCAAGGAAAGACAATAGTGTAACAATCCTTAGATGTATCTTTATTCCATATTACCATGAGATTACTTATACAACATTACACATGATAAACATGTAATCATTCAACTACATTCTTAAACCATTGACCGAGATTAAACAATTCTTTCATCTCACATATCATTTGTAGTCTCTTCATCATCATCATAAATAATACCCATAAGACCATACTGATTCTCTTCATGAGACTTTCCCTTTGGGAATTGGTTTGCATAATGCTCGTACATTCCACATTTAAAAAATTTAACCATTGTTGATGTCGTAGCAATACCATTATCCTCATCCCTAGTATTAACTGACCCTTTTCCATTTCACTTACTGGATTTGTGTCCTTCTTTTCCACACCCAAAGCATCTTCCAATCCCTTTGAAACAATCTCTCTGATTCCTCTTCCCACATGATTTACATGAGGGAAATTGAACTTTCTTTCCTCTATGATCATTATGAAACTCCATATTTCTCTTATTAGACGAGTCAGGAAACTTACCAAATTTTACTTTACTGATCATATTATGAGATTGCTGATTCGGAATAATAATGATGTTTGGACTTCAAAATCCCATTTCATTTGGTTTCTCATGAAGAATATCATTCTATTGTCCATCATATCCACTTTTATCGTGAATCATCTTGTTTCCAGCCATTTTCTAAAACCCAAAAAGAATAGTGTGAGAGGAAAAAATCATAATAAAGGTGGAGTAACTTCAATATCTAACATCTTTGGTTTAATCTAGTATCATTACCATAGTTCTAGGACTATATCCTATACGTGTACTTATCCTTAGGGATATACCTAGACATACCTTAGAAATATCTCTAGGGATCTCACTAAGGTTTTCACATCCTAGTTTCCAAAGGTTGACTAAACATTTCCTATGATACCAACTGTAGATACCCTAATCTTGAAGTACATGGACATTACATTACTTTTTTGGAATACTTAATACATAACAAAAATAGACACACAAGGACCGTAATATTTTAGTGTCTTTGGAAACTTGGAACGTAATCCTCTAATCGTGGTGAAAGATCTTCAACATCTCCCATAAAGATCTTCCCCTTTTTTTTCTTACCTAAAACCTTTCCTTATATCCTGGGAAAAGAAAACATAAAAAAGGTGAGCTCAAATTCTCAGTAAGGGTAAGCATGGATAAAATAAAACATACCATATACATTTGAACTTAAAAAAACATGAACATTAAAAAATCTTGAGCAACGACATAAAACATGGAAGTACATAAGTCATAGATCATAATGGAACATAAATCATGATAAAATAGCATGGGAATAAAACATGTAATTGTGGCATCCATTAAGCACATGTAATGATTTCCATAGTATCCAAGGCATTGCTTCCAAGACCATCTTAGTGGACAAAGTCCCATCCATCTCATATTGAAATCATTCTTACTTGTGCCACAAAATAAACATACATCACTCATAATAACCCAAAGAATAAAATGTGTTTCATAAACATCATCCCATCATCTCATAATCCATATAAAACAAATGGAAATTTCATCATAAGAAAAGTGAAACCATGTAAATAATAGAGAAATTAAACTTGAAACATACACATATGAAATAATGTCATCTTATATGGAAAATTGTTTTGATAAAACCCTTGAAATGAATTATTGAGGAAAATATCCTTTCTTCTTCAAAATGTATTTCTTTTCAAAAAACGTCATGTAATTTTAAAAGAAAATGATTTTGTTTAAAATATTCATGAAATATTTTGGAGGATGCTTCATTAAAATAAGGCTTTATAAAACCGTAAAAATCCGTTTGTGTCATATAAGTTAAAAAACACATTCTTCTCGTACTTTTACAGGAAAAGTCACAAAGTACCTCGTAATGTAAACAAAAGAATGATTCCTTACATACCATGTAGGAAAAGTAAAAATGGGTAAAAAGGACATTAAACATACATAAAAACACTTTTATAAAACATGGACATGGATGATAACAATAACCCCTAGTAAATACCTACGAATAATCAATCTCAGATAAAAATGATATTTGAAAAATTATCCCTTACCTTAGGTCCGATTTTCTTCGTAAGTGTCCAAACCTCCTGTATAATGATTTAAATAATGTTATTGACTTATTACAGAATCATATTAATTGTTATGATATCATATATGGTTCAATTATGACTTTATATTACCCGTTCTTTGGTAAATTAATGTTAAAGTGGCGTTTTGGGTAAAATCGTCTCATTTGTCGTTCGTGTTTTAACTTGTAATTATTAATATGAATACTTGGATCATGATTACTTATATACATAATGTAAAACATGATTTATATATAATATATATTCATAATATACATATATATAATATATCGATAAATGGAATGAAATACATCGTTCATGGAGACGGTAGGCTGTACGTACGCATGAACGCTATTTTCGTTTACTTATTGAATTGAATGGAATTATGTAGATGACATACATATATATATACATAAATCCAGTATCATTATTATGTCATATATTTCATGATTACATATTATATATACTTTATAATCATTCATGAATGGTTAACCATTGAGAATGAATCTCATCGCGTCGTGGAGACGGTTGTCCATACGTACGCACGAGCGATGATATCGTTTCCATAATTATTGAATTGAATTGGAGTGGATGATACAATATATCGGAATCAGTATGATGTTATAATAACTATGTATAGTTATTCTTTACACCATTATACCCATCCATGTAAGGTGTTGGTGGAAAAATAGATTACACCACGGCATGGAGACGGTATTCCGTACGTACGCACGCGCAGTGATTTTGTTTTCCGTAGGATGAATAGAAGGTGAAATGGGGTTGTTTCATATTTATAATAACAAATCAGTATATTAGTGATACTGATGTTATTAATTTATAATGAAACAACTAAATAAGAAGAAGTTGATGAAGAAGGACGCTTGAAAGAATCGGGAGAAGAAATTACCTCTTCTTCGATACCCCTCTTTGAAACCTCCTCTTAGGGCACTAATATTGGTTTTTAAAGTAGAAAAGAACCTCTAGGATGTTTTTAGGGAAGTGGAGAAGATAATTTGGCAGGGGTTGGCCGAGATTGAAGGCTCAAATTGGTCTGAGGAGGAGAGGGAGGAGGTTCCCTTTTATAAGGGAGGAGAGGGGCACCTTTGGAATTCTTAAAAATATTATTTTATAATAAATCTATTCCCACCTAAAAACCTCCAAAAATGACTCATATTCAAATATTAGATGATCTAGGGTTGTAATCCCATAAACCAATCAAATTTAGACATGTTTGGATCTTATTTGAAACCTTATCATTTTGATTTATCCTTATTTAATCTATTTAAGTTTATTTGTGGTAATAAAATTCTAAATTTTAAATTATAACAAATAATTACTTATTTGTTGTCACTTTTCCATAATTGTTTACCTTATAACATTATAGACTATATAAATTTAAATTTATAATTTTTAAATATTTTTTTGATTTTTAAACAATTTTATAATATGTTATTTTTATAAAATAACAATAGTGTCAATTTTGACACTATTCATTTATTTGAATTTAAATAAAATATATACAGAAGATATGTTATAACTGAAAGCATTAATATATTCATAAAAGGTCATATGTATCTATAAAATTAGTGGATCATATTAAATAGTTCATATAATAATTTGTTTTTATTTTTTAAAACCATTTATTTGGTTTATCACTTAATAAAATAATTTTTGTATAATTATTTAATATACTGATTTGTTGGATAAAAATTTAAAATAAATACCTATGATGAAGATATATATATATTACAGTTCACAATAATACTTTTAATTGAATTTATCATCTTAAAATCACAATATTTAAATTGTTATATTTGTTAAATTATGAAGGTGACAACTTTGGCATCATTTAAAATAAAATAATATAATCGTCATAATAACTTTTATAAGGATCACAACGGTTATATATTAGGTCATTGGATGATTAAGGTGTATATATACACTACCAATAAGTTTTGGTTAGGTTTTTGGGATATTTAATGGATATTATTATTTCAATAAAAACTATATTACTTATTTTCCACTTAATAAATAATTTCTGTATCATTAATGTATCACCATTAATGAAAATTATTTAATCCGTAATAATTATAAATAAATTATCATGATGTAGATAATTTTATTAGATTTCTGGATACTATTCATGTTCGAAGTTTTATGATGTTTATCACTAAATTAAAATTAATATACATATAATATTTAAGAGAGTGACATGTTGTCACTTTCTTTGGTTTTAATAATAAATAAATTATTTTCATGGTCAAAAGTCCATAAAATGAATCTAATACGACCCTTAGTTGATATGTACTTTTAGCCATCCAATAGATTTTTGTCATGTGTTAGGATAATTTTATAATATTATATTTACCCTTAATTACCGGATTTACCTTTAACTATGGTAAATAAAATTTACCGTAGTTACTATTCATAATTCCCAAAAATAAAAAGTAGCCTATTAACATAATTTGGACCCATTGATTCCAAATATGGAATCCATTTTTTCAAATTCAATACACAGAAGTTGCAGAAATTAAATTAAAATTAATCCAGTTGTCGAATGAAAACAGGTTTTTGTTTAAAACATTGCAAATGATTGAATTGATTTAACCTACGAATTCAATGTAAAATCAATCCTAATGTCATACATTATATGAAATGGTAAAAATATATTCTATTTATACTTTAAAACCATTCAATATTATAATTTAACCATATAAATTATTACGATGAAAAAGTTGTTTTTCATTAAAATATAGCGTGTTTTTACTATTTATCAAAATATGAAAGTTTCAGAATAATACGAAAAATTTATACAAAGTAAATTTTTATTTCATGATTCCAAAGAAGAATTTTATTTTGTCAAATTGAACTTATAAAAATGTCCAAAACTAGATTTAATGTGGGTGTGCCATCAAAAGGCGGCAAAACTGCATTTTTTGAAAAATACTTATTTTACCCGAAAAATTTATTTTTTTCTTATACCATGTTCTAGAAAATGTTTAAGATGAATAATAATGTTATAAAATTCAAAATTTAGTTAATAATATTCATAACGGCTAGTTCATGATAATATTATAATAATATATCATTGTTTAGTAAAACCCGGTATTGCGTACAACACACACTATCGAGGAAGGTCGCGATTGCGTGTAATGTAAGCCAAGTCAGGGTTGCGTGTTGTGAAAGAATCATTCGTTGTTTCGTATAACAGAATCCAACCATATTTCATTTATAAATTGAATATATATATATATATATATACTCAATGTTTTGTAGAATAACTATTATCAAAATTGTGTGTAACACGATCCAAGAATAGTGTTGCATATACTGCAAGCTAATACGGTGTTGCGTATAGCGCAAGGTAATATTGGTTGTAACACCCCAAGATTCTACGGTACGCTTCCCTTCGAATAATGCGATAGCGTGTGTTGTACGGAACCTCGAGTTCTAACACACACCACAACTAATTAAACTAGCCGTTGTGAATAGTAATACCTACCTTTTGAAATTATATATATTTTATATTTTAAAATGGACTTCATTTTTGGATTCGAAATATCGAATTTAGCCTAAGGTGAAATTTTAGTACTTTTCGGATAACTTTCATATTTTGATGAATAGTGAAAATAACTAAATTTTAATTAAAAACAACTTTTTTAATAAAAATAATTAATAGAGATAAATTGTGAATTTGAGTGGTTTTAAAGTATATTTATAATATATTTTTACCATTTAATATAATGTTGGTCATTGAACATAATTTTACAATTAAACCGAACATAAACAAGTGTCAATCTTTTGATAGTTATTACCTCTTAAAAACACGCTTTTTGTTTTGACAGCGGGAATTAATTTTAAATTAATTTTTGCCACTTATGTGTTTTGACTTTAGAAAAATGGATTCCATATTTGGAATCAGGATTTTCAAATTGTGTAAACAGGTAACTCTTATTTTTAGACATTTTGAATAATTACTGTGCTAAATATTTTATTTACCATGGTTAAAGGGTGAATCCGGTAAATAAGGGTTCAAAAATAATATTATAATAATACAAAATTACCCTAAAACGTGTCCTAACCTTATTGGTGGACACATACCCGAACATGGGCATCCTTGGGTCGATTTGGGGACCCCTTGGAGCCTCTTGTATGTGGTAGGGACACATTATATAAATAAAGTTAAAATAAAAATAAAAATGGCATAAGCTTACATCTTTTAGAAGAACATTTTTTACATAGGGTTATACATGTTGGATTTTCGATTATAAATATTCATTAGAAAGATAAAAAGATTTCCTACATAATTATATTTTATTTATAATTTTTAGACATCAAATAATTTAAATTATTAATGACACAATAATGATTCAATGTTTACCTCATTAATAAATCATTTAAATAAATAAGATTATAATGATTAAAATATTATCTAAAACCTGTCCAATTCTTATTGGTTGATGTTATTTAGAATATGAGTCATCTTATCTTCGACCTCAATTATTTTTTGACCATTATAAACCGAATTTAGTTATATTATAAAGTAATACTTTCACTCTTTCCTAAAGAGCCCCTCCTCTCCCTTATAAAAGGAGACCACTTCTACTCATTCCTCACACCTCTCAAGCCACTTGGCTCGGCCAAACTCTGCCCACATACTCTCCCAACTTCCCTCACTACAACCTAGAGGCCTTAGTTTGATCAGAAAGCCAACCTAAGGAGCCCTTTTGATCAAATCAAAAGGAAGAACCCGAAGAAGAGGTACTGTTTTCACCACCCCTTTTCAAGTTCCTTTCTTCTTCCACTTCTTCTTTCTTTTTTTCTTACCATTCTAAAATAATAACTCCAGTATCTCACATATACTGTGATGTTATTATAAATATGGTACAACCATATTCAGTATTCTATCCACCCTTTGAATAACATGTCACCATACGTGCGTACGTACGGCTTACCGTCTCCACGTCGTGGTGTAATTGTTATTCAATATATTATTATTTGGATGGGTATAATAATGATGTGCAACTCATGTAAATAATAAATATAACATGTTAATTATTCTGTATATATGATATAATATCCATTTATATATTATTTTAATATCAAAATAATGATATTGTCGCTCGTGCGTACGTACGGACTACTGTCTCCACAAACGCGATAAGATTCATTCTCCATCGTATCCATTCAAGTATAATTATCATTTGATGATTTAAAAGTGATGTTTAAGGACTTGATATCATTCTTGATATGAATAATATATAACCTATCCATTACAAACATGGCTTAAGTAACAAAACATATAAAATAAAACAAGTAAGTTAACACCCGAAATGACGATAATTCTACGATATTATTAACATATCAATGTTAAAAGATAATATATGATATCATATTAAAGTAAATGATTCTTGTATTATTCAATAACAATTATTTCACCATTATACAGGAGGTAAACCTACCATCTACCAAGGAAAAAGTACAAAGTAAGGGATTTTCTTATCTCACTTTCAATTCCGTGAGATTTCCATTGTTCGCCACTAAATTATTGAAAGTGGTGTATTGTGTACTTCCATTTGATATATATTATCATGATTATCTTTATATTCATGTTATTCTGTAAGTCATTTGGTGGTTATTAACTTTTGGCCATATGACTCAGTTGATTAACGTGGTAAGGGATTTTCTTATCTCACTTTCAATTCCGTGAGATTTCCATTGTTCCCCACTAAATTATTGAAAGTGGTGTATTGTGTACGGCCATTTGATATATATTATCATGATTCTCTTTATATTAATGTTATTCTGTAAATAATTTTGTGGTTATTAACTTTTGGCCATACGACTCTGTTGATTAACGTGGTAAGGGGTTTTCATCTCACTGTTTATTTCCGTGAGATTCATGTCATATTGCCACCATCACCTTTTGTGTGGTGTATGTACTGCCCATAATTATATTCTTTGTGTAATACACTCTAATTTATGTGTATTTACATATTTATTATATGATACCTCTTTCATGGGTTGTATGTTTCATAAGTTACCAAATTGGTAAGGGTTATTTCACAATCTCTTCATTATCCGAGATTGTTTATATGTAATAATCTACTGGGATCTCTTTATCATCCATGTTTCTTAAAAATGTATTTCAAAACATTTTTACTATTTACAAGAATATGGGTTAAATTCATTTATACCCTTTTTTGACTTTTTATAAGAGGTTTGTAAAGGAATATTTCTGTCGTTTTCCAAACAAGGTGCTTTTTAACCTTTTCGACAAAATTAAGGTAAGAATGTTTTTTTGTTAACTGTTACGACAGGTGCGGTTATTCTCTTCCACTATTACACCTTTGAAGCTTCCCATACATTCTTTTAAGGATATTTTCAAAATAAAGTTTTTCTTATTATGTGATTTTTAAATGATTTCAAAAAAAGAGATATTTCTCTCAAATATATGAAAATCCAGTGCAAATGTATACATATTTAACGCAAGCTTAAAAATGTTTTCAGAAGACCTGACTCTCGAGTTTGGTAGACAGGAAGGGATTGGGAGTGGACCCATCATGGCCTGTAATTAGTCGAGCAGTCTCAGAATTTGTTATTTTGTTTTCAGAATCTTGCATAATATTTTCAGAAAAACACTGGAGTGTATTTTAGAAATTTTAAACGTAAGTATCTTCTAAAAAAATTGCATCGGTAGGTCTCATGAGACAAACTAGTGTCTTGGCACAAGGCCTTGACAAAATCTTATTTGTAGTCTTGGCACGAGGCCTTGGCTATGTGGTTATGATAGTCTGGCATTATGCATTCCATCATTATGAAAGTGGTTATTGATATTGCATGTGATTATTCGATTAGTAGAATATCCATGTGAATAAGTAAATGGAATTATTTCATTTTATTTATGCCATACTATGTTGAAGTTAAAGTTTAAAAGGCTTTTGTTTTAGTTATACATTGCCTTAAATGTTTATTATTATTTATGAAAGTTTCCGCTATATTGTTATCCTTACTGGGCATTTGAGCTCACCACTTTTCTATGTTTTTTTTCCCAGGATTATGAAGAAGTAATTTATGAATGACCTGCAGGGATAGTATGAGGGGATATGAAGACAAGATGTTTTTTTATGATGTAACGTAAAAATTTATGGATGTATCTAGTTATTCAAAGGATACTAAACTAATCGGTCTTTCGAGACTTGATCTTTCTCGTGATCATGCCAATGTTATGTAATTAATGCACCGACTCTGGGTAACTGGGGTCGGGGCGTTACAGTTGGTATCAGAGGAAGTTTAGTACAAACCTTGGAAGCTAGATTTAGATAAACTCTGATTAGAGCACGTAGACCTAAGATGAACTTTGAGGATTAGTATAGAAGAACTTCCTAGAATTTTGGTATTGTAGAGATTTTGTGAGTTTTCCGAGCAATACATCCCTGTCTGGATACGAGCAGGTAGAGGCGGCTCTGGCACAGATGTACCTAGGGGTAAAACCCGAAAACACCGCTTTGAGCTAGACTCGAACGGGAACTGGTGCACGACAACGGGCCTTGCTGCACTCTTGGTTACGACACTCCCGGGGGATATGCTTTGGTAAATTCACAAGATTAGTATAAACCATTATTAAGGGAATACAAAAAATGCCCCTAAGAATATATGTCGGCAAATAGATAGTGGATAACCTAGATTTTAACATAGGGTACCCCAAGTTAGGATATATTGTTCAATTACAAGATTATCCTATTATATCTATTTTTCTTTAAATTCTTATTAGATAAGTATTCAAAAACCCTAATTGTATTTTATTTTGTTAGTTGAAACATGGAGGGAGAAAGATCACGAACAACTCTTCTCTCTCTTCCGGAAGAACTACTTACAATTATTATCCAGAAGTCATGCGCAAACGATGTTGAAACTTTTTCAAATGTCCAAGTTACATGCAAATAACTTTATGAGACATCCAATACCTCTATAATTGCACGATTCTTTCCAGGATCAAGTACCGACTATGGGATAATGTTGCGCTCTCATCTTACTTACCACGCTAAGCATGGGAAGTACCATCAGGGTCTTTTCAAATTATTCACATTATCTCAAAATTACGATGCACTAAATGATTTTCTAGATGCTGCAGAAGAGGGAGACCTTCGAGCAGCCTATATGTATCAAATTATATATTTATGTCTTTTGGGATATACGAAAACTGATTTACCAAAACCTTATTTTGAAATATTTGAAGATGAATCAGTGAGAATATTTCTAAAAAAACATGTTAAAGACGATGTCTCAAAATTATATATAAGAAATACCTATTTTTTTATGATGCATCGATGCTTCCATCGATATAATCCAAAATGGATAAGGAGTTTTTGGGTAAAGGAAGTAGGAGATTTTGAAAAATTCCTGAGGTACCATTGTGACACATGAATGCATTCTACCAAAAGGAAAATCCACCTAGTCTCTCCAGAGTTCATGTTGTGATCCACATATCTCTAGTGACAAAATACATACCTGACCCAACGAATGTACTCACCTATGAAGAATTATAACTGGAACCTGATCTATCTTATTGTGGAGAGCCTATCATAATTATTCATACCAAAGATCAAGTGTTGCGAAACCGGATGAATCGTCTGGTAAAATATCTATGGAGAAATCATAAGATGGAAGAGGCAATGTGGGAACCCGAGGAACATATGATGAAAAACCTATGTGGAAATAAATGGATGGTGAAATGTTTAAAAGTGTTAGTGCTCTTTATTGATGGGTTTACTTTGGAATAATTTTCTCTTGTATTTGTAACCCCGCAGTTTTCCATGTGAGAATGATATTTGAGGAAGAATTGTCTCTTCTCTTGTGGATATAGGTATAAATAACCATTTGTTTTTATATGATCATTGGGGGTTTGAGAAAATTATAATTTATTATAATTTGGGATGAAAATGCGAGGTATGATATAACATTTGTGGTTAAATTATGTTATTTTGAGGAATTTATCTCATCTTGGTAATATTATAAAATAAAGTTTTTGAAAAAGGACAACACGTAGACCGTGTGACAACCCGTCGCGTCGGACAAAGCTGTGGGAATCGGACCCACAACCAAAGTGCGATTGGGATTTATCGCCTACCACTGGACTACGTGAAGTCCCTGGTTAGTGTGACTATTTTTTTTGTTAAATGATTTTATTGATCAATAATAAGATTATTTGGGTTCTTATGACTTATCAAATGAATACCCTTGGTATAGGAAAATGATTTGGTGATTAAGTGATAAATGTTATTTTGGAAGATGTTCGTTTTGTTGGGAACACTATATGCCCAAGGAAAATAGAATACAATGGGGTTTCATTTGTAGAGTAATGGTGGATTTTTATCTACGTTTTTATTGTTGATTTATAGTGATTTGGGTTATTTATGGAAATGATTAACCTATAACAGAGAATATGTGATAATGTTAATTACTTTTAAGTATGTGACTTTAAGAGTATTTGATGTCATTTGGAGATACAATGTAACATGGGAGACTACATAATCAAATTCTTCTATGTTTTGGGTTTCAATATTAGTTTGGATTATATTAAAGGATTTTAAGGACAATTGGTTATTGAATGGTATCTATTTAACTTTGGGGTATTGTTGGTTTAATTTTAGAAATTTAGATTAGTGCATATTTATCTCAATGAATATCCTTTTGGGGGATCATTAGATCATTCACTAACCATTTTGGTTTTGATTAATCTTCAAAGACAATGTAAATATATGGTTTATCCTGCATGGATCATGTGATTCTATAGAAGTTTATTCTAGCTCTTCCAGTGTGACCAAGTCTTCTTGAATACTCATCATTTAAAAAAATTGAGTTAGTGGTGGAAATTTATTAAAGAATGAAAATCTACTTAAAATGTAAGTATATCTCATAATGTTCTTAGTCAATATCATAAATGAATTCCTCTTCCTTATGTAATGTAACTTAAAAAAATGTTGTCCGTTTACTTTCCTACTAGGAGACTAATGGTCGTTTGTCCCAACACAAGTTTGTGGTCTTCTCATTGTTAACTTTCTCCTGATCATGATTTCTATCCCTCTCCATCAGAAATTGACACTTAGTTTATCATCCATATCCATGTTTTCTTACATGGAATCCTAGTATGGGTTATCTTGGATGACCCTTATACCTCTCTTTCATTCTTTTAAAGTGATAGTTTTATTGACTCGTTTTCCGAAGTGGGACTTTCCATTATATTCCCAAGAAAAATTTTAAAAATTGTGAGGACACAATTTATTGAAGGAGGGGAGAATGTAACACCCCAAGCTTCTACGGTACGCTTCCCTTCGAATAATGCGATAGCGTGTGTTGTACGCAACCTCGAGTTCTAACACACACCACAACTAATTAAACTAGCCGTTGTGAATAGTAATACCTAATTTTTGAAATTATATATATTTTATATTTTCAAATGGACTTCATTTTTGGATGTGGAATATCGAATTTAGCCTAAGGTGAAATTTTGGTACTTTTCGGATAACTTTCATATTTTGATGAATAGTGAAAATTACTAAATTTTAATTAAAAACAACTTTTTTAATCAAAATAATTAATAGTGATAAATTGTGATTTTGAGTGGTTTTAAAGTATATTTAGAATATATTTTTACCATTTAATATAATGTTGGTCATTGGACATAATTTTACAATTAAACCGAACATAAACAAGTGTCAATCTTTTGATAGTTATTACCTCTTAAAAACACGCTTTTTGTTTTGACAGCGGGAATTAATTTTAAATTAATTTCTGCAACTTCTGTGTTTTGAATTTAGAAAAATGGATTCAATATTTGGAATCAGGATGTCCAAATTGTGTAAATAGGTAACTTTTATTTTTAGACATTTTGAATAATTACTGTGGTAAATATTTTATTTACCATGTTTAAAGGGTAAATCCGGTAAATAAGGGTTAAAAAATAATATTATAATAATACAAAATTACCCTAAAACGTGTCCTAACCTTATTGGTGGACACATACCCGACCATGGGCATCCTTGGGTCGATTTGGGGACCCATTGGAGCCACTTGTATGTGGTAGGGACACATTATATTAATACAGTTAAAATAAAAATAAAAATGGCATAAGCTTACATCTTTTAGAAGAACAATTTTTACATGGGGTTATACATGTTGGATTTTCGATTATAAATATTCATTAGAAAGATAAAACGATTTCGTACATAATGATATTTTATTTATAATTTTTAGACATCAAATAATTTAAATTATTATTGACACAATAATGATGCAATGTTTACCTCATTAATAAATCATTTAAATAAATAAGATTATAATGATTAAAATATTATCTAAAACCTGTCCAATTCTTATTGGTTGATGTTATTTAGAATATTAGTCATCTTATCTTCGACCTCAATTATTTTTGGACCATTATAAACCGAATTTAATTATATTATAAAGTAATACTTTCACTCTTTCCTAAAGAGCCCCTCCTCTCCCTTATAAAAGGAGACCACTTCTACTCATTCCACACACCTCTCAAGCCACTTGGCTCAGCCAAACTCTGCCCACATACTCTCCCAACTTCCCTCACTACAACCTAGAGGCCATAGTTTGATCAGAAATCCAACCTAAGGAGCCCTTTTGATCAAATCAAAATGAAGAACTCGAAGAAGATGTAATGTTTTCACCACCCCTTTTCAAGTTCCTTTCTTCTTCCACTTCTTCTTTCTTTGTTCTTACCATTCTAAAATAATAAATACAGTATCTCACATATACTGTGATGTTATTATAAATATGGTACAACCATATTCAGTATTCTATCAACCCTTTGAATAACATGTCACCATACGTGCGTACGTACGGCTTACCGTCTCCACGTCGTGGTGTAATTGTTATTCAATATATTATTATTTGGATGAGTATAATAATGATGTGAAACTCATGTAAATAATAAATATAAAATGTTAATTAAACTGTATATATGATATAACATCAATTTATATATTATTTTAATATCAAAAGAATGATATTGTCGCTCGTACGTACGTACGGACTACCGTCTCCACAAACGCAATAAGATTCATTCTCCATCGTATCCATTCAAGTATAATTATTATTTGATGATTTAAAAATGATGTTTAAGGACTTGATATCATTCCGGATATGAATAATATACAACCTATCCATTACAATCATGGCTTACGTAACAAAACATATAAAATAAAACAAGTAAGTTAACACCCGAAATGACGATAATTCTAAGATATTATTAACAAATCAATGTTAAAAGATCATATATGATATCATATTAAAGTAAATGATTCTTGTATTATTCAATAACAATTATTTCACCATTATACCGGAGGTAAACCTACCATCGACCAAGGAAAAAGGACAAAGTAAGGGATTTTCTTATCTCACTTTCAATTCCGTGATATTTCCATTGTTCGCCACTAAATTATTGAAAGTGGTGTATTGTGTACTGCCATTTGATATATAGTATCATGATTATCTTTATATTCATGTTATTCTGTAAATCATTTGGTGGTTGTTAACTTTTGGCCATACGACTCAGTTGATTAACGTGGTAAGGGATTTTCTTATCTCACTTTCAATTCCGTGAGATTTCCATTGTTCGCCACTAAATTATTGAAAGTGGTGTATTGTGTACGGCCATTTGATATATATTATCATGATTCTCTTTATATTCATGTTATTCTGTAAATAATTTGGTGGTTATTAACTTTTGGCCATACGACTCAGTTGATTAACGTGGTAAGGGGTTTTCATCTCACTCTTTATTTCCGTGAGATTCATGCCATATTGCCACCATCACCTTTTGTGTGGTGTATGTACTGCCCATAATTATATTCTTTGTTTAATAAACTCTAATTTTTGTGTATTTACATATTGATTGTATGATACCTCTTTCATGGGTTGTATGTTTCATAAGTTACCAAATTGGTAAGGGTTATTTCACAATCTCTTCATTATCCGAGATTGTTTATATGTAATAATCTTCTGGGATCTCTTTATCATCCATGTTTCTTAAAAATGTATTTCAAAACATTTTTACTATTTACAAGAATATGGGTTAAATTCATTTATACCCTTGTTTGACTTTTTATAAGAGGTTTATAAAGGAATATTTCTGTCGTTTTCCAAACAAGGTGCTTTTTAACCTTTTCGACAAAATTAAGGTAAGAATGTTTTTTTGTTAACTTATACGACAGGTGTGGTTATTCTCTTCCATTATTACACCTTTGAAGCTTCCCTTACACGCTTGTAAGGGTATTTTCAAAATAAATTTTTTCTTATTATGTGATTTTTAAATGATTTCAAAAAAAGAGATATTTCTATCAAATATATGAAAATCCAGTGCAAATGTATACATATTTAACGCAAGCTTAAAAATGTTTTCAGAAGACCCGACTCTCGATTTTGGTAGACAGGAAGGGATTGGGAGTGGACCCATCATGGCCTGTAATTAGTCGAGCAGTCTCAGAATTAGTTATTTTGTTTTCAGAAGCTTGCATAATGTTTTCAGAAAAACACTGGAGTGTATTTTAGAAATTTTAAACGTAAGTATCTTCTAAAAAAATTGTATCGGTAGGTCTCATGAGACAAACTAGTGTCTTGGCACAAGGCCTTGACAAAATCTTATTTGTAGTCTTGGCACGAGGCCTTGGCTATGTGGTTATGATAGTCTGGCATTATGCATTCCATCATTATGAAAGTGGTTATTGATATTGCATGTGATTATTCGATTAGTAGAATATCCATGTGAATAAGTAAATGACATTATTTCATTTTATTTATGCCATACTATGTTGAAGTTAAAGTATAAAAGGCTTTTGTTTTAGTTATACATTGCCTTAAATGTTTATTCCTATTTATGAATGTTTCCGCTATATTGTTATCCTTACTGGGCATTTGAGCTCACCCCTTTTCTATGTTTTTTTCCCAGGATTATGAAGAAGTAATTTATGAATGACCTGCAGGGATAGTATGAGGGGATATGAAGACAAGATGTTTTTTTATGATGTAACGTAAAAATTATGGATGTATCTAGTTATTCAAAGGCTACTAAACTAATCGGTCTTTCGAGACTTGATCTTTCTCTTGATCATGCCAATGTTATGTAATTAATGCACCGACTCTGGGTAACTGGGGTCGGGGCGTTACATTGGTGTAGCATACAACACAAGACATTAATGAAATTAAAATAATATTTTTCATAAAATCTTGGGGTGTTACAACATGGGTGGGGTGAATCCACGTAGGATGAATCTTGGAACCTCGATGGTCATCATGTATTCCATATTGGTGTGTAGCTTCATTGGGATTCAATTTAGGAGGTTCCATATAATTTCAATAGAAAGAATATCTTTGTATTATTAAAAATGTGATGTACATAAATATATTCTATAGATGAATGGGGAAAATAATCATTGTATTCCACATGCCTTATTCTATTCTTAGATTCAACTACCTGAGATCATTAACGATTGGTGAGAATCCCACCACAAATACAGGAGGTTAATTCCAGAGGACATCCTCTTCTTATTACACCACTGATATTGTTGGTTAATTTTTAGATGTTTTATGAAATCCCAAGGAATCTCCTTCACTTTGTAGATAATAGGAGAATCTATAGATGTATTATCACATGCTACTTCCAAATTAATTGTAGATATATTTCAGGGATGATTATTTCCCTTTACACTATCTCTGGTGATTGGAAGAGACTAGAGGACTAGGATTTTGACTATTTCTTATATCATATTTATGGGATCACATAATCATTTATGAGTATAATTTAGGGATTTTAAAGGGAAATACCCATGATATTGTGGGATACATCCAATATATTGGAATATAGTAATATTTATTTTCAAAATCTTTTGAAGAAACCAACCTTTCGATTTGTGGCATTAAAAGAAAGAAAGGGAAAGTTATCACCATAATGAACACAAACCTCCACAACATTGGGGCATTTTAAATAATAATGAAATGTTATATGAATTACTACATGGATATGAATTCAAGTCATTCAAAGAAAGAAATTATATATAAACACATTAAAAGTAACCATGAAATATGTATTTAAATTGTTATAACAGAATAGAGTATTATGATAGATCATCAGGAGAGATCACTTCAAAATCTTATCACACCCATGAATGGTAATCATTGTAGTGAATAAAACACCATTTATTTACCCAAAAATGTTGAAGGGCAAAAATCTATATAATGATGATGCAAAAACAATTTCCATTCAGATCCCTATGAATGTCGACATTTTAGGAATCACCATAAATCATATTTTGGTATAATGAATCCTTGTACATTCTATTTTTTAACATGTTCAATGACTGATATGTCCACATGGAATTCTTATTTAATGGTTTCCATTACATACACCGTTGTTTTAGGTACTTATATCTCCACCACAAGTGGTCTATAGGTTTCTTCAATGAGTTCCTCTATGATTTATTTTTTATGATATATTGCATCCAAAATATATTTTTGGGAATATAAAATTTCCATCATTTTCATATTGATAAACCTTTGACCTATATGCCAGTTTATCTTAAGGAGGGGTGGCCCATTATTATGTGTCTCGAGGAGGTAGATTAGGATTGTTCTTGGGTAGAGGATGATTTATCATCTACATCTAGTTGTGTTGGATATGTTAATATTTCCCACTGTTTATGAAACATAAAAAATAATATCCCCACTAAACGATAATGTAAAATATCATGGATGGGGACTTTTCATGAAGGATAGGATGATCCAAAATGGCTCTATTGATATTGTTGGAGTTCATTTGTAGAGACCCAAAGCTTGACGTACATGGACATTACAATACTTTTGCAGAATACGTAGTACATAACAAAAACACACACACAAGGACCGTAATAGTTTAGTGTCTTTGGAAACGTGGAATATAATCTTCTAATCGTTGTGAAAGATCTTCAACATCTCCCATAAATATCTTCTTCTTTTTTACCTAAAACCTTTCTTTAAATCCTGGGGAAAAGAAAACATAAAATGGTGAGCTCAAATGCTCAGTAAGGGTAAAAAAAGAAATATCAATAACATCATATTCATAAGAACTTAGCATTTTGGAAATATTAACCACCAAACGAGATCATAATATCATTACATGGGATTAATCATAGTAGTTAAATGTAATCCCAATAATCATAACTTAAAAAATGAAACATTGTGTCATATACACATATTCATAGAGAATCATTTCTTATTAGTCAAGACTTATTTCCAAGACTATCTTAGTGGACAAAGTCCATTTCTGAACCGAGTTCACTCCTCGTTTCAGTCCTGTTTCACTGAACCGGTTTAACCTGCCATTCCAGCGATGTCTATCTCATGAGATATATAATATTTACCCAATGCATTGGAGATAGATATAGGTCCCACCCATTTCATAATTATACCATTATTATGTGTGCCACAAAATCATAAATCATACATCATATCATAACCCATGTAATATAAATGGGAATCTTAAACATCGTGACATCATAAAACAATTCATATAAGATAAAGGAATTTATAAATATATAATTCCATCACAAAATAATAAAATCAATGTAATAATAGGGATTGAAATAGATCCCTTTATTATCTTATATGGAAAATAAGTTTGATAAAACACTTGATCTCCATTCTTGAGGAAAATATCCTTTCTGCTTCAAAAACACTTTTCCTTTCTTAACATGTCGTAAAATTCTAAACTAAAAGAAGTTTATTAAAAATAAACTTTAAAACTTGTAAATCAAGCTTCTTGGAAATAATGTTTTAAAAATTCATTCATTCTGTATAAATTAAAAAAACATTTTTCATACTTTTGTCGGAAAAGTCAAAAAGTACCTCGTACGAAAAATGACAAAAGATTCCTTTCATATCTTTTAATAAAAACTAACTGAAGGGTAAAATTGGATATAAACTATTGTATAATGATGTAAATATTACATATTGAAGAAACATGGGTGTGGATGAAAAAATACACCCCAGTAAATACTAAAGTATAAACAATCTAGGATAAAAATGAGATTGTGATATTTCCCTTACCTTAGGTCCGATTCGCTTCGTAAGTGTCCAAAACTCATGTATAATGATTTAAGTAATGTCATTGAATTATTCCAGAATCATACTCTTTATTATGATATCATATATGGTTCACTTATCACTTTATTTTACCCGTTCTTTTGTAAATTCCATGTTAAAGAGCGTTTTGGGTAAAATCGTTTCATTTGTCATTTGTGTTTTGACTTGTAATTATTCATATGATTACATAGATCATGATTACTTAATTCCAGAATATATAACATTATTTATATAAAATATATATTCAGAATATATATATAATAGATCAGTAAATGGAATGAAATACACCGTTCATGGAGACGGTAGGCCGTACGTACACATGAACGTTGTTTTCGTTTCCTTATTGAGTTGAATGGAATTAAGTAGATGACATACATATATATAAACATAAATCTAGTGTCATTATTATGTCATATATTTCATGATTACTTATTATATATACTTTATAATCATTCATAAATTGTTAATGTGGAGAATGAATCTCATCGTGTCGTGGAGACGGTAGTCCGTACGTACGCAAGAGCGATGATATCGTTCTCATGATCGTGGAATTGTATTGGAGTGTATATATACTATTTCAAAATAAATATCACTTTAAAATAATCATATATAGTTATTATTTACACCATTATACCCATCCATGTAATGTGGTGGTGGAAAATAGATTACACCACGGCGTGGAGACGGTATTCCGTACGTACGCACGCGCGGTGATTTCGTTTTCCGTAGGATGGATAGGTGGTGAAATAAGGTTGTTTCATACTTATAATAACATATCAGTATATTATTGATACTGATGTTATTACTTCATAATGAAACAACCTAATAAGAAGAAGTGGAAGAAGAAATAAATTTGAAAGAATCGGTAACGAACATTACCTCTTCTCTGAAGCGCTTCATTGAGTCCTCCTCTTAGGGAACTAAAATTGGTCTTTGAAGAATACCACGACCTCTAGGATGTTTCTAGGGAAGTGAAGAGGAGAATTTGGCAGGGGTTGGCCGATCTTGAAGGCTCAAAGTGGTGTGAGAAAGAGAGGGAGGAGGTACCCTTTTATAAGGGAGGAGAGGGGAACCTTTGGAATAACTAAACATATTATTTTATTATATAGACAAATTCGGTTTTAAATAGCTCCAAATTGATTTATTTAGATGCTAAGGTGGGTATGGGTCTAAATCCTCTCATCCAATAGAATTTAGACAAGTTTAGGTTCCCATTTTAACCTTATAATTTATATTTAACTTTAAGTTAGATAATTTTACTTTTATCGTGTCTTTTTGTGTTCTTACACTATAAGGTCAATAAACATACTATAAGAAGCCAAACGAACACCAAGTTGTTTATAATTAATATATATAATCTTTTCTAGGTCATTTTTCCGAACCTTAGATTTTTATGAGTAAAATAACAATTAATAATATAATATTTGTTTTAAAAACTATTTTATGTCAATTTGGCACTATTTAGTAATTGATTTTTGTGAAAATCATAATAGAATGATTAGTTCGAAAAAATTAATTAAATAAATAAAAACATGTCATATTAACCTATAAAATTAGTGGTATTCATAAAAAGACTCATATTACATTTATTTTGGTATTTATAACATCAATTATGTCAATATTTTATTAATAAGATAATTACTGCATCATCTTTGTGTCATAAATAAATTAAATTATTTAATGTCTAAAAATTACAAATAAAATAACATTATGTAGGAAATCTTTTTATATTTCTAATGAATATTTATAGTCTAATTTATCTTATGTATAACCCTATATTAAAAAAGATATAATTATTAAACTTTGATTTTAGCTATTTTAACCCTTTTTTAAATAAATTAAATCTCCTAATCTAATCCAAGTGTGCCTAAATGGTCATATTTTATTCCTAAGTTTGTTTTTGGTCGAATTAAACATGTCCAATAGAATTAGTACATGTGTTAGGGTAATAATAATTTCATTTTTACCCTTAATTACCCTATTTACTTTTAACCATGGTAAATTAAAGTAAAATGTTACTATTCACCAAAAATTATTTTCATCTCATTGAACCACATTTTACTTACTAACATCAACCGTGTCTCTCTGAGTTTTGAAATTCCACTCACAGAAGCGGTAAAATTACGTTTTATGAAAAATTCAGTTTTTTTAATTACCACTTAGTGGTTTCAATATTCATCAAAAATTGCAAGTTTTCAGAAAAATACCAAAATTTCACCCTAGGCTAATTTCGATATTCTGAATCCAAAAATGAAGTCCATTTTGAAAAATAAAATTTAAAAAATTTCAATAATTAGTTACTACTATTCATAACAGCTAGTTTTAATAATATTTTAATAGCATATAGTTGTTTAGCGAAACTCGGTATTGCGTACTACACACGCTATCGAGAAAGTTCGTGATTGCGTGTAATGCAAGGCATGTCAAGGATGCGTGTTGTGCAAGATCCTTTTGGTGTAGCATACAACACAAGACATTAATGAAATTAAAAATAATATTTTTCATAAAATCTCAGGGTGTTACATTCTACCCCCCTTAAAATGAATTTCGCCCTCGAAATTTTTTGGGGTTATAAATGGTTTACTAATCGAAAGTTTATTTACTAGAAACCCATATCGTAAAAAGGAATACCAAAACCAATCTTTAAAAACAAAAGTATGAAATGTAACGGTTACCCAAATAATCTAATCAATGGGTTTCCACATAAGTGAAAATATAGATATGGAAGAGAAAACTAACCATCATGTTTTGATGGAGAGTGGTAGAGAATATGGCTATGAAGTAGCCAACAATCACAAATCCATAGATTTGTGATGATCTAATGTACCATATGATTCATCAGATATAAGAGAACTAGGACAAAATTTTTGGTTTTCAAGATCATTTCCCTAAAGTTGGTGAAATAAAAGAAATAATTACATGATTTTGGTACAATTTCATTGTTGTTCATGCTTTTAACAATTTCCACTTCATCTCTTAAATAAATGAAGTTGAATTTGTTATTAATGAAGTGTTAATAGATCATGTCATAGAATGACAGGTCATTCGATCTGTTCCAAAAAAAAAGGTTAGCAAAAGTTATCAAATATACATAAGTCCATCTATGGTGAGGTTAATCGTATACGATTCCAAAAATAAACTTATACTTTATATATCATTCCGTGTAATAAAATAAAACTAGTTTCTACTAACCAGGGACATCCTGTAGGCCAGTGGTAGGCTATAAAGGCCAATCGCACTTCGGTTGTGGGTTCAATTCCCACAGCCTTGTCCGACGCGATGGGATTTCGCACGTCCTGCAGATTGTCCTTTTTCTAAAGCTATATTACTATAACATCCCATCAATAATATCGAAAAAAATTCTATCCTTAAACAATACTAACTTATGTCCAACATAATCCATTCCAATCTTTAGGATTATCCATAATACTACAGTCCACTCTCATAATATAGTGAAAACGATTACCAGAGATTTTATATAACAAGCATGTTAATACCATCGTTGATCCCCATATATCACAAGATATGTGTTGTTGGTTACATTCAAAACATTCTAAGACCTTAATCATGTATCCTCTTGAAAAATGAATAACCATTGAACCTTAGTGAAAATGTGAATGCAATTAAAAGTTAACACTTTCCAGAAACCAAAATCCTCAAAATTCTATATACTCAAACCATGATATCACTTTGTCCTTATATCAATCATGAGCTCATGTATACTGTCAAACATTTCATTTTTTTCTTATCCCTTCATTATGCGTATATCATCTTTTTTTCCAAAAATATCTCAATCACTTTCCCTGGTTACAGGTACCATAAAATTATTGAAAACTACAATATACCAATACATAAATATTCCAATATTCGACGACATTATTTTGGAATACAATTACATAATCACTTAATGATTCCACCCCATTGTTGTCATATTCAACATCGCCAATAGTGATCGAATGCGACTTCACATTGTCCTTTTCCTTAAGTTGTTGCTCATGTCGATCATCACTAACCCTTGGATTAGGGCATTTATTAGCATAATGCCCCATTTCCTTGCACTTGATGGATTGAAGTGTTGGTGGTGCGTTCTCTGTAGTCTTTTCTTTATCATTAGAAACCCTTTTTTCTTTACTTCAACACTCATCTGCTCGATGACCTTCTTTTCCACACTTAAAACATTTTCTAGTCCCATTAAGACAATCTCCACCATGCTTCTTTCCATACATTGAGCATAAGGAAACATTCATCTTATTTTCACCATTATTCTGAGATTTCTCCTTGAACTCGATATTTTGTTTCTTTTCAAAACTATGAGATGGATAAGTAACACCAAATTCCATTTCTACCTTGATAGCACAACACACGATTTCTTCATAGCAACTGAAGTCTCTTATAGCTAATGCCCTTCGAAGATTTGGTTTTAATCCACTGAAGAATCGATCAACTTTACTTTCAGGTTGGATGATAAATCCATATGAGTACCTCGAAAGCCTTGTAAAATTAGCTTCGTATATACCGACAGATTCATCATCCTTTTTCTTTAGTTCAAGAAACTTCTTCTACATCTTTGTTCGATGAATACGAGGGAAGTACTTATTGAAAAATAAGTTCTTGAACTCGTCCCATTCCATGGACTCAATTTCATCTCTTGGCCTTGTATTATTGATAAGATTCCACCATTGATCAGCTTCACCTTCCAAATGATATACTACTAAGATGAGTTTATCATGTTCAGAACATTGAAGAACTGAAAATTTGTTTTCCGTAGTACTGATCCATTGTTCAGCAACAAGTGGACCAGAAGTCCCACTTAAAGAAGGTGGACGTTGCCTCATGAAGGAATCAATAGAATATTGTTCCCTTCTATGCTCAGTTGGAAGTCCAGAATGATTCATAGCTTGTGTAAGTATGGTAATAAGATTTTTCACTCCATCTACCATAATATTTGTTTGTTCAGGAGGACAATCATTGCTTTGTCCATTACATTGATCAAAACGGTTCCTTCGGGTTCTAGCCATCGTCTAAAACCCAAAAAGAATAGTGTGAGAGGAAAAAATCACCCTAAGGAAAACAACATAATAAAGGGGGAGTACCATCAATATCTAACATCTTGGGTTACCATAATTCTAGTACTATAACCTATACTTAACCTTAGGGATATCCCTGGACATACCTTAGAAATATCTCTAGGGATCTTACTAAAGTTCTCGCAACCTAGTTTCCAAAGGTTGACTAAACCTTTCCTCTGATACCAACTGTAGAGACCAGAAGATTGACGCACATGGACATTATAATACTTTTTCGGAATACTTAGTACATAACAAAAACACATAGACAAGGATCGTAATAGTTTAGTGTCTTTGGAAACTCGGAATATAATCTTCTAATCATGGTGAATGATCTTTAGCATCTCCCATAAAGATGTTCTTTTTTTTACCTAAAACCATTCTTTATATCCTGGGTAAAAGAAAACATAAAAGGGTGAGCTCAAATGCTCAGTAAGGGTAAACAAAAGAAATATCAATCACATCATATTTATAAGAACTTAGCATTTTGGAAATCTTAACCTGCAAAAGAGATCATAATATCATAACATGGGATAAGTCATAGTAGTGAAATGTTATCCCAATAATCATAACTTAAAACATGAAAATTTGTGGCATACACACAAAATCATAGAGAATCATTTCTTATTAGTCAAGACTCACTGCCAAGACTATCTTAGTGGACAAAGTCCATTTCTGAACCGAGTTCACTCCTCGTTTCAGTCTTGTTTTACTGAACCGGTTTAACCTGCCGTTCCAGCCATGTCTATCTCATGAGATATAAAATCTTTACCCAATTAATGGGAGGGACATATAGGTCCCACCCATCTCATAATGATACCATTCTTATGTGTTCCACAAAATCATAAATCATACTTCATAGCATAACCCATGTAATAAAAATGGGAATCTTAATCATCGTGACATCATAAAAAAATTCATATAAGATAATGGAATTCATAAAAATATAATTCCTTCACAACATAATCAAATCAATGTAATAATAGGGATATAAACAGAACCCTTTATTATCCTATATGGAAAATAATTTTGATAAAACACTTGAACTCCATTCTTGAGGAAAATATCTTTTCTACTTAAAAAACACTTTTCGTTTCTTAACATGTCGTAGAATTATAAACTAATAGAAGTTGATTAAAAATAAACATGAAAACTTGTAAATAAATATTCTTGGAAATAATGTTTTAATAATCCATTCATACCGTATAATTTAAAAAAACATTCTTCGTACTTTTGTCGGAAAAGTCAAAAAGTACCTCGTACGAAAAATGACAAAAGATTCCTTTCATATCTTTTACTAAAAACTAACCAAATGGGAAAAATTGGATATAAAATATTTTAGAATGATGTAAATATTACATATTGAGGAAACATGGGTGTGGATGATAAAATACACCCCAGTAAATACTAAAGTATAAACAATCTCAGATAAAAATGAGATTGTGATATTTCCCTTACCATTGGTCCGATTTGCTTCGTAAGTGTCCGAAACTACTGTATAATGATTTAAATAATGTCATTGACTTATTCCAGAATCATACTCATTGTTATGATATCATATATGGTTCAAGTATGACTTTATTTTACCCATTCTTTTGTAAATTCCATGTTAAAGAGTGTTTTGGGTAAAATAATTTCATTTGTCGTCCGTGTATTGACTTGTAATTATTCATATGATTACATAGATCATGATTAATTAATTCTAGAATATATAACATGATTTATATATAATATATATTCAGAATATAGAAATATATAATAGATCAGTAAATGGAAAGAAATACATGATTCATGGAGACGGTAGGTCGTACGTACGCATGAACGCTATTTTCGTTTCCCTATTGAGTTGAATGGAATTAAGTAGATGACATACATATATATACACATAAATGCAATATCATTATTATGTCATATAATTCATGATTACTTATTATATATACTTTATAATAATTCATGAATGGTTAATGTGGAGAATGAATCTCATCACGTCGTGGAGACGGTAGTCCATACATACGCACGAGCGATGATATCATTCTCATGGTCGTGGAATTATATTGGAGTGTATGTATACTATTTCAGAATCAATATCACTTTACAATAATCATATACAGTTATTATGTACACCATTATGCCCATCCAAGTAAGGTGGTGGTGGAAAATAGATTACACCACGGCGTGGAGACTGTATTCCGTACATAAGCACGCATGGTGATTTCATTTTCCGTATGATGGATAGATGGTGAAATACGGTTGTTTCATACTTATAATAACATATCCTTATATGATTGATACTGATGTTATTACTTCATAATGAAACAACCTAAGAAGAAGAAGTGTAAGAAGAAATAAATTTGAAAGAATCGGTAATGGACATTACCTCTTCTTTGAAGCGCCTCTTTGAGTCCTCCTCTTAGGGCACTAAAATTGGTCTTTGAAGAATACCAGGACCTCTAGGATGTTTCTAGGGAAGTGGAGAAGAAAATTTGGAATGGGATGGCAGAGCTTGAATGCTCAAAGTGGTGTGAGGAAGAGAGGGAGGAGGTTCCCTTTTATAAGGGAGGAGAGGGGCACCTTTTGAATAACTAAGAATATTATTTTATTATAAAGCCAAATTCGGTTTTAAATAGCTCCAAATTGATTTATTTCGAAGATATGGTGGGTATGGGTCGAAATCCTCTCCTCCAATATAATTTAGACTTGTTTTGGTTCCTATTTTAACCTTATCATTTATATTTAACTTTAAGATAGATAATTTTATTTTTACCGTGTATTTTTGTGTTCTTACACTATATGGTTAATAAAATTACTATAAGAATCCAAATGAACCCCAAGTTGTTTATTATAAATATTTGTTTTAAAAACTATTTTATGTCAATTTTGGAACTATTTAGTAATTGATTTTTGTGAAAATCATAACAGAATGATTAGTTTGAAAAAAGTTAATTAAATCAATACTAACATGTCATATTAACCTATAAAATTAGTGGAATTCATAAAAAGACTCAAATTAAATTTATTTTGGTATTTATAACATCAATTATGTCAATATTTCAGTAATAAGATAATTACTGCATCATCTTTGTGTCATAAATAAATTAAATCATTTATTGTCTAAAAATTACAAATAAAATACTATTATGTTGGAAAGATTTTTAGCTTTCTAATGAATATATATAGTCGAATTTATCTTATGTATAACCCTATATTAAAAATGTTATACTTATTAAACATTGATTTTATCTATTTTAACCCTTCTTTAAATAAATTAAATGTCCTAATCTAATCCAAGTTGGCCTAAATGGTCATATTTTATTCCTAAGTTTGTTTTTGGTCGAATTTCACTTATCCAATAGAATTAAGACATGTGTTAGGGTAACAATAATATCATTTTTACCCTTAATTACACTATTTATTTTTAACCGTGGTAAATAAAAGTAAAAAGTTACTATTCACCAAAAAATATTTCCATCTCATTGAACCACATTTTACTTACTTACATCAACCGTGTCTCTCGGATTTTTGAAATTACACTCACAGAAGTGGTAAAATTTAGTTTTATGAAAAATTCAGTTTTTTTAACTACCACTTAGTGGTTTCACTATTCATCAAAAATTGAAAGTTTTAAGAAAAATACCAAAATTTCACCCTAGGCTAATTTCGATATTCGAAATCCAAAAATGAAGTCCATTTTGAAAAATAAAATTTAAACAATTTCAAAAAGTGGTTATTACTATTCATAACAGCTAGTTTTAATAATATTTTAATAGCATATCGTTGTTTAGTGAAACTCGGTATTGCGTACTACACACGCTATCGAGGAAGGTCGTGATTGAGAGTAATGCAAGGCAAGTCAAGGATGCGTGTTGTGAAAGATCCTTTTGGTGTAGCGTACAACAAAAGACATTAATGAAATTAAAAAGAATATTTTTCATAAAATCTCAGGGTGTTACATCATTCCCTAGTGTATCAGATCTATATATCTCTTCTTTGGTGATGTTACTATGATATCGATTCCTACCACATCTTCATTTCCCATGTACCCTTAGGTCAAACATCTACCGCCTCTGACACCATAGTTAGTTATGAAAAACAAATATTAATCGTATTTTTCATCATTTGAGAATGTTCATGTCAATTGAATCATATTAATAATACCAAATATTTCCTCTTTATCCATGGAGTATTACATTTTGTGGGATGGAAACCACCCTTTAGATGTTCTGGGAAACAAATCATATATAGTCATATATTTAGTTGGATCTGAATATGACACTTCAATTTCTATATCATCTAGTGTTAGATTGTTATATGTACTATTTAGAGTTATATATTATGTCCCGTCCCTAGGGGTAAAATTTACTTTATGTTTTTAATGTTATTCCATCATGGTTTCATTAGCTTTGTAGATTATCTTTCGAGTCACCACTTTATCAAACTTTTCTACACACCTATAAAAAACTTTTTTCTCATAACTCTATTCTTCTTAATGGGAAATAGTAATAGATGAAACTTGTTATGAGGGATTTTCCGACACAAACTATCTATAATATTCCATTCACTGGAATATATTCTAGAAGTTGAGTCAATCATATATGGTTTGACCGACCCTCTTATTGAATAGGGTGTGTTCATGAAAATTAGGGACATTGATGGAATTTTGTTTTATTGTATATGTTAGTTTTAGTAGGTAAATTTCCATGGATGAATGGAAATAAATAGGGACATTCATTTTTTCAGAAGGTGTACATTTTTTATATATTAATTAACATCTATAAAACCATGATCTCTATTTTTCAATTTAGGAGAGATTTTGTGGTTCCATCCTACTGATTGGATGCCCTAGGAGATTCATGATTGTTCAAGGTGGTTGAATGTTCACTATTACTAAATTGAGGGAATCATAGGAAGTCTCTTCCTTGGTGAGACTTTACCACTATGATCAATACATTAGTCTAGATATATCCATAGTTCCCTCAATTATTTATTTCAAATGTTGTATTTTAACTATAATCTCATAAAATATATATAGATACATCATTTGGATCAAATGTGTTTCCATGTCATCTTAGGTATTTTTAGAAAATATTTCCCATAAATGAACATATGTGAGATGGAATTTGAGTGAATATGTTAATACATTCCATATATTTCAAAAATCATACACCCCTTCATTTTCACATACTATGAAATTTGGTATGTAGAAATTTGTATTTTTCTTTAGCATGGAGATGAACTGATAATGACATTGATGTTGAAGGCCCTCCCATACTTCAAAGGATCATACTAGGAGGATATTATTCCAAATAATTGTTTTATCTTTTAGGGTTTATACCAAACACCTCATCTTGGTTTCCTCCTATTAATCATGAGGAATCATTATTGGACCACATGATTAAATAATGCTATTTAGATACTATTTTAGATATCCAGCATCACCAATGTCTGAGAAGATTGGATATATAAAATTAGGTGGGGGAAAATTATCATCCACCTATTTAGGATATAGATTATTAGGTGGATTTATAGGTATATTTATCCCTTTAATATTCTCAATTCCAATACTCAAGAGCTCAGTGGAAAATGGTAGTTCTTGAGGTACTCCTTTCTGTGTCATTTCTCATCTACATGGAGTGTGCAGGGATTGACATGGTGGCCACTTTTCTATCACTTATAGATTATCAGTACATTAGAAAACTAAATACTATCCCTAGAAGTGGAGTGTGTATTTCTATAATAGAGATATTTGATGATCATATTCGACATTCTCATATATGTAGACCAACATCCTGTTTGTTGAGCTTGTATGACTATTTAATACAGATCTTGTAAGAGTATTGGATCATTTTAGATGTGTTGGAGGAGGAATATTCAAATCCATATCAATATAATACCTAGTTCAAATGATTCCCTTGAGTACATCCTCATTGAATTTTCAGATATTTAATATCTCATCCTCACAATTTTCCAACTTCACATATATGAGAGGAACTCCATCTCTTCTTGTTGAGGAGTGGGATGTAACCAAATCATATAACTTTTCCTTTTTATTTTTCTACCATTGAGGTTAGAACTCAATATTTTATGTTTCATAGTTTCGTATTCTCCTTGAATTATATGTAGGTCTATCCTGAGGTGGTGCTTGTAGATCCCTTTTCATTGGGGGTGTATTTTCCATATTGAATCACCCGTTCTATTTATCTTGGT
Organism: Viscum album; assembly: GCA_963277665.1. Taxonomy (NCBI): domain Eukaryota; kingdom Viridiplantae; phylum Streptophyta; class Magnoliopsida; order Santalales; family Viscaceae; genus Viscum; species Viscum album. The sequence continues at coordinate 1,611,445,597 of OY728120.1, forward strand.
ATATGTTTAATATTATGTTGATAATGACAATATTCACTGAGGTGTATCAATAAATATTAGTGGTATCATTACTCCAAACACAATAGGTTTAATATGAAATTCTTGTTTCATGGTATCTTTTCATCGACATGTCTTTGTTTTGAACTATTTTTCAAAATTACACTTGCAGGGTTTGATTATATTTTTTTTATGTTCCTCCAATATCTTCCTGTATTCATTGACCTATGGTTGATTTTCATTGTTTATCAAAATTGATACATATATAGAAGAGGTTATTATTGCTACTAGTGGAACAGATGGTACACAGACCATTTATATTTACCTCCCAATATAGAGATAACTTATTATATCCATGGACATGATGATGATGAACCTATTCTTATGCCTATGGGTTGGATATTTTTCATTGTGACCATTAGAATTTCTTGATGTCATTATAGAGGTTATTATGATTTTGGTCAAGAATTTGAGGACTACCAGCATGACCATAGATACGTAAATGGCCCAACCATATAGGATAATGTTGTTCAAGAACTGCATTTGATTTCACTGAGATCCCCAAGTTATGAAGAACATGGTGATAGTGATTGAGATATATAAACAAATACTGGTTATATGGGAATGATTTTAAACTATTTCTTATATTTATTGAATCTTATAAGGTATTTATGACATGAGGGGTGGAGTTGGTGATAAATATTCCCTCTTCCATGGGTGAACTTTTTTCCTATACAAATACAATTGTAGATGATATTGCAAAATGATTAATTTTCTATATTCATCTTGTGTATTATCTTTGTTCAATGAAAAAAAATGATGGGAGTTATATTCTAGGGTAATTTGTTGCATTTATTGAATCTTCAACATATTGTCTGCAATATGATTCCATTTTTAAGGACCAATTTCATGATCTATAAGATTCCCTATCAATACCTTTATGATTTATTGTAATTGATAAATATGGTTCACTATATTGCAGGAACAAAAATATCTCACATGTTACCTAATCTGATGAATTTTCTTAAGGATATGACATTACAAGACACCGTATTTGGTGATATTTTTTATTCTAGGGGTGTGGTCATGTGTCATGATACACAGATTCCCCATCCTTGAATACTTATTTATGATGTGGTTTTGATGATAAACTGATGAAGTGTTGTGAAGAAATGGCAGAAATCCTTTTTTAGATTTGTACTATAATTTTAATTTTTGGGTCCTCAAAAAAAGGAGATACAAACCTACTCTAGATGAAAACCATGTTTCATCATGGTATGATGGTGAATCACTTATCGTATTAAAGGGAGGCTGATATCCACTAATCACTCATTATATTTCAACATTACCTAGCATAGGTAAGGAATTTCGTCATTCCCTATCTCATCAAGGATATCATAGTCATAATTGGATATGGGAGAAAACATGGCTAGTAGGTTTTTTAACAAAAATTTATCTCCATATATCAATTTCTACTTCCTATTCTCAAATCATACATGCCTCTTCTTGTTCCGAACCTTGAATTTTATTCTAGAGGTCAGCTGCAGGCCATGGGGAAGGGTTGCAAGAAGCTGATAGGGAACAATACACAGTTGAACCCTGTGTTTTGAGGACATTCAACACTAAGTAACCATATTTTTTAGAACCACTATATATTTTGATATCATAGAAAGAGAATGTTTTCCTTATCTGAAGGTGTTATCATCATAGGGTTTTCCACCAAGGAATATGTTAGGAGTTGATTCCATGTGATCCATCTCAATAGAGCCATGATGTGGAATGTCAAGGAAGTGATCATATTTTCTCAGATAAATTGTTAAAAAACCCTTAAGTTGTTTTGAATATGAATTTAAAATACTGTTGGGTACTTGAATTTTTAAGGTTAGCAATATGAACCTCATTCATGGATGTGGATGAAATATTATAACCTTCAATATTGGGTTATAGAAGGGTATAATCATATTGTACCACAACCACTAGAATATGTTGATAACCTCCAACTGAAGTTGGAATATGATCATGAAACAAGGATGTTTCTCTAGAATTGAAGTGATCTTTTTCATTATTTGAAAGAATATAGACCACTGTATGGGTGGTTGCTGAAATATTTTCATAAAAAAGATGTTGAAGACCATATATAAGCCTGGGCCAAATATATATTCCATAGTATAATATTTTGATAAACCAATGAGGTGGGAGAAGGGATATGAGCCTTCTCTCGTATATGCAAGAAATTATTATAGTTCAGTACTTCATTGGTGGAAGAAAGGGTATAATCCCAGAATCAATGAACCATTGGAATATACCGGGTTGTATTAGTGACTGCAATATGATTTCTCCCTGAAGAATGTTCCAATCTCACCCAATGGGTCATAGATGGAAGAGGGATATAATAATGATTCCATTTACTTGGATTATGATTCTATTTTTTGTATAGGGATATGAAACTATCTGGTTTGATGTACCATTGTCACATGGTGAGGCCCTCAGGGAACACGAATAAGTTCCAAGTCAACATACATTAGAGTATGTCACCAGTTTTTTCCAATAGGTACATTCTGATTTCGTGAGGTATGTCTCACTATCACCTGGTGAGCACTAGTAGGATCAAAGATATGACCACTCTTTGGTTCCTCATAATACATTGAAATATGTTGATATTCCACTTTAATGGGGGAAATAATGTGTGATTTCACCATAACCCATTATTCATGTTGATCACATTGTTCTTCTTCCCTACCAATAGGGATATGAATATGTGAATTTCCATGTATCCATACCAGTGATAGAATATACATGCGGTATTCATTAACCATTTAAATAATTTAGTTACATTTTACCAGTGTGTGTAAAATAATGGGACACTACAAATTTTTTCCAATTTGTACTATATGATATCTTTAATTCAAGTGGTGTCATGATTCCACTTAAATCCTATTTGTTCCATGAGATAAAGTCTATGGAATTCATGCATGGAGGATGGGATATGCACCACCCCCATGTTTTCTACATGAATATTCCTACATACATGCTCAGAATGAGTACTAATATTTTCCTTCTCATTGGATACTACTAGATTTTCTTACACGGATTCTATAGAATAAATGGGAATATTATCCCACTCCCGGTTATCCAAATAATTTTTTACTAGATGTGACATCCTTGTTTCATGTTAATGGCATTCATTGGATGAATTGTATTGGTGACTAATAGGTGAAAGTGGGAATGAAGTAGTAACACTTGTTGAAAGTATCCCTTCTTGGAGGATATCAAATAAGAATATATTCTAAATTGACCCCCTGATCCACCTTCATCATATGATGAATTTGGATTTTTTTACACTCTGGAGTTTATCTTCTAAATTATTTTGCCTTGGGAATGATCGGTACTAGTTTCAAATAATATTTCATTATAAAATGGAAAATTGTATGTTTTTGAATAAGGAGGCACATACATGAAAAAATAGGGGTTTATATTATACAGGGTTGGTGTCATTTCTGATATAGTTCATTTTCCCCAAAAAAAGTGAAGTATTGAGGTGGATGATGACTCTAATTGAATCTTAGGCGTTGTTGTCATAGATTATTCCCCAAATAATTTAATATAAAAAGACATGATATCGTGTGATGTATTTCTTGGTAGTGTTTTATTTTTTTATAGGAAGACTACAAGGAATATGGTAATCAATTATAACATCATTTCACACATGATACATGGTCAATCATATATGCATAGGTAACACAATTATCATTTCTTATTTTCATTTTAGAAATTTTTATCTTGTGGAATTCTCAAAATGAAGTTATAATTATTTCATGATGATAGTAGTTATATTTATTCAACCAATAGTTTTAATTATTTTAAAGATTCAATTGCGTTTAATATTTTTAGATGATGAAAATGTTCCTTGATGTTTTTCCCAAATACTAATTTTGGTTGGTTGAAATCATTTATAGTCATTCAAATAAGTGTACGATTATTTTTCATAATGAAAAATCATAATAATTCCAACATCTAGATTTGGGTACAGACCATTTTCTAATGGTTGGATTTAAATTGTTGTTTAAAACCCAATGACACTTAGTAACACTCATTGGTTGATAGGATAGTAGGTTAGGATAACCAGACACGTTTTATAGGATTTTTCACACACTCCAGAACACTATTATCAATTTAGGATATGTTCCTGAATTTATTCTTTATCCTGATGTTGGGCTGGTCACCCTAACAAAATGACCATGTATTGAAAACTTAAAGGTGCAAATGGCGGTATATTAATGATTCCAACAATATATAGATATATATGTGGTTATTAATTCATTTCCCATTTTTCTTATTAATGGGTAGCTACATAAATTATGAATCTATGAAAAGTGGAACTCCATATATTACTGTGATATATAGAAGTAATTAACTTTTTAAGGATGTGATAAAACATTGATTATGATTCATTCATATACATATTATAATTTGAGTCAAAACCCATGTATTTTATGGAATCATTAATGATTAACATCATTTACAAATGATATAAATGTGGACACTTCGTCACTGGGTATTGAGCTCAAGCCTTAGGGATGTTTTCTACCTATCCTATTTATTTTATGAATCAATGAAATCATAGTTTTTTCACTCCATTATGATATAAACTATGGAATATTCTCTTATATATGGGTTATCATATCTTATTGGAAAATTGGTATTACACTCTATGGTTTCCATGCATAGAATAGTTTCTAGATGGGACTGAGATGATCATCCCAAATCCCTAAACCCACTTGGTCAATTCATGGATGGAGAAATAAGGTGAAACATGTGATCATTCTTGTTCTATATGAATGCAAGACTTATTCCCTATGGAGGAACTATGTGAAAATTGATATGTAGATACTTCCATTGGATGGAATTCTATGTATCCTAGTTATTGAAGGAATCAGATTCATCATATTTTATTTTAGTTCTCAAAAAATTGATGGGTGATAAATATTGTTATCACATTGGTTGATAATGATTACCAAGGTGTTGAATGTTAGGGATTTGGAGGGATTACTCCATTGTGGGTGCTCATTTGATCTAGGTCCTTATGATGGCATATGGCGTATCCTATTTATGGTAGGTATCATATTTATTATTGTTCAGTTTGGTCTATGTTCAAATATATTCACAAGAAATGTTTATAATGTCTCATAATTGTCTATTGATCATGTCTCTATTGATTTCAGGAAAAATACATATTAAAATTATGACACGTTTGGGGTCATTATATGAAATGTATGAGGATGTCTAGACATGTAATGGTTTCCAAGAGAACATTCTAAAAGATAATAAAATGTCACAATTTACCATTATAATGTACATTACATGATCTGATTTTCCTGTTGGGAGGAAATCACCTGATCAATGATAGCATGAATGTAGTTTTTCACAATCCACCTCTGGCATGCATGGAGAATGTTGCATAACCATGTTGTTTTGTTCATGGGATGTTTATAGATATAGATTAATTTATGGAGGACATTGGAATTACTAATTGACACATCTGGATGGTTTATCATATCCTATTTTACTTTTCCAGATTACATCACCTGATCTGGTTGATTTTTTTATAATGAACTGTATGATTTGTCTACCATTCTAAGTGGACTTCTAATGACTTGGATGGAATACCTAGAGGGTCACATGAAATTATTGACAAGTCTAATGGAAATCAAATGATCAAAATTGAATTCCTAGATATTATTATGTCGTAGGGGACTCATCATGTTCAACATACATGATTTGATAGGTCATTCAAGGTTCATGATGATTACTATATCTATATACATGTTTTTCTCCAATATTTTTCAGTATTTATTTCATACTTCATTACAAATTCACCTCATATTTTTTCCTGTATAATATTATAGTAGATTACATGTTAATATGTCAACATTTGGTACCTTCATGGAATAATCTAGAAGGGTATTACATAGTTCCATCATGTGATCTATAGAGTGATCACCTGATCCATGTATTCCTAGAAAATGATCCCCTTATTCATTCCCCAATCTATAACATGTTGATGAAATTTCCAATTTTGTGTCATGATGCTCCATGATGCATAATCCATACCCATGTTTATGTTTCACCCATCATGTTTGTCCCTTTTTAACACAAGTGTTGGGATTTATATGAAATTCCTAACTTATTATATTATTCCTTATGTTGACCATATCTCACAAATTTCAGTAATATTCGAATGAGGATTTTATTCATGTGTTCCCCAAGATCATATTTTGGGTCATTCATGACATTGAATGATGATAGAAACAAAGATAATGTTCATCCATTTTTATGTATATTGTAACCCGACCGATCAATGGTATTTAACCTTATCATGTAGAAAAATGAAATAGATATTACATTTTCATGATGAAATTTATAAAAGTATTCATGAGATCAAGGATACTGTGGAATGGAATTCATGTGATCAAAGAAGAATTTTCTAGGATAATTTTGTTAGACAATGGTGTCTTGGAAAGTTATGCCTTATCATATTAAATGGCGATTTATCAAGAAATATAATCCATTCTATTTAAATACTTGCATATAATTCCCCTACAATAAGAATCCACTATTTCCTATTATTATTTACTTCTATATTTTAAAAATATTCAGTATCTCATGATTTCATTCTATTGCCATAAAGATCAACCATTGTACATTTTTGTAATGTACTGGGTTGTAAATAATTGATGTTGTGGAGACATAAGAGAACTGCGACAAGAAACCACTAATCTAGCCTATGGAGCCAAATAGACTTATGGGAAACCCTTTTCTTATATTCCATCATTATATTTCATGATAAAGTTGACATGTCACCTGAGGATTCTTGTGGTATTATGGATTATATGATCATTTTTCATTAAGATCAATGTAATATTCTATCACATGATGCTTCCTAATTTATCACATTTATCTTCATAAGGTGGTGTTTGATGATTTTAATGTGTCTTCTTGTTGACAACCATATTACTCAAGGGAATGATTTTTTAGCATCTATATGATCATTTGAACTTGTTTGGATACCATCATTAATATAAAAAGGATTTTAAATGGGGTTCCATGTAATAAAAATCAAATCATGCGCTATGAATGATATTCTTAAATTAACTTCTAATGTGAAAATGAATAGGTGTCCTTAGAATGGGTTTTAAATCAATTGGATTCATCCACCTTATCTTCATTTTTTTCATATTATACAATATCCACGGTTCAGGTATTTCATTCCTTCAATATTATTTAATTCTATTTTTGATGGAATCAACACAATAATCCTTTTTAATTTTTAGTGGAATTATATATATATATAATGATGATTAGGCTTGTTCATAAGTGGGGTCTAATTTTGTTATAGATTGGAAGAGGTGATTTTTTACTGTATATGTATCTGGCCACAGAATCATAGGGTTAAAGCATAGGTAATTGAAATAAAAATCAAACACATACACCATACTAATATATATTAGATAGAGTGCATTTGAATGAGTTTTAGTAGATTTAGGTTCATTAGATCGAATCAAACTAGCTAATGATTGAGGGACAAATAAGATATTTTAAAAAGAACAATTGATACAATATGATGAATTTTTTGGCATATTTTTTACTATTTTCATTCAGGTGTTAATATTTTCATGGATATACATTATGAGAAATCATTATAACTTTTAAGAGCCGGTATAGCATCATTTTGGGAGATAGAATTATATTTATTCTAGTTTTCTCATTTTTAGTAACTTAATTATATGACAGATAAATTTGGATCAATGGAAGTTGACACAAAATGGATTATTCACCCATATATAAAATAAACCATGTAGAAACATGTGTTCATTTTTTAACCTTATTATATTTTCAAATACGTATAATTGATTTATAATGTTGATAAATTAGAGACCTCCAATATTTTTAGGGGTTAGTTTAGTGATAAATAAAATTATAAAATTTTCCCAATGAATCCTCCCCCCTCTAAATTGTCTATATATTATTGCGACCATCATATGGTATAATATAATCCATGTTTAATTTTTAGAATCCCTATGTCTTGGATAATTCCAAATTTATTTATATAAATGGTATTCCTACAATTTATTAAAATAATTATCACTGATGAATATCTTCTTCATATTTATATAGAGTTTAATCATATATATATATTTTAAGGTCTCCACCAATAAATAAATAAAATCTTTTTTTATTTTTTATCAAATGGAATGTTGAATTTGATGAAAAATGACTTAATTGTATTATTGGGTCTTCATTAGAAATGGTTTATATGAATGTTAAGGGTCTCCAACATATAAAAGAAAGATATGAAAAAAATAAAATCATCTTAAAATGAAATTTCAATTTGAATGAATCAATGATTTTAGATTATAGATTAATGTTTCAATATAGTATGATGAAGGAAGAAGAAAATATTGATGAAAACATCACCTGAGTTAATAAAACTATAAAAAACACTAGGGGATTATGAGATGCGTTGTTAGATTAAAATATTGTTAAAAAATTATGACAAACATTCTAAAACCATTGGATTCAAAAATTTATTCTATTTAAAATATTTATGATTTTTCTATTTATAAATTATATAGAATTTTTTTTATGTATGATGTTAGAGAAACCCAAAAATTCTAATAGAAGATTAAGGATGATATTGTATTTAAAGAAACAAGGAAGGTAAAAATATAATAACCTTATCTTGAGGTAGTGGGCTTCAGTGAATCGGATGATATAGAAGATGATGCTGAAGGGAATGATTGAGTAAGGCGACTTATCACTAAAAATTACTCGAATGGATAAGTCTAGTACAATGGAAAAATTTCATTTTAAATTTTACAGCGTGGACGAATAAGAATAATTTCATTGAAAATTCCATAGAATATGGATAGAGAAAAGTGTTTTATTGATTCATAAGAAAACCCTTATTTGAAGAAATGTTAAAACGTTTTATTCAAGTTAAAATTTCCCCAAGGACCAATAAAACATTCAATCAAAGAAACAATTGGATTATGTGGAGTTAAAGGGATGAATATTAATTCTATGACTATTTTTATTCATAATTTTAATATATAAAAGTGTTCGAAACCATCATTGATTATTTATAATGAAAGGAAGATACATAAAATAGGGAAGATGATGAAGGAGAAGAAACCTATAGTGAGATTCATGTATGATCAAAAAACCATTATTATAATGATAAAAAATAAATCTTAATGGATAATAAAAATAATAATTATATCGTTATGTAAGAAGAATCCTTTTGGAAAGGAATAATTAATCCAGAAAGGTGAATGAAAATTTCAATATTTCTTCAGAGGTAAAATCTATGAGAACAGAATTAGATGGACCAACTCATCAATAGATTCATGTGAAATATACACCAACTACAAATAAAATTAGAACTGATTTTAAAAAACATATATGTTATATAATCTACAATATGGGATCATAGGTTGAGAAATAATGGGACAAATAACCCACTTTAAAAAACTATTGAAATAAATTCTTCAATAATAATTACATTATGCAAGGGAAAATAGATACATTAAGGAATTTTGAATCTCAATAAAAATATCCTAGGGAAAATCCTTATTTATATAAATGATCATGGATTAATTGATATTTACGGTGCTATGTGATATATAGATAATATTTAAACAACAAGTTGTAAATCATATCAGAAACCTAGAGTATTAATGTGGTGGGGGAATAATGTAGAACAATAATACTAAACTACAATGTTGCAGGAAAAAATAAAAACAAATTTAAAAAAATTTAAAACCTCTCAATAAAAAATATATCTAATTAGATTGAATAATATTTTTAAGGTGTTATTATCTAGGTCACTATATTGTGGTGTGTTAGAAACCACCTCCTATTAAATTTTTGATACAGAAAAAAGAATATAATCTTGAAAAATGATGATTCAAGACAATGATCTTATTATATAGACTACTTTAAAATATATAAAATGTAATACAAAATGTATTCTTGATTGTGGTTGTTCATAAACTATTATATGTGAAGTGAATATGTTAATATATAATCAATTAAATTAGGGATAGATTCTACCATTGGGAATTAATCTTCATTAATAAAATGTGGATTCAACATCGCTGAGATTAAAGTTATGTTTCTAAATTTAAAGGAATTTATACTTATTGTTGGAAATAATATTAATATAATAACTATTTACACACATTTTAATGTTGGTATGTGTGTTATAATCAGAAAAGGTACATGTATCATCTAATGATTGAAAATGGAAACCATGTAACTAATGTTGAATAAGCCACCTATAATCTATTTTCAATTATAGATCCATGTTACTATTTTTAATTAAGTAATGAGAATGAAACAAATTTATGGAACCAGACACATTGGAATAATTTCCAAAATATTATTTGTAAAATTTAAAAGGTATTTTCTATAATAGATTTACCACATAAAAAATGAATGTCGATTTCATTTTAATTACTTTTCTAAATGAAATAATACTTAGTAGACGACATATAAAGATGAAATTCAATCCAATTGACCACATTAACTCAATAAATTTGATCTATTTGTGATGATGATACATTAATCAAGATATAACAATTTCTACATTTTTTCCTTCATCAATGATTTCTCTCAAACGAGTTTTATAATGTCCATGAAATATAAAAAACAACATATAGAGTTGTTCATAATATTTTTAAGGGATGTTCATAAGGATATAAGTGTATACATGTTAAATATGATAATAATAAAGGAAAGGATTACCCAAATAACTATTTTTAGTACAAAATGATGATAAATGAAATTAAACACTAATACAGTTCTCCATGTACATCATAATATAATTGTATAATAGAAATAAAAAAATTGATTAAATGGGAATAAGTATTCTAGATGATAATTAAAATTGAATAATATTCATAATATAAGAAATACATACACCTATACATGTTCAAAAAAGGTTTTTTGTTTCCATGGAATATACATTAACACTCTATTAGATGGGGTATAAGAAAAAACAAATAATGAAATACAATAAGTTTTTTGGGAGTCCATCAATAATATAAATAAAAATTATGGATTTATAAAGTATTAATTTAAAAGTGGAATAATTTGTTTTAAATTTTTATTTATCCAATATAAAGAGATATAAGTGATGGAATGAGAAACTATATTATTTTATTGATTTCAATGATGTTAAATTCATTGAAATTTAAGTTACCTCAAAAAATAATAATATAATGATCATAACTAAAGAGTAATAATATATAGAATGGGGACATACAAAAAAGATAACGAGATTGAATATGTCTATGAGCCTAATATTATACAGGTTGACTCTAATCAAACTAGTGATTAGGAATTTAATACTGGAAGAAACCCATATAATGTTTATACTCTATATAAAAATGTTGTATTTTATAATATTATATTAATTGATGATGAATAAGTTTAAACCAGTTATAAATTAATGTTAATAAAACAAATTTGAGTAATCATACATGTGGATACACACTATGTCATTGAAGCAGTTGAGAACTAATTATATTAACATGTGATGAATTAATAGTTGGTTAAAATTTAGAAAATTGAAACCTATTATATATTTCCATGAATTAATGTAAAATTTTTATAAGAAAAATATATGGCTTTATAAATAAACTCAATAAATATAGAGACTTTAAAAAAATTAATCATTACATTTTTAAATAGGTTACTACTGGGAAGAAGGATTTGATTTAGATGAAACATTTTCCTCTCTTATCAGAGTAAAAAAATTTATAATGTGTTTAATATTTTGTATCATTATATCTAAAAATTATATCATATATTTGATCATAAATTGTTATTAAATATAAAAATTGAAGAAGAAAATTATATTTAGAAACACATTGGTTTTATAATAGATAAGGAGGGGTCATTGATTTTTAAACTGGAATATTCATTATATTGGTCGAAACAGGATATTATTTCCTGAAATTAAAATGTTGAATGTTTCTAGAAAGAGATTATCATTTAAAATGGAATATTTTATAACATCTTGTATTAAAAGGAAATTATTATACGTAGAATAAATATCAATTTTTACATTTAATATATAATTTTTATAGACTATAAGGTTAATTGTTGTGAAGAAAAAAATTTAGAAGATAATCATTACATTGTAGAATTATTAATTTGAAAACAAATCTATCTAAGGGGACTATAGATCTCCCTATCACAATAATTTTATGTAATGGATCAATTAAAAAGTTTAGAATGGTATATTCAAAGGGAGTTTATAAAAAAATAAATTTGGCCCTAGTTTTATTAATTATAATGCAAGATAATGTTTTATTCCGAAATATTTTTGGAATATAATTATTATATTACTTTGTCTTACCACTAAAATAGAAGAAATTTTTTATTATGTAAAAAATATCAGTATGAATTGAAGTAATATCAAATGATGGCATAAATAATCAACCTCATGTAAATTAATATAGAATCGAAATTTTGGTGGATGTATAATCTGATAAATGAATTTATATTCGTTGGGATTATGAAGGATAACTTGACTAGTGACTGTAACAATCATAAAAAAACATTTGGAGGAACATACATCCTACTATAATATTTTGCGAACTGAAATTGTACGAAATGATGTTCTATTACATTTAGGGCTAGAAATGTATAAAATTTTGGTTCCACATAGGAATGATAAAAATATTATTTGAATGAAACATAATGTATAACATATTATTGTTAATATTTAAGAACTATTGATGATTATTTTTTATAATAAAAAAATAATTGATAAATCTAAAAATCAAGTGAATCATTTTAATTAAATTATCATATATATAATTGATAATTTTCTTGAGGACAATATCTCTAGTGGAGATATTATTATTGATAATATTTGAACCAAATAACTAATCATGGATGTTTTCACAAATTATTAGCTAATGGAGATATTGTGTGAATTGAGGATGAAACTAATTTTCTGGCCTCCACCACAGATATAGTGATATTATTAAAAACCCCAAGTTCTCACTTAGATGATATTATCAATGGATGAGATTAAGAAAAACTATGTACTCATTCCTTTATGATTCTAATGATTGTGTTATCATAAAACTATGGCGTGAGTAAATTGTTTAGATGTTACAACATTATATGTTGAGATGACTGTGGTGGAATTTATCAATGTCACGGAAAACAACATTACCTATCAACATGGGATCAATTCCATCATTAAAATTTCATAAATTATCAATGTGGTGACCTGAAACTATTTATGATTAAAATTGTTGTATGGAAATCATTCAGATGATTTTTTGATAGGGTTGCTAAAAAATATAAAGGAGATATTAATGAACATTTTTTTATTTGTAATTATTTTTTTTATTTTTTAACAATAAAAATTATTTTTTATTATTTAAATTATTTAAGAAAATTTTTTCCTATTAAAAAGAAGAATTGTGAGTTAAAAAATAATATTATGTTATACAATTCATTATTGATCCTCAATGTTTCTTACATGATGATTTAATATTGAATATAATGATTCAATGCTTGGTTTTTTAAAGGATTTTTGTTTAGAATATCAATACAATGTTCAAAAAAATTTTCTAAACTTATAGTACATTGATGTTAACATAAAAAGCTTACCCAATAGAGAAAATTTTAATTTCGTTCAATTATAAATTATTGAACTTAGAATGTTTTTAAACATTTTGAGATAAAAATTAAAATATATAATTATATAATGGTCAATATAACATTTATTGAATGATGAAGTATAACATAATGATTCTTTCAGAAATAGGATATTGGGAAATATAATTCATAACACTTTTATATGTTGTAATATATGATGAATAATAGAAAAAAACATAAAAAGTTATACCAGAAACTGAACTATAAATTAAACTAAACAGATTGAAGTTTCAAATATTTCACTATGATGAATACAGTAAATCAATGAGAAAAGAGAAATATTATCATATGGGGAAATATTGTTATTTTCCAATATAGAAAAAACCATTTCTACTAGATATAAATTTCTAAATGTCACTAGAGAGAGAATTCAAAGGAATTTACCAGTAGATGAAATCCAAATATGGTTAGATAGAGAAAACATTTTTGGAGAGAATTTAGAATATTGAGATATGTATAATGTTTGATGAGACGTAGGTTGAGAATAGTTATATATTAAAACTCATCATATAGATCATGATAAATGATCTTCTATGAGTCCATTAGCAAAATAAAACACATAATGTAAAGCTTATGGATATATTATTAGTCTCCTGAAACATATTATTCAGATGATGTATATATTATTGAGAAGTGATAATGGTGGATGATGTTTTACCAATGTTAACATATGGAGAAATAGTTTATAGATACTTGGAGAGAATCACATAGTCTTTCCATAGTTAATAATTCTCGCAATATTTTTTTATTAATTTAATGTTCATTACACTCACAAATACATAAGTTATTTTTATAGAAGAAAAATAATATTATTTTTTCATAAAATTTAAATGAATAAGTTTGAATCAAGAGATTTAAAATCATTGAATATGGTCATATGAATTTTCAATTCTGAGGAAAATTAGAATTTAGTGCCCACATCACCTTTTTAATTTTTGAAATATGTATGTTAGTATAAAGAGGTGTAAGATCGTTATGAAATTTTTTACTCCATTATCATAAAATGGATCTGTTGAAACTTGAACAACATGAGTGTTGAGATACGGATTAACTTTGTTTAAGAAAAAAACAACATAGATATACACCATATTGAGATACCAGATAGAGGTTCACCAAAAATAGTACACCAGACTGAGTAAAACTTATTTTAGGAATTGTAGATAAAATCATACCAAAAGGAGACTGAGTCGTACCAGAAAAAGGAATAATAAATAATGTGTAATCATATAGATAATATTAGGAGATACAAATTTTGTGTGGATTTAATTTTTTAATATTTTTATTTTAAAGTATATATGAAAACATTTTAATGTGTGGGATACTGTTTAATTTCCTGTATGAATAGAAATTGAGCACGGTTTGTGTAGGATCATTTTAAATAAATTCATTAAATAATGGATTCTAAAAACATGAATTATTTATATAATATTTTTATCCTTGAATACGAGTGATTTTCAGTTATAATTCAGAGAAGAAAAAAATATTAATGTGTTATTGGGGTAAATTTCTAGGAAAAAAATAAAATATTGTCATAGATTCAATATTCACCCCCTCATTGGTGGAAATATTCATGGGAATATCAATTAACAATGTTCATTTCATTGATTTTTCTTTATGAAATTCAGGTTGATAATTATTAAGGGATTGTTTATATGATCTTCTGAAACAATATTATAAGTAATTGTTTATAAAACATTGAAGAGTGTGGATTTCCATGATTTTAGATTATTTGTAAATTTTTTATATCATTATTCACATTACATTAATATAATAATATTTTATCATTTATTAATGAAAAAATATTTAAAAAATTTTAATGCCCCAAATTGATTCTTTTTTACAAAACTAGTACACATGGATTGGAATGCGTGGCTCTTATTTTCGTTTATGCAGGAATGTATATGCTTCCTTAAAAACATGGATGGTATTTGAGTTAGTAAGGTTTGAGACATGATTGGCTAGATAGTGGAATAATTCAGACATGGTACCTCGAGATAGTTGTTTTCAAATTTTGTACATGGGTTACTCTTGGATAATGTACATGTTATTTTTTCTTATTTTTTCAGTTATTTATCACTTTTCTAATGTTTCAATCCATTAATTTTTTACTTCATAAACATATGTATATTATATGTCACGTTGGACATTTTATATTTTTTTAGAAAAATGGATTCATATATTTTAATTATGGTCCAGGTTTTTTTATCATCTTATGGCTATCATGAATTCCATTTAGTTATTATTGCAGATCATATAGAAATTTAGATAGAATGATTATCTGTTATGGTTCATGAAAAATTGAAATCATTTCAATGGTTTTTCCAAAACATTTCATGTATTGGTATGATTATTATTTTGGATATTACAATGTCAGGGATTATTTTGCAGTTTATGAGTGATTCATTTGCTATATCTCCTCGTGATATACATCAGGTTTCCATATGAAATTTGAAAATGTGTATTCTTTATTGGGGTTTGATCTATTATATGATTTTTAATAACATATCCTTATTAAAACGGTGATATCCACCTTACAATATGGTATCATTAATTAGATAATATTTTACCATACTACCCAAATTACTTCCTTTTATTCTCCCAGAGCGTATTGTTTATGATTTTTTGCATGGAATCCCACTAAGTGATTAGCACTTTGTGGATGATATTGTAATGTATGTTCAGGTAGTGAAAAAATATGTATCCCTTTATCAAACATAGCATTGGGATGTTTAAGTATCATTTGGAAGAAACAATTATTATAACCAAGAACTCATTATATTGATTCATACATCATTTTAGTTGAAGATTCACCATAGATAATCGGGTGAATATTTGCACAAGACTAATCATATATTTGAATAAATAGATAATATATAAACTATTTATATTATGTGCGATGAATTCAATGTTAATGTACCATGTAATATGTGTGGTATAGTGGGGGATAATGTCAAACAGCCATAGGGATATGAATTTCAAGATTTCGAGACTATCTTCTTTCCTTAGTTAATCCTTGAATCAATTACTATGGTGAATACTATTATTTTTCTATCCATTCAAAAATGTTTTCAGTTTATGATATAATATTCATATTAATTTTTTTCATTGGTTATATTTTCTCATAGGGTTCTATTAAATGGAAATATTAGGGCTTTGATATTACATATGGGATATCAAATATACAATCATTCTATGTAATTCATGCATAAGTTTTTAATTTTTAGAGAGTTAGTAGTTTGTGAATAATTGGAAAAATACTCTAGTGGAAAAGTTATTTTTGGTATAAAATACAATTCTACATAGTTTTATATGTATTTCCGGACGTAAAAATAATATGACGTAGAATAAGAATCAATTGTGTTCTAATGGTTATTTTCACCAGTAGGATTCCTCGACACCATTATTAATACCAACAATGTTTACACTAACATGATATCGGGGTGAAAATATGGTCGCTATGGTTTTTTTCTACATGTCTGATGAACTAAAATTCTCATGGTTATTGTTTACAATTTTAAAAGTTGTCACAGGATTCATATTCATACAATTATTGATCTAAGTTATCATATAAAAAAGTATAACTAACCTTGTTTTAATTTTATATATCTTTTGAGATCTGACCACCAACCTATATATTTACGAATATTCACAATGTATAGATGATTTTAGTGGTAGTTACACTAGGCCTAATGACTATGAGATATATGATCCTAATTGAATCACCTATAAAAGTTTTTTATCTAATACATGTACCTCTCAGTCCTTTATATTTCTCAATTTTTGGATATTTTAAAATTTCCAATGGAACTCGAACCATTTTTTATGGTGCTAGTGATTCCTATACAAAGGTTATAATACCATGTTATTTGTGGCCCATAATATTTATTATTGAAATTAAATTTTGTGTTAATTTAGAATTATGTTGTTCCCTACCCATATATCATTTATTTTATCATTGGGATTCACTGATTGGTTTCCAATCAAGACAATTCTGATTACTATCATACGAGGTTATACTTTAGTTCCCCTTATAGAAGATACCTAATGTTTCATGGTTAATCTGATCCACAATACACCCAAGGGTAAATTCCTCATATAAAAATAGGGAATTTTATATCAACAATTACAGATGAGTTTATAAATTATATCTCATTGGGTATTAGGGATATTTCTTGTGTAATTCCATTTTACAACACTGGTATTCCTCTGGAATGAGAGGTTGAGTGTTCATTAGATCAAGATCGATGATCTAATCTGATATCTATTCAATTCTATCATATAAAATCAGAAATCCTTAAGTAGTAGAATATTATATTTTATGATTCAATGGAGAAGGGTTTTAATAATCTTACTATTTTTCAATGGACAACTCCATCACTTTTTTCCTATGAAATCTATTGAACTATTTATCTTTTTTTTGATTATGGGATTCATAATCATATAGTGATTCAGAATATATATCCACTTTTGGATGTTGATGACCCATTTTTTTAGTTAATTTGGATAATGTGTTTCTTGATCATTGAAATATTTTTTTGTTATCATTTACTTATAATTTTGTATTTAGACTTCCTTATAACCTCTCTTAGTTATATTCATGGCCACATTTAATTTATTGTGATACTGTTTTTTCAAACTAAATCATTTTTAGTTTTTATAATCATTAAGAAGAAGATATTACACCACTTTTTTGAGACTACTATTCTTTTATTTTTGGATTATACATTATTTCATTCAAAATATTAGAATGAGCATGTGAACCATCAAGAAAATATGTGAATTTACAAACCCCAATATCATGATATGTTATCAAAATGGGACAGTAAGATTTGAGATTTGATGGTTTAGGACATGGGGTTTCTAAACATGGCATCTTAATTGACCTAAAAATAGTTATGGAAAAATATTAATTTTATTAGGGACACAATTTCATTGAGATATGAAAAATATTTGGTGTATCTATTTATGACCAGTGATTTGGGAAGCACTTCAGAAAAATGGCATCATCCTTCATATTTCTTACTGTGAATGGGTTTAATTTCTTTTGGGACACAAAATGGAGGACATTCATTATATATTTTAAATGATTTCAGACCCCAACTCATATCATGGTATTACAAGAAGATGGCTAGTGATATGTGAATTTCTATAATACATTAGGTTGAAATATTTGATGTGTTATTATGAGAGGAAATAATGTAGTGTGATAAATCTCTAATTTGATTCATAGAATTTAAAATAACTATCATACTCATGATCTATAACTAATTTTAGTAATTTATGTTCACGTGTGGTTTTGACACATTATTTTTTGGTAGAGGTTCATTGTATATTATTATAATAAGATATTGGGATTCATCGTATATTATAAATGCTTGATGAACCTCAAGATGATATTGTGGGAGGATTGGAAATATTTTATTCTATAAAGTGTTCAATTGAAATCATCTCCTGATTTTATTATTCTACAGCTAATGTTGGATGATGGGTTTTGGGAAATCATATAATCAATATATGGCGAGGTGACCATTAAATGTTTTTCTCTTTTTTTAATGCCTTCATTGTTTCAAGAGTCCATCCATTAACTATGACCTATTAGAAACTATATGATGATGAATTATAATAGTTCCTAAAGTCATATTCGCCCGGACAGTAAAATTTTTTATTAGGGCATGAGGAACTGATTTTTGTGAATGGGAAGTATATTTGAAATATCTAAATTTGTGTCCCTTTGTTATAATTTCAAACAATTTAAGGATCCACAAAAAAACCATGTCATTATTCATTTTCATTATTCATGTTCTTTTTTGTAAAGGGGATGTAATATATAATGATTTTATCTAAATATTTATATATAATACTTGATGGAATAAGTATATAAAGGTTGTGATTTATCGACATATTAAATAATCTCACTTTCTTTCAATTTGGAATGGAAAAAAATATAAGGATTTTGGAAAATTGTACATGTAGAAGTAAATGATGATAGAGAGGGGTTTTTTACTATTATAATATATATGGATATTTAGATTACTTACCAATTCTAGATGCGTCTCTACATGGTGATGGAGACTTATTTCAGATTGAGTTCGATATATTATACATTAAAAAATGGCTAGATGATGTGTACAATTCTGGTCAAATATGATATTCATTATTATTTACTTTTGTATTTTTATAAATCATAAAATCATCATTTGGGACTACATAAGTATTTTATGAACCATAGTTACAAGTCACCTATAGGACATTTCATTTTGATTCCCTATATGGATTCACTTTTAAATGACCTCATTATAAATATGAGGATATTTAAGTATACCTTATTGTACCTAGCACAGTCCAAGAGATTTCATTATTGATTCATCTTATAAACCATTTTTTGGAGTCAAAAAATAGTTGACATAAGACTTTTATGGATAATTGGACTTATCCATTAAAATTATCAGTTTAAAAATATGGTTTCTTGAATGATTCACCATTTTTGTGTCACCATCGGCTTCACAATCTTCATATCTTTCCACCACAATATGTTGGACCATTTTAAAAAAATTGATTTGATAGGGAATTTGGACTATCATTTGTCATTACAATAATATTTCTCTTATATTAATTATGTATTCTACATATCAGAGTTAATGAAATTTGATCCAGATCCTTCTCTTGTCATGACATGAGAGGGGATTTCTCTAGATTCAATATTTTTTTCCGGTTGATGAACTAGTGAATATTTTTCATTAATGAGATAAATTTCATCATGGAATATTATTTCATAGATCCAAGTGTTATGGTGGCATGAAATCATTTTTCATATGATGTAGGAGGAGGAATCACTAATGAGGGAGTAATAAACTCAACATTTTTTTATCAGCATTTGTGAGATGACATTTTGGGAGAATAATGTTAGGTAGTGGTGGAAAAATCACATCCTAATGACACTTGTAGTTAGGTATATATGTTATTAACTATATTTTAATTCTCAATTATCATAAGATTTTTTGGGAGAAATTATAATGTTTTTAGAGTTTTCATTGATAGATCATGGTTTATTCATGGATATAGAAAACTATATCGGTTATCCTAGGAAACTATGAAAATGATTTTTCAGTATGAGAGGAGTGAGTACTGTGGGAACAATATTAGTAAGAATCATGAATACTAATATTAATTTCAAATAACTTTTTTGTTTACCCGAACCAAATAAACATAGAATAATATAGAATGGAATAAATACACAAAGTGTGGGAATTATTTTCCCTTCAAAAAATGTAAGAGAATGAATTTGAACACATATCACATAAACATTATATGGTAATTCAATCACATTAACTTCATAAATACATGGTAATGAATCATTTGTAGGGAATTATTGGTATTTGATAATGAAAATCTTCTTCGACACACCCCCTTCTTCTTGCAATGTTATCCTGAAAAGAATTGGTAATCATTCAATGTATACCATATGAGTTACATCAAATTATGCAACATTAAAATAATTGGATTCTAGATAATTATCCACAATTACATATAAAATAATGTAAAAGACACTCGAAATAATAAGGTAATGTAAAATTATTTTGATCTTCCTATGACAAGGACATGTGAGTCAAAAGACCTTGGGAATCCCCCTGGGAAATGTATACCTTATAACACAAAATGATGTTCATATGTAACCTTAATCATGGAAATGACTTGGTGATAATGCATAAAAAAAATGATTCCACAATTTCTCCAAAAAAACATATGGTTGTGTCTGTGGAAATTCTCATGCATCACCACGAGATACGTCATTAATCTAACAACACCTCATAAACAATGTGACCTACTTTCATCACTTACTCTCACGCGAATTCATTAAACTTTTATCCATAGAAAATAATGAATGAAATAAAGATGATAAATGTATAAGCCTCTTATGAGGGGATTATAATCTAATGATTTTGTGAAATGGGTCATATGACAATGGTGATCACCATCGATTATGTGAGGCCCCCTTTGAAATGAAAACATGATCTCGTGAGGGCCCTTAGACATGTCACCCTTATCCCGTAGAAAACAGACTCGAATGAATTATTTGTCTTGCAGAAGACCCCTACCATTCATTCATAATCATGTGAATTGAATTCCATATTTATCAAAATCACATGAAGAATCATAAAGATGTCGGTCTATCCTTCTCGGGGCTCTTTGAAATTTAATCCCGGTTTGGAAAGATCCCATCGAATGGCTAGGGTCTAATAAACATGTTGATGGTGGGTCATTCCCAAGGGCTCTATAATCATGTAAATCTATGTATGACCCACAGTTGTATCTAGAGATCATATGATCACACTTATCAAATAGACCAATCCAGGGATCATAATTTCTATCCACCAAATATATTTAGTGGAATGACCTAAGAGATCATGTATTGTGAATATTCACTTCATGTGATTGCTCTTTTGATCATGTGATGGACTTATAGAGTGTCATCATGTTTATGTAAATAAGGTGAAACAAGTTTTAATGGCTATTAATTAACCTAAAATAATATAAATATTGAGAAAACATGAGAATACTATATTATAAATGATGTAATAATGACTGAAAAATTTGAGATTTTTCAGAGAATATGGATATTCAACTCTCGATGGTTTTCAAATGAATTACAAACATTATGTGACAACAACATGACATGCCAACCATGTCATGTAAAACACTATAAACATTACATTTAGATCATTTGATGTCCCATGGACAAGTAAAATACGTCATCAAATCACCTTTGGATATTCCACCCATATCTTTTGATTTCCACCCGTCGTTCCATCTAAATATTGCGATGTCTTACAAAATTGTCACACATGATATGAATTAAAACCGAGGAATTTCAGATTTTTTTTGTGATTTTATCTATAAATATTATCAAAAACAAGTTATTCACTATATACATATCATTTAATAATACTATTTTATATGTAAATGTTGTCTAGATCATTCTTGTACCCACCGGACGTGTTACTTGGGTCATATAGTGACCTCTAATCATGTAAGGACCAAAACCATATTGTCCATGTCATGTGCTTTATTTTATTACATAGTAATATAATCTAGTATTTTTTCTCCTAGTGTGATTAGTAGTTTTGTATCATTGTAAAACAGTATATATAAATATGATTGGCACTACTACTAGAATAAAGATACAACATATCATCTTCTATCGAATAAATCATAATATATGATATTATCCATAAAATTAATTAATAATATAAATATTCACAACCAGGGGAACATAAATCATGAAAAATGTGTTATCTTTGATTCTCAGTAAGGGATATCATAAAACTAATGTAATTATATACATAAACACTAGGTATGATAATTAACTAAAAATTCAAGCCTTAAAAATTAAACATGATCATTATATGGAAGGAATAAAAACATTTTAAATAATTCCATAAAACATAATAATGGATATTCCACTATTAAAATAATCAGATGAAATATAAATCTATAGTTTCATAATGATGGAATTCATAATGTCAGGTATCATAATCATTTGGTCAAGGCCATTTTCAAATACCACACATAAACGGGTAAATACCCAAACCTGATCATCTCCCAACACCTACAGATTCATTGAGTGGATATATTGGTCCCTAAATATCATGTAATAATTCCAATTCATTACACATATGAATGGGTTAAAAATAAAAAAATATATTCATATTTATACAAACATATGAAATATAATTAACATTCTCCAAACATTATATGTAAAAACTAACCATTCTGATTAAGTTGGTGAATGGTATAACGATAGAATATCAACATTCAAACTAATCATCAAACATTTAATAAAATATTGTTTATGATATCCTAAAAATTTCATCACATCTATGAATAATAATCGAAATGAGTGTTGAAATAGGTGAAAATAATCGTATAAAATCATCTAGTAATTCTTGAGATAAGTTATCTTTTACTTTCAGAAGAAGTGTGCTTTTGGAAAATTTCTTTTTTAATTCTATAATAGAATTAATATATTTTTTAATAATAAAATTATTTACTATATAAGAAATTTTTCTATAAAAATATATTATATTGTGATCTTGAAAATAAGTATGAATTTGATAAATTATCCTAAATTGGGCTTGTATTTCTGGAATATTGTTTGAAATAACCTTATAAAATATGTAACTCCCCATAAAATAAAGAAGAATTATATATGGTGCACATATATACAATATTGGAAAAGAATTTATGATTAGTAAATAATTATACATATGTATTACTTTGGGGTAGGGAGAGAATAAGAGTAACCTGAATGAAAATGGTTGTCAAGGTTGAAAACCCTTACCATATGTCCAAGCATGTTATGTAGTTGAACCTATCTTCTTGAAAAATAAAATTTACCCAATTAATTAATTAATTAGAAAACATCGGAATATTTATTTTATTATAGTCTTATGATTTTCATTATGGTAATTATTGATATAATATATGATTGAATTCTATAGTTCCGGATTGTTCGTTTCCTTGATTTTCATAATCAATTCTCTTGTTTAAAACTAAAAGTGTTCATGTGGAATTGATATAATTCCCAATAAATTGTTTTTATATAATACTAATGAAAATATAAAAGCTTAAATCATCATATAATTAATTTTTATATTTTATAAGGATGTGTTATTTTGTGAATATTTAAAGAGAATAATTTATATTATTTTGATAATATTTTGAATATTGAAAAATAGTTTTTTTGTATGTATTGATATTATATATATACTTGTTCCAAAAAATTAAATATGTTATAATAAATATATTATATATTGTTGAAACCATAAAAATAGATTCATGACCACAATTGAAGGCGATAAAAGAAATTAAAAACATGACTTCCATGAATGTGATGAATTTACACTTCTTGAATGGTGTTTTTATTTCTAGTATAAAAGAATGGTAAAATAGATATGATGATGAGGTATTCCCGTAGAATAGAAAATTAGCGTAAAGTTTTGGTACAAGCATTAACTTTTCCTTTGGATGAGTGGAGATGAAGATTGAAATGAAAACATATGAACATGAAAAGAAAACCGAATAAAAGAAATGAGGAATTCACCTCTTTAATATATCTTCTTTGAGAGCATCTTTAAGGGATATGTTTTGGTATTTTAATTATACAAAGAGATCTTGGATGTGGGAGAGAGGATTAGGGGGAGATTTTATAATAATTTGGACTTGGAAAAAGGCTTGAGAGGTGTGAGGAGAAGGGGTAAAGAGGGCTGGTATTTATTGTAGAGGAGAGGAGGGGTTTCCCATTATATTAATCATTAGATTAATATTTTTCCTCATGAATATGAATAATTGTGATTATTGGGACCAAAAATAGTAAATACAGACTTTTAATCCAAACTAATTGATATTTAAATAATATTTGACCTAAGCATGATTCATAAATATAGTTATTTATCAATTATTATAAATTAACGTATTTTAAAAATCACCAAAATTTTTATATATTATTATAAAAGACCCAAATATCCACATGCAAAATATTTTATCATGTAGAATTCAATATTTAACTCCATGTTTATAAGAAAAATTAATTAAATTAATTTAAATTTTTAATTAAAATAAATAATTACATGATTAATACATATTTTAAATTTAAAACTGATTTTATAATTATTGAAAAAAATAAACAATGGTCTCATAAAAATGTACTTAAATCAAAGTAAAAAATTATTTTTTTACTAAAACATTTTATTAAAATAATTTTTATTTAAAAAATATATTAATTAAAAATTTTAATTAAATATTTATTTCTCACCAAAACATCAACAATTAATTATTAATTTTTAAAATAATCACACTTATTTATAAGGTTCCAAAATTTTATTTTTGCATACATGGTTAAGGTTTAAATTTATAAGGGTTCATTACAATTCATAATGGTATGTTAATATTCACAAAAAATTGTATGTTTTCCTATCAGAATCTAAATATATAATTGATCGCAACCATTTATATTTGTATTTAAAAATTAAAATCGTAGAAGTAGAAAAATTATGTTTAGTGGCTATGTTATAACAAATTCTTATAATATTTTTAATTTCACCGTGTCTTAGTGTTAAATTAATTTATTTGAAATACATTGGCATGTTGCAAAACATTTCATCGTTGATCATATTCGGTCCTCAAAACATGACATTTGTATCATCCAATGTCCTTTAGTCAAGTAAATTGAATGATGATATTTTATTTCTACATGTCCCTTTGGGGACTAGGACATGAATGGACATCCACATATACGTCATATAGACACCCTAGATATCTCAGGACGACAATCTGGATATGTCAAGCTTGCAATGAATTCATATCACGAAGGGAACCCCTGACATGATAATCTGGTGTAGTTGATATATTTGGGTACAATACCTAAATAAAAACATGATATCCAATTCATGTCCAAAGGGGATAAGTATGAAGCCTTCAGAATGCTAAATCTCTAATAGAAATTATCTTCTGTGTAGTCCCCTCCATTTATCTAGAATTTTAAAAATCTAGACCCAATCAATCTTATGGGCTAATCATCCATCATAATCCATCCCCATATTTATAATCCATCTTATCTATATTTACTCTTATTAATTTCATAAAAAATATATATTGTATTCCTTCCAATTTCTAGATCTATATGTCAAATTTTCCATAAAGTCCTCTACAATTCATAGGACCAACATCTATATGCATAGATATTGGTTATATAATTCCTCTTATTTCAGACATCATGGTTCATTGAAGATTTACCTGCTTCAATGGTCATCTCACTTGAATAATTTACCCCAATAATCTATTTAATCATTGATTGGTAATACCCACATAGTGGCATGATTTGAGTACCTCTATCTAAGGGAATCCACATAGGGGTATGTCTCTAGGGCATGATCTAACTATGATGAATATACTTCATGACACAACCAAGATACATATGATTCGGTCTAGAGTTTCAATATCAACACCCATTCCCTATGTTCCCTTATATAAATCCATTCAACAATATTTTAAACATCACAGGATTAGAAAACTATTTGAATTTGTATTACTATTTTAAACAGGATACATAAGACACTTCTTAAGGGATCAATCCCATCCTAGGGATATAAAGAGCCTCCTTAGATGGATTTAGACTCAAGAGAACCTATTTATATGGATTCAATGAATGATTCGCCACCTATTAAATTGAAAAATATGAATATCCTTGGATACATATAGATGAAATCATTAATTGTCCCCCTCGTATGCATAGAATCATTCAACAATTGAAATTTTTTTAAGGGTAACCACTCCACTATTATTATTAGTATGAAATTCATGAACATATAATAAATATATAATACCGACTCAGAGAAGGAAATAGATCCCCTTAAAAGAATGTAATGAGCACGCACAAATATCCTCTCGAACAATGTGATCTCCCAAATTATGTTGGGTGGGAAACCCTGATTCACCATCTTCATTTTGAATGTTTTTTCATACTCAGTTATGGATAGTGGAACCATTTGGTATTTCAATTAATGGAAATCTTGGTGAACCTTATGTGAAAGATTTTTTTTAAAAAATCATCCCACTAAAAATCAATAATCATTCATTTTCAAATACTATCTTCACCGCAATTAGGAAATTGTTAATCCAGCATGAATCTCTCATATAATAAAAATGACCAGCTTTCCAAATCAGACCAGTGTACTACTGAAATATGTCCACCACACTGTTCCATGTTTATGAAAGATGAATGGACTGAATGGATATAAGAAAATAATTTTTGTACCTATGCATATATGGTTTACCATGTATCATTACTGAATTAATAGATTGATCGGTGACATTGTCTATTGTTATCTTCATTAAGTTAGATATGACTCTCCAAAATAATAATTGAATTCAGATCATATCTTCATTTTAAACCTGCTTTAGAAACTATTTTATGACTACAACCCATATGGGTCCAATAATGAACTCACACACCCAACACATTTAGTTATATGTGAAAAATGAACTAGTCTGGGAATACCAAAAACTCTTTATAGTATAATCCATTGGAGATTCAATAAAGGGTCTCTAGACTATGAAAATGGTGTGTTCAAATTGTTTAAATAATTATTCATTGAAATAGATGGTTCTGGATTCTATATACAATCGCCTTAAATGGTTATCATTGGTGCATCACAATAACTACATTTATTATCTAATGAAGCTGGAATAACGATCCATATTTGGAACGATTCTAGCTTAGGATCCACTGAGGAAGGAAATTGTCAGTTTCCATCATCTGCATAATCCAACTTGTTCCCCTCAGTCACCTGGGGAGGGTAACATATAATAAATTTCCACCTCTAATACTCATGCATGATATCCCACGATGGTTAATTAGGAGAATAAATATATGGATAACATGGAGTGTTCTCATATCCCCACTTCTACTAACTAATAATGATAAAATAACTAGGTGGTAAGTAGAATCCATGATCATATTCCCAAACACATGGAGTAATTCTATAGGCATGTTCAAGCGACATGAATGGGGATGTTGTAACGCCCCGACCCCAGCTACCCAGAGTCGGAGCATTACTTCGTAACATTGGCATGATCACAAAAGATCATGTATCGAAAGTCCGATTAGTTTAGTACCCATGGAAACACTAGGTACATTCGTAAACATTACATTACGTCATAAAGTGAAAAACTAATAACAAAGTCTTCATATTCCACACTCATATCCTCTTCTGACCATCCCTGCATGTCATTCCTAAAATAATTCTTCACATCCTGGAAAATATTAAAACATTGAAAGGGGTGAGCTCAGATGCTCAGTAAGGATAACAATAATGCAGAAGCATTCATAAATAAACATTAACATTTAAGGCAATGTATAACTAAAACAAAATCCTTTTAAACATGAACATCACCATAATATGGAAAAAATAAAATTAAATAATTCCATTTACTTACTCACATGGATATTCTACTAGTCGAATAATCACATGCAATATCAATAACCACTTTCATAATGAGGGAATGTATAATGCTAGACATTCTGAAACATTTTGTCAAGGCCTCGGCCAAGACATCTAAAATGATTAAGGCCTCGGCCAAAACCATAAATCAAATTGGGAAAGGGCCTCGACCAATTCCACGTCTAGTTGTCTCATGAGACCTACCGATGCATCGAGGAGCTATAGCGGGCTCCACCCGTCACTTATTAAGTCCAATACCTTCCTCATATGAATAGGTTTAAACATATCATAAACCATAACATTCTCTTATCACATAAAACATGCATAAAGGAAACATAAAATTTCCACATTTCAATCACAAGATATCAATACAGCACATTGATATAATAAAAACTCTTTCAAAACCATTTTCAATACCAAAATAAAAGAAAGTTAAAACTTTGTATTTATTTTTAATTAAAAAAATTATGGCTTGTAGAGGAAGCCAAAAATCAAATAATGGTCACGGCGGCGGAGAAGTCGTTGTCGCCGCATAAGTACGGAAAGAAAAACATTCCCTTTTGTCGTTTAGAAAAACGCTTCGTATAAAAAAATATTCCTTTTGAATAAACGTAAAATTCAAAGGGGTTTATACACCGTATAAAAGAAAGTTGGGTATAAAACCAAATATGCCTCAATGAAAGGGGATTGAGACGAAGTCCTTAAAAAGATCATTTTTTTAAATAAAGTACATCTATAATATGTATTCACTGTAAGTACACATAAATAATGTAAAAATACAAGATAGGACATAATAATATCATGACATAATTTGAAAGTAGGAGATTAACCCAAAGAATAGAAATTGGGTTAAGACGTTCCCTTACCTCATGTCTGACTTGACTCAACCGTTCTTTAACCTCCTGAATAATAAACTAGAGTTAATATATACCTTATTAAGAACCATTTTCAATTTCATTATCCTTTTTATATCACTTATTACAATGATATGAACATTATGGAATTATTTAAGTTAATAACGGTCGTTTTGTCGATCTTTGGTACTTGAGTCAACAATAAACATCTTATAATTACAAGTTGTTCATGTGGTGAAATATCCATTATATCCAGAATTATATTCATTATGTAGATATCATATATATCATATATATCTAGTATATACATTCATTCATAATATTACGTAACATTTAGATGTAAGAAATGAAATGCACCGTTCATGGAGACGGTAAGCCGTACGTACGCATGAACGCTACTTTCATTTCTATTTCATATTTAATGGAATGAAATCATAATTATATAAAGGTATAATATAGTTCTAGTATAATATCATATATAATATCCTTTACTCCATACTTTATACATCCCACATATGGCATTAACGATTCACATCACTTTGAGGGAGCGGTAGTCCGCACTTCCTAAAATGAAATTATCGCGTTTACCCTTAATGGAAATAATAAAGTATGCCATAAATGAGAAATACAGAAGAATAAGTAAAACATAAACATGTTATATATCATATATAAATATAGATACATCTTAATGGCCACCTTTGAAAGTGTTATATGAGTGTTGAACAATCATCATTTCGTGAGGCAGAAATTCGCCATCCACAGAAACCGTATGTTCTTTAACCATTAGATGTAGGTGTGTGTAAGTGTAGCTAGAATAATTATTATAACAACATCCAAGTATATTTATTATACTGTTGTTGTTACAAAAGAAATGAATAAAAAGAGTTTAGGGGGTTGGAGAAGATAAATAAAACAAAACAACATTAGAGAAGACATTACCTCAAAATCGGGTAACTCTTTTTGATTTGATCCAAAGGCTTCCTTGGGAAGAGTTATTCCCAATGTTAGGCTTCTAGAAGTAAGATAGGAAAGTTGGGAGAGTATTTTGGCAGAGTTTGGCTGAGCCAAATGGCTTGAAAGTGTGAATGAGGTTGTAGAGGTGGGGGCCTTTTATAAGAGGAGAGGAGGGGCACTCTTGGAATGTAAGGAAATTTTACATTATTATACAATGATTTTAGGATTCTAAAGGCCCCAAACTTATATAATTCGTGGCTAAGGTGATACGGGTTCTAAATATACCCATACAATAGTCTTTGGACAAATGTCAGCCTTGGATTGTACATTATCTTTTCATTTTATTAAAATAGTTAAATAATGAGGTCATCGCTGCATCATAATGATGTCATAAATAAATTAATTTATATAATGTCTAAAAAATATAAAAAGATACTATGATGTAGGAAATCTTTTTATCTTTATAATTAATATTTATAGTCAAAATTTGAACTTGTTTATCCCCACTTAAAAACTTTTTTAGTAAAACAACTCATGTTTGTGTCAATTTAATTTTAACATTAAATAAATATATATTAATGTCATTTTCCAACCAAAGTTGCTCCATGGGGTCCCCAAGTTGACCCATGAGTTTTCTTTGTCGGCCATGACTCATACAATAGGATTAGTACAAGTGTCAAGCTCATCTCATATTATTAAAACATTATTTTTACCTTAAACTATAGTAATTACCTCTAATCGCGATTAAGAACTTAAAAGTTACTATTCACCAAAAAAATATTTTAATCTCATTGAACCACATTTTACTTCTTAATGACAACCATGTATTTCATATTTTTAAAACTCAAATCATAGAAGTGGTAATATATCATTTAAACGAAAAATCAGTTATTTAACTATCACTTAGTGGTTTCACTATTCATCAAAAATTGATGTTTTTCAGAACAATGCCAAAATCTCACCCTAAGCTATAATTGATATTCCGAATTAAAAAATGATCTCTATTTTACAAAATTACAAACATATAAGTTTCATTAATTAATTTTATAATTAATTCCCGTTGTCACAACAAATAGCGTGTTTTTAAGAAACAATTTATATGGAAAGATTGGCAATTGTTTATGTCCAATTTCAATGTTAAATTAATTATAATGAACACTATTGGATAAAATGGTAAAAATATATTCTAATTATACTTTAAAACCACTCAATAGTATAATTTATCACTATAAATTATTTTGATTAAAAATTTTGTTTTTAAGTATTTTTCACTATTCATAAAAAATGGATGTTCTCAGAAAAATACCAAAAATTCAACATAGGATAATTTCGATATTCCGAATCCAAAAATGAAGTCCATTTTAAAATATAAAATTTCTATAATTTTAAAAATTGGTTATTACTATTCATAACGGCTACTTTGATTAGTCGCAGAGTTTTAGAACTCAAAGTTGCGTACAATGCAAGCCATTGCATTATTGAATGAGAAGCGTATCATGGAAGCTCGGGGTGTTACATTCACCCCTCCTTCAATAAATTGCGTCCTCGCAATTTGATATTTTTCTTTGAAAATAAAATGTTGAAAATGGAAAATACCTTTGTGGAAAACCCACATCGGAAATAAGGTTAATAAAATTTAGCCTTAATAAGAGGGAAAAGGAAATAAGAAAGTCACCACCAAATTTTGATCTCGATAAGGAGAACACTGGAGGAAATTAGAGACGTATAATTTGGGGGAAAACATAAATATATGTAGGGAGTGATTGTGGTCATCAATCACAATCAACTGTCAAATTGAGGTCCTCAAAGCCTTCAATCTATGTTGATTTAAAATACCATCAGTTCAACAAGACATAAGGTATTAGGATAACACATTTTTTTGTTTTAATATCCCTTTACTAAAGTTTAAGAATTAATTTATTCATTGAATAAGAGATAGGTATATATATATTTATGCTTGACAATTAGAGTTTCAACCTTCAACTCATCTTTCACTCAAAAAGATAATAGAAATCAAAAATATTATACATATCCTAATTGTATAAGGTTCCAAATGTTAACACATACCATTTAGATTAGTAAAATTATATTTTAGTAACCAGGGACTTCCTATAGGCTAGTGGTAGGAAATAAAGGCTTGTCATACTATGGTTGTGGGTTCGATTCCTGCAGCTTTGTCCGACGCGACGGGTTATTCCCCACCCTGCAGGTTGTCCTTTTCCTAAAACTATAGTATTATAATATTCAAAAATAATCTTCATAAATTTTTTAACCTTAAAAAATAATATCCAAAGATCAACTTAATCCACTCCAACCATTATAGTTATCCAAAATACCTCTATCCAGACTTTCTCTAAAAGGTCTCTTAATTCCAAAATCACTTTATCAGATTCCCCAAACAAAGTAAAGTTTCTCTTATTGTCACATACTAAATATATAATTACCTTCATCATATTAAAACCTTACTGAAATCAACAAGTACTGCAGTACAATACTTATATATATATCACATTATTCTAATAACCAGAATATAATCCATGAGTCCAAAAAACACCAATACATTGGTTATTCTGCTTCAACTGTAGTAACAGCATAAGATTTTCCTTGATCCCTTGGCCTTTCCTGAGGCAAGTTTCCCTGAAACATAGGAAATTCATTTTCATAATGCCCCAATTCCCTACAATTGTAGCATTCAACATTGATATCCTCTTTCTTTCCCTTGCAATCACGTGCCTGGTGACCTTTTTCCCCACATTTATAACAAACTCCCATTCCTTTTAGACAAGTACCAGGGTGATTCTTCCCACAATTATCACATAATGGAAAATAATTCTTTCCCTTTTCCCATTTAGCTGTCTCTTGTTCCACCGTTCTCTTCTTCTCTTGCTTTACTTTTTTTTCATAAGACTTAGAGAATTCCTTTTCTGTCTTGATAGAACACGAGACAATATCTTCGTATGATGAGAAGTCTTGTGAGACTAATGCTCGATGGAGAAATTGTTTTAACCCATCAAATAAACGATCAATATTACTTCTTGGGTTACGTATATAATCTGCAGCATGCCTCGCTAACCTTGTAATGTTGGCCTCATACTTTGCGACATTCTCATCCTCCTTTTGTCTCAGACTCAAAAATTGCCTTTCCATTTCTGCTCGATGGTCATGAGGAAAGTATTTTTCTAAGAAAAGATCTTTGAACTACCACCATTTCATATTCTATATTTCATCATCTTCCTTTGTGTTTTGAATCAATGACCACCATTGACCAGCATCTCCAGTGAGGCGGCAAACTGCCATGATAACCTTTTCCCTTTCACTACTCCCTAAGGCGTGGAATATTTTCTCTAAGGAGTTTATCCATTGCTCAGCTACTAATGGATTTGTACCCCCATTAAATGTTGACGGTTGTTGCCTCATGAAGCGGTCTAAAATTGATCCTCCATGTTGTGGATCATGGTGCTCCATACGAGTAAGGTTATTATTCATAACCTGAGTGAGTTGTCCCAGTATGGTAATAAGTTGATCAGCACCAGTTGTATCTCCAGATCAACAATAATTATCTTGAGCAGGAGGGCAATCCCTACATGGAGTGCATGCATTGATACTGTTTCCATTCCTTCCACTAGGCGCCATTTATAAGCAATGGCATAAACTAGATTAGTTTATGAATTAAAATACATATTTCCATATTTGTAAAACACATTACATAAATTGAACTATTTATGGATATAATTCATAATCATAAAAAGAAATTTTTTCTCTGATAAACTATATACTCATAACCCTTCATAGTGTTTGGTAAAGAAAATGAGAGTTATCCTAAGCATATCCCCCGGGAGTGTCGTAACCAAGAGTGCAACAAGGCCCGTTGTCGTGCACCAGTTCCCGTTCGAGTCTAGCTCAAAGCGGTGTTTTCGGGTTTTACCCCTAGGTACATCTGTGCCAGAGCCGCCTCTACCTGTTCATATCCAGACAGGGATGTATTTCTTGGAAAACTCACAAAATCTCTATAATACCAAAATTCTAGGAAGTTATTCTATACTAATCCTCAAAGTCTATCTTCGGGTTATGTTCTCTAATCAGAGTTTATCAAAATCTAGATTCCAAGGTTAGTACTAAACTGCCTCTGATACCAACTGTAATGCCCCGACCCCAGCTACCCGGAGTTGGTGCATTACTTCGTAACATTGGCATGATCACAAAAGATCAAGTCTCGAAAGACCGATTAGTTTAGTAGCCTTGGAAACACTAGGTACATTCGTAAACATTACATTATTTCATAATGTGAAAAACTAATAACAAAGTATTCATAGTCCACACCCATATCCTCTTCTGACCATCCCGACAGGTCATTCCTAAAATACTTCTTCACATCCTGGAAAATATTAAAACATTGAAATGGGTGAGCTCAGATGCTCAGTAAGGATAACAATAATGCGGAAGCTTTCATAAATTAACATTAACATTTAAGGAAATATATAACTAAAACAAAACCCTTTTAAACATGAAATTCAACATAATATGGCAAAAATAAAATTAAATAATGCCATTTACTTACTGACATGGATATTCTACTAGTCGAATAATCACATGCAATATCAATAACCACTTTCATAATGAGGGATTGTATAATTCCAGACATTCTGAAACATTTTGTCAAGGCCTCAGCCAAGACGTCTAAAATGATTAAGGCCTCGAGCAAAACCATAAATCAAATTGGGAAAGGGCCTCGGCCAATTCCACGTCTAGTTGTCTCATGAGACCTACCGATGCATCGAGGAGCTATAGGGGGCTCCACTCGTCACTTATTAAGTCCAATACATTCCTCATATGAATAGGTTTAAACATATCATAATCCATAACATAATCGTATCACATAAAACATTCATAAAGGAAACATAACATTTCCACATTTCAATCACAAGATATCAATACAACACATTGATATAATAAAAACTCTATCAAAACCATTTTCAATACCAAAATAAAATAAAGTTAAACTTTGTATTTATTTTTCATTAAAAAAATGATGGCTTGTAGAGGAAGCCGAAACTCAAATAATGGTCACGGAGGCGGAGAATTCGTTGTCTCCGCATAAGTACGGAACGAAATACATTCCCTTTTTTCATTTAGCAAAACGCTTTGTATAAAAAAGACTCCTTTTGAATAAACGTAAAAGTCAAAGGGGTTTATACACCGTATAAAAGAAAGTTGGGTATAAAACCAAATATGCCTCAATGAAAGGGGATTGAGACGAAGTCCTTAAAAATATCATTTTTTTAAATAAAGTACATATATAATATGTATTCACTATAAGTACACATAAATAATGTAAAAATACAAGATAGGACATAATAATATCATGACATAATTTGAAAGTAGGAGATTAACCCAAAGAATAGAAATTGGGTTAAGAAGTTCCCTTACCTCGTGTCTGACATGACTCAACCGTTCTTTAACCCCCTGAATAATAAACTAGAGTTAATAAATACCTTATTAAGAACCATTTTCAATTTCATTATCCTTTTATATCACTTATTACAATGATATAAACATTATGGAATTATTTAAGTTAATAACGGTCGTTTTGTCGATCTTTGGTACTTGAGTCAACAATAAACTTCTTATAATTACAAGTTGTTCATGTGGTGAAATATCCATTATATCCGAAATTATATTCATTATGTAGATATCATATATATAATATATATCCAGTATATACATTCATTCATAATATTACGTAACTATTAGAGGTAAGAAATGAAATGCACCGTTCATGGAGACGGTAAGCCGTACGTACGCATGAACGCTACTTTCATTTCTATTTCATATTTAATGGAATGAAATCATAATTATATAAATGTATAATATAGTTCCAGTATAATATCATATATAATATCATTTACTCCATACTTTATACATCCCACATATGGCATTAACGATTTACATCACTTTGAGGGGGCGGTAGTCCGCACTTCCTAAAATGAAATTATCGCGTTTACCCATAATGGAAATCATAAAGTATGCCATAAATGAGAAATACAGAAGCATAAGTAAAACATAAACATATTATATATCATATATAAATATAGTGACATCTTAATGGCCACCTTTGAAGGTGTTATATGAGTGTTGAACAATCATCATTTCGTGAGGCAGAAATTCGCCATCCACAGAAACCGTATGTTCTTTAACAATTAGATGTAGGTGTGTGTAAGTGTAGCAAGAATCCATATTATAAAAACATCCTAGTATATTGAGTATAATGGTGTTGTTACAAAAGAAATGAATAAAAAGAGTTTAGGGGGTTGGAGAAGAAAAATAAAACAAAACAACATTAGAGAAGTCATTACCTCAAAATCGGGTAACTCTTTTTGATTTGAGCCAAAGGCTTCCTTGGGAAGAGTTATGCCCAAATTGAGGCTTCTAGGAGTAATATATGGAAGTTGGGAGAGTATTTGGGCAGAGTTTGGCCGAGACAAATGGCTTGAAAGTGTGAATGAGGTGGTAGAGGTGGGGGCATTTTATAAGAGGAGAGGAGAGGCACTCTTGGAAAGTAATGAAATTTTACATTATTATACAATGATTTTCGGATTCTAAAGGTCCCACACTTATATAATTCGTGGCTAAGGTGATAAGAGTTCTCAATATACCCATCCAATAGTCTTTGGACAAGTGTAAGCCTTGGATTGTACATTATCTTTTCATTTTATTAAAATCGTTAAATAATGAGGTCATCGCTGCATCATAATGATGTCATAAATAATTTAATTTATTTAATGCCTAAAAATTATAAAAAAAATACTATGACGTATTAAATATTTTTATATTTCTAATTAATATTTATAGTCCAAATTTGGACTTGTTTAACCCCACTTGAAAACTGTTTTAGTAAAACAACTCATGTTTGTCTCAATTTAATTTTAACATTAAATAAATATATATTAATGACATTTTCCAACCAAAGTGGCTCCATGGGGTCCCCAAGATGACCCATGGGTTGTCTTGGTTGGCCATGACTCATCCAATAGGAGTAGGACAAGTTTCAAGCTCATCTCATATTATTAAAACTTTATTTTTACCTTAAACTACACTAATTACCTCTAATCGCGATTAAGAACTTAAAAGTTACTATTCACCAAAAAAAATCTTTTAATCTCATTGAACCACATTTTACATCTTAATGAAAACCATGTATGTCGGATTTTTGAAAATAAAATCACAGAAGTGGTAATATTTCATTTAAACGAAAAATCAGTTATTTAACTACGACTTAGTGGTTTCACTATTCATCAAAAATTGAAGTTTTTCAGAACAATGCCAAAATTTCACCCTAAGCTATAATTGATATTCCGAATTCAAAAATGATATCTATTTTAAAAAATTCCAAACATATACATTGCATTAATTAATTTTATAATTATTTCCCGCTGTCACAACAAATAGCGTGTTTTTAAAAAACAATTTATATCAAAAGATTGGCAATTGTTTATGTCCAATTTCAATGTTAAATTAATTCTAATGAACACTATTGGATAAAACGGTAAAAATATATTCTAATTATAAATTAAAACCACTCAATAGTATAATTTATCACTATAAATTATTTTGATTTAAAAAGTTGTTTTTAAGTATTTTTCACTATTCATAAAAAATGGAAGTTCTCAGAAAAATACCAAAAATTCAACATAGGATAATTTCGATATTCCGAATCCAAAAATGAAGTCCATTTTAAAATATAAAATTTCTATAATTTTAAAAAGTGGTTATTACTATTCATAACGGTGACTTTGATTAGTCGCGATGTTTTAGAACTCGAAGTTGCGTACAATGCAAGCTATTGCATTATTGAATGAGAAGCGTATCATGGAAGCTTGGGGCGTTACAGATGTCATGTGTCCATACCCCTAGTAATAAAACCCATTGATGTATTTTGGTAGGAAAATGCATAAAGTAGTCGGATAATTTCCAATCATCAGTTGAATATATCTCTCAGAATATAATGGGGATAGAAAATGTTAATGCCTAAATTCCTATGGAAACATTGATTAAATGTAACTACATTCTTGTGGTAGCAGAAATACTCATCCAGAATAGTCAGAAATATTAATGAAATTGAGATAGGAATTTCTTCTAATACTTACTACTGGGGAATCACAACCCACTGATTATCAAGAACAAGTATATTATAGAGAGAAATCCCAATTAAATATTCATATTTAGGAGGATTTCATTCATATCTTACTAATGTATGGGATACTATACTGGGATCATTTCCTTGTTATAAACAGGGCACGCAGAGTGAGATTAGAAAATGACTCAAGATAGGCATGCATTTCTTTAAAATAAATGAACATCATCATTCTCCAAATGTTACACTCAATGAAAATATACCCACTCCAAATGGGTCCCATTTGAAAAGATCCACACATGACTTGGAGGAGGCTTCTATTCCTTTTGGTGCACCTCATGGAATATTCCACTAGCTCATGGATTCCCTGCTCATAGAGAAGTATTATATCCACGAATAACTCCAAAAGGTAGGTATAAATATGGTGATGACAACACATAATGGGTCTCCAAATGCTAACCAACTCTATGAGGTTTCCCTGAAACCATTCGACACATGTTCCCAACACCTCAACGGTCCTTTGACTCATTAATCAAAGAGATAAAATATCATTACCACTATATTACTCCTCTTTTTAGAGTTGATATGGATAGATAGGTCACTACTCCATACATCTTTTAGGGTAAACCAACCCTTGTTGATATCACCAATGGACAAGGGAATACTCCCCTTTTCTAGAAACCTATTGATATAGAGGTTCTAAAAACCGAGATTCTTTCATATTGAGTGGTTATTTAGACATCATGTTCAAAAGTATATTTCTCCACATAAACAACTAGAAACCCTTCACATTGTGTAGCATGAAACCCCATGAATCAATTTATGTATTGTCACCTAGTGGTTGAATTTAATTCCAATAAATAAGAATTTGACATTGATATATGTATAGAGTAATCTAGAAATAACCTCAAAACCATGTTTTATCACCACAATGATTCTAGTTATTATATCTCAATGGAGATATATATGGATTTCATGACATACCAATTCCACATAATATACATAATTCATCTACTATTAATTTCTATAGACATCCCGTATGAGGGATAAGTAGGAAAAATTAGTACTATGAAAATACTATATTTTCAAATATATGTGAATGTTATCTCTAGGGCTCGAGACCTAAACCAATAAAAGATTAATGAAAATCTACAACATTTTTGTTTCCATTGAATTGAAACACCTAATAAACATGTGAAAAAATACACATCCTGTATCTATATCTGAGGAAGGGGAAATCATTGATATTTCACATTACAACACTCCTAGAAAATAATAACTCCGTAGATTTGGCATCATGGTATTTCATTACCTCCAATGTAATTTGGTGATAAGGAAATGTGCTCTCTAGTTTCCCACTTAAGTGGAATTAAACTAATTTAATTATTATTTTTCATCATGAATAGAGGGATAGGGATGCCAAAAATCATAGAATTCATCCCCAAGAATTAAATGGTATTATATTTCACACCCAATGGTTATGGTTTGGAACAACCTAATAACATACATTATCAAATGATTACCACCATCGAATACCAATACATCCATCTCAAAAATGATAAAAACTAAACCAAATAAATTGGGTCACAATAGTAGATACAATATCAGTCATACAAGAGTGAACCTAAACAATGATGATGGGGAATAAATTCCACTGCCTCCTCCCCATCAATCATCAATCCCAAATACGGTTATGGAAAATTCGGAAGAAGATGAATGTCAATGTCATACCCTAAGAATAGTTGAATTTTGATATCAATCACCACGACCATGTTCATAACACCTCGATCAGGTCCTAGATAAATCAATATCATATCTAGATCAACCAACTCATAATTTAATGGGGTGTTTATATCTCAATTTATATCGCAAGAATCATCAAATCCATGAATATAATCATTAGATCATCAACAACTATATCAAAAAATTTCAATTTTGGTCCATAATAGTCCCTAATACATATAAGCATGGGTATTTTTATCATCTTCATCAATATAGAGGTAAATAGACTTCAACATGTTTGTAGGTAAAAATAAAAGGTCCTAATCCCCCCCCCAACATATAAACCTCTTCTATTTAGGGCCCATTTAGAAAATACAATGGAAAATCCATAATTGTCACTTACTATAATAATATACAAGAAGAAAACATATTGATAGAAATCATTCATAGAAGGGTGAATAATTAAAAATTGAATAATATGACTATGTGTTAGAAGAACGAAATTGATGCATGATTTTAAAATTATCATGCTGTGTCGAGTCTAATGGGATAACAATCGAGGCTCAACATACCTCTGCGAATGTCATCACCATCAAAACAATAGATAGTGTCAATAACATTAAAATTTTAGAGGTATGTAATATATAAATTATTCCACAAGAGGATGTCGAGATGGATCCACCAACTGCGGATTCCTAAACGTGGATCCTAAAGAAAATTCAAAAACACGGAACCACTAAATATTAAGTTTCCACCATTATAGTGGAATAATGATAATGTTAAAAATAAATAGTTTTTCTTATTACACTTTTTTCCATATATATCATTAATTGTTCTATATAGGAGATGTTAGGAAAATATAGCGATGATATATAAATCTAAGACAACTAAATTTGGAGAAAATATAGTGAAACAAACCCATTGTGCATCACCATCATCCTGATATGAATACCCATCCTCCCATATATTAGTAATGATTCAATCCACCAAGAAGAGAGGAATTTTAGTGTCAGACTAGCAGTTGATATAGGGATCTCGTTATCAAATATGTGAATTTGA
Source organism: Viscum album (assembly GCA_963277665.1). Lineage (NCBI taxonomy): Eukaryota > Viridiplantae > Streptophyta > Magnoliopsida > Santalales > Viscaceae > Viscum > Viscum album. The sequence continues at coordinate 1,611,487,056 of OY728120.1, forward strand.
ATATGGTCATGTTGTCCCCCCAAATCTGATAAATTCTCTCATTCACCAAGATATCATTCTGTCCTATCAATAATTTAGAATGAGTGGGATATGGGAGTGGTTCAACCTCATCAATCCCAAACAACATCTTATAGAAGGGAGGCTTCTCGTATAGTATTAGCTCTAGAAATTCTCAATCATATTATGCCTATTGTATGTTTATTGAAATCCCTGAATGAGGAAAATAATCCTTTATTGAATGATAAGAATCGATATGAAAAATGTGTGGAAGAAATTTTTCCCCCACTAAATTTCGTAATTAAACCTTCTCCACCATTTATGGAGATAGAAATATTGGAAAATATCTGACTCACTTAGTATCATGATGTTTTCCATTGATTGACCCATGATATCAACAAGAGGAAGCCATTCTGTGGTGTTTTATAAAGACTATGATATGTATAGTCTTCTTTTTGTTAATATGCCTTCTGGTAATGTCCATTGTATGGGGGAATACTTGTATCGTCGATTTATTTATCAGTTCAGCAGTATACTGAGTAAAACAGAAAATGCCAACCGAAAAAATGGACAAAAATATGAAAATGAGATGGTTAATGACACCATATCTATATATAAAGGGTAAACCATTTAACTAATAGTCCATCTATCACATGAGAAAATTATGGAACTCATTAGTTAAAATCTATTATATGTGCTAGAGACACCCCTGATCCCGATGAAATAACAAGGAACATTATATGATTTTGTTTATTTAGCATAATTCCAAGAATATTTCTTCTTTTGAAACCATGATAAGTCACGAATAATGCCCCTATGAATGGGTAAAAGGATCTTAAATTCATTTACTATGAATGTTACCCACAATCTAGTAGTAGTGCTCATCTAAAAACGTTGTTAGTTCCAAAATCAACCTTCACCTCTTATGGAGTAGCATTATTATAATAATCTCTTATCAAGATGAAAAAATGAGATCCATGACACCTGATAATTGAGGAACTATTAAATAAAAGACAATCCTAAAATAAGAAGGTCCTATGTTAATTCCTTAAAGCTATTATAAATAATTTATTGATGTTATCACTTCCCAGAAAATCTGATGAGGTCACCATCACTGAACGCCCAAGTTAATTCCTTTTCCAATGGTTGTTGGGTAACATCATCCATGAATTCATCTTCATTAATAAATTCTTCAAATTAATTATTATTTTAGATAGTTGATGGTTTATAATCCTCTAATATAGGTTTAATGAGTGACCTTCTCAAATTTATGAGAATATATTTGTTGGAAAAATGTTATTTGTTGAGACGAGATTAATTTTATCAACTAGCAGACATAAATGATAGCTGACTGAGATCATTACAGCCTTAAAGAATACATTAATAATAAAATATTTTTATTTTTACCCAGGGAAGTGAAATTGTATATGCCTCCCAAAGGTGGACATGATAACCAGACATAAGAATAGATAAATGAATAATAGTCATATTCCACTCCTATATATGTTATGATACTTATATACCTAATATTGAAAATTTACAAAGCATGGGAACTGCCCTGATTAAAATAATATTCATCATATACAGATAAAATATTTGATATGTTAATTTATTACACATGGATGTCTAAATCGCAAAGTATTAGTATGCCTTTGTGTATAATTTCCTTGTACCTAACTAGGGTATTAGAGGCCACATGCACATGAGCTGAGGAAACAAGGGATAACACATGTGTGGTCAAACCCACCGTCTCATTCACATCTACATAAGGAATATATATGAATATGATACATGTTAACAATTACTCATGTGATATCAACATGAACATAGTTTTTCTTCAAAGCACTCCAATGGTCACCCCAGCCAATCATCATTCATGTCCATCAAGATGGTATTTGATTGATTGATCTTCCTCAAAAATGGGGAACACCTATATGAAATACACATCTAGAATTATATTTTCTATCAATATATGAACAGAACCATTCCCATATTCCCCATACACCATATTTCATTATCCTCATAATAATGAACACACCATCTTGATAAGCGTCGATCTCTGGCACTAAATTACAACATTCTGAAATAGTTATAGGTTTCCCAGATGAACTCTCTATCTTAAATACAATACACATTTCAAAAAATCATAGATATTCTCTCATAAAGACCATATATAGTGTATAGGAGTTCTAGATAGACATTGGTGCATGTGTATTATATATATTGAATTCTAGTCTATAAAAAATTAAATTTTCCACCTCGTTTACACAACAAAATTGTAACGCCCCGACCCCAGTTACCCAGAGTCGGTGGATTAATTACATAACATTGGCATGATCACGAGAAAGATCATGTCTCGAAAGACCGATTAGTTTAGTAGCCTTGGAATAACTAGATACAACCATAAATTTTTACATTACATCATAAAAAAAACATCTTGTCTTCATATCCCCTCATACTATCCCTACAGGTCATTCATAAATTACTTCTTCATAATCCTGGGGAAAAAAACATAGAAAAGGGGTGAGCTCAAATGCCCAGTAAGGATAACAATATAGCGGAAAATTTCATAAATAAGAATAAACATTTAAGGCAATGTATAACTAAAACAAAAGCCTTTTAAACTTTAACTTCAACATAGTATGGCATAAATAAAATGAAATAATGCCATTTACTTATTCACATGGATATTCTACTAATCGAATAATCACATGCAATATCAATAACCACTTTCATAATGATGGAATGCATAATGCCAGACTATCATAACCACATAGCCAAGGCCTCGTGCCAAGACTACAAATAAGATTTTCCCAAGGCCTTGTCCCAAGACACTAGTTTGTCTCATGAGACCTACCGATGCATCGAGGAGCTATAGCGGGCTCCACCCGTCACTTATTAAGTCCAATGCATTCCTCATATAAACATGTTTAAACAGAACATAAACATTCGTATTAAAACTAGCATACGAAATGTCAATACTTTTACCACAAACCATGAATGGTATAAAAACAGCACTTCCACATTCAAACATAACTCATTTGATACAATATGGAAGATTGTATTGTATCACATTAACCTCAATCATGAATAATGAAGGATGTTGACATAGATGAAAATAATCATCAAAACTATTTGAGAGAAATATCCCCTTTTCTTGAAAACATTTAAAAGTCACACTATTTGTCAAGAAGCCATTTAAAAATAGATTTTTGAATCAAAGTGTCCCATACCACTTTGAAAATTTTTAAAAGGAGTTTGGATTTCTAAACATTAATGTCTATATAAATAAATCCTTAAAACCATTTTTAAAACATGGACATTAATGAGAAAGGTTTAGATGAATAAGTCTTTAAAACATTTAAAAAAAATGGTATTTTAGTTAGAGATTCTAACCAAAAGAGACACTTGAATACAAATAATTGAGGTAATAAAAACTTTTTAATATAATGAGAATAAAGGGAATCATGATATACTATGTTAAAGTACATTATATACACCACATAAAAGTGATTTGGTGTATATCATCAAAGAAGTCTCAATGGAATGTAAATTGAGATGAAATCTCTCATAAAGGTTGTATCCTTAGGTTAAGGATAAATCAATGACATAATTATGTGTGAAAAATATAAATACACTAAATATGATTGGATATTCAGTGTAAAACAATCAAAGGACATTCACACATATTCTTGTAAAAACAATACCAACGAATTGGATGTTTAACTCAACAAATGGAGAATGAGTTAAAATTACTCTTATAAAATTCATATCAATAACTTGAGAATTATCAATGTAGTTATTATTTGTATCAAACTTATATCCACAGGAAGGGGAGTGGAAATTATGACATAATCAAATGAATAGTGATTCCACACATAATCTTGGGGTAATATAATCAATGAAATATGCGTAAAGCCAAATGAGTGGAAATTGAAATCTCAAATTCCCTTATCGATTTGGTAACTTATGAAACAAAAACCCATGAAAGAAAGATCATACCATGATGATGTAAATACCCATAAAATAAATTATATTACACAATGAATACAATCATGGGTAGTACACATACACCACATGCAATAATTAAGTGGTGAACAATGGAATTCTCACGAAATTAAGAGTGAGTTAAGAAACCCCTTACCACGTTAATAAACTGAGTCGTATGGCCAAAAGTTAATAACCACCAAATGATTTACAGAATAACATGAATATAAAGAGAATCATGATAATATATATCAAATGGCCGTACACAATACACCACTTTCAATAATTTAGTGGCGAACAATGGAAATCTCACGGAATTGAAAGTGAGATAAGAAAATACCTTACCACGTTAATCAACTGAGTCGTATGGCTAAAAGTTAATAACCACCAAATGATTTACAGAATAACATGAATATAAAGATAATCATGATAATATATATCAAATGGCAGTACACAATACACCACTTTCAATAATTTAGTGGCGAATAATGGAAATCTCACGGAATTGAAAGTGAGATAAGAAAATCCCTTACTTTGTACTTTTTCCGTGGCCGATGGTAGGTTTACCTACTGTATAATGGTGAAATAATTGTTATTGAATAATACAAGAATCATTTACTTTAATATGATATCATATATGATCTTTTAACATTGATTTGTTAATAATATCTTAGAATTATCGTCATTTCGGGTGTTAACTTACTTGTTTTATTTTATATGTTTTGTTACGTAATCCATGTTTATAATGGATAGGTTGTATATTATTCATATCCAGAATGATATCAAGTCCTTAAACATCATTTTTAAATAATCAAATAATAATTATACTTGAATGGATACGATGGAGAATGAATCTTATCGCATTTGTGGAGACGGTAGTCCGTACGTACGCACGAGCGACAATATCATTCTTTTGATATTAAAATAATATATAAATGGATGTTATATCATATATACAGTATAATTAACATGTTATATTTATTATTTACATGAGTTTCACATCATTATTATACCCATCCAAATAATAATATATTGAATAACAATTACACCACGACGTGGAGACGGTAAGCCGTACGTACGCACGTATGGTGACATGTTATTCAAAGGGTGGATAGAATACTGAATATGGTTGTACCATATTTATAATAACATCACAGTATATTTGAGATACTGGAGTTATTATTTTAGAATGGTAAGAACAAAGAAAGAAGAAGTGGAAGAAGAAAGAAACTTGAAAAGGGGTGGTGAAAACATTACCTCTTCTTCGGGTTCTTCCTTTTGATTTGATCAAAAGGGCTCATTAGGTTGGCTTTCTGATCAAACTAAGGCCTCTAGGTTGTATTGAGGGAAGTTGGGAGAGTATGTGGGCAGAGTTTGGCCGAGCCAAGTGGCTTGAGAGGTGTGAGGAATGAGTATAAGTGGTCTCCTTTTATAAGGGAGAGGAGGGGCTCTTTAGGAATGAGTGAAAGTATTACTTAATAATATAATTAAATTCTGTTTATAATGGTCCAAAAATAATTTAAGTCGAAGATAAGATGACTCATATTATAAATAACATCAACCAATAAGAATTGGACAGGTTTTAGATAATATTTTAATCATTATAATCTTATTTATTTAAATGATTTATTAATGAGGTAAACATTGCATCATTATTGTGTCATTAATAATTTAAATTATTTGATGTCTAAAAATTATAAATAAAATATAATTATGTAGGAAATCTTTTTATATTTCTAATGAATATTTATAATCGAAAATCCAACATGTATAACCCTATGTAAAAATTGTTCTTCTAAAAGATGTAAGCTTATGCCATTTTTATTTTTATTTTAACTTTATTAATATAATGTGTCCCTACCACATACAATTGGCTCCAAGGGGTCCCCAAATCGACCCAAGGATGACCATGGTCGGGTATATGTCCACCAATAAGGTTAGGACACGTTTTAGGGTAATTTGTTATTATTATAATATTCTTTTTTAACCCTTATTTACCGGATTTACCCTTTAACCATGGTAAATAAAATATTTACCACAGTAATTATTCAAAATGTCTAAAAATAAAAGTTACCTATTTACACAATTTGGACATCCTAATTCCAAATATGGAATCCATTTTTCTAAATTCATTACACAGAAGTGGCAGAAATTAATTTAAAATTAATTCCCGCTGTCAAAACAAAAAGCGTGTTTTTATGAGGTAATAACTATCAAAAGATTGACACTTGTTTATGTTCGGTTTAATTGTAAAATCATGTCCAATGACCAACATTATATTAAATGGTAAAAATATATTCTAAATATACTTTAAAACCACTAAAATTCACAATTTATCACTATTAATTATTTTGATTAAAAAAGTTGTTTTTAATTTAAATTTAGTAATTTTCACTATTCATCAAAATATGAAAGTTATCCGAAAAGTACCAAAATTTCACCTTAGGATAAATTCGATATTCCGAATCCAAAAATGAAGTCCATTTTAAAATATAAAATATATATAATTTCAAAATGTAGGTATTACTATTCACAACGGCTAGTTTAATTAGTTGTGGTGTGTGTTAGAACTCGAGGTTGCGTACAACACACGCTATCGCATTATTCGAAGGGAAGCGTACCGTAGAAGCTTGGGGTGTTACATTCTCCCCTCCTTCAATAAATTGCATCCTCACAATTTTTAAAATTTTGCTTGGGAATATAATGGAAAGTCCCACTTCGGAAAAAGAGTCAACAAAACTATCACTTTAAAAGAAAGAAAGAGAGGTATAAGGGTCATCCAAGATAACCCATACTAGGATTCCATGTAAGAAAACATGGATATGGATGATAAACTAAGTGTCAATTTCTGATGGAGAGGGATAGAAATCATGATCAGGAGAAAGTTAACAATGAGAAAACCACAAAATTGTGTTGGGACAAACGACCATTAGTCTCCTAGTAGGAAAGTAAACGGTCAACATTTTTTTAAGTTACATTACATAAGGAAGAGGAATTCATTTATGATATTGACTAAGAACATTATGAGAAATACTTACATTTTAAGTAGATTTTCATTCTTTAATAAATTTCCACCACTAACTCAATTTTTTTAAACGATGAGTATTCAAGAAGACTTGGTCACACTGGAAGATCTAGAATAAACATCTATAGAATCACATGATCCATGCAGGATAAAACATATATTTACATTGTCTTTGAAGATTAATCAAAACCAAAATGGTTAGTGAATGATCTAATCATCCCCCAAAAGGATATTCATTGAGATAAATATGCACTAATCTTAATTTCTAAAATTAAACCAACAATACCCCAAAGTTAAATAGATACCATTCAATAACCAATTGTCCTTAAAATCCTTTAATATAATCCAAACTAATATTGAAACCCAAAACATAGAAGAATTTGATTATGTAGTCTCCCGTGTTACATTGTATCTCCAAATGACATCAAATACTCTTAAAGTCACATACTTAAAAGTAATTAACATTATCACATATTCTCTGTTATAGGTTAATCATTTCCATAAATAACCCAAATCACTATAAATCAACAATAAAAACGTAGATAAAAATCCACCATTACTCTACAAATGAAACCCCATTGTATTCTATTTTCCTTGGGCATATAGTGTTCCCAACAAAACGAACATCTTCCAAAATAACATTTATCACTTAATCACCAAATCATTTTCCTATACCAAGGGTATTCATTTGATAAGTCATAAGAACCCAAATCATCTTATTATTGATCAATAAAATCATTTAACAAAAAAAAATAGTCACACTAACCAGGGACTTCACGTAGTCCAGTGGTAGGCGATAAATCCCAATTGCACTTTGGTTGTGGGTTCGATTCCCACAGCTTTGTCCGACGCGACGGGTTGTCACACGGTCTACGTGTTGTCCTTTTTCAAAAACTATATTTTATAATATTACCAAGATGAGATAAATTCCTCAAAATAACATAATTTAACCACAACTGTTATATCATACCTTGCATTTTCATCCCAAATTATAATAAATTATAATTTTCTCAAACCCCCAATGATCATATAAAACCAAATGGTTATTTATACCTATATCCACAAGAGAAGAGACAATTCTTACTCAATTATTATTCTCACATGGAAAACTGCGGGGTTACAAATACAAGAGAAAATTATTCCAAAGTAAACCCATCAATAAAGAGCACTAACACTTTTAATCTTTTCACCATCCATTTATTTCCACATAGGTTCTTCATCATATGTTCCTCGGGTTCCCACATTGCCTCTTCCATCTTATGATTTCTCAATAGATCTTTTACCAGACGATTCATCCGATTTCGCAACACTTGATCTTTGGTATGAAGAATTATGATAGGCTCTCCACAATAAGATAGATCGGGTTCCAGTTATAATTCATCATAGGTGAGTACATGCGTTGGGTCAGGCATGTATTTTGTCACTAGAGCTATGTGGATCACAACATGAACTCTGGAGAGACTAGGTGGATTTTCCTTTTGGTAGAATGCATTCATGTGTCACAATGGTACCTCAGGAATTTTTCAAAATCATCTACTTCCTTTACCCAAAAACTCCTTATCCGTTTTGGATTATATCGATGGAAGCATCGATGCATCATAAAAAATAGGTATTTCTTATATATAATTTTGAGACATCGTCTTGAACATGTTTTTTTAGAAAAATTCTCACTGATTCATCTTCAAATATTTCAAAATAAGGTTTTGGTAAATCAGTTTTCGTATATCCCAAAAGACATAAATATATAATTTGATACATATAGGCTGCTCGAAGGTCTCCCTCTTCTACAGCATCTAGAAAATCATTTAGTGCATCATAATTTTGAGATAAAGTGAATAATTTGAAAAGACTCTGATGGTACTTCCCATGCTTAGCGTGGTAAGAAAGTTTAGAGCACAACATTATCCCATAGTCGGTACTTGATCCTTGAAAGAATCGTGCAATGCTAGAGGTATTGGATGTCTCATAAAGTTGTTTCCATGTAACTTCGACATTTGAAAAAGATTCAACATCGTCTGCGCATGACTTCTGGATAATAGTTGCAAGTAGTTCTTCAGGAAGAGAGAGAAGAGTTGTTCGTGATCTTTCTCCCTCCATGTTTCAACTAACAAAAGAAAATACAATTAGGGTTTTTGAATACTTATCTAATAAGAATGTAAAGAAAAATAGATATAATAGGATAATCTTGTAATTGAACAATATATCCTAACTTGGGGTACCCTATGTTAAAATCTAGGTTATCCACTATCTATTTTCCGACATATATTCTTAGGGGAATTTTTTTGTATTCACTTAATAATGGTTTATACTAATCTTGTGAATTTACCAAAGCATATCCCCCGGGAGTGTCGTAACCAAGAGTGCAGTAAGGCCCGTTGTCGTGTACCAGTTCCCGTTCGAGTCTAGCTCAAAGCGGTGTTTTCAGGTTTTACCCCTGGGTACATCGGTGCCAGAGCCGCCTCTACCTACTCGTATCCAGACAAGGATGTATTGCTCGGAAAACTCACAAAATCTCCACAATACCAAAATTCTAGGAAGTTCTTCTATACTAATCCTCAAAGTTCATCTTAGGTCTACGTGCTCTAATCAGAGTTTATCTAAATCTAGCTTCCAAGGTTTGTACTAAACTTCCTCTGATACCAACTGTAACGCCCCGACCCCAGTTACCCAGAGTCGGTGCCTTAATTACATAACATTGGCATGATCACGAGAAAGATCAAGTCTCGAAAGACCGATTAGTTTAGTAGCCTTGGAATTACTAGATACATCCATAAATTTTTACATTACATCATAAAAAAAACATCTTGTCTTCATATCCCCTCATACTATCCCTGCAGGTCATTCATAAATTACTTCTTCATAATCCTGGGAAAAAAAACATAGAAAAGGGGTGAGCTCAAATGCCCAGTAAGGATAACAATATAGCGGAAACTTTCATAAATAATAATAATCATTTAAGGCAATGTATAACTAAGACAAAAGCCTTTTAAACTTTAACTTCAACATAGTATGGCATAAATAAAATGAAATAATGCCATTTACTTATTCACATGGATATTCTACTAATCGAATAATCACATGCAATATCAATAACCACTTTCATAATGATGGAATGCATAATGCCAGACTATCATAACCACATAGCCAACGCCTCGTGCCAAGACTACAAATAAGATTTTGCCAAGGCCTTGTGCCAAGACACTAGTTTGTCTCATGAGACATACCGATGCATCGAGGATCTATATCGGGCTCCACCCGTCACTTATTAAGTCCAATGCATTCCTCATATGAACATGTTTAAACATAACATAAACATTCGTATTAAAACTAGCATACGAAATGTCAATACTTTTACCACAAACCATGAATGGTATAAAAACAGCACATCCACTGTCAAACATAACTCATTTGATACAATATGGAAGATTGTATTGTATCACATTAACCTCAATCATGAATAATGAAGGATGTTGACATAGATGAAAATAATCATCAAAACTATTTGAGAGAAATATCCCCCTTTTCTTGAAAACATTTAAAGGTCACACTATTTGTCAAGAAGCCATTTAAAAATAGATTTTTGAATCAAAGTGTCCCATACCACTTTGAAACTTTTTTAAAGGAGTTTTGATTTCTAAACTTTAATGTCCATATAAATAAATCCTTAAAACCATTTTTAAAACATGGACATTAATGAGAAAGGTTTAGATGAATAAGTCTTTAAAACATTTTAAAAAAATGGTATTCTAGTTAGAGATTCTAACCAAAAGAGACACTTGAATACAAATAATTGAGGTAATCAAAACCTTGTAATATCATGAGAATAAAGGGAATCATGATAAACTATGTCAAAGTACATTATATACACCACATAAAAGTGATTTGGTGTATATCAACAAAGAAGTCTCAATGGAATGTAAATTGAGATGAAATCTCTCATTAAAGTTGTATCCTTAGGTTAAGGATAAATCAATGACATAATTATGTGTGAAAAATATAAATACACTAAATATGATGGGATATTCAGTGTAAAACAATCAAAGGACATTCACACATATTCTTGTAAAAAAAATACCAACGGATTGGATGTTTAACTCAACAAATGGAGAATGAGTTAAAATTACTCTTATCAAATTCATATCAATGACTTGAGAATTATCGATGTAGTAATTATGTGTATCAAACTTATATCCACAGGAAGGGGAGTGGAAATTATGACATAATCAAATGAATAGTGATTCCACACATAATCTTGGGGTAATATAATCAATGAAATATGCGTATACCCAAATGAGTGGAAATTGAAATCTCAAATTCCCTTATCGATTAGGTAACTTACGAAACAAAAACCCATGAAAGAAAGATCATACCATGATGATGTAAATACCCATAAAATAAATTATATTACACAATGAATACATTCATGGGTAGTACACATACACCACATGTAATAATTAAGTGGTGAACAATGGAATTCTAACGAAATTAAGAGTGAGTTAAGAAACACCTTACCACGTTAATCAAATGAGTCGTATGGCCAAAAGTTAATAACCACCAAATGATTTACAGAATAACATGAATATAAAGAGAATCATGATAATATATATCAAATGGCCGTACACAATACACCACTTTCAATAATTTAGTGGCGAACAATGGAAATCTCACGGAATTGAAAGTGAGATAAGAAAATCCCTTACCACGTTAATCAACTGAGTCGTATGGAAAAAAGTTAATAACCACCAAATGATTTACAGAATAACATGAATATAAAGATAATCATGATAATATATATCATATGGATGTACACAATACACCACTTTCAATAATTTAGTGGCGAACAATGGAAATCTCACGGAATTGAAAGTGAGATAAGAAAATCCCTTACTTTGTACTTTTTCCTTGGTCGATGGTAGGTTTACCTCCTGTATAATGGTGAAATAATTGTTATTGAATAATACAAGAATCATTTACTTTAATATGATATCATATATGATCTTTTAACATTGATTTGTTAATAATATCTTAGAATTATCGTCATTTCGGGTGTTAACTTACTTGTTTTATTTTATATGTTTTGTTACGTAAGCCATGTTTGTAATGGATAGGTTGTATATTATTCATATCCATAATGATATCAAGTCCTTAAACATCATTTTTAAATCATCAAATGATAATTATACTTGAATGGATACGATGGAGAATGAATCTTATCGCGTTTGTGGAGACGGTAGACTGTACGTACGCACGAGCGACAATATCATTATTTTGATATTAAAATAATATATAAATGGATGTTATATCATATATAAAGAATAATTAACATGTTATATTTATTATTTACATGAGTTTCACATCATTATTATACCCATCCAAATAATAATACATTGAATAACAATTACACCACGACGTGGAGACGGTAAGCCGTACGTACGCACGTATGGTGACATGTTATTCAAAGGGTGGATAGAATAATGAATATGGTTGTACCATATTTATAATAACATCACAGTATATGTGAGATACTGGATTTATTATTTTAGAATGGTAAGAACAAATAAAGAAGAAGTGGAAGAAGAAAGGAACTTGAAAAGGGGTGGTGAAAACATTACCTCTTCTTCGGGTTCTTCCTTTTGATTTGATCAAAAGGGCTCCTTAGGTTGGCTTTCTGATCAAACTAAGGCCTCTATGTTGTATTGAGGGAAGTTGGGAGAGTATGTGGGCAGAGTTTGGCCGAGCCAAGTGGCTTGAGAGGTGTGAGGAATGAGTAGAAGTGGTCTCCTTTTATAAGGGAGAGGAGGGTCTCTTTAGGAAAGAGTGAAAGTATTACTTTATAATATAATTAAATTCGGTTTATAATGGTCCAAAAATAATTGAGGTCTAAGATAAGATGACTCATATTCTAAATAACATCAACCAATAAGAATTGGACAGGTTTTATATAATATTTTAATCATTATAATCTTATTTATTTAAATGATTTATTAATGAGGTAAACATTCCATCATTATTGTGTCATTAATAATTTAAATTATTTGATGTCTAAAAATTATAAATAAAATATCATTATGTAGGAAATCTTGTTATCTTTCTAATGAATATTTATAATCGAAAATCCAACATGTACAACCATATGTAAAAATTGTTCTTCTAAAAGATGTAAGCTTATTCCATTTTTATTTTTATTTTAACTTTATTAATATAATGTGTCCCTACCACATAGAAGTGGCTCCAAGGGGTCCCCAAATCGACCCAAGGATGACCATGGTCGGGTATGTGTCCACCAATAAGGCTAGGACACGTTTTAGGGTAATTTTGTATTATTTTAATATTAGTTTTTAACCCTTATTTACCGGATTTACCCTTTAACCATGGTAACTAAAATATTTACCACAGTAATTATTCAAAATGTCTAAAAATAAAAGTTACCTATTTACACAATTTGGACATCCTGATTCCAAATATGGAATCCATTTTTCTAAATTCAAAACACAGAATTGGCAGAAATTAATTTAAAATTAATTCCCGCTGTAAAAACAAAAACCGTGTTTTTAAGAGGTAATAACTATCAAAAGATTGACACTTGTTTATGTTCGTTTTAATTGTAAAATTATGTCCAATGACCAACATTATATTTAATGGTAAAAATATATTCTAAATATACTTTAAAACCACTCAAATTAACAATTTATCACTATTAATTATTTTTATTAAAAAAGTTGTTTTTAATTAAAATTTAGTAATTTTCACGATTCATCAAAATATGAAAGTTATCCGAAAAGTACCAAAATTTCATCTTAGGCTAAATTTGATATTACGAATCCAAAAATGAAGTCCATTTTAAAATATAAAATATATATAATTTCAAAAAGTAGGTATTACTATTCACAACGGCTAGTTTAATTAGTTGTGGTGTGTGTTAGAACTCGAGGTTGCGTACAACACACGCTATCGCATTATTCGAAGGGAAGCGTACCGTAGAAGCTTGGGGTGTTACACAAGTCATGGGGTGTTCATCCTTGGACACGTCATACCCCTACATGTTTTGGTAATACTCGATAATATAAACGTCAAATGTAATATTAATGAAATTTGTTCTATGTTAAAATTAAACTAATTTAGAAACATATTATTTTTAGATATTGAGTTTGTGATTTTTCATCTTCAAGTAAAACCATTAATGTGTGTGATAATATCTATAAAAGGACTCTTAATAAGAAGAAGATCAAAATTATGGATGGGTATCTCACACCTAGAGATGATTTCATGTTTATCCATCAATATAAATTATATAATTTCGTACTTATAAGGCATTGACCTCAAAACTATGCAGTGGTACCTTCAATATTTCATAAATTCTTGAAATATCACCATAAAGGGAATGTTTTTATAACATATGATTATGAAACTCCATTTGAATCATTATAATCCACATATAATGAATCATGTTTCTACCTAAGGTATGGGAAACAAAAAATGATGAATGAAAATATGTTGGATTCATCCCAAAATTCCCAGGGGATAGTGCCAACGAATTATTGTAGTATTCTCAATTTATATAACATGATACCAATGAATCTGATTAAATAAATAGAAATAATACTATAAATCTAGAACCCGTTAATCCAAAGAGGAATCATAAATAAATATTATAATATTTCGAATCTATCTAAAATTTATCTAGCAGGAGGGGATCAAAATTTCTCTTCCCATGTCTTCTCCTATCTAGATAGTAATATAGATTCTCACCATATTATCTTCCACAACTAAAAATGATTCTAAATTTTAGGAGAGGAAGATGAATTTTATGACCTATACGAATTACCCAACCATATTTTAGGAGGATATATCCCTATTCCATGGAATGATCAGGATGTTAAATCAAGTAATACAATATAAATCGTAGCCAACATTGATTATTAACACCATGCCACTTGATGAAAAATATTATTATATAACATATCTAAAGAAACATCAGTATGTGTTATCTTGAAATTATATATATATTCCTAAACAAAACCCTAATATATCTAACAAAGACCTTGGAAAAGTAGATTAACATTATCATTTCATGTATTATTCTAAGAGGACTCACCCTATACATTCTACAAATATTGATTCAGATGATGGAAAATTGATAAAATAATTTTTTTATTGGAAGTTCAATTCCCAAAATGGCTCACCAAAATCATCAATGTCAATAAAAATAATTGGAATATTGGGTTCTACATCAATTTTAGAGAACTAAATTGGAAATTACCAATGGTAGATTTCCCATTTTCAATCCCATAACTCCCTATTGATACAATTTGGTAATTAAAAGTCCTTTATTTCCTATATATTTACTTTGGGTACTATAAAAATAATGGTGGGCCCTTTAGATGAGGAATCAAAATCCTTTTGATAACCCCAATGAATCATTTACAATCAAGTAATTTACAATTTATTAAATAATTATGGACTTACCTATAAATTCCCCAGGAATCATAATTTTTTTCATTATTTGGACAAACAGTTTAATGGTAAATTGATGACCTGGTGTTAAAATCTCAATAGTTATTTGACCACTTCATGTTCTATCAAACATTCTTCCTAAATTTATAGAAGCATTGTTTTTTGACGATCCTCTAAAATATGTTTTAGTGTATTATTTAAAAAATTTCATTGATTTCTGTTACACCAATACGAAATTGAGGTTTTCCCTGAAAAGGATACTATAATTTTAATAATTTCACCCCCTTAAAATCTCAACGAACATAGGGGGATTCATGGGATCGATAACAATATTATGTGTTTAATAGCTATCACAGATTAAAAATATCTCACATTTACTATGTTAATGAAGATGGTAGTCTTCTTCTAATTGAATAACAAATTCCAATAATCTTTTGAGAGTCTCAAGATGAACCTGATATACATACTGGTCCTGATGCCATGAATGGAAATAAAAATACTACTATTATATGTGGTATCCATGTAACAATCCTTTGAGAGTATCCTCACATAGAACAATGATTTAGGGAAAGATGAAATTTCATAATAGATTATTTGAATGATTCTATAAAATAAGAATCAAAATTCTGATTTTTAGAATAATTTCCTTGTACTCATATTTTCTGTACAATATATTTCTTATAACACCATGAAATCTACTTAGTCTCTTATATTCACCCATACAAGTATATCTTTGGACATTGTATTCTTATAAAGAAATCTTTGAATGTCTGGTCATCCTCTAAAAATATTACATCCAGTTCATGTTTCATATTACAGTGAAATTAAAGGACTTGTATGATTTCATTATGACACATCAAGTTCCAGAAATTACACCATTTCAGAACAACCATTAATATGTAGAAGTTTTCTGTGAAAATGACAGTCACATGAAATGGGAGATTTATTTTGATGGACCCTCCCTATGTCCTATAAGAATGATACTAAAAATACAAATCATAAGCCATTTGTCTTAGCAGTTATATTTGTATTTATGGAAAAATAAATTAGTCCCAACTCATTCTCACAATATGATAAAAATGAAAATAATTAGGCTGAAAACCCAGCATTTATACAAGATTTTCACTAAACCATTTACATAAAATAGCCCACCTAAACATGAAATGATATTCACAAGTAGAGATAAATCTTATAAATAGTGAATTTTAAAAAAAGGAATTCCATTACCATATCACATGCTATGTCAGATAACTAATTGAAGAATTACCTTTTTGAACATACATTTTGTCATTTCCCCCAATAAAATAATTAATTTTACATTTCACTGGCTACTAAACCCATAGTTTTTTTCAAGCCTGGTCAAGATGATTTCAGATTTCTCTTGACGAACTAAAGGATAGTCTTATAATTCATCAGCTATTATAAGAAATATATCAAATAGAATGAAACCCAATGTGAATTTAATGAACCAATATCCACACCCAAAAGGATGTGACCAATAATTTATTATCACAAAAACTACATCCTCCCAAAAGACATGCATGGAGGAAAAAACATTTGGCACCAATAATCAAATATTACCATCTTTGATTGGAAAATACATATACAAAACTCTACAAGTGAGGGTTCATTGGAATCATACTAAGAGGTAAATCAGATATAGAGATTCATGATATCATAGAATAATTATGTGAAGTATGTAGTGATACACACCAATCTAGGAATTGATGCTCAATCCAAATTATATGGCAGGGTTACTAATAGAAAATAATTATATAGAACTATTTAATGTCCAAAATTAAAAGGTATTCATTGATAACTCAAAAAAAATACATCCATAAACTAGAATAATCTCATCATATAGTTAAATATTACTATCCAATTTTCACATGGGAAAATTATTTTGGGATCTATATCATAATTCCACAACATTGAGTTTTATGTATATCCATACCCACACTATATTCTCTTCCATGTGGGATGAGGGAAATTCCCCTCATGGAATTTGAAATGAAGAAAAATAGAAACATCATGAATTCCAATATCATCACAAGATTTCGAATCCCTATTATGATATTGATGGACAATGACACCAATTTCTATGTAATGAGTTGAAGAAATTAGACCATAGGTACCAAGTCAACTCAATCCATTAG
Source organism: Viscum album (assembly GCA_963277665.1). Classification (NCBI taxonomy): domain Eukaryota; kingdom Viridiplantae; phylum Streptophyta; class Magnoliopsida; order Santalales; family Viscaceae; genus Viscum; species Viscum album. The sequence continues at coordinate 1,611,504,675 of OY728120.1, forward strand.
ACCCTCTAACATGTAGTGGTAAATGAAAAAAACTTCTCTTTAAGTAATACTATGTCAAATATATTACAGATGTTTGTGAATTAAAAATAATAATTTCTTTCTAGACAAGATCCACTATGAATTATGGGACCGATGTACCACCACATGTTGGGATAAACCAAAAACTCCCTTTTTATTGGGGTATGGAATCAATTATGGGTGAACTATTGAAATCTGGTTTCCCTTGCATCAAATATGAATCATAGAATAAATCTAGGATTCTATGGAATTTAAAAATTGGTTGAATGAATTGGAATGGTGCAATGAAAAAATGCTATGTATATTGATCCTTGTCAGTGTTCATAAGAATCAGATCCCATAACCCCCCAATAAAAATTTCTTCTAATATTTGTTCCTTCAAATATAACATTTATTCTCTATTAGGACACGATTGATAATTCGAATGTATCCTTAATAATAAGAACCATAATAGGGAGATCAATATATAATACCAATTTTCTATCAATATGGATCTCAATTATTATAATTATGGATGAGGAATGATCATTCCTCTCAACAATGATACATTTATTGAGAAATAAATTGCATAGCCACCATGAATAATTATTTATTCTTCCCACATGATTTTGAACATTTTGAAAAACTTCATAGAAGCATGATGTTAAACCACACAATGTATATTGTCCTAAAAAATTTCATTAAATGGATATGATCTTATCAATATAACGTTAAAATTCCAAGTTTCTCTCATCCATATCACACAACATTAAACTGTGTTACAAATGTCCATGTAGAAAGACCATAAATAGCACAACATCTCATGTCTTGGCCACATGATGTAAAAATATAACAGATCTTGTCATCACCTCATGAAATTAAACTAGAATGGATAAGTACTCAATAAATGAAATTTAACTACAGAGTAAATATTTTATTATCAAATCTAATCTAACACACGATCAACATCTATGAATATTTGGAATGGATTTACACATCTTTGTGTATGAGTCAAACCCACATGGTGAGTCTCCCATCCAAGAACTGTGTGGGAATTGATTCCAATCCTCACGGGATTGAATGTATGGACCATATCTAATATCTAGTGTCCAACTACAATATAAAGGTCCCAATTATTGCTCATCCAATTTTGTGAAAACATTGAAGTGTTATTTTTCACATAGAGTAGAATTCGTTCTTACTTCCAGATGTTAGGCTACATGGTTGATTTCCTACCCACATGTCATTAAACTACATTTTCCTCCCAGAACAACATATGGAATGATTATCAAGTCAATGAGATATATTTTTATGAAAAGATCTTGTAGCATGTCCAGTACATCACATGGTATAAAATTCACATGTCCATTAATTTAAATACATATGTATGGAAGAGATCACATTTATTTCCCATATATATCAAACCAATTATAGATCACATTGGCTTCATAATTTTAGTAAATGACTAACTATCAGATCATGACATTTTAGTTCATGATACGTTTATCTCGTACTTGAATGGATGATATTAAAACGATCACAATGAGGTCAAGTTGAATGATGTTGACTTTCATGGTTCAAATATGTTATATGATGTAAAATTTCACATTACCAAGGTCCATTCTTGAGAGGGACACATTCATTTAATTTGGTAACCTACCATATATCTATTCATGAACTATGTGGGGATTGATTATTTTAATATCATTATATATAGAATAATATAGATCTCAATATTTGGTTTTGCCTCAATATTCATTTTTCACATTCGGGATCCTATATCCTTGTCACATGATGAAAAACTATATAGTTTCTCAAGATCTATGTGTGTCTTCATTCATTTCATCATATGATACATAATAAATCCAAGATCCAATATTCGTGGTCTAGAAACAACAATCAACTACAATATTACCCCACAAACTCTTTATATGGGGTATACATTATTAGATAGTTTATCAATAAAGAACTATGTGTGACTTGATTCCTATCATCCTATGATATGTAGTGATTCATGTATTTACAATCTTGAGATAGTATCCAACAATAATTATGAATAATTACCCCTCTATATAGGGGAAAACATTTTTGGAGAGTTTAATCTTCCAAAAAAATGTTTGGTATGATTTCTATCATCACATGATACATAGTGATGCTTGGATCTCTAATCATGGGTCTAGAAACAAAAATAAATTGATGAAATTCATCCCTTATATGTGTGGGTATGTCTCGTATGGAGTGTTTATCATTCATGAACTATATGTGTCTTGATTCATATATTTATGGGATACATATTTTTTTCCATGATATCCAATCCATGGTCTGACAACTGTAATCAATTGGAAGAATATCTCCCTCTATGTCTGGGTTAGACAATTATGGAGATTTTACCAATCAAAGACTATTTTTGTCTTTATTATTATCAACACATGGTACATATTACTTCCATAACTCCAATTCTAGTACTAGATACAAAAATCAATTGGAAAATCAATACCTCTGTGTATTGGTCAATCCGACATGGATATTTTCCTTCTTATGAAATATTTCATTCTTAGTTCATGTCACCCAATAAAAAGTAGTGATTCCCGAAACTCCATTAATGTGACCACCTATAATAATTACTCATAACAATTAACCTTACTTCTCAAGGGTGAGAAATGTGTGGATAGATTCCCATTCAAGAAATATGTGGGGCTCGAATCCTACAATTTCATGATACATAATGAAAACCAAATCTAAATTCTTAGTTATAGCATGATTATTTTATTTTTTCACATCGATTGACCCCTATATTTTCTACATAGAATTGAACCACCTAATTTTTCTAGAACTATTTGAGTGGTTATTACTATCATAAAATGGAATTTTGGGATGAAAAGATCTCTAATCAGGGGTCCATTTACAGCAATGAAAAAGAAATATTACCTCCTCTACATATGTGTTAGACCTACGGAAAGAGTTTCCCATTCAAAAATAATGTATCTCTTGATTTATATCATCATAAGATACGTAATGAAGCCTTTATCTCCAATCCTGTTGCCAAATCCCCCCATTAATGGTATCAATTCACCCCTATTAATATGGGTCACACATACACAATGATTATCCCAATCATGGACTATGTGTCACTTGATTCCTAATATTTCTCTATATATATTGGTTACCAAACGTCTATTCTAGTATCCATCCAAAATATTTATTTATTTTTATAAAAAAACAAGAATAATTTATACCTAACTATATATTCTGTCAGTTTTCAATAACATTTTCTATCATGATTTCTGTCATCACCCGATGCATAGTGACTCTTGAAAATACAATCCTATATACAACTACAAAAATCAACAAGAACATTTCATTCCTATACATATGGTTTTGGCCTACTTGAAGAATCACAATTTAATAAACTATGTGATTCATGGTCCTCATTATCAAAGGGTACATAGAGACACCCATATCTCCAATCCCAGTTCGAGATGAAATAATAAATTGTAAAAATTCCCAAAAAACTTATGGTTAAGAATTTGGTGGAGTGATTCATATTTAAATAAAATGTGTGCTTGATTCCTACCATCAGAGGTTATATAGTGATTCACAGATCTCCAATAGTACGTCTAAAAATAACATTTGATGATAAAATTCCCAATCTATGTATGGGTCAGACCTATGTGGAGAGTTTCCAATTCTATAATTATGTGATCCTTGATTCATATCATCACAAGATACATAGTTGCACCATGATCTGCAATCCAATATCTAACTAACTAAATTAAGGGGATCAATTCCAAACATTATGTATGGGTTAGTGCAATATGGATATTTTACATCTCAAAACTACATGGAGCATGATTCCTTCCATTGCATGATATATTGGGATTCCCAAATCTCCAACATGGGGTCTAGATCCATGATTTCTTTTCTAACACATGTAGTTACTTATTCCATTTTTAGATGATGTTAAATTGCATGTTTTATCAATAAGATTATGTCCCATATTTCTTATAAATAGATGTAACATATTGATGCTCATATCTCTAATCTATGTCCTAGCAACAATAATCAAAAGAGCAATCCCACAGCTCGATTCATGGGTTGTACTTATGTGGATTGATTCATATTCATGAACTATCTGTGTCTTGAGTATTATCATCAAATTATATGTAGAAACACCCAAATAACCAATACCTAATTCAAATGATATTTAAATTCCCGTCCCAGTGAACATTCTAGAACTGTGCAAGGAACATTCCACATCCTTACTCAATGACATTAATCTGTATGTAATCGATAAAAAAAATCGTATCATATTTCATTAAAATTTATTGAATTAATTAAGATCACATGTCCTTAAATCATAATGTAAAATAAATTTCAACTAACTAACATTAAAAGGAGAATTACATCACTCAACATTATTAAATATCAAATGGTCACATGAAACAGACATCGATCAACATTACCATGGGGTAATGTCATCATATTTTCATCATCTCATCTCATAAATCATATTTATTTTCTCGATCACCTTAGGTTGACTTCAAAAATTTGTTTCCCTTGGTAGTGGATAGTCAGTTTCAAGGGACCCATTGGTTGAGTATGAATGTCTACCCCTAATATCTCTAAATGATCCATTAACCATAAAACAAATTCTTCATAACATTAATAATGTGAATAATAGTCCTTGTGATACCTAACATCACTAAGACAGAACTCACCACCATAGAGTGTTTTGGGTAATCCATAGAATGGTTGTCCTATATCATTTCTCAGTGGATGAGAACATCATTCCATGATATAATGTTTTTTCAACTACCTCTAATATGGATATTGGAGTAGTCTTGACCACAAGAATCCTTTTATGGTTTTTGTTAAACATTACCACATACCTGGTGTATGTCAATCATAGAAATAATATATGGACACTCAAGTAAAATACACACGAACATTGACATTATCATTTTTCAGTTGAAATTGAATGAAACTAAAAATTGCTCTAAACTATATATGAAATATTTTTGGACAAAAAAATGATTCATAAGACAAAGTCAAGTATTTGTTTTAAAAACGATTCATCTCCTTATTTTATGATAAAATTTGAGCGTAAATAAATTTCACATAAATCATATATGACCCACCTTATGGTCCTAATAAAATAATAATCATTTTATCTGGACCCTATGGTCCAAAAATTTGTGAGAAATTATTTTCATCATGTCATCACCATGTAAACATGCTTGTTTGGTTGGGAGACAATATTTAGGTATCTCAAACGCTTCTATATTATTTTGTTTTCCAATCCCAAAAGTCATGAATTTAACAACTTATATCATTGAAAACCATCCATGGGCTTTGAAAACGATACCAGGATATAAGGGACCAATAGATTAACTACGCATGTCTTCTGGTGGTTCTTTCAAAACATCCTTGAAAACCATCCAAATGATACAAAACTTTTTAAAATTAACTTATGATCCTTCTAATCCCTAATTTCACTGTTGAAGAACTCTACATAATATAGTGTTTTGGGTCATCACCAGCATGATTCTACCATCTCATTATGATTGATATGAGAACACTAGTTCATGATATAGAACCACCTTATCTAGACAATTCATGTTGATTTGACATCATCAACATTAAGAAAACATGTTTTCCCTATATCAAATTAGGTATGTGACACATCATTCCATAAAATTTTTATGGACTGTAGTTCATGCCTCAAAACCACACATGTAGGGCCTATGAAATCATATAAAATGAAAAATTTACCTTGGCCACATAACCCTTAATTGATAGATTTTTTACACTAGCCACATCGTTATCAAGTAATAATGTGTTCTAATATATTTTATGACCCTTGTAAAATTGTGTGGGAATCTCTATTTTACCATGTAATCAATGAATAATATATTTGAGGTACTTCCCAACGGTGTCTCCTACTTGGGTGTAAGGAAACCTGAACCTTGCGATTCCCTATAACACCACTGGAAAACTCAGTTTCTCATGATCTTTTTGAGAAACCCTGATATATATATTAGCCATTCATAGTTAATTGATTTGATATTTTTTGTTATGAATTAAAAAACCCATATTACATCTATCAATGTGTACTTAGATTCCTTAATATTTTATCATCAACCGATTCCATCCTGAAAATATATCATAATCACTGGAAATGTGTAGGAAAACAAATATTATACCATGATTTCAATGGATAAGGGCCTTGACCAACAACTAGTGAAATCTACTACTTTTAGTAATAGAAATCCCAACCTCATGATACTTATGAACACCACACAAAAAAACAAAAAACCATTATGTGATTTTGTTCTTCCCACTAATGTTTGAACCATAATTAAAATTACTTAATCATATCCAAGAACCTTGAATTTAAGCTATATATGATTTTATGTCCTATATGAAAGATATTAAACTATATAGAATATTTATTTAGATACCAATTTAATTAAATATAATAGAAGATTTATTTAAAACATGATGTTAGAGAACATAGAATATTTCCATTACCCATGACTATATTCTCCATGGAAGATGTCCTTATAGGATTACATTAAACTACGAAAAATATTTCATTTATTCTCGACATTAAACAACCTGACTTATGTCCACACTGCAAGCCTTTAATCTTATGGTGGATGTCTATACCACACGACATTATACTTCATAGAATATGTCCCTACTGCAGATGCCTAAATGCATGAATAACATTACTTTTCCGGGAGGCCTCTATGTTGGGTCTCATGGATAGATATTGTTAATTTTATCTTGTGACGAGGTCTTACGAAGGGATCACATGATGGAAGAAAACACAAGAGCCCTATAGATTCAATTTTTTGGATAATTTTTCATTTCCCTCATCACCAATTAGAATATGGATTTATAGAATACCAAAATTCACCTATATGAAAAAAACTATCCTATGTAAATGATTAAAAGAAGCTCCTAGTAAAAATAAATGCATTAAATCTTCAAAGAACCTATCCCTTTTCCACATGGATGTCATTTATAAAGAGGTAATTTATGGAAACCTTCAAAATGAGCATCAGGTAACATTAAATGGATGAAATATGTAAATCATGGGAATAATTTTGTCAAAAAAATATTGTTATATAAGGTATCTAATCCATGAAGATCATATAACCATTATAAGGACATGTGATGGAATGTCCTTTAGAAGGAGAAGAAAATGAATCATCTAATATGTATGAGAATGTTTTTATCACATGGATATCCTTTGAAAAAGACTCCCTATTCTTGAAAAAGAATCCTGACAAGAATTAGTGATCATTTAGAGGAATGCCGACAAATATCTCTGAATCATGAGATTTTTGAGTGGGTAAATGAATTAAAATCATTGAAACCCCAATTTATGTTAATGGAAGAGAAAGTCATAATATACAAATGATGGAGATTTTCATTGTAATTCATTTGAAATGACTTGGAGTTTTATAATACCTATTTATACACCTTGAGTCTAGTATACTATGTCATGAAAATGTATGAGGGAATGTCACCTTTATCTTGTGAAGTAATTGGGACACATGAATTCAATAAAGTGAAATCCATGTATCTCCATAATCAAGAACATGTGTTGTCCATGAAAATACTACTATTTCACTATGATTTCCATCATTTATTATGTGACAGAACATAGTGTAGGATAATTATTAACCTATACAAAACATTAATGATTTCATGATATCTCATTTCCTATTACAATAAATAAAGAAAAAAATGGAAAAGGAGGAGGCCTCTAGATTGGGGGAGACAATTTAGCCTTCACATAAAATGTGTCAAACAACTTTGGAGATAATAATTGTTCAAAAATGTCCTTTAAAAATTTTAAAATGTCATTTTTATGGCCATTATAAATGTCATCCTAAACCCATGGAGGACCCATGAAATTTCGGCTTAGTGTTATGGAGGATATAATATAAGTTGTCTTTTGATCTGGAGAAATCCTTTCGGTGGGCTTCTGAATCTTGTGAGAAATCCTATGAATATTGTTCTAACCCTTTTTAGGGTCACTAATAAGTCATCTTGGTAGGTGATATAAATTTTAATGATTTGGGTCCAATAATCCTATTGATAGCATAAAATTTCCACAGTTCATGTAATCATGTTGCACTATAGAAGATCCACGATAGGGTCTTGCGAAGCAAGTGACACCAACACCCCTACTGTAGTTCATATTTGTGAGATTTCATCCATGAAAGGAAACATATAACCAAGGGGGGAGTCATATGAATCCCCCATACATATAAAATAATGACATATATAATATCTACCTGAAAGCCCATGGGATGAATTCTCATAGCGACCTATCATGTTATCACAAAGTGATACACTAGTTAAAACCTTGGGAATGACCCAATAGATCACATAGAGTGAATATGAACATATAATGATCAATCTAATGACCACAAGAAGGATTTATGGTGTATTGGATAGGTTAAATGAAATAGTTCTTTCATGTCGACTATATTATGAGAAACCTAAAATATGATAATACTAGGAAAAATATGTGGAACATATGAAATAAGGATACTAATATGGATTGAAAAAACATTAGGATTGCAAATGTATGCTGACTCTATGATTTATGCACTTAGCATGACCTATCCAATTCATTTGATAGCAACAAAACAAGTCAAAAAATTCATTTGACACTCTCTCAGCATGCCATATGGATAATGTGACATCACTTGCACATGACCAATAAATTAACTTAGAACCCTCGAGGTATACCACTCATGTATTGAAATGTAATTTGATATTTGTTGACTATTCCTATGATTGAATCTAGATATGTCTCACATGTTATAAAGTGGATGAAATCAATGTCAACTATGTCCCAAAATTCCCTCTTTACATATAGGCCATATCATGTAGTGTCCTCTAGAAACTTCATCAATATCGTACGATATCCTCCAGATAACTCAACCAGATCATGGGTTACCCTCATGAAAATTCATCCAGACCATACGATATTCTCAAGACATGTTATCCATGTTCATCCAATATCCTCAAAAAAATCCACTCAGTTCATGAAATTTACATAAGAAAATTCAACTATATAATGTGATTGCCTTTCTAAATGATTGATAGATAATCGGGACATGTCATGACATCATCAAACATATCATTCAATAACCACATATATACCTACAAAACAATCAGTAAATGTCATGAAGGTAATTAAAACATGTTGAGTAGGCATCACGAGACATTATAACCCTATCAAGTTGAAATATATTAGTATATCATAATCTAACCTATCAAAACTATAATTACACTCAATACAAGAAAGCTAGGGTTCCATCCTAGGGTCCTAAATTTAATAGGAAACCACATTGGTGTAAGATCGTCCATGTATCTAACTTTATGACCCTTGAGGTGAAATCTATCTCACATTAAAATCATTCTTCATAATCAACCAGTGTAATGAGATGCCAATTTAACTACAATAGCACATATTCCATCCATAATTAGTATACATAGGACACTATCCTATATCTGGATAAATATATCCAAAACATCATATGTTCCTTGGTAATAGATCGGTCCGACATACTTTTGGAGTAAAACATATTATATACTAACATATATTTATCTCACTGAGCATGGATCACCTGATTTTAGGGGGTTTTAATTATCATCACACATGAATCATGAACTTATAAAATCCATGTAATCCTTGGTGTGTAAACCAAACTTTGTGGCATGATATGAAAAACCAAATATAAGGTTATATATCTTCGGATCTGTTACAAGGGCATGATTAAACAATGATGACTCTAAATACTATCATAACAAGGATATGTAGGATTCCCTACTAAGGTTAAAACACAACATTTGATGCCTACGTTCTAACATATACATCCTTTCTGGAAGAATTTTATCTTTAGATGTTCAAAACTCATTTTCAAATTTGATAACTATTATAACCAAGATATGTAGGATGGCTCATAAAGGTCCAATAACTTCCTTGAGATATTAATTATCTCCTTTGGTGGAAGTAATCTGTGGAGTTCATGGATATAAAAAATTAATATATAAGAATACACCCATTAATGGGAAAATATTGAAGAACCTAATATACAAATAGTTGGACTCATTAATGGACCCCTTGTACACATAGAATGGTTCAAAAATTAATATTATTATTAGGGTAACTAGTCTCATATCATGATTATTAAGTAATTAATTACATATATTTAATCTAATATGGAGTCTTGAAGAAGGAATCAATTCCCCATAAAATGTTATAATGAGAAAAACCTCATATCCATTCAAAAAAATTATCTACTATGTGTCATTGATTATGAGTCCCTGATTAAGTGAATGCCTTTGAGAATCGTGATTGTAGTTAATTATGGATATGGTAACCATGTAGATTTTCTATGAATGGAATACATGGTAAACACAAAATGAAAAACTGGGTATAAAAACCATCCCAATCCCAATACATCATCCTCTATTTAAAAATAAATCTTCACCAAGAAACAATTGGACAAAGTTATTTTTCAAGGTTAAAGAATGAATTGTCAAACTATATAGCTCTTATAGTTCATTATAAGGAGAACATTGTTTTTCAAACCGCCTGACCAAAATATATGAGGTAAATTAATATATGAAAATGTTAACATTAAATATTATAACACCTATTTTTAACCTCATTCTCCTTCTGGTTGAGCCTGATTGTGAGCTTTGATACTCCTCTTGGATATTTAGAATATTCTTTGCCTCCCGATGAACAATTTCAAAAGATATAATTGTATTGAATCTATATTATCAATGTTACAAATCTATTATACATTTTTATTGTCTTGGGATTTAGATATCACTTGATTATCTCGACATAAATATATCATATGATTTACATTAACCATATATATGGTTTTTTATGATTTAATAATGTTTTTAGATGATCGTTTATTGAAAAAGGTAAAATTCACTTGATTTGGGTTTATCATTATGTGTATCACTGATATCTTCTAGATCATTGGTATCCCCCTCCTCTATACATACTTGAAGAATGTTAAATATAAATTTTAAATTAATGGGGACAAGATTTAATATATTTTCATTATTTATAGATCCATCATATCCTTTGTGGTGAGAATCTATGGACTGTGGGAGTATAGAGAGTTTGTGGTGGGTGGATTATTCTAAAATCATTCTCTTATGATAAATTCATGCACAATAATTTCTATAAACTTCGTCCAAATTATACATTTCCTATACTTCAATTAATTTAAATGTGTATGTGGATATTTTTATTAGAAATTGTTTTCGACATTTTATTTTTTATATAATGAATGATTTCAAAGCACTGTTTGGTTATTGGAAAAATTTATATTTCAAACCATGATTATAGTGTGAAAATATTGCTTCATATTTATTATGAAAATTAGATATAAATATTACTAATCATTTGAAATGTTCAATCCATGGCATCCTAGGGTATGTTACAGGGTGGTCATGTAGCGGCATATTTCTAGCAAAACATAGGATGTCTATAAATCAGTGTGTTCATATAATCCATTGGTAATCTGTTCATAGACTAGTTTACAAGAAATCATGTTGGGTTTCACTCAACAAGGTATTCCACAGATTCATAGGTTATCATGCTTGTGACATCATTGGTGTGAGATAATAATTATTGATTAAATGTGGTACAAATCATTGATACGACAAAAATATATAATAATATTTGTAGATACAATTTTTCATTTCATAGATGATGATTTTTCATATATTCTTTGAAAGGTATAAATTGATTATTCTAACCTTTTGTAGACAGTTTTATATGAAATTATTTATTAAAAATTAACAATGATGAATTTTCGAGTTTTTGGTAAATATGAACAAAAATTATATCATTATATTTCTGTTTTAAGAAGTTCATATTTGGATAATTTGTTGATGACTTCTTATTGAAAATATGGTGGGATTGCACATGTATTTTTTTTGAAGAACCAGGCATACACCGTATGGGTTTTAATATAGTCATTTTTCTAAAACTAAAAAGGGAATGTTGTCATAGTATGGAAACATGTATTTGACTTACCTATGTTTTGGATTCAAGTGTTGTTCTTGTCAGATAATTACAACCTAGAATGTGGATATAGATTCCATTACCTTATTTTTATTGGGTACTTTTGGATAATGTATTTTTTATTTCTTTTCAGTTATGTATCATTTTTTCTATTAGACAACGAATATTATTATTTATATATCATTATATTATATGTAAATCAGGTATTTGCATATGGTTTAGAAATTGTATCCCGTAAAAATTTATTATGATAGAGGTGTTTATAACTATCCAACGTAGACAACAGTCACCATATAGGTTTTTTAAAGATCACTTTACATCCTATATTGATTGGTTATCTTATTTGTATTGTGACATTCCATTATGGAAATGAACAATGATATTCTCAATTATATGGTAATAATGGGAGATATATTTAATGAAAGTCTGAAATTAAGGTTCCTTCATAGGTCGAGCTATAATATGTTATACCAAGTTGATGTAGGGATCATGATATATGGATTTTGGAACTAACTTCTCAGATTTCCATTATTTCCCCTATATGATTGTTAGTTTAAAAAGATTTCCCCTAATTAGAAATAATATTTTCCAGGATATTTAATATTTTTTAAAGTATATTTTTTTTATACATTAGATGGTTTTTGGATTCCCCGTAAGAAATATAATTAAATATTTATTAAAAAATGTGGTTAAAAATAGATGTTTGTACATTATTGGGAAAAAAATATTTTATATGCTGAATTTTATTATTCTATTCATCTAATATATAAATTTATTTTAATTATATATATTTTATTTTGTAATAATGATTTAAAATGTAAGAATGAATGATTTTAATCATTTTCCAAAAAATAATTTATTGTGTTAATTGTAAAAATGTAACTTTGTGCATAATGTTCGATCGAATACAATGATTCCATACAATATTTATCAATAATAAATAAAAATTTATTAGTTATAGTTAAATTTTTTGTGGAGTTCAATAAAATGTCATAATAGAAAAAATTGATTTTCAGAAAACAATTTTGAAATTTCTGAAGTGTAAATTATATTAAATATAAATAATTATTTTTTATTATTTATAATATAAAATTAATTAAAATGATATCATTTAGTTAAATAATGTTCTAAAATTCATTTAAATGAAATTTAATCAACTAAATACTATTATGAGTTAAAATATTTTATATTATTCATTTAGTTGGGAAACAATTGTCAATATGTTATTCAAAATGAACTCTCTCATTTAATTATATATATCCATATATTACTAATTTCTCCTTATAGATAAAAAAATCCTTCTCCAAAATATCATAATGAAAAATTCCTTAAACCATCCTATATATGTCCTTGAATCATTGTTATCACTAAATTCACATTACATGAAACCTTATTTCACCGAACAAAGGAGTCGTCCCATCAAGGGAGGTAATAGTTTACAAATAAACTATTTCACTTCATTTCTAGTTATTTTGATTACTTAAAAATTATATGTAACCTATATAATAATTTCATTAAAAATTATAGACAAATTTCAAAATGGTATTGTATTCTGTTTTTATACAATGAATTAAATTATTTTTTCCATTATAATAAAAAACATTCATTCATTATAGTTTTAACCATCCTTAATGAATTTTTTAGTAAAACAAATACTAAAATTATCATGGGATGGTCTATGTCACAAAATATATGTCTAAATTAAAAATTACTAATTGTGTGATAATTTAATTAATATTAAAAAAAATTCCATTAATATAAAAAAATCTTCTTCCCAATTATGGTCATCATGGATGATATTATCAGCAATGACATCACATTGGAATATGATATCATTTAACCATTGCTACTCCGAGTTATTCGATAAGTAATAGGAGATTCCAAATAATGAGGTATCATTAACACAATAACATGAAATTTTTAATCTTATGAACACATTTTCAAAAGGCTAATAACAATATAGTGTCTATGTCATCAATAATGAAACACATTTACATGGTTGAATCAATGATATATTTTTAAAATTCATATTCTAAAACTAATAATTTTGAGTAGTAAAATTATGATATGATCAACCATTTACATCTCATAGTCACCCATATATATTAAAAAATTAAACAATGAAGGAATAAATTTTATTTTAAATGTCCACCCCATGATGGTTGACTATATCCCATCGAAATTTTTGGAAATTATAATAATGGTGCTCAAATATATTAAAATGATAATTCAATGTAGAAATACTTCATCATTAACCCAAAATATAATTCCTAAAAAACTATCTCATAACCATTATTTTTATTGGATCCCTAAAAGTTTTGGTTTACATTATAAAGGAATGATATCATAAATAATATTTAGCATATATGAGAATCAATTTTATATATTATCATGATCACAAAAAATATCTAGTATGACTCCATGATCCAATTTATTTGAGAAAAAGTAATTTCCAAATGATTCTTGAATAAATAAACTATATTTAATACTATAATTCCATCAATAACATCTCAACTATAGTACCCAACTAGTTATGTAATAAATTTAAATAAGTATAGATATGTTGAATTTTTATTATTTAAAACATCCATAATCATTGACTTAATAAGTATAGATCATAAAAACCAAAGAAACAATGCCTAAGATTAATGAAAATGATCCCTTATATTAATGAGAATATTACCCCATTTAAAAAACAATGAAAATCAATTGTATGTGAAACCAAATCATTGAAAATATTATTCACAAAAATACCCATAAAATTATCCATTGATAAATAACTAAGAAATTCCTCATCTTCACAAAATATTAAATACATTTTATATTTTTATTATTATATAACCGCAGTAATAACATATAAGATCATAAACAGTACTTATTATTATATTATAGTGTCAAAAATACTATTATGGAATTATTCATCCATATTGAATAATATTATGTAACAAATTTAACAATGATTATCAATATTTATTACTATAATACCTATATAATTTCGATGTCATTCTTACATGTCCTATAGGTTTTTCAGTTTACCTATACGTAGATCCTCAAACACCATCAACTCATAATCAATAAAATATATCCATCTAGATTCACCCAAAAACTTACTCAATCACATTGAATTTTTATCATCTGTTTTCAATAACATATATAATAGACTTTTAATAATTTACATATGTTTACTAATCACCCTGATTGATTTTTCAGAAACACTAATAACATAAATACAGTAGAAAAAAAATTAATTTAAAATTTTATAAAACCACATGAGTAGATAATATTATGTTTTAAAGAAATATAATATTTTCCTAATAAGATATCATCATATATTGAACATACTTCTCACCGTATTAAAAAAGTGAAAAAATTATACCACTCTGATCAGTAATTCTAGGATTTCTTCACTCATATATTTTATCTGATGAGTGGTCTACCTCTATAGATGTGAATCGAGTAAAATAAACATAAATATTAAATTATATAGAATTAATATTCAATAAATTTCAAAATAATACATACTGAAGAACTAAAAATATTTAATATCCTTATATACTACATACATGGTCAATTTATTTTCTTGAATGATATTCATTATGTTCCACAATGTTCTTCCCATATATTGAAATTCATTAACATATAATATTTAATGCCTTTCTTGATAAACTAGGAAAAATACAAACATTAGAAAGAGTGAAATAAAATTAACATATTGGGTAATCATGAGTGATATAATGAATTATCATTCATATAAATATGATACAAATAAGGGAATGAGAGAATAGTGTTAACTTATAACATTCTTAACCAGTTATTCAATGTTCATAAATCATGATTCATTGAATAAATCAGTAATATTTCAAACTAAATAATTAATATGTATAATGATCCAAAATTAATTAACCATAGGCTTTAATTGAATATAATAACTATAAGATACAATAGTTATACTTCTATCACATTCACAGGAAAAGAAAAAAAAATTATTAGTCAAGGGCTTCAACTAATAAGACCATCACATAGTGGACCAAAGTCGCATAGTGGATTTGGATTACTCTATAATATCTTTTATTCAATCTGACTGGTATAGTCCCCACCATATTTTATATTATCTCATGAGATAAAAATAACTAACCAATACTTTAATGGTGATTAATTTATGAATCAATAAAATAATTATAACCATTTTTTCACTGTATTTCTAATACATTCTTCCTTCAAACATTACATAACCCATGGAAAAAAGGATGGGTATCATAATTAATTTATCAATATATAATTATAATCCATTTATGTAATTAAAATGGATGTTATCATTAAATAATATCCCTAGAAAATCATATGGTAAAACTGATGATGAAATTGATGAAAAATACATTTAAATTAATATTTAAACATTTCATTGAATATAAGGGATATATAATTTTATTTTACCATCTTTAAAAATAAAATACTGTCAAAATATTGAAAAAATGTTTTTCCCATAAAAGAAGCATTATAATTTTCCCATAATATTGTAATAAAATAGTGGTCATGATAGTGGTATAATCCAATCATATGATATATGATAAAAAATGATTAATTTCACTTTTAAGTAAAATGAGCATAAGTACCTAATTTAAAAAAATTAAAAAAATAATACATTAAATTTGATGAAATTAGAGTTAAATATTTATTTAAAATAATTTAAATGATCATTTAAGTATATTAATAAATTTTCCTGTAATTTTTTAAAGATCATTGGTGTAGAATAAATTGTTCTTTGACCCGTAGTGAAATATTGTTGAATTTTCATTAAAAAATTAATCTTTGTTTTATGTATCAAATTAAATAAAATTGAGATAATACACGAGTATTATAGAAGTGATAATAGTTTTAGGAATATATATGGGGTTTAATTAATAATGTCCATACAATTTCATTTAAATTAATTTTAACATAGACAATCCTAAAAGGAAATGATATTATACATAAACCCATTCCTCAAGGCATGTATTTCACCAAAATTAATTTTCAGATACTGTATACTAAATTTATATTATATTTATATGTACCAAAATAATATTCACAAATTTCATAAAATATAAAATTTCCTTATAATTTCTAATTATTTGTTTACTATGAATTTTTCATTGAAATCAATTTTTATGTGAAAAAAAGATCATTTTCCATGAATGATTTGGTTCATCACGTCCAGTCCTTTCACCATGTTCATAGACTTATCATCAAAAGAATATTAGTAATGTTATATGAAATATATTGATTCTATATTTACACATTTAAAACCAATCATAAAATTTAGTAATGGAAAATGAATTATATCACTTAGTGGATTGTGTAGTCAATATATATGAATGATTAATGTTTTCATTTTTCAATGACTGTAAAATATGAATGAATGTTAAATAAATATATATTTTTGAAATATCATAATAATATAAGAAATAATAAATATTTTTTAATATAATATATATTAATAACATTATATGGAACAATTGAAAAATCAATCACACCACTTTGGGGTGGTGGTAATCCACATGCATTCATGAACAACATTATTATTTCTCATTGGATAGAAATGAGGTCAGTAATGGTTGAAAAATTAATAATTATGAATTCAAATATATTAAATATACGATTTTAATCATTGAAATACGCTAATATAATATTTTTAGGAGGTTATGGGAGAAAAAAACTCAAATGTTAATGGAAGAAAAATTCATAGAGAAGCCTCCTATTAAAAAATTATTATCCCATCAAAGAGTGGTCTTTTAGGAAGAATATGTTAACCATTAATTGGGGGTGTTTTTAAGGTCTTTTGTTAGCTATTTTCTATGATATATTGCTCAATAGTGAGAAGGATTGATGGATTGAGAACCTCACTTTATAAGTGAGGTGGGTGGAAAACTTATTAATACTAAAAAAATATTAAAATAATGAACTTGACATCATTTTAATGTGGAACAATATAGATAAATACTAAATGATAACATTATTCTAGGTCAAAATATCTTCAAAAAAGTTATAAGTTTTTATATGGTATTTACATCCAAATTTTTTTGAACCACATTGATACAATAATTTAACCTTAATTGAGGGAATATTTATTTTCATAGTTAAAATACACCATGAAAAAAAGAATGAGGGATCATTAAGAAATTTTAATATTCTAATTATAAATAAATTGACCATTATACCATTTTTTTAATTATTAATTAATTCCATTTAAAATAAGTTCCCAAAAAATAATAAATTTTTTTATAAAAAAAAACATTTTTATGAAAAACATAAAATTTATTCATATTTTTAAGAATGTAAATAAACAAATTAATATTTTTTTAACATATATGACTATATATTATAAAAAAATATTAACATCACTCACACATAGTGATTAATAAAATTTATTAACACAAAAATGAATTAGGCGCATAAAATAGATACTTTTGAAAAGTAACACTTATAACCTATAAATGAATCTACATTCATTTATAACCAATAAATAACCAGTGAATTCTTTTTATAAAATTTTAACCAATGAATTTATATAACAATGAAGCTTTAAATTAGTTATAAAATATTATATTGTTGAGAAAATAATTTTCATAATCAATAATCATCAGAAAAGTTCATCTGGTTCAATATAACTTTCTAATACACAAATAATACATTATTACCAATTATTACATTTTATTCCAATATAACACAATCGAATTTATTTAATAATCTATAGGAATTTTTAATATAAGTCCAGGGTTGATTTCGTCATAGTCTATCATAAAAATCATTTTTTTGAAAAAATTATTCTAAAATATCGAGTTGTTACATTAAAAACATTTTAAAGTGAATCTAAATAATTTTAATGGATTTTACGAAACATCGAAAAGTTATATTGATAATAAAAACATGATTTTTATACTTAAATCGTCTAATTATTTTCTTTGTATATACTTTATAAATATACCATTAATTTGATACACTATGGAAGTGTATACCTACCTCGCATAACCACATGAAACATTGTTCTAGATGAAATTATTTTTAATATTAGTATTTTTAGGTCTATACTATTGAATTTAATTCATTAACATATAATTGTCACTTTCATTATCATAGACAATTCTGTGTTTTTTTAATCCTTCTCTATGAATTCTTCCAGGGGTTTCTTTTTCCATATCACTTGTGTACATGATACCATAAAGAACAGATATTTAACATTTTTATTATATATGATCATGGAATATTTTTTTCAGTGCTTACTCAAAAAAAATATCCAAAAATGAATACAGGATTCGATTTTTAAATCGTATTTTTATATTTCAATCCTAATTAGAAACAGTATTTTTAATAATATTTTATCCTCTCATATATACACATCAAATAACAAATAATAGTACCTTTGATTTATTTTAGAATATTAGGGTTAATATTTATATTTTTAATTCCTTTTTGACAAAATATTTTTCATTAATCTCTCTTAATCAGCTTCACGCTAACTATAATAGTGATGATCTATTATTTGGAAAATTCAAATGAAAATTTCTACAAAAATTACATTACATTGTTATCTTTATATATATATATATATCCATCTATATAAATTGGTAATGAAACACATTATATAATTTATTGAATAATATAAATTTAAAAATAACTCATCTTTTTCATTGTAAATTCCCTACATGTATACTTTTTATGATCATCAAAAAAAATTCATTGATATAAAAAGTAAATAATATAGTCCTCATCCTCATATAATTTACATTCATTTCATTTCACACCATTAAATTATTGAAATTGACCCCTCTCCACTAGATACCACCTGAAATACCATTTTAATGGTTCATATTTTACCACATAGTGATTTTTCAGCAATATGAAATATAATTCTCTATCATTATCAAGAATATATCCATCGGGTTTGTTAATAACATATATTTCACCAATAATTACAATCACGTAAGAACATTCCACATATTGGTAATATCCATGAATTATTTATGTAAAAAATACATCCATGTAGATTCTAATACTCTCATGTTGTGAAAAAGGGGGAAATTTTTAAACAATGTCAACTCATTTTATAAAATAGTATCTCTTACAACACTTCTTAAATTTGTCATTATAAATCTAAAAATTATCATTGAATATAATTTTGAAACCCCATACTGATTGAATGGTATTATTATATTTTGTGCATTGAAGGAAATAACATGTATAAATATTTTAAACTGTATATTATTGATAATATATTGAGTAAAAAATCTCTTCATTTTTAATATCGTAGTAAATATAATATGGATTATTTTATTACATAAGGGCTATTTTTTACCAATTCTTAGTCTTCTTCTAGACATTAATGTTACACCATGACCTCTAATGATACATCCGGGATCAGCATGTTTTTTAAAATATTATAGTTGTGTTGTTCAGTTTTATAATCAAATTCATCATCACTTTTCTAATGATAATAAATATCAAAATTAATTTTGTCTCTTCAAGATTCACTTTCATGCATTTATCAAATATATTTTATTGTATATTGACCATATTTTTAGGTTTTTCATCATGAAACATATAGAAAAAGAAATATTTTACAACAGTATTCATATCCAATATGGACAAAAAAATTATTACGCATTATTTGATTATTTATTACATCTTATTTTAGAAAAGTATGTCAGAAACATTAATTATTAATATCAATCACAAATCATTCCCAAATCTGAATTTTTAATCTTTATCAAGGGATGAATACCAATTACTAAAAAATAATTGATTAATAGTTTTTTGTTCAACATATCATAACAATACATACTTTATCCAGTCCTTATTCATTATTTATATTTGTTTTTTGTTTTTTGAATAGATTCTCCATAAATGACCATGTGGAGTTTAAATTTAGTCCACATTGTTCATCAAATTTAAACAATGATTTCATAATTACCACCAAAAAATACATTATATTATTATATATGAATAGCCTTGTACTAATGTAAATTCCCATGTTTATGTAGATATGAATCAAAATAATTTCAATTATATTTTTCCCATTATGAGTTATATATAAGTTGATCAGTAATCAAAGATTATTCTTAAAATCTATTCTTAACATTTTTATCTTATCAACTACTATAGATTTTTCATACAGAAATATGATAATTGATATTAATGAAAATGAAAAATAAATTTAATAAAACATTTATAACCATTAGTTTACTGATTTGTTATTTCCCAATATAATATATAATGAAATAATTCACATTCCCTAGTAGAGTTTATGTTCTTTATACTATTAAATCCTTTCAATGTTTTCTCCTTTGGAATGTCAAAGAAAAATAGTTACCAATGTAGTTTCAACATGGGTAGATCTATAATAAATTATTATTTGGATATCATGATTATAAGACATTATCTTTTACTATAACTATTTCTATATCAGATTTTATTTCCACACATCACATTGAAATAACATTAGACACATTTCATTACAATGTAATGTATAATGTCGTTGGTTATTTTTCCCTTTTTAAAAGCTGCTCAATTATTTAGAATATTGTTTTGTGATTAATTTTTAAAAAATCGACATTATTACCATTATAAAAAAATAAACATTCAATAGACGGTTCTTAAGACACAATCAAATGAAACATTAATGGAATCTAATTTCTAGGCTTCAATATTTGGTGTTCATAATAAATGTTTCTCAATGATATATTGTATAAAATGGACACTAAAACTCAATCATATATTTCATCTTAATTTAATTTTTTTATAACCATCCATTTGAGATGAAATCCTACTATTAATGGTACATGTATTAGTGATTTTATTGAAACATAAATAACGAAGGACTTCATAACATTTCATTTTCTATGAAAATTGACACATCCAAAGTATTATTGACATTTTTTTGAATATTCTAGGATACCAACTACAATTGAATCACTAGTCTAATAATAAATTTCATATATATCAACCTAGTGATTAATTATTTTTTGAGTATTTTGTTTTCAAATCAGTTCATTCCTAGATTTCATGAATTATGTATGGATATTCATTCATCAGAACAAACATTACTAAAATTCTATCCTTTATTCTCTTCTTGATAATTATATACAATAATTCTTATTTCAAAATTACAATTATATTACAAAAAATCACCTTAAATAATCATTAAATTATTCATTTTTATGAAACCTGTAATCATATTACTGAAAAAAAATTATATTCATTAAAAAATTGATCATATTTTAGAAATGAGTTTCTCTAATGATATCAATTTATATTATACATATTATCTATATATAAAATTGGTTATTATTATGATTTTCAAATCCAATGACTCTCTACTATTAGTTTTATATCATTTACGATTAGATAAAATATCATGAAAAATATTACAATATTAAAATTAGATAAAAAAATTTCATTGGATAAATTTTTTTTAGATTGTAATGATTCCACCTTCATTAAAATAACATTATTAAAATCTCATATCATGTTTTATATGGTTCTTTTAGTTTCTAAAAACATAGATTATTCCCTATTCGCCTCCACTACCATTTAAGTATATTTTATATCAAAAATATTTATAATTTTTTCATATTGTAAAATTTTGACCTTCAAATTCATGAATTATTATATGACACCAACATACTCATTTAGTAAAACATTTACATGCACATTTTTATTATCAACCTCATTCAATATAAGATAGATTTCATTTTTAAAATTTTTATATTTCTCAATACCAACAGTGTATACAGATTCAACCAATGGTGGTGTGCATCTTTATTTATCTTAACTCTAACTACATAATGGTTTTTCAGGATTTTTAACAAGATAAAATGATTTCCTACATTTCTATGGATATTATCCTCTTTTTTCTTGTGACAATGTAAAAAACATTTACCTACATATGTTAATAATAAATTCCTTTTTTTATTTATAGTTAAATAGTATAGTACATAAATTTTTATCATTATTTTTTAAATATTTTGGTGGAATTATATTGATCATTTCTATGAATATTACTATTCAAATACTTTTAAATATCATTGAAATAGTGACCAGTTTCATCACAACTAAAATTCATTAATGTAGAGTTCCCTTTTTATTTTTCCCTTTACTTTTGTGAAATTTATTTAAATAATTATAAATATAATTATATATTCCTCATAATGGTCCTTAATATCTTTATAAGCATCATGTATTTCAAATTCCAACTCATTGATTATGTGATTCTTAATGGATTTATAATCTATATCCGAATCCTACTTAATTTTCATGTTGAGATTTTTATCCTTTCACATCTCATTTAGAATAAAATAATTTTCAGTATAACATAAATTGATAATTTATTTATACTTATATATTGATGTAAGAAAAATTTGGAATCCAATATATATATAAGTGTCTTTAAGAATTTTAAATTATATTATAGTCCTTCAATATGTGTATAAATCTTTAAATATTTCTCATCATCTCATTATCCTTTGTGATGAAGTCATCAATTTTCTGATTATCAAACAATTCGAAATATTCCAATAAAGATATCCAAAATTTTAGCTTGTCTTATATAAAATTGATATTAATATTGAAGATATATTCAATCATTACCAATGTTTTTTACATAGTTATGTGTCCCATGATGTTGATATAAAATTCTTCAGAAAAAGATATCAAAATGTAATTTCATACATTTTTACCACACTTAGGATTTATCTGTTAATCATTTTTTATGGGAACATCTATATATAATATATTAAATAAAATAGTGGAATCATAAACTAAATCTAGTATTGGAGAAAATATATAAATAATAATATTTTTATTATACATTTCATAGTTAATTAAATCAATTATAAGTATCAATCAATTATAAATAACATTTTGATTCCTTATATTTTCCCTAAATTATGAAAGGATCATTTATTAGAATAATGGATTACATAGAGACTATTTGATGAACCAAGGTCATCAATAGTTCATCATTGATAAATATGTTGAAGCATTTATAATATTTTAACATTGTATTCATTAAAATAGTCGTAATGATAGGTTAATGTAAATATTCACTCATAATTTTAGATATTAACCAAACCTATATAGGAAAGTAAATATAAAATCATAAAAAAATATAAAAGGTTCACCATCTTGATGGTTGACAACATTATTCGGGTGCTTGGTAAAATTCCCAGAAACAAGTTGTGCAATAATTTAAAAATTCAATATACAGTGGGAATATAGTATCCATAACCCAAAAGAGGTTCCATAAAAAAATTCCCCTGATTACTTTTTATAATGGATCCCTCAAGTTTACATATTATTTATATACAATGAAATATATTTATAAAACACCATAATGAAGTATTATAATTAGAAATATTTTCTCTCTTGACTTTGGAATACTCAATTTAAATTCAAACTCAACACAACATCAAGGATCTTAATTACGAGATGATTAAGTAATAAACCAAATATCTTTATTTATCTTCTTCTCTAAGTAAAATAAAAACACCATCCTCATAAAATTATAATATTATTTAATTTATCATAGATATATGTATTTTTCATTGAAACCTACCACGATATTTGGCCTCATAATAGTAATTCTATTCCACTAAAAAACAATACATTAGAATAATGTATTATATTCCCAAAAAAGGTTTATAAGTTACCTCAATGGAAATTATATAAATATAATTAAAATATATATCATAATATTTATTGATATTCAATAATTTAAAAACCATAATTTCCTTCAATCAATAAAATTTAACAATGAAACATTACCATTAAATAATATTATATATTTTTTTATTTAGAATCCTCAAAAATCACATATGAGAGATAAAAAACACATATAACTCATACACTATGTAAAATTATTCTTACATGGGTATTCATAACTTATTCATAATCATATATTACAATTTGGACATAAATTCCTCCCCATTTATAATAACTCGAGCTTTGTAATTCACATGTCATTATGTTTTACTTAGAAGACTATTTAGTTTACTCAAACAGATATACTTGATCACAAATAAATTATATCCCAACAATATCTCCAATTTTTTAAATTTTAAAACATTCTCAAAAAACTAAATTTATTTTGAATTATAGTAAATAAAAAATAAAACACCCATTATCATATTCCATGGTTTCTCCATGCCATTTCAATCACACTAATAAAATTTATGAAATGAAGAAAATATAATTTTGAGTGATAAAAGTGTAAAATTAATTTGAATAATAAATGAATATATTTATTAAAAAACATGTAAAATAATAATTAATTAGTTTATGTAATATAGATATAAACTTTTTATTTATTTTTTCAATAGGTTAGATAACCATCTTTAGTGAGTAACGAGTTAGTGTAAGGATTCTCTCTAACTCTATCAGTATCTACCCTCTCGGTATCTTATTATTTAATTTTTATATGTTTACACTCTATGAATCCATTCTATATATATTTTTATATTAAAGAAAATATTTTATTTTTATTTTTATTATGTTTACAGTTTTTGGAGAATAATGTTTTTATAGTAGAAAAACTAGAGTTATTAAAAAAATATATTACAAAGAAGGTGATTTATATCCCAATATCCCCTATATGAATCTTATTTATTCTTATTTATCTATCATAATCTTAATATATATATATATATATATATATATTGTATTATAAATTGAATCTTTTAAAATTTTCCTTAATCACATTGAATATACATGTTCATTTTATAATTCCTATTCTGATTGGTTTATATTTGATATTATACTTCCCATATAAACACTACCTCTAAATTTATAATATTTCTCATTCAAAATAGATATTATACTTTATAATATATGTAAAATTATAAATTATTACTTTTTCCATATAATTAGTTTCTGTTCTATTTTTGGATATGTATTCCTTAAGATTTCACCATTAAATTAACTAAAAGATTTTAAATATACATCTCACTAATCTATTTGAAATCATTTGAATTAATAGATGTTTGTTAAAATGATTAGTAAATATTATTGATTTTTTTATTTTGGAATAACTTTAAACAAAACCACTTATAATCATGATGGTTTTTAATACATAAATGATTCTAGGATGCTCTATATATGGAATACCAAAGTATGAAAAATCTACAAAAATAATAAAATTTAAATTTTTTAATGTTTTCTTCTCTTTATAGGGATTACAAAATAGGATATATACTCTCTGGATTATTTTTACATCTCATGTATTTTAATTGAATTATTCCTGGATAATAATATCTTATTCTACATATTATCTTTTTATCTATTGAATTTTATAACATTATATATTCATAAAAAACTATATTCCATTTTTCCTTGTCTTATCATGGTTAGGTTCATCATAGATTATTATAACTACTATATTCTATTTGAAACATATTATTTATAACAAATTATAATTTGAATGTTTTGTATTGAATTTTACATGATTCTATTACATTGTTTAATTATTTTACCAATTTAGTTACTGTGTTGGAGCATGTCTAAAGAGTGTATCCCTATTATTTTTTCTTCTATAAATAGTGGACCGAGATATATGATTATTATCAACCATTATTATATAGCATACATATTACATTCCACATATCTCATGATCCCTATATTACTAAAATTTCTATTTTTATTGTTATGTTATCATTACTAACGATTAAGTTTTGATTTCCTAATAAGAATCGTGATATAATTGAAATAAAAATTATAAGACATATTAAATTTTTAATGCACTTTTTTTAAAAAAGAATTATATTATAATTATATTTATTTATTTTAGTTCAATTTTATATATATTTATTAAATATTTTAATGGTATGAGATAATTATTGTTTTATTTACTGATATTCTTCAGATATTTTAACCGAGAATCCTATTGGGGTGTATATAGTGCATATTAGAAGGGGTTAAAGAGATGTGGGATCTATACGAACAACCTAGGGGTAGGATTCTTGGAACATTTTACCAATTGGTTTCCAAATAGGTTTTCATTAATTAGAGTATTTTTTAATATGGAGTCATAATATTTATATTAATAACATATTTTTTATCACATTTGTCATTTCTATATGGACTTATATATTTATTATCATCACTTATAAGTCTATCTCATATTGGAATAATTATCCAATAATTACAATGATAATATTTATTGATCAACATCACTAGTCTCAAAATAGTATGTCATTAAAAGTAAAATCATTTTAAGAGGGGTGTCATAAATCAGTTTCTTATATATTACAGTCATATAACATCCTCAAAGTATAGAGGAATTGTTAATTTTTAGAATTAGAGGATGGAATATAATGTTTTTCTGCTTGTAATTTGAATCCTAAGTAGGAAGTAGGTTACTTATATCATTCTATATCACTTACATATGTTTTTATATCTTTGTTATAGTATACTATAAAGATTTAATGTTATGCGTGAGAATAATTTGATGGAAATTATTTTCAATATAAATAGAATAATATTACATGAATCATAACATATTAAACACATGCTATATAGGTGATTCATAATTGGAACATGAAATAATATAAAATGATAATGTTAAATAAATATAGGAAAATATTTATAATTTTTTTATTTTTATGCCATAATAATCATATTGAATAATTAAGAATTTTTTTTCATAATTTTTTTTGATATTACATTATTAATGTTAAATATTGGTTTTCACTGTTAAATAATACCATTTTAAAATGGATTGGTGATTTCTTTTAATAGTTCATAGTAGATCAATAGTTTTCAATGATTAACAATTAATCAATTATAACAAAAAAATATGGATATCATAAGATGTTATAAAAACAACATTTTGAACCATGTACAATTTTTTTGAAATATTTGTTATATAATTCACTGCGATTTATTATTCATCGATATTATGTCTATGATGAATTATGTTTTCTACCCTATTATGGAATGATTTGTGATGATTTATATTGATGATATATTATTATACTCAAAATAATTTTATGATCATAAAGGTAACACAAATAAAATCCATGATATGTCAGGAGATTATTATATATAATATAAAATATCATAATTCTAATTTTTAGTATTTATTCTTGATATTCCATGGGAATATAATTTTTAATATAGTATATATTTTTATACTATGATGATTGTAGTTAAGATTCAATATACAATTAACATCAATATTCATGAGATATAATTATTATTATGGTTTTCTAGTAATTTAGGTTTTATCATTTAGGTTTTCTCTCATCCATCTATGTCAAAAAAAACTATTGACTATTATGGGGATAAATTTCTATTATGAAAAATTTAAATTGTTTTATATTGAATTTTTGAAAAGATAATGACATCACATTCAATTATGATGTAAAAAATTCAATTAAATCATTATGAGGTTTACTATGATGACTATGGTGTGAGGTTTTGGTGTATCATATTAATAGTGAAATAGTAAGAGGTATATACTTATTTGTATATTACCTAACATAATAATGTTTACCTTTCAATGGATATAATATTAGTCATGTTAGGTCCTGAACATATGATTTGGTAGTATTATCTCCGTGAAGTTAATATTATAGTTTACTCAAAGTAAAAAAGTTAATTGATATATTTAGTTGTATTTGAGTCCTTTAAAAATGATTTGGTTCAAATTTCAACAATATTTTGATTTTGAGATGGTATAAACTCTATTAAAAGGAAATTTAATTATTTAATCTTTTTAAATTATGTAACAATAGGATATGGTTCATAAATTCGAAGTTGAATGAAAATTTATTTCATATTTTGTTGAATCACATCTTGATGTATCTATGGAGGGAAGTAATGATGTCGAAAAAACATTTACCATTAATCCATATGTTATTATGAAAGGGAATAACAATAAAGTTTTGGATTTTTAATTATTGAATTTTCAGGATATAAAATATTTTTAAGAATAGATTCCTAAGTGAAATATTCTTATTGATTATCCCATTTCATTCTACTAATGTTCTTTGGTTACATAGGCATGGTAAGTTAGTGTGATAAATAGAAATTAATATCTATTAATGGTAATTTCATAATGGTTTTTCTAAATTGAACCATACTTCTTTTAAGATGCATTATGTTTCATAAATTAAGCAGAACATTTAATGATTTGTTGAAAGATATAATACATTCTAGGGATAACAGTTAATCATAATAAACTAGTGGGTACATTTTAGTAATTTCATAAGAAATTTTTAAAACATGATGGTTTTCCAATATATTCGTTATTAGTTTCACAATATGTTAAACATTTTCATATGTGGTTCAATTTTTTTTAATGACTGATTAAATTTTTAAAATTTAATTATGTTTTGGAAATATTTAATATTTATGAGCTTGTATAGAATTGTAATGAAGATATTATTCTCCAATATATGTCAAAATAAAATTAATTATCTGATAATGATATGAGTTTTACATGTACTGTTTGAAAATCATTTATACAAAATAGGACATACAAATCAATTTGAGTATATTTATAATCCATATATGTATAAACAATATATGTCCATTATATAGATATTTAAGGATGTAACTCATTAATTTATCCATGGTTTTAATAGTATATAATGCATGATGTATCTCTAAAGATATATCATCATTGGGAGGGTATGGTTTTCGACACCTCAAAACATGCATCCCATGGTGGTTTTATATCTGAAATGGGTTTGTGTCAAAGTATTGTGGTATTATTTACGTATTATTCTTTCCAAAATTAGTCCCCATTATTTTATTTCATTGATAACAATTTTTTTGGATTGGTCAGCTTTGATGCCTTATTATTTATGATGGATGGTTTATTTGTATATTGGGGTTATGTATGTGGTCCATCATTCAAAATATCTTGGTCTTGTATTTACATATGTCATTATCCAAAGAATGTATTTGTTGGGGTAAAATTTTTTTATTGTGAACTTGCAATTTTAGTTTAATATGATGGAAATAATGTTCTTCAATTGGGATGTTCTTTAATGATATTGTGGTGTTGGTGTTGATGGTATTGGAAAGAGAAAATAAAAAATGGTATAGCATATGAAAAGTGATGGTAACATAGGCATTGAAGGAAAACATACCCACAGAGTAGTTTTTAGGTCACTTGATAGTGCTTGTTCTGACGAATCCCAAAAATTAGGATTCCCCAATTTTTTATTTTTTATTTTATTATGTAGATTATTTTTTATTATTTTTGATTGTTTCATCATTTTATTTGTGGTGGCGTTTATATATTCCCACATCCTCTCATTACAATGCCCATTGAAATTTCAAAAACACTGATTAATGAATAACAACTAATCTATTATATAAATTTGACTACTTGAAGAATTATTTAAGACATCATGTTGATCACCATTATTTTAGACAATTGTTTGAAAATATTATAATTTTTGTTTATCATTTAATAAATTACTCTGGAACATGTGTACAAAAATTTTAACCTACAGGATAAAAAATAGATCAAGAAAAATTCATATATCATCTATCCTCATTAACATATAGAGTTTATAGTTTTTGATTAATTATTTATTCTTATCACACCATTGATGGGACATCATTGTTTTTAAAATAATTGAAATTTAGAATAATAATGGAAAATTTTGTATTCTTATTTGGATTAGGGTGGTTTTATATTTATTTTAATTGATATAGATTAATAGTGTGATGCATGATGTATTTCAATTGTAATAGATGAAAAATTATGAATTGAATCAATGTATTATAATTAGTGGGATGATATAAAATTAGAGTAAGATTAATCATTAATTCTTAGTCCATTGTGTATAACTAATTTTATTAATATGATATTTTGTGGTAAATAATCTCAATTTTTACATATTATGCGGTAACTTATTTGAGTACATGAGGAATCATTGGAATGGTAACAAGATACAAGTTATTAATGAATGGACCCTTTAATTATACATGATTCATCTTGGGAAATGAGAATCCATATGTGGAGAATTTTAAAATATATGAATGATTTAAATTTTAATTATATTTAATTAATTTTAGTGGAATTCTAGATTTTTATTGTAATAGAAATGAATGGACTGTCATATCAATGGTGGATTTTTTAGATGTCTAAAACCTAGTACCACCAGATACTTGGGGAATGATTTATTTCATTACCTGTGGATAGTATTGTTGTACATGTGGTACTGGAGCAGCCGTTGGATTGCTCATTGGCTCACACTATGTGATATTTACCTACTATGATTTTGGTGTGAAACATCCCATCACTACTAGAAAACTAACCTATACCAATAGTTTGGAAAACCGTTACCAAGTAAGCAATTGTGATAGGTCTATACCAATGGTTTTGGGAAAACCATTGGTGTAGAACTATACCAACGGTTTTGGAAACCGTTGGTATAAGTAATATGAAAATCTATACCAACTGTTATGGAACCGTTGGTATATGTATTTCGAAAAAAACAGTCACTGGTATTTGATCCTAGGACACCTAGTTTATCATTGAACGACTTAACCCCTAACCTAACCAGACTTTTGTGAACATAATTACATAAATATATATATTTATTCTCATAATTATTTTAAATTTTGATTTATATAATGTTCTCGGTAAGATGAACTGATAAACAATCAAAGGATCTATACTAATGGTTGTCAAAACCATTGGTATAAACATATTCCAACGGTTTTGACAACCCTTGGTATAGATTTTGATTCTGGATTTTGATTCTTGTTGAAGGTTGATATATGGGGACCTTTCCCAATGGTTTGGCCTTACCATTGGGAAAGGTGGCCACAAAGTGGACTTTTCCGAATGGTTTGGCCAAACCGTTCGGAAAGACATACCCTTTCTCAATGGTTTGGACAAACCGTTGGGAAAATTGACATCAAAGTGTCTTTCCCAACGTTTTTTCGAAACCATTGGGAAAGGGAACCTATACCAACAGTTTTTACAAACCATTGGTATTTAATAATTGGTAAAGGTCAGATTTCCAGTAGTGCATTACTCAATTTCCAGTATTTCTCATATATTACATCATTTTCCTCATATATTGTGGGATTTTTTTTGATTCCAAGGATGGAGAGACTTTCGTTTTAAAATGAACTAATGTTTTGGGATTTCTGTGTATTGGAATTAATGTATTTCAACTAAAAATATGTGAAAATATGGGCTCCCCTCGATATCAATTAACATATAATAATTTTTTTTGGTTTTCCAATAAAATATGTTCTATTTTATTTACTTTGGACATTTCCATGTCAAGAATAGTTTACCTAATGTGAATCATTTTTAGGAAGATGTCATCAATCGGTTTATTGCATTAATGGTTTTCAAATAATGAATCTTTTTGACCACATTAAATTTTGGATGTCACTAATTCTAATCGATGGTTAAAAATTTGTTTTCCTTTCATTAATTTATTAATTCACAACATGAAACATTTCAATGTAATGAATTTTTCAGGATTTTTTTTATCAACATTTTACAGGTTATTTCTTGTCCAAAGTGATGAAACCTTATTGAGGATTAGGATCTCTCCAAGGTGATTATTGGGATCACTTCTCATTATGGACAATTTTTTTGGGTGATATATTATTGTCATGGTTGTTGTGCGTATCTCGGAGTAGGAAACATTTATGGTTATTCATATTTATTGATCCTATTAGCACCATTGTGCTTCATTAAACAATCTATAGATATATGATTTTAATATTCATGATATCTTCTAGATTTATTTTGTGAGATTATTTTAAAGCCATACTATTGTGATATTTTTGGTGTGGTGAAAGGGTTCATTGAAATTGTTGTGATCATTCTTCTTTATCAAAAATAGTTTATTCGTGAATGTTATTCTACAATGAATGGAATGATTCTATGGCATGAGTAATTTTAATTACATCATTTGGAATTGGAGGATCCTTTTATGTGTGTGTGCTACCCAATTTTGAGGTTATGTGTTCCATCTATTGATTATGTTAGATGAACCTAATTTCTCTGCTTTTATAAATTGTGTTATAAATGATTATGAATGATTTAATTGTGCGTGTAGATACTGATTATTGAGAAAAGTTTTATCCTCCCTTTTTTGGTAAAGTATCCGAATTTTAAAATCATTAAAAAATTTATTTATATATTTTTCATGGAATGGTTTTGATAAAAAAAATTTCAAAATTTATTATATTGGATTTTTTTGGTTCTTAGGTTGAAGGTGTAGTAATAGGGCTCATCCATTGATAATATTACCAGGTTTACTTATGGGGCTTTCCTCTATTCCCTTGGCCCATAATTTATTGGCCTTTTTAAAAACTATTTGGAGGATCGATTTTTGCAGTGTTCCTATAGTCTATATATTTGATTCAAATGACTATAATCATGAAGTGCATGATTGTCTATGTGAAAGTGTCCTATCTATCCTGAAATATTGTGATCCATGGAGTGATGTTACATATTATTTTTCTGTATTTGATATATTATGTGACACATGATTTGATTTGAATGCAATTTTAGATATGATATTCCACGAAACTATATTACATAGATTATTTCGAATAATTGAAAAGGGTGAAAATGATTCACTATGATTTTCATGTAAAAACTTTTTTAATTTTCTTCATGCCTGGTTTTATTTAAATTTGTGCATGTTCAGATTGTTTGAACGATACATGAAATGAAACTCCATGGTGAGGTCTTACTATGCCTTTTGAGCTCATTCCATGAAAACCTGTTTGGTTGAGCGTAGACATTGTTATGTATTTATATGTAGGGAAATGAAATAATATATATTATTGAGGTGTTTTTATGATAGTTTTGTTAGTGTATATTATAGTGATATGTTGGGAGTTTTCCCCCACTATCAAATTCAGTAGATATTCTTGATTTTATATTTCATTCTATAGACCAGTATATTGGTTATTGTATTGATAATTATAATTTTTATCACTTCTTCTTAAACTTTTTTGAATTATATATATTTTTTTGTTCACACTTATTCTATTTATTCCCTTCATGTGTATATATATATATTCCAATTTTTTTAAAAAATTGGGTGTTTTGAAATCATAACCTCTAGTTGTTGAAGTTGAGCGCTCATTGAAAACTTGTGCGGATGAGGAAAACCAATTATATACGTGATGGGTAAACTCAGATCCTACTTTGTGATGGTATCTGGGATAGGTTCCCTATAATTTGGTATCAACGGTGGCATGTTTTTCTTCTTTTAGGAAGTTGTTAGACTGGAAATAAGATTTCATAGACATTAGAATATGGTTAAGGTGAGTGTTGGATGATCTCTTGTCATGATTAGACTAATGTTACAATGGTACATTGGGAATTGTATCACAAATTATTATATTTTTTTCATAATCATAGTTTTTTTAAACATTGTTTTTTATTTGAGTTGATATTGTCGCTAGTCATTTCATCAGTTTTATTGTCCAGTAGAATGCATGTATGAATGACTTCACATGTTCCTTAAAAAGGTGCAATGGATTCACCTCATGGAAATTGACACTAAATCTATATATTATTTAATATATCTTCTGAAAATTTCGAGTTATTTACCAATATATACCACCAGTGTAGAATTTTGTTTTAGAGGTATAACATGGAGTTTTATTAGAATGGGAATCATATTGGGAGTTGATACAAGGTATGACCCCACCAATTAATTAAAAATAAACCTCAATAGGTGGATGGTTAGATGGAGATGATATATCATGTCATAAAATTCCTTCATACTCATGAGAATATCAAGGTGGAGTAAGTAGATTTTATAAACGATGGACATAATAAGTGATGATGGGATTTTTTTGAACTGAAGGATAGACATGTTGGATTTGACAATATGGGATTCAATACCCTATTAAAAAATATTATTTCCATTTTCAATAATTATGTAAAATTCATTGGAGTTCCTCACCAAGCTTTAGGGAGTTCATTAAATTAAGAAGTACACTCATCAGTTTTCAAATCTGGTATGTTTTCCAATGGATTTAGTATAGAATGGATAGTGGAAGGCTCAAAATTACATATTTAGATTTCGATCATATATTATATCGTAGTCATTTTTTCTGATGCATTGACTTTATTAAAATTTAATAAATATGAATATGGTGGTAGATATTGATATGGAAGGAATTGTCAGTTATTATACCCCATTCCTTCCAATTAGTGAAAGATTCAATGGAACAGAGGTATGGATGAAGAAGTGGAATGATCGCCATATGAATGGTGCAGGTTGATCTCAATATTGTGCCCCCTTTTCACCATCACAATCATCTACTAGTGTTCTTCAGACATATTATCAGTGTGGAAAGGTTGAAAACACCCCAAAATCTGGTTCTATACATGAAATGAAGTGCGATAGTTGTGAAGGTTGTAGTCATCTATAGAATTTTTTTGACTATGTTAATGAATCATTGTATTTAAGTATATATAGTGATAAATGATTATATAGATGAGTTAAGTACTTATATTACTATAGGGAATGAATTATAGGACTCAAAAATGAATAAAATTTACACAATGGTTGATTTTAATGTGGAGGTAAATGCCTGACCAATGATAGTGAGAGTTGCCAAATTTATTACATCATCAGTAATGGATGATTTTTTTAATTTAGTAATATCCCCCATCAATTATATCTGGAAATTATTTTAATATTATTTTTAATAAAAAGATTATCATTCCCTTTTTAAGGAGATATTGATAAATTGTGGAAAAAGGAAAGAGAATGTGTTTTATTATCCTTCTTATTATTTATTGATAGTTAATGAAAACTAAGTATATAATCTCCTCATTCTCTATTTAATCTATTTGACATCATCATCATGATGGATAGGCTAATTGATCACCATTAAAGGATTTTTTATATAATTGTCATTCTTAGTTCATAGATGCTGATTGAAGATCTCATGTTTTTAGGGAGACTTAGTATTGTTTTCAGGTCATAT
Organism: Viscum album; assembly: GCA_963277665.1. NCBI lineage: Eukaryota > Viridiplantae > Streptophyta > Magnoliopsida > Santalales > Viscaceae > Viscum > Viscum album. The sequence continues at coordinate 1,611,540,733 of OY728120.1, forward strand.
AAAACCACTCCACCTTGATATTAGAAGTTTATTGTCTCCTATAAAAGTTGATTTACATCAAATTTGATCCATTATTTGTATTCTAAATATTTTTAGAAACCATTCTAAAATATATGGATGAATTACCAATTATTCAATTAGAGATATATTTTTTTTAAATTTACATAGTTCCATGTATTCCATTATTCTCTAAACACATATTTCTATTTAAAATAGTTGATATTTTGGTAAAATTGAGATTTGATAGTAAATAAAATCACCATTTGGGTTTTGTTCATGAAACCATGTGGAGCCAGGGTTTATATTGAATTCCTTGAAAATTCAATTCATTGATTCCTACTGTATGGTTCCTATGAGATTTTATTTAAGATAATGGATTATTGGTTGATCCTAGGATGATGGAAAATTTATTTTCATGGGATGATCTTGGGATCATCTGTGATATTTTTAGATTCCTTGGTCTAGATGGATACTACCAATGTCTTATCAAGGATTTATAAAATTTTGTTTCATATATGACATCTATTTCTATAATGACCCATCACTTCAGTGTACTTTTTTAAAAATATGTGGTAATTTTAGGAGTCCCCAAAAATTGATTGTGCATGATTTAGTCGCTCGGTGTGCCTTGAATAAATTTTTGAAATTTTTTTGGGTACCTTCATTAAATGTAAAAGCGGGTTTTTTTAACATTTGAACCAGTGCTCAGAATTGAAATTCGAGGGAACTGTTGAACTCTCAATGCCTATATTCTCTCATGGAGACCTTAACCTCGACCACAGTAGGTATAGGGTGAAATATAATTTTCAATTATTCGTGGAACAAAAAAATTGATTAACATTTTTATTTTTATATGAAACACCCATGTGAATGTTATGTAGTTAGGTACCACCTGAAGAAGGAAACCCCCAATTCAAATCCATGGTGGTGGTGACCACTCGAACCCCACATTAATGGAGAAAACCTATATACTCCCCAATATTTACCCATTCCATTTAATTTACTATATTAATTATGCCAACTCTTCTTTTTAATCATTATTGTCATTAAATTGTTGTGTCAACATAAAATAAACCAATTTTGATTTTAGTTGGAATTTGATCTCTTAGGATGTATTTGGGAGAGTGTGGGAAAATGGAGGAGCTTTGGAGATTCATGGAAAAACTCATCCTCCAATGAAGAACGCACTCTAGAATTGAGCAATGATGACAATGTTTGAGCCGATGTCGGAAGCGTCTCACGCAAGAGATGAACGCTCATGCCACCATCCCCAAGAAATTGGCCCCCTTCCTCATGAACGCCTCAAACAAACAATACGGTAGGGGTTTAATTATGTGTGATTATTGATTCCAATGTTCTTCCCTTCTAAAAATATAAGGCATATCAACTCTCTAACTTGTTGATCCGCGGATAATATCTTCTTGCATGATTGGGAATAATCATTTCTGGAGGATGTAGGGTGGTTTTTTGAATTTTCCCCACTTACCAGTTCTTCAAAATTCATTATAAATCAGTAACAAATTATAGTCGTTTTCTACCTCTCTAACATGGAGAGTGCGGGGAAATCAAACATGGCATGACCTCTCCACAATTCTTGGGACTAATTGTTGTGTTTTTTTTGAAGGAGGATAATGACGAAAAACATTGGTGGGGCAAAAGAATGGTGGGCGGCACCACGAACGTCCGCGATGAAGGCGTCTACGCAACTACACCACCCGATGGAATAGAACTGCTGCTTGGGCCGCAGCGGCGAAGGGAGGACAACCGACTGAGATCGCCACTGATGAAGGCATTTCACGTGACTGCGCCGCGTGGAGGGGATTTTCATCCATCCGGCCCGCCACCGCGGACCATCGCACAATGGCCCTCACACCACCCCTCATCCCTCCTGCCGCCCAAAGGCCCCTGCTTCGGCCCATGGGGCCCGCACCGCCCCATGGCCCTCTTGACACAATGTGGCCCTGTTCCACCACGTGGCCCACGCAGCCTCACCCCACCCTACGGCCCCCGCACCACACTGCCACCCCCACGACACCTCGCGGCCCCCGTGCCGCCCCACATCCCCTAGGTCGCAATGCGTCCCCCTATCCACAATGCACTCCCACTGTACAATAGCCACCCGCACCGCGGGTCGCCAGGCCGGACCGCCAAGCGCGGGCATGGACGCCCAATGTGGGTGAAGATGGAATTAAGGGGCCGGGTCGTGCAACATACTGGGATAGAACCAGTTGGATACGTCACGCTGGAGGTCGGGCCGGACCCAGTAGGTCGAGCCGGCATGACCCGAACTGGGTTCGCCCAGGCCAGGTCGGACCGGACCAGGACCAATATTGACCCATTTCTGTTTTTTTGGCCATAAATGTGGAACATGGAATCCTCTTGATGAACCATCTGTGGAACTGGAAAGGTTGGAGTGAGATGGTCCTTTTGATTTACGCCACATGAGGTTTGGATAATGTTGGGGTACGATCAGGTTGGATTGACCCGAAATCTCATAGGGTCCTCAGAACTAAAAGGCTAATAACTTTAAGACATGGTGTTTGATTGACGCACCGTATGTGGCATTGAGATATCTATTACATTGTGGTCCATTGGGATAATTCATCGTGGGAAATAGTGGAAGTAGTAGTAGAAACTAGTGTCTTGAAGAGCAGACCCTCCCAGAGACAACGATCATAGTGTGGGAACCATGTTGCTGGCTATGAAGATGTACAAAGATCATGTGTGAGTCTGAAAATTTACTGACGATGTACTATGATCTTGTGTGGCTCTGACGATTTACTGACTATGTACTAGAATTCTGTGTGGGTCTGAAGACGTATTGGAAATGTACTAGGAGCATGCTTGGGTCTGGCGACGTACTGGCGACGTACTAGGATCTTGTGTGGGTCTAACGATGTACTGGCAATGTAATGGGATCCTGTGTTGGTCTAATGACGTACTGATGATTTATTAGGATCCTGTGTGGGTCTGATGATGTACTTAGGAGGTATTAGGATCTTTTTTTGGGTCTAACGGCGTACTGAAAATTTACTAATATCCTTTGTGGGTTTGACGACGTACTGACGATATACTAGGATCCTGTGTTGGTCTGACAATGTACTGATGATGATCTAGGATCCTTTATGGGTCTGACGAAGTACATATGATGTACATGGATTGTGTGTGGGTCTGACGATGTACTAGTGATGTACTAGTATTTTTTTGGGTCTGACGACGTACTGGCGATGTACTAAGATCATGTGTGGTTCTGACGACCTACTGATGAGGTACTAGGATCCTGTGTGGGTATGATGAAGTATTAATATCCAGTGTGGGTCTGAAGAGGTACTAGGATCCTATGTGGGTCTGATGATGTAGTATGATCATCTATGGGTATGATGATGATTTGGGATCCTTCATGGGTCTGCCTCTTAACGGAGTAAGATGATTCATTTGTTACATCAAAAAATCTATACTATTGTACCTAAGTTATATCGGGTGTGAGATGAGTTTTAACCTGTGTGGTATTTTCATTCAGGTTAATACCATGAGTGTATTCTTATGTGTGGCGTATATGTGTTGTACTTACCGTTGATGTTTTACTTTATTTATTGAATAGATGAGCTTTGGAATTTTGGGTTGGACCCTATGTTTTCTCATGATTGATATGGGTCTACATAATAACATATTCATATGGATGGGCATATACCTAAGTAGGGTTGTCAGTTGATTTCATTCTTTGAAAATTATCGTTTTTGGATTTCGTGAGACCTTGAGGATCTCGGGGTCCCTACTGAGTATCATTATACTCAACCCTGCATGGGCTATGCATGAACCTTTTTTCCTTTGATGTAGATGACTTAGAATGATGATTGAGGTTGAGGGTACCTAGACTAGATGGTGCCAGAGGTGGACCATATGGCCTGTCGATACGCAAAGAAGACAGGTGGACAAGGAGTCCTAAGGAGGCGATCTGTACCTATCTTTCAGGTAGGAACCTCAGAGAACGACCCAGTATTTGACGTAATCTTTCATCAGTTGAATTGTATTTCAGTTTTACTCGTACCATTATGATTGGGCTTGTATTCTGGCCCCTCTTACTTTCAGCACTCTTTTTTCACTCTTTTTTCAATAGAGATTACTTGTCCTCATATCTAGTTGTGTGATTGGTTGCATGTGTTTACAAGATATAAAGTCAACACCTTCTCAGTTTCAGGTAATATGCCTTTTGGTGCTAGTTTCAAACCCCTGACATATGAAAGGAGGGCATGAGTTAGTCACGACCCGGACCCCGAGGGACGGGTCCTGACAAATTGGTATCAGAGGAGTCGGTTCTACCGTATAACATTTGACTCTGATCATTCTTTTAATGGAAATAGTGAAAAGTGTAGTTATTGTGGTAATATGTTTAGGGAATCCAGAGCTGGTGCGGCTGCCGACGTATCAATACACCAGGACCCAGACTTCTGATTTCCGACTTAGTGCATGAAAACACTAACTGCATTTGGGTTTTCATGAGTTTTCTTTTTCATCTCTCGTGTCATATAAATATGTATAATGTATTGGCCATGACACACCTATTTCATTATCAGGATGCCACCACGTAGATAGCTAGCTTGTTTTCCTAGGAGAGTATGTGATGACAGCCCACTAAGCAACGAGGCTCTAGAGCGGGGCCCCCTTACTATGTTGGCCCCTTCGGAAGGTGTACCAACAACACAACCACTAGTTGGGCTGCAGATACTTCCATCCGCACTATCGGACGGTGCAGGCCAACTGAGCGCATTTCATTATTTCTAGTAGTAAAGGCATTTGAGTATTTGTGGAGAGATAGTTTCCCAGGCAGATGAGGGCTGGCTGGAGACAGTTGCTACAATTTTCTGCCATGTTGAGTCACCAATGGAGCAGATAGTGATCTTATCTTCTAGTATTTTCAAATGAGTGACCATGAGGATGGTTTGTATAGTGATTATGCTTCGGTACATGGATTGTTCCCCGAGACAGTACCTTCGGGTTGTGTGATAGCTATATAGTTGCCCGTTGGTCAGCAGTTACAACCAATAGTACCGGTAGAGGAAACATTTCGGCTTAGTACCTTGCACAAGTTTCCAGCAACAGATACCCCTCTGGATCGGAGGCGAGCCCGACTCACGGGCTGCTTAGGACTGGCTTAAGGAGGTGCTTGAGAGTTCTCTAGAGCTTCTACCGCTTTGGCAATATGACATGACGTTAGATGGGTATTCATCGAGGCATACCGACCATTCCTGGTACTCGATTATTATGATATGATCAGTGCATCAAGGCTCTGAATTCCAAGTGAGGGGTGTTTATGGTCATCTATGCTTGCACAATTTCTCTATGCCATACAACTTATGTTAGGGTACTAGAGAGAACCGATGTGGTTGAATGTTCTCTACCTGGGCGGATATAGCCAGTGAATGTTAGTAGTTGGAAAGTAGGAAACTGGAACCGGTCTTAGAGACTTGGGTGTGTAAGATATTTCAGGAAGAGGATTTGATAGGAAGAGATGAATCTGCAGGGTTGCAAAAATTGGAGACGAGCATGGAGAGCTGCATGAGGAGTTGTGTATTCCGACATGTCACAACCACCCCACTATTGGGTCCACACTAGGCTCAATGATTTGGAGGACAGGGGAAGGGAGTAACTGCATGTGGTAAGGGAGTGCAACCCAAGGGCACAAGGAATGATTTGAGGTATAGTCTGTGTATACTAATAGTTTCCAAATCCATATATATATGTACCAATCATTCATTTTTTCCACAAATCTTGTTCATGACATAGTGTTCCTGGTTAATACATTGACTTGACCCTCACATATGGAGATAAATTTGGGAGGAGACTCGATAATTACACTTACACTGATGGTCTGTCCTGACCCTTTAGGAGAGAGTTTCGGTTGGAACCTCATGGTGGAAGCAACGAGTAATTACAATGTTAGTATGAGTACAGACCGGACATCCCCAACTCATACTCATGTTGATTGTATCAGTAAATATGTTTGTGGTTTCCCTAAAACATCGAAATGAGGATTTCCTTGGTCGGAGAAAACAGAAAACATGGTAGTAGAGGATAAACTCATGCATAGAAGGGTGTTATCGATCACTATTGAGTCATCCAGACTTACCCTCATGGCTGCTGGAGAATTGAGTTTTCTGTTCCAAACATGAGTGATTGAGAACAGGGACATCATTTCAAAAGAAGTATCTAGTATTACCTCCTAGAAGGGAGAGAGACGTCTGATTTGGATAGGTACTACAATAGATTTTGTAACCGATTTCCACAGGGTAGTGGCAGCCTTTTCAGCTTCAAAGAAATTGGGTGATCCCATCCTTTGGATAGAGAAGTGTTAACTGAGCTTTCCGGAGCCGAGATATAGACAAAAAATTGGAACTACACTGCCCATGACCTAGAGTTAGAAACATTGGGTTTTTCACTGAAGATGTGGAGGAAATATTTTATGAGAGAATGTTTTATAATCTACTCTAATCACAAGAGTCTTAGGTATATATTCTCTCAGAAGGACATGAACCTGAAACAACATCATTTTCCTAAGTTCCTCTAGAACTATGAATCCGAGATAGTCTATAATCTTGGGAAAAGGAACATAGTAGCACATGCACTCAGTAGGAGGTGTGGTCTGCAGTTGGTGAGTGATGTAGCAGACCAGCTAGCCGCATTGTAGATATCATTCATGGATAGAGATGTAGCAGCATAAATATAATTTATGATAGTCACACCCCTACTCCATATGTGAGTCAGGGTGGCCTAGCTTGGGGACACTAACTGCGAGTCATGATGTGCTCAGATATTTGTAGGGCAAGCACCTGATGGGTTTTATGAAGGTGGGGATCACATCGTCATCTTCAGAAACATACCATGTTATCTGAGACAATTCGAGAAGAGTTGTAGAAGGAGTTCCATACGTCCACTCTAGAGGTACATCCTTCTGTGGTAAAGATGTACCAGGACCTCCGGTCTCACTATAGGTGACTATAGATGAATAATGTTTTTGTATAGTTTGTTTCATGATGTCTCACATGTCAGCAAGTGAAGACTACATAGAGTAGGCAGAAGTCTTATGCCAATAGGAGAAGGAAAACTCTGGAGTTCTAGGATGGTGACCATGTCTTTCTATGGTTCTCACCTCAATGAGGTTTGTAGAGATTTGGATGGGGTGGAACGTTATCTCTGAGGATCATTGGACCCTTCCAGGTCCTCAGTAGAGTTTGGGAAGTGGCTTACCACCTAGATCTACCATATCAGTTGCACCATGTGCCATATGCCTTCCATGTATCCCAACTGAGGTGACACGTGCATGACCCTTCCCTCGACATCGTCCACCATGAGCAGGACAACAACGATGTGGCGAAATTTTCAGAGTTCTAGTTGAGATTGAGGATCGACAAGAGCTGGTCCATTGAGGGCAGTCGATACCTCTAGTGTGTGTTCGCTGGTAGCATGTGGACCTCCAGGAGAGCACATGGGAGGGGGAGGATCAGATTCATGCTCAATACTCCCACTTGTTTTCCTAATTTTTGTGATGTGGCTTTTGGGGGCACAAATCCCTGAGGTGGGGAGAATGTAATGTCCCAAAATATAAATGTATTTTTTTAAAATATATGGTAATTTTACGAGTCCTCGAAAATTGACGGAGCATTATTCTGATTCCCCGTGTGCCCATAATGAATTTCTGAACTTTTTTTTGGGTATGTTCAGTAAACGTATGAGTGGGTATTTGTAACTTTTAAAATGGTGCTTGGAATTGAAATCTGATGGCACAGTTCAACTAGAAGCGTTGATATGTACTTAAAAATACCTTCACCTCGGCCACAATAGGTCGACCGTGAAAGATTCTTTTTCTGTTTTTCTTGGAAAAATTAAAATAAAAAATGTTTGAAATTATTATTTTTATTCGAAACTCCCTTGTGAAAGTTATTGTGGTGGGGACCACCCAAAAACTATACCCCATATTCGAATCCATCGTGGTGGGGACCACCCGAACCCCACTATAATGGTGAAAACCTCTCGACACCACATAAATTACTCCTTCCATTTAATTTAGTAAATTTATTATGATAACGCTCCTTTTTAATCAATATTTTCATTTTGTAGTGGTTTCAACATAATTTAAACCTATTTTAATTTACATTTGCAGTTCATATCTTGGGATGTTTGTGGAGAGTGTTGGAAAAAAGGGAGGAGCTTTGGAGAATCTAGGAAAAACTCATCCTCTAATGAATATTGCACTCCGGAATTGAAGAATGAGGATGATGTTGGAGCCGACATTAGAAGTGTCTCACGGAAGTGAAGAACGCTGATGCCACCATCCCCAACGACTTCTCCTCCTTCCTCGCGACCTCCTCCAATGAAATACAAGGTAGGGGTTTAATTATGTGTGATTATTGATTCCTATGTTCTTCACTTATAAACAATGAATGCGGATCAACTCTCTATGTAGTTGATCCGCTGATGATTTTGTTTTCCGGGTTTGGGTATAATCATTGTCGGAGGTTGTAGGGTGGTTGTTTTATTTTTCCCTTCTTACTCATTCGTGAATATTATTCATAAATCAAGAATAAATTATAACCTATTGCTATCGCTCTAATGTGGTGAGTGTGGGAAAAACAAATATGGCCCGACCTCTCTGCAATTCATGTAATAAATTGTTGGGTTCTTCGTGATAGAGGAGGACAACAACTGACACTGATGTGGTACTAAAATGTAGCTCGGCACCACGACCGGCCGCGACAAAGGCATTGGCACAACAATGCCACATAGTGAAAGAAAACCACAACTTGTGCTATGACAACGAAGGGAAGAGGGTCGGAAGAGCCGACTGTCGACACAGGGACGACGCGCGACCGTGCCGCTTGTAGAGGAAGACTGGCCATCCAGCCAGTCGCGACATACTTCCACCCTGCAGAACCCATTCCGCAATGGGCCCCCACATTCCACACACCGCAGCATGCCCCGCACGCCGCACTATGACCCCCACTCCACACTGTGGCCCCCATACTGCACTGTGGCCCTCACGCCGCACCGTCGCCTCCCGCCACACCATGGACGCCCGAACCGCAGGCTGCTAGGCCAGACCGCCTAAAATGTGCAGGAACACCTAGCTCTGGTCGGGCCATATAGCGTGGGTTGCGCCGGACCCCATGGGCCAGAACCAATGGGTCAGTCTCGGTCGTTCGACTGGGACGGAAAAAACCCAGACCAATATCGACCCATTTCCATTTTTTTCAGAACATTGGCAGCAAGCATTCATTTGATGAACTTTCTACGGCACTAGAAACCATGGAGTGAGATTATAACGACCCACACTTTACATACATTGTTAATACTTCAAAATTGAAGCACTCTTATTACAACATATGACAAAACCACAAAGGACCGTATAGGTATAGTGTCTTTAGAAACTGGGGAAACATAAACAACTGGTTCATAAATCTTCTACAGTGTCTCCCATTTATTTCATAATATCTAGGGTCCCTTTTAGCATATTCTACTTAATATCCATCTTCCTGACCTGGGGAAAAGAAAACATAAAAGGGTGAGCTCAAATGCTCAGCAAGGGCAAATAAAGGAAATAAAAATCATATCATATCTTTATGAAAATCAAAACCTACAAAAGAGATCATAATATCTTAACATGGAATAAATCATAGAAGTGAAAATGAGATCCCCATAATCATAACATAAAACTTGAATCTTTGTGGCATGCACACATAATCATGGAAAATCATTTCTTGTTAGTCATGACTCATTGCCAAGACTATCTTAGTGGACAAAGTCCCTTTCTGAACCGAGTTCACTCCTCGTTTCAGTCCTGTATCACTGAACCGAAATAACCTTCCGTTCCAGCCATGTCTATCTCATGAGATATAAAATCTTTACCCAATGTATTGGAGGGAGATATAGGTCCCACCCATCTTATAATGAATCCTTTCTTATGTGTGCCACATAATCATAAAACATACATCATCGCATAACACATGTAACAAAAATGGGATTCTTGAAACATCATGAAATCATAAATCAATTCATATATGATAAAGGAATTCATAAACATAATTCCATCACAACATAGTCAAACCAATGTAAAAATATGGATAGAAACAGAACCCTTTATTATCATAGATGGAAAATAATTTTGATAAAACACTTGAATTGAATTCTTGAGGAAAATATCCTTTCTTCTTCAAAAACATTTTTCCTTTCATAACATGTCATACAACTTTAAAATAAAAGATGTTGATTAAAAATAAACTTGAAAACTTGTAAAGGAAGCTTCTTTGAAGTAATGTTTTAAAAATCCATTCATGCCGTATAAGTTAAAAAAAACATTCTTCGTACTTTTGTCGGAAAAGTCAAAAAGTACCTCGTACGGAAAAACGACAAAAGATTCCTTTCATATTCTTTACTAAAAACTCACCTAAGGGTAAAATTGGATTTAAACTATTTCAAGTGGATGGAAACAATATTACATATTGAGGGAACATGTATGTGGATGATAAAATACACCCTAGTAAATACTTATGAATAAACAATCTCGGATAAAAATGAGATTGAGATATTTCCCTTACCTTAGGTCCGATTTGCTTTGTTCGTGTCCGAAGCTCCTGTATAATGGTTTAAATAATGTTATTGACTTATTCCAGAATCATACATATTGATATGAGATCATATATGGTCATATTATTAGCTTCTTGTTAGTAATATTTCATTGTTACTTGTTACTCGGGTCTTTATAACTTTTTGTTCTTATGCGTGTTTTGTCGAATAAATTCTTATTCTTATCTTTAGGTTATAGATAATTCATTTCCAGAATGGTATTAGTGTATTATATACCATATTCATTCATTCAATTCATTTATACAATCATTATGAAATGAAGATCATGTAGAACGAGTCGCATCACATCGTGGAGACGGTATTCCGTACGTACGCACAAGTGATGATATCGTTCCTATGATCGTGGAATTGTATTGGAGTATATATATATATTATTTCAGTATCAATATTACTTAATAATAATCATATATAGTTACTCATTACACCATTATACCCATCCTTGTAAGGTGATGGTGGAAAATAGATTACACCACGGCGTGGAGACGGTATTCCGTACGTACGCACGCGCGGTGATTTCATTTTTCCGTAGGATGGATAGAAGGTGAATTAGGGTTGTTTCATATTTATAATAACATATCAGTATGTAAGTAGTACTGATGTTATTACTTTATCATGAAACAACTAAAGAAGAAGAAGTTGTAGAAGAAAGAAATTGAAAAGATCGGTAATGGATATTACCTCTTCTTTGGAACACCTTTTTGAATCCCCCACTTAAGGAACTAAGATTGGTCTTTGGAGAAGACCAGGACCTCTAGGATTATTATAGGGAAGTGGAGAAGGAAAAATGGCAGGGGTTGTCCGAGCTTGAGTGCTCAAATTGGTGTGAGGAGGAGGGGGAGGAGGTGCCCTTTTATAAGGGAGGAGAGGGGCACCTTAGGAATATCTCAAAATATTATTTTATATTAAAGTCAAAATAGGTTTATAATGGTTCCAAAGGGTCTTATTTCTAAGCTAAAGTGGGGATGGGTCTAAATCCTATCAACCAATAGAATTTAGACAAGTTTAGGATATTATTTTAACCTTATCAATTAAATTTAACTCTAAGTTAAATAATTTAACTTTTACCATGTCTTTTTGTTTTCTTTCACTATATGGTTAATACACTTACTATAACATGCCAAACGAACCCCAAATTATTTATTATTAATATATACATATCCTTATCTAAGTCATTTGGCCGAACCTTAGATTTTTAGGAATAAAATAACAATTAATAATATAATATTTGATTTAAAAACTATTTTGTGTCAATTTTGACACTATTTGATATATGATTTTTGTCAAAGTCATAACAGATTTATATGTTCGAACCAAGTTGATTAAATCAATACTAATATATCATAGTAACCTAGAAAATTAGTGGAATTCATAAAAAGTCTCAAATTACATTTATTTTGGTATTTATATTATCAATTTTGTCAATATTTCATTAATAAGATAATTACTGCATCATCTTTGTGTCATAAATAAATTAAATTATTTGATGTCTAAAAATTACAAATAAAATACCATCATGTAGGAAATCTTTTTAGCTTTCTAATGAATATTTACAATCGAATTTATCTTATGTATAACCCTATATTAAAAATGATTTACTTATTAAACTTTGATTTTAACTATTTTAACCCTTCTTTAAATAAATTAATAATAAATGTCCTAATCTAATCCAAGTGGGCCTAAATGGTCATATTTTATTCCTAAGTTTATTTTTGGTCGAATTACACTTGTCCAATAGAATTAGGACATGTGTTAGGGTAATATTAATATCATATTTACCCTTAGTTACCCTATTTACTATTAACCGCGGTAAAAATAGTAAAAAGTTACTATTCACCAAAAAATTATTTTCATCTCATTGAACCACATTTTAGTCCTTGATATTAACCGTGTCTCTCGGATTTTTGAAATTCCATTCACAGAAGCGGTAAAATTAAGTTTTATGCAAAATTCAGTTTTTAACCTACCACTTAGTGGTTTCACTATTCATCAAAAATTGAACGTTTTCAGAAAAATACCAAAATTTCACCCTAGGCTAATATCGATATTCTGAGTCCAAAAATGAAGTCCATTTTGAAAAATAAAATTTATAAAATTTCAAAAAGTGGTTATTACTATTCATAACGGCTAGTTTTAATAGCATATTGTTGTTTAGTGAAACTCGGTATTGCGTACGACGCAAGCTATCGAGGAAGGTCGCGATTGCGTGTAAAGCAAGCCAAGAAAGTGTTGTGTAGAAAAAGATTCCTTTGATGATTTATATAACATAAAAGTCTCAGGTGTTACATTCTACCCCCCTTAAAAAGAATTTCTCCCTCGAAATTCGTCACTTTGCAACAAACAAATGAGGATACTTCTCCCTCATCATATCCTCAAGCTCCCATGTAGCTTCTTCAAGTTGGTGGTTTCTCCATAAAACTTTCACCAAGCGAGTGGTCTTGTTTCGTAGGACTTTTTCGCTACGATCCAGAATCTCTATCGGCTGTTCTTCATAAGAAAGATCTTGCTCCAACGGTACAACTTCTGAGCTGAGTACATGTGAAGGATCTGGTATGTACTTTCTCAGGAGAGATACATGGAACACATCGTGAACTTGAGAGAGATTCGGTGGAAGCGCCAATCGGTAAGCTACCTTCCCAACACGATTCAGTATTTCAAAAGGACCGATATATCTAGGGCTCAACTTCCCCTTCTTTCCAAATCTCATAACCCTCTTCCAGGGAGATATTCGTAAGAACACTTTATCACCCACTTCAAACTCTAGGTCTTTTCTTCGGTTGTCGGCATAACTTTTCTGTCGACTCTGAGCTGCTCTTATGTGTTGTTGAATAGATCTGACCTTTTCTGCCATTTCATCAACGAGATCAGGTCCTAATAGCTTTCTTTCCCCAACTTCATCCCAGCAAGTTGGAGTCCTGCATTTCTTTCCATAGAGAGCTTCATAAGGAGCCATCTGAATACTGGAGTGAAAGCTATTATTATAAGAAAATTCCACCAAAGGTAGGTGTTGATCCCAACCTCCTTTGAAATCCATAGAGCAAGCTCTCAACATATCTTCTAGGGTTTGAATTGTTCTCTCAGACTGACCATCTGTCTGGGGATGATAAGCAGTGCTGAAACTCAACTCTGTATCCAGAGTATGCTGAAGACTTCACCAGAACTTCGAGGTAAATCTCGGATCCCGATCAGATATAATAGAAAGTGGTACTCCATGAAATCTTACCACTTCCTTTACATATATCCTGGGAAGCTGATCAAGAGAGAAATCCTCTCTAATAACAATGAAGTGTGCAGACTTTGTAAGACGATCAACTATGACCCAGATAGCATTATTGCCTTTGGATGTTTTAGGAAGTCCTGTGACAAAGTCCATAGTGATGTTTTCCCATTTCCATTCGGGTATGGGTAATGGTTGTAACATCCCCTTAGACTTCTGTCTCTCAGCTTTAACTTGTTGACAAACCAAGCATCGAGAGACATATTCAGCAACATCTCTTTTCATGCCATCCCACCAGAAGTACTCTTTCAGGTCCCTATACATCTTCGTGCTTCCAGGATGAATAGAGAATGAAGAACTATGAGCCTCATCCAGCAGCTCTTTCTTTAATTCGGGGATGGGAGGAACACAAACCCGATTCCTGAACTTTATTATCCCATCACAATAAAGGTTGAATTCAGGAACATTTCTCACCTTCTTTTGTAACTCGACATCTTCTTTCTGTGCCTCTTTAATCTTCACATGTATAGATGGTTTAACATTCATTTGATAAAGATAAGATTTTTCCCCTTCCATTATAATTCCAAGATCCATCCTTTGTAAATCCATAAATATTGGATCTTTTGTGATCCTCCTCATGGATAAACTAGCATGGTCTTGTCGACTTAATGCATCTGCCACCTTGTTTGCTTTCCCAGGGTGGTAATGGATTGAGCAGTCATAATCCTTAATCAGCTCCAACCATCTTCTTTGGCGCATATTCAACTCCTTTTGTGTGAAAATATACTTTAAACTTTTATGATCTGTATAAATATCACACCTTTCACCATAAAGGTAATGCCTCCAAATCTTTAATGCAAAGAATACCGCAGCCAACTCCAAATCATGTGTTGGGTAATTTTGCTCATGGATTTTCAACTGTCGTGAGGCATAAGCTATCACCATATCATTTTGCATAAGAACACACCCCAATCCCTTCTTGGATGCATCACTGTAGATCACAAACCTTTCTCCACTACAAGGCAGTGTGAGCACAGGTGCACTGGATAACCTTCTTTTCAACTCCTTGAAATTCTCTTCACATTCCTCTGTCCAGACAAACTTAACTCCTTTCCGAGTCAACTTGGTGATTGGATTAGATAACCGTGAAAAATCTTTTACAAAACGTCGATAATATCCAGCCAAACCAAGAAAACATCGGATCTCAGTTACTGTTGTTGGTCTTGACCATCTTTCGATAACCTCTGTTTTTGCTGGATCCACAGATATCCCCTCTTTTGAGATTATATGACCCAAAAATGCAACTTTTTGAAGCCAAAATTCACACTTGGTAAATTTGGCATAAAGCTTATCTTTTCTCAGGGTCTTCAATATAATTCTCAAGTGATCTTCATGCTCTTCCTTGCTCTATGAATAGACAAGAATATCGTCTATAAAGACTACCACAAATTGATCAAGATAGTCTCTAAAGACTCTATTCATTAGATCCATGAAGATAGCAGGGGAATTAGTAAGACCAAATGGCATCACTATAAATTCATAGTGTCAATACCTTGTACGGAAAGCCGTCTTTGGTATATCCTCCCTTTTGACCCTTAATTGATGATACCCTGAACGAAGATCAATCTTGGAAAAGTATTGAGCTCCGCGTAGTTGGTCAAATAAGTCATCAATGCGTGGGAGAGGATATTTGTTCTTGATAGTGATCTTGTTAAGTTCTCGATAATCAATGCAGAGTCTCATTGATCCATCTTTCTTCTTAACAAATAGAACAGGTGCTCCCCAAGGTGACGCACTAGGGCGTATGAATCCCTTATCAAGATTCTCTTGGAGTTGCTTCTTCAATTCCTGCAACTCAATTGGGGCCATTCTATAAGGTGTCTTTGAAATAGGCAAAGCACCCGGTACGAGTTCTATTGAAAACTCAACTTCACGATTTGGTGGAAGACCTGGCAATTCCTCCGGAAAGACATCATCAAACTCCCGTACAATGGGCATATTCTTAATCGTGAGTTTCTCACCAACCATTTGAGATAAATAACCTTCATTTAGTGGAATCAATACCCATAAGATGGAAGAAATTTCCACTGGAAGGTTATGTTCATCCTTGCATTGATAGACGATCGTAGGTTGATCTGGAATATGAAATGTGACTTCCCTTCTTTGGCAATTGATATGAGCTCCATGTAGAGAAAGCCAATCCATGCCAAGAATCACATCAAATTCCACTAAAGGAAGGATCACAAGATTTGCAGGAAGCACTTTCCCACAAACTTCGATCGGAGAAGAATTATAAACTTCTGATGCGATTGATGTGCCATTAGGTGTTGTCACAGCTAACTCAACATCTAATTGTTGAGGTAATACGGTGATACCCTTAGAAAATTTTTCAGAAATAAAAGAGTGGGTGGATCCAGAATCAAATAAAACATTTGCTACTTTAGAGTGGATGGTAAGTGTACCTTTCACCACATCGTTATCGTACTCCACATCGCTGATAGAAATTGCATGTGACTTTCCTTTGTCTTTAGCCTTAAGAGTTTGTTGACGTCGACCATCATCATCAACCCTTGGATTTGGGCATTGATTGGCATAATGCCCCATCTCCTTGCACTTGAAACATTGAAGTGTAGCAGGTTCATTCTGTGTATCCCTTCCTTTGTTTGCATCATTAGACATCTGCTTCCCATTATCACGGCATTCAAATGCCCAATGACCTTCCTTTCCACATTTAAAACATTTACTTGTCCCTTTAAGACAACTCCCTCCATGTTTCTTTCCACACATTGAGCATAAGGGAAAGTTCATCTTCTTTTCCGTGTGCTCTTTAGATTATTCTTTGAATTCCATCTTCCTCTTCTTATCAAACCCATGTGACTGATGGGTTACTCCAATCTCCATCTCGACTTTGAGAGCACATCGAACGATTTCCTCGTAGCTATTGAAGTCCCTTATGGCTAACGCCCTTCGAAGACTTGGTTTTAAGCCACTAAAGAATCGATCGATCTTACTCTCAGGTTGGATAATAATACCAGAAGCATACCTTGAAAGTCTTGTAAAATTTGCTTCATAGGTACTAACAGATTCATCATCCCTTTGCTTCAGTTCAAGGAACTCTTTCTCCATCTTTGTTCGGAGAATACGAGGGAAGTACTTATTGAAAAATAAGTTCTTGAACTCGTCCCATTCCATAGACTCAATTTCATCCCTTTGCCTCGTATTCTTAACAAGATTCCACCATTGATCCGCATCTCCTTCCAAACGATACACTGCTAGGATGACTTTATCATGCTCAGAACATTGAAGAACTGAAAATATCTTTTCAGTAGTACTAATCCATTGTTCAGCAACTAATGGATCAGTAGACCCGCTGAAAGATGGTGGACGCTGCCTCATGAAGGATTCAACAGAATGTTGCTCCCTTCTTTGTTCGTTTGGAAATCCTGCATGATTCATAGCTTGAGAAAGTTGTGTGAGCATGGCTACAAGATTTTTCATTCCAGCTCCCATATCGTTTGGTTGCTCAGGGGGACAATCATTGCATTGCCCATCGCATTCCGCATTAACACGGTTCCTTCGGGTTCCAGCCATTGACTAAAACCAAGAAGAATAGTGTGAGCAACACTAATTATAATAGGAAACCACATAATTCAAGAATAAAATTTTCATGCTTAAGGTCTTATCCTAGGTTATTCAAGGCCATTTCTAAAACACTAAGATTGTGTTCTATGCTTAGACTTATCCTTAGGGTTCTTACTAAGGCTTTCACATCCTAGTTTCCAAAGGTTGACTATACGTTTCCTCTGATACCAACTATAACGACCCACACTTTACATACATTGTTAATACTTCAAAATTGAAGCACTCTTATTACAACATATGACAAAACCACAAAGGACCGTATAGGTATAGTGTCTTTAGAAACTGGGGAAACATAAACAACTGGTTCATAAATCTTCTACAGTGTCTCCCATTTATTTCATCATATCTAGGGTCCCTTTTAGCATATTCTACTTAATATCCATCTTCCTGACCTGGGGAAAAGAAAACATAAAAGGGTGAGCTCAAATGCTCAGCAAGGGCAAATAAAGGAAATAAAAATCATATCATATCTTTATGAAAATCAAAACCTGCAAAAGAGATCATAAAATCTTAACATGGAATAAATCATAGAAGTGAAAATGAGATCCCCATAATCATAACATAAAACTTGAATCTTTGTGGCATGCACACATAATCATGGAAAATCATTTCTTGTTAGTCATGACTCATTTCCAAGACTATCTTAGTGGACAAAGTCCCTTTCTGAACCGAGTTCACTCCTCGTTTCAGTCCTGTATCACTGAACCGAAATAACCTTCCGTTCCAGCCATGTCTATCTCATGAGATATAAAATCTTTACCCAATGCATTGGAGGGAGATATAGGTCCCACCCATCTTATAATGAATCCTTTCTTATGTGTGCCACATAATCATAAAACATACATCATCGCATAACACATGTAACAAAAATGGGATTCTTGAAACATCATGACATCATAAATCAATTCATATATGATAAAGGAATTCATAAACATAATTCCATCACAAAATAGTCAAACCAATGTAAAAATATGGATAGAAACAGAACCCTTTATTATCTTAGATGGAAAATAATTTTGATAAAACACTTGAATTGAATTCTTCAGGAAAATATCCTTTCTTCTTCAAAAACATTTTTCCTTTCATAACATGTCATACAACTTTAAAATAAAAGATGTTGATTAAAAATAAACTTGAAAACTTGTAAAGGAAGCTTCTTTGAAGTAATGTTTTAAAAATCCATTCATGCCGTATAAGTTAAAAAAACATTCTTCGTACTTTTGTCGGAAAAGTCAAAAAGTACCTCGTACGGAAAAACGACAAAAGATTCCTTTAATATTCTTTACTAAAAACTCACCTAAGGGTAAAATTGGATTTAAAATATTTCAAGTTGATGGAAACAATATTACATATTTAGGGAACATGGATGTGGATGATAAAATACACCCCAGTAAATACTTACGAATAAACAATCTCGGATAAAAATGAGATTGTGATATTTCCCTTACCTTAGGTCCGATTTGCTTTGTTCGTGTCCGAAGATCCTGTATAATGGTTTAAATAATGTTATTGACTTATTCCAGAATCATACATATTGATATGAGATCATATATGGTCATATTATTATCTTCTTGTTAGTAATATTTCATTGTTACTTGTTACTCGGGTCTTTATAACTTTTTGTTCTTATGCGTGTTTTGTCGAATAAATTCTTATTCTTATCTTTAGGTTATAGATAATTCATTTCCAGAATGGTATTAGTGTAGTATATACCATATTCATTCATTCAATTCATTTATACAATCATTATGAAATGAAGATCATGTAGAACGAGTCGCATCACATCGTGGAGACGGTATTCCGTACGTACGCACGAGTGATGATATCGTTCCTATGATCATGGAATTGTATTGGAGTATATATATATATTATTTCAGTATCAATATTACTTAATAATAATCATATATAGTTACTCATTACACCATTATACCCATCCTTGTAAGTTGATGGTGGAAAATAGATTACACCACGGCGTGGAGACGGTATTCCGTACGTACGCACGCGCGGTGATTTCATTTTTCCGTAGGATGGATAGAAGGTGAATTAGGGTTGTTTCATATTTATAATAACATATCAGTATGTAAGTAATACTGATGTTATTACTTTATCATGAAACAACTAAAGAAGAAGAAGTTGAAGAAGAAAGAAATTGAAAAGATCGGTAATGGATATTACCTCTTCTTTGGAACGCCTTTTTGAATCCTCCACTTAAGGAACTAAGATTGGTCTTTGGAGAAGACCAGGACCTCTAGGATTATTCTAGGGAAGTGGAGAAGGGAAAATGGCAGGGGTTGGCCGAGCTTGAGTGCTCAAATTGGTGTGAGGAGGAGGGGGAGGAGGTGCCCTTTTATAAGGGAGGAGAGGGGCACCTTAGGAATATCTCAAAATATTATTTTATATTAAAGTCAAAATCGGTTTATAATGGTTCCAAAGGGTCTTATTTCGAAGCTAAAGTGGGGATGGGTCGAAATCCTATCAACCAATAGAATTTAGACAAGTTTAGGATATTATTTTATCCTTATCAATTAAATTTAACTCTAAGTTAAATAATTTAACTTTTACCATGTCTTTTTGTTTTCTTTCACTATATGGTTAATACACTTACTATAACATGCCAAACGAACCCCAAATTGTTTATTATTAATATATATATCCTTATCTAAGTCATTTGGCCGAACCTTAGATTTTTAGGAATAAAATAACAATTAATAATATAATATTTGATTTAAAAACTATTTTGTGTCAATTTTGACACTCTTTGATATAGGATTTTTGTCAAAGTCATAACAGATTTATATGTTCGAACCAAGTTGATTAAATCCATAATAATATATCATAGTAACCTAGAAAATTAGTGGAATTCATAAAAAGTCTCAAATTACATTTATTTTGGTATTTATATTATCAATTTTGTCAATATTTCATTAATAAGATAATTACTGCATCATCTTTGTGTCATAAATAAATTAAATTATTTGATGTCTAAAAATTACAAATAAAATACCATCATGTAGGAAATCTTTTTAGCTTTCTAATAAATATTTACAATCTAATTTATCTTATGTATAACCCTATATTAAAAATGATTTACTTATTAAACTTTGATTTTAACTATTTTAACCCTTCTTTAAATAAATTAATAATAAATGTCCTAATCTAATCCAAGTGGGCCTAAATGGTCATATGTTATTCCTAAGTTTGTTTTTGGTCGAATTACACTTGTCCAATAGAATTAGGACATGTGTTAGGGTAATATTAATATCATATTTACCCTTAGTTACCCTATTTACTATTAACCGCGGTAAAAATAGTAAAAAGTTACTATTCACCAAAAAATTATTTTCATCTCATTGAACCACATTTTAGTCCTTGATATTAACCGTGTCTCTCGGATTTTTGAAATTCCATTCACAGAAGCGGTAAAATTAAGTTTTATGCAAAATTCAGTTTTTAACCTACCACTTAGTGGTTTCACTATTCATCAAAAAATGAAAGTTTTCAGAAAAATACCAAAATTTCACCCTAGGCTAATTTCGATATTCTGAGTCCAAAAATGAAGTCCATTTTGAAAAATAAAATTTATAAAATTTCAAAAAGTGGTTATTACTATTCATAGCGGCTAGTTTTAATAGCATATTGTTGTTTAGTGAAACTCGGTATTGCGTACGACGCAAGCTATCGAGGAAGGTCACGATTGCGTGTAAAGCAAGCCAAGAAAGTGTTGTGTAGAAAAAGATTCCTTTGATGATTTATATAACAGAAAAGTCTCAGGTGTTACAGAGATGGTCCTTTTTGTGAACCCCACTTGAGGTTAGGATAAAGTTGGTGTACGGTCGGGTTGGATCGAGCACGAATCCAACTGGATCCTCAGAAATAAATGGATAATAAGTTACAGAGCAGGCATCCGATTATCGCATAGTCTATTGTGTTGAGACCCCTATTAAGTGTCATTCCTTTGGGATACTTCTTTGTGGGACTTCATTCTAGTTAGAGTATTGACCAGTGGTGTGACGAGAGGACCCTCCTAGAGACAAGCGAGCATAGTGTGGGGACCCTGTAACTGGCTGGGACAATTAACTAGGATCATGTGTGGGTCTGACGACATACTGACGATGTACTTGGATCCCGTGTGGGTATGAATACGTATTGGCAATGTACTATTATCCTAAGTGGGTCTGATGACGTACTGGTGATGTACTAGGATCTAGTGTGGGTTTGATAATGTACTGGTGATGTAATAGGATCGTGTGTGGGTCTGATGACGTACTAGTGATGTACTAGGATCTTATATAGGTTTGACGATATACTAATGATATTCTAGGATCCTGTTTGGGTTTGACGTAATCTTGAATATGTACTAGGGTCTTTTGTGGGTTTGACGAAGTACTGAGGATGTACTAGGATTCAATGTGGATATGATGATGTAATGATGATGTACTAGGATCTTGTGTGGGTCTGACGACATACTAATGATGTACTATGATACTGTGTGTGTATGATGATGCACTAATGATGTACTAGGATCCTGTGTGGGTCTGACAATGTACTGGCGATTTAGTGGGATCCTCTGTGGGTCTGACGATGTAATGGCGATGTACTAGGATCATGTGTGGGTCTGACAATGTACTGACAAGGTACTAGGATCCTGTGTGGGTCTGACGATGTACTAAGATTATGTGTGGGTCTGACAAGGTACTAGGATTCTATTTGGGTCTGACGATTTACTATGATCATCTATGGGTCTGATGATGATTTGGGATCCTTTGTGGGTCTTCCTCTTAATAGAGTAAGATTATTAGGTAGTTATATCTAACCAACCCTTCTACTGTACCAAAGTTATACCTAGTGTGATTTGAGTTCGTACCTATGTGGTGTTTTCCATTGTGGTAATACCTTGATGGTCTTCTTCTGTGTGGCGCACCTATGTGGTACTCACCATTGTGAACTTCGTTCCTTGGTGGATCATATGAGCTTTTGAAATTTGGTTTAGACCCTGTGTTTCCTCATGATTGAGATGTGTATACTTGATAACTTTGTATATGTTTGGGCATATAACTAAGTAGGGTTTTCAGTTGATTTAATGCTTTGAGTTTTATTCTTTGTGGATTTCGTGAGACCATAAGGGTATCAAGGTCCCTACTATGTATCGCTATACACATTACTACATAGGCTAAGCCTGCACCATGTTGTGTTTGATGCCGATGATAGACAACGCTGATTGAGGTTGAGGGTAGTTGGACTGGACGGTGCCAAAGGTGGACCATACGGCCTGTCAGTATGCAGAAGAGGCGGGTGGACAAGGAGTGGTGAGGAGGTGATCTGTACCAACCCTTTAGGTAGGAACCTCGAAGGACGACCCAGTAGCTATCTTACTCTTTTATCAGATGTATTGTATTTCAGTTGTACTTGTACACTTACTGTTGTGATTGTATTCCAACCCCTCTGAATTTCATAACTCTTTTTTCTCTCTTTTTGTATTACTTTTTACATGTTTTCATATCTTGTTGTGTTCTTGGTTGAGTGTGGTTACAGGATATAATGGAAATACCTTCCAGGTTTTAGAGAATACACCTTTCGGTGTTAGTCTCCATCCCCTGGCCTATGGATGTTGGGATTCTAGTTTTCATGGCATTGGCCTCGGGGTAGGGGTAAGAGACACATTACTTTCAATCCATATTTTGATACTATAGGAGTCTGGTAAGAGGCACATGAATTTCGGAGACGATTCGTGTGCTAGTTTGGACTACGTACATGTGAAAGTTGAAAATGTGGTGGCTTAAAATACTCTCTATACATAATTACATTATAATAATTAGACATTAATTTATTTAGTGATTTATATAGTAATTATGCACATTAACATTGGGATCATTGTCTTTTGGGGGAGTGGTTCATAGAATTTTATGTCCAAAATATGATGAGGTACATATTTTGAGAGAATTAACTGATCATCATTCAAAGGTAGCTCATTGAATAACATCATAAATTAGACTTCAACATCTCCTATAATCCATGAAATGGGAATTACACTACATATACTCTAAAAAGGAAATAACTATCAAAGGATATTCTGTAATCGAAGGAGGAGTGGAACATTATGGGCCTCTTCCCTCCGTTGAACCTTCAATATCAAGAAGATGTATCATATATAATTATAACTATTATTCAGTTATCATTATTCATCCTTAAGTCTATTCTATTGTGTCAAAATCTTGATGATTAATTAATAAGAATTCATGAAAACCTAAATGGTGGGGATACTATTTTGGCTTGGTATAAACATTTATATAGACTTCCCTTTTTTGGAATTGGTTTTTTTTACAACATCTATTGGGAGATCAGTTTAATTACTATCATTGTTTATTGTGGGACATTTATTCAAGTACTATGTTGTGTTATTATGAAATGAAATGATTATTTTGGTGGCTAGGTATGGCATGAGTCATTTCATATTATGTTTTATGCAATTACACATACCTATAGACATGGAGGACTATCTGAATTTTTTTTGTTTTCTCAAGTCTCTTCCAGCACAGGATTTCAAATGGGACAAGGTGTACAATTTTTTTTATATTAACTCAGTCTAAATAGGGTTGTAAATCTATATATATGGTGAGAGGTATGTTGAAATGGTCAGTCCACATCATTTTGATTTGGGAAAGCACAATAGTTAAAGAACATGGTTAGATATATGTGTAAGAGATTATTAGAATTCATAGAGTTTATTTAGCTATTATTACACTTATGGATACTAGATTTACCACAATGATCTAGAAAAGACTCCATAAGGTGATGGGAACTCATGCCTAGTTATTTATATACTACCCTCCACACATATGTGATCAGATAGATCATGCAATTCAAATGATGGAGGATAATACCCATTCATATGCCATGGATTTTAGGAGATCATGGGATTGCCAACTGGGACATATTGAGTTAACATTTAACAATATTAACCACTGTTATATTATAATAGCTTCCTTATTGGATTTGTATGGTCACCTAGGCTTGGAACATCTTTTTTGGGAAGATGTGGGAAAGGCCACTCTTGATTGAATGTGCCTCATTCAGGAGATATCTACCAATATTCAGTATTTAAGTTGATATCTAGTTATAGTGGATGGTTGTAGGAATCATATTGGGATCCTCAACATATTACTTGGAAACCACAATTTCATGATTTATAAACCATAGTTGGGTCACTGTCATCTCGTAAAATACTTAATGTTGGCATAGATAAATGCAGTATTGATTGGGGTTACTGGACAGCTGGGGAAGGTTTCAAATCAGTTGGTATTTACAATTCAATTGAATGGAATTAATAATGATTTCAACATTTATTAGATAGAGATGTAGCATCATGATATTTATCACTTTTTTGAGTTGGGAAGAGATCACGTTAGATGAGGATGATATTGTTGTGAAACCATTTGTAGATATCATTGAATCTCAGGTAATGGTCATTCATGGTATAGAAATTCCATCAGTTACTGTAATAAAAAAAATAGATAGAATTATCATGAAACATTGGAGTACATGACATTGATGAGGGACCAGTGTGATCATATTTTTTGGAATAGAAATATTCTATAAGAATTATGATTGATGGAATGACCTATAGTGGGGTGTTTGTAAAATGTTATTATGCACTTTTTGGTATTTCTCATCTCTATTTTTCTTTTCCTCTTTATTTTTCTGTTTTCTGGTTATTTGGAGGATGGAAATACTTATCTATGTAAAATAAACTATTGATAGGGTATGTATGTTTTTTTTAATTAATGTAGTCATGGTATAATTGTTTAAAAATCATTGTGGGGTCCTCCATTACATCATGGAATGTAGGAGTTGGTTTTTGTATATCTTTCGAATCTAGTCTATTTTCTATCTAAAAATATTTTTTACATCATAACGAGATTACAAAATTTGATATATTTTTGGTTATGTATCATGAATTAGTTCATGTATTGAAAGTATTATGCATCATTTATTAATTCTACAATATGAATTTTTCAATGTTGAGATTTTTATTCTGAGACTCTTCATATTTTGTATTAATTAATTAATTGAGGAATAAAAATCATTTATCATTTTCACGTCATAGGTGTTTCAATATTAATAATTTTGGGAGAATTTTTTGTTTTATTAAATTTTCAATGGTTTTGAAGAACTTATTTTGAGACATTGGATCTCTCCTATATGAATTTAAAAAATTACACCCCTTCAGGACCATTCTTTATGTGATAGATAGTCATGGTTTTTATGGTTAATCCCTCTAAATAAATGATTTGTATTATTATTCAATTCAATTGATCAAATTAGATCATTTTTTCTATGAATATGTATCTGATTTTCTATGATGAAAATCTTCTTGATCCTTTTTATATATATTCTGTGATCTTCATCTAGAGGTTGATATGTTTGCAGGTTGTTGTTTGGCCTGATGATTCTTTAATGTGTATTGTGATATATCTTCTCCATTTAATGGTTTTATTTTTTAATTCATTTATTGATGAATGTATTTATTATATAACCTTTATTTTTATCATTGAATTCATTCATCTTTTAAGACCCCATTGCACTCATGGGTGACCCAAGTTTGTGGTATGTGATTCTATCTCTACCTATTTTTGGATAAACTATACTATGTTGGAATTATAAATTAAATTAAAAATTAATTAACATGAATGAATTTGGCGTTTAGATGTAGGTTTTTCTGAAAAGATTGGTTTCCCATTTTTTTATATAAATTGTATTATCAATGATAATTGAAATGAATTTAATAAATTGTTTTCAAAGAATTGTTTTGATGAGATTCATTAGAAAATTTATC
Organism: Viscum album; assembly: GCA_963277665.1. Classification (NCBI taxonomy): domain Eukaryota; kingdom Viridiplantae; phylum Streptophyta; class Magnoliopsida; order Santalales; family Viscaceae; genus Viscum; species Viscum album. Next base: position 1,611,567,060 of record OY728120.1, read on the forward strand.
ACAATGTACTCAATGGGAACATAGTAATACTATGTCTTAATAGGAAATTACCATTGAATATTTCTATGGGTTCACACTTGGGGTGTTCCACTACATCCTTGAAACATTTTTCTGGGTACTTGTTAGAAAATGTAGGGATTTTGACTTTTGGCAGTCAACTTTTGATCTCTAGATTGAATGAATATGTCTTGAGGATTGAGGAATAAGTTTTTCTATGGGTGGGTATCAGTGTCCTAGCTATGCTGACCCAGACTGAACCCTAGTATGATATTACCCATTCTGTATTTGAATAGGATTTTATATGATATGTGATAAATTCTATGATATAAATTATTTTATATATGTGATTAGATTTGATTAGTTTTTACCAAGATTTTTTGGAACTATGGAACTGTGGAAAACATTTACAACAATTTTGATATATGAACTATTTAACAGCTTATCAAACCTTTTCTTATGTAATGATGATCATTATTTGATAGTTATGTAGTGAATTAACAAGGAACACAGAGGTGGGATCCAACTACGGTTATTGAGATCACACCCTAATCACACAATTGTCGATGTGAAGACCCTATAATGTAATTCAAATCATTTAAAGGAAGGGATTAGATTAGAGGTTGTGATGTTTAATTATATCATTTTGAGAATGATAGTGGTGAAATAGTGGGAGTTTTCATATATAATAACATGGTGTTGATCATTCATATTCATTTTTTAATTTTTTACTAAACTTGTATATTAGAGACAATTCATCTTCTTTTGGGTTGTGTCACTACTTGTCATTCATTTTTTATATTCTATTTATTTAATGTTCACTATTATGTTATTTCTTCTAGGTAATATATATTTCAATACATTTAAATTGTTATTTGAGAAATAATTCCATATGGATTTTTTTTATGCTATATTGTTAGTCGCTATATCATTGGGTTCCCGAACACCCTTCTAGTACATGATAGCTCTGGGCTGATACAAGTTCAAGAGGGTATTTCGGTCAGGCTCATTACAAGGTTTCATTGAATGAGGTTCCCTTAGGAATCCCAATTGTTTTTTTAAAAAAATTTTATTTTTCAAATTTCAATTTCATTAGATTCAAATTAAATCTTCCCATTTAATATATCGAGGAGTCATTTCTATGGGATGTAATCTCTCATATAAAAATGTTAACCACATTATCATCCACTGATTTATTCTTTGTAATTTTTTTGAATATATATGCTTAATATGAGTTGTTGGGTGCACTATGTTAAGAATATAATATTTCCAATTATGATCTTAAATATTTCATTGTTCACTAATTTCTCATTTTTAATATTTTTATATTTTTTATGTTAGATTAATTTTGTGTCTGTATTATTTGAGGATGGACTATTTCATTATTAATTTGGTAGATATATTATTGAGTAAGTGATAATTGACTTATAACTTTCATTATAATTTTCTATGTGATTTTATATTATTAAAATAATAATATGGTTATATAATTTTTTTTGTGAGATTATCTTCATAGAGGATAGGTCCAAAAAATATAATCCATTTTCATGACTATAATGTATAATGCACGAATTTTATATGTGATAAATGGTTGAAATAAGATTATTTATCACTAAAAAACGTAAAATAAATGGAGAAAACATTGTAAATTTCATAATATTTCTTATATTATTAGTATTGAAAATAATGATGAGTTTTATGTATTAAAAATCAATGTTTTGGTGTATATTATCATTAATATTTATTGATTGATGTGATGTGATTGCAAAATGTTGGGGTGTTCAATTTAAGGATATATTATATTGGTGATGGTTCAAAAGTATATGATATTATTATGATTTAATAATTTCATTCCAATATAGAACTATATGATGTCTTCGAAAAAAATTTATAATTATTGAATGAAATTAATTTTGGATTAGTTAACTTTTAATTATTTTTTTCAAAGATAAAACTAACTAGGATTAATCAGAGTTATATTTTTATTAATTTGATGAATAAATAAGTGGATTAATAACTAAATAATCATTATTAAATGGAAAACATATATATTTTTTAATAAAATATTTAATTTAATAGTATCAATTTTTGATGAAACTTTAATTTAAGTTTATAAAATTGTTTTTTGGATTTTTGTATTATGATGATTGTTTGGAAAAAATATATCTATAATATTTTTAAGATAAATAAAGAATTATTAAATGATTGATATTAAAAATTATTAAACATTAATTATGGTATAATTATTGAAATCTATATATTCATAAAAACCATAGGCGCTTCATTAACAAGACAGAAGTCTTCATTTACACATTGACTGGAAATGGATATGTGTGATCTGTAGGTTTTTCAAGGTATTGTTCTTAATATAGTCTCAAATTAAATATAATAAATACTGAAAAATATTCTATATTAATAGAATATAATATCAATATATATGATCCATTTTAATGTACATTATATCCATTTATTCATATTAAATGAATATTCTATTATTGGCTAAAATATGAATATGTGTTTTTAGGTGACATAATCCACAACGAATTATTAAAATTCATTGACAAATGTATATTATTAAATCATTAAATCTCTCTACACAAACTATATATAATAAAAAAGAGATAAATGTTATTTGTATTTGTGAATTATTTGCCTGGGTATGTATAATACATAAAATTTTATTATGAAAAAATATGGGACCAACTATAGAAGGATTCTATGAGTGCATGTTAATGAAGGTTTTTCAATTTATTTGGTATCTTTGTAAGATGATATTCAAAAAATAATAAAAAAATTAGACATTATAATGAAAATTTGGAATGGAATTGAATAAATGAGATTTATAATTGATTCTGTATAGTTCACATGGACAAGTAATTTTCAATGGAGAATTTAATAGAAATGTTCCAATGTCAAAAAATAGTGTTGGTTTACTAATAATTTGTTTAAAATAATGAGTTGTATCAATAATATTTTAGGTTTAAAGATAGTACGTGGATGTGAAATCAATATCTCCTCACATAGAAATAAAACACTACTCGACAAAGAAATTTCATAAAAAACACCTTAACAATTTAAAAAACCATCTATGCTAATTACAACTTTGATGGTTTTGATATTTATTCATCCATAATCCAAATGAGGAATATATATAGTCATTTTTAAATAAGATCTTCCCTATCTATCTATGTTCATTCAGGATTCCTATGGTTTTTTGTTATGTCTCAATCTAATTTATTCCATCATATTCTACATCATATTATTGCAGAAGACATCACTCTCATTAATCTAGAATCTATTAGTTAACCATAATTAGAATCTTAAATATATTTTGTTCATGAATATAAATTTAGTCCTCTAATAACATCAAAATCTGATTTTAAATCACTGAAATTATTTATTTTAATACATTCTAGAATGTAAAAAATTTAAATAGATATATTAAGTACTAGATGGTGCCCTAATAAATGTATATTTTCACTAATATTGTTTTGAGGTTAATGAGAACCCTTGAATCCATAATATCATCTCATTAAATATTCAACACATGAAACTATTAATGGAACCATCATTCAAGAAATTTATCCTATCATTATCATGATTTAGGACACTCCAAACTAGGAAATAATCTTCTTTCATATATAATTCCTTAGAAAACACAACAATCCTTGGTTCATGGAATATTTGGGAATAACTCTAAAAATTCATTTAATTAATTTAACATCCTATTTTCTATTATTATGTATAGTTACACATTTTGATTAAACATATATAATAATGAAACCTCTAGTTTTGAACTCATTTAAATCCTCTATAAATTATTTTGGAATTTTTGAAGCATTTTATGGCCAGTTAAATGATTGTTCTAAAACAAACTATCCCATTTTCATTCATCTTTATTAACCATGATATACAAATAAGGAATATAAATAGACTGAATCCATATTTTTAGTTTGGTAAAAAAAATTCCTATGTGGACTATAACTTTATATATCACTTATTTAAGACCCCATGTATGAACATGGAATTCTACATCTAACACTCCATCCATTTCCAACTATGGTTTTTGTCACCACCATGTAGAAAAACTCAACACCACAACATATAGAGTATTTTAAACACATACACATAAAAATTACACTTGGTTATAGATACCTATATCATGATTACAACCTTTAAATACTTTTATTGTAGTGATTTTTCAAACATAACAATTTGGGTCACACTGATAACATTATGGTTCCTTCTCTCAACTATACCATTTTTAGGAGTCCTTACATATGATGTTTGTATTCGTATTCCCAGATTTTTCAAATTATACAATAATGGTATATTCATCAATGTTTTCTATTATTAGTAAAAATGATTACTATTTTAATTCAATGAATCATAACATATAACATATAATAATTGGTAATATAACTTAACAAAATAAGGAAGTATGTGATCTCATTAAATAATTTATTCATACACTAATGAGTGATTAAAAAAATAAAATATATTTTTTCATAAATGGGTTTGGAGGATATATTCCAACCATGTTAACATGATCTAAACAATAATATTTTACTTCTTATAATTTTGATTAGAGGACTTTCAAATTTTTTTTTCAATTTTTAACAAGCAGTAAAAGAGTAAGTATGATAAAAAGAGAGTTTATGGTCATCATATGATCTATCCTTTTTTAGAAACTCTATAATGGAGTTATAAATGAAATGAACATTATTTTTATGCCACTTTTTCTATCAATAATATTTAACTGTCAAACTTATTTATTATAATGTGATGATGTATATCATACCCATAATAAGTTCCCATTAACCCCTAATTTCACTATCATTTCTACCGACCATATATATATTCTTGGTGAAATTTATTTCCTGACCTGAGTGAAAATATGGGATTAGACATAGTAAATTCTAACCATATAAATAATTGACTATGTCGTCCATGTCCCTAATATATTTACCCCTAATATTGGATTTATTAAATATAGTGATCTTCAATCATTAATCATTTCATAATTTTATAATTCCTTTTTATTGTACCAAATTGCTGTGAAAAGATCCATGTGTTCATGTTCATTGGATTTATATCAGATATCATAAATTAATCTCTCTACTCAATTAGGTAACATTATATAGATAACCATAAGAAAAACATTATAAGCCTTTAATTTTTTGACCACACCACATGATTACAACTTTTATTGATAAATATTATTTTTAATTCTCCTAATATGTAGTATCACCCTCTTATAATAGGGCTAAATTCTGATTTATAATTTTTCAAATATATTCATGATACTTTTATCTATTGATAATTTCAATTCTATGACTGCCATAGAACAAACTATAGAATCCATGATGAGAAATACATTCCATTATAGCCAAAACCGTCATGAAAAAAATGATCCACTAGGAACATACAATAAATATGAATATATATTCACGTACATGCACCGATAATTGACCTAAAAAACATCTTAATATAAATAATATATATTGTGTCCCCAATCATTTGAAAAAATAGCACCAAATATGTGGTGTATTTTTTCTAATTCTTAAATAACATTTTTTCTATAGAATATGTTATGAATCAACAATATCAATCACCGCCTTGTATGAGGGTTGGATTACTAGAAACCCGAATTAAGTTTTATATGATCATACCTTATTATAGATTTTTTATTGTAGATTAATGTTTAATAAATATGATAATCAAAATACTCTATTAGAGCATCATCCATCTCATTCATTTTCAAAACATCATATATGATAAAATTTAGCAATACCGTCTATGTTTTTATGATTCACTCCTAATATTCAATAAATCAATATAAGATAGTGATTTATACTTAAATATATTATATTCATTTAACAAATTATTTAAAAAATTATATTCCAATTGAAGATTATTTATGAATACATTTGAATATTTAATTAATTAATGAAACCCTTCTATGATTTTTGAGAAATATCATATACATTGGAATTTCAATTTGATCCTTCAATTCATCATTATAACAATCTTATTATTTCTTATTTTCTTCTAAATCACCACCCAATCCAATAGATTTATTCCTTTCGGAATACTATAAATTTATCAGTTTTAGAATATCCTCTAACTGTAGTTTAAGATCCAATCTTATCTCTATATCAATGTCATATTCAAATCTATAGTCCTTTATTTTTGGTCTTGTCATTGAGAGCCACATTAGAATCCTTATTTATGTATTTCAAATCATATGTTTAATCAATTTCCATTTCATCCAATATAAAAAATCCAATTAAATATCTTTTTTCTTTTGTATTAATATCTATTCTAAACTACTCTTCACTTTCCCACTGTGTGATTATTTTTTTATGGAACTACATATTCACAACAATTATTATATTTATTGGGACACTTTTTAGTGATGTTTCCAACCTTACCAAAATTTATAAAAGGGAGTGAATGTTTCACCATGAATTTTTCATTTCCCCTTTTAAGGTTTAAGGAAAATATAAAATGACCAAGTGAACATCATTTTCATTGGGTTCTTCCTATGTAGTGTGAATTATAATTTTCTTTAATACCACTTCTTGATATTTATTTTATTTCAACTATAACAAAATAATTATTCTTCATATCATCTGAAATGATTTTGTTATAAAGAACATCAAATGTAACATTATCTTTAAAAGTTTAATTATATTAAAATAATCACTATATTTAATCAAGGTGTAAATGTTAATTGAACGTGTTTCATGATTTTAATATTGTCATGGGATTGTTTGTGTCTCTGGATATCCTCCAGAAATACATCCACCTGATCAAATAATGAATCAATAGATTCATTTGGGTGATTCAAAAAATCCATATTGTAATTCTAAATAATTAGTTTTATTTCATGTGACATTTAATATCCATCATATATATTCAATAAAATTTTGGATATAGAATATGAGTATTTATAATAGATTAAATTCGTATATATTGTTTGTAAATAAATTAGGAATATTTAATTGATTCTTTTTGGATTAAATTTCACATATATATAATCATTTTTAAATAATGAATCACTATCCATGTTGTTTTAATTTCAATGATTTGAAGATTTATAGTCATGTATAACAAATTAATGTAAATAGTTCATTATTTGATTAATCCATGATTTAAATTCTCCCTAAAATATTACAATCCGTTACAATTTTAAAACAAATACCTATTATTTCAAAAGTTGAATAATCCAAAAAATATGAACATTGCAATCTGATTTAATGTGATGGTCCTATACAAGGAAAAAACCATATGATATGGGATAATTAGGGAATATTACTCCCGAAAAATCGTAATATGTATCAATTTTTATGATTTGTCAAACAACTCATCTCCCCATCCCACTGCTTATATAGAAGCAATGAATTATAAAATTTTGAACCAATTGATTTTACATAGTGAACCCACAAAACATTACATCCATATAGAATACCATAGGGGATTCCTGATATTAAAAAATATACTATGATTCCTATTAATTTGTTATGAATTTAGAGTAATAAAATGTAATTAAATGGCCCTAGTAACTCATAGTATGTATCAACATTATTAAATATGCATTGATACAAGGTGTTAAGTCATGAAGGAATTATTAATTAAATATTTTTTGTGGAAAAACATACAAATGTGATTCCCATTGGAAATTTTAAAAATAAAATAATATGTATTAGTGTAAAAAAATTCAACCTTAAACTCATTAAAATAATTCCTCTTCATCTGCAAGGAAAAGGAAACCAAATCAGGGTAATCTAAAATGCTCTATATGGGTTTCATAAAATGGATGATATCATGAGTAAATAAGTTTTCATAAATATTGTATGGAATATAAATTAAATGTACATTTTATCAATAACGTGAATCTAATGATTCTATAAATCATAATCAATATGGAATGGTAAATTAATTGACAAATATTCCATTTCATGAATGAATTTAGTGAAAAATTAATCATTGAATAGTATCAATGAAAAAATCACATAGATAATAATAATTAAATTTTTAATGAATGAATTCATTGATATTGGATTTTATTATATCATTGGTTATAATATCTATACATTTACGATAGTGCACAAATCCTATTTAAAAAAATTTGTAAAAAGGAATATAATTTTCCCAATTGATTAGTCTCATGAGACTTGTTGATGTATCGAGGGGTTATATTATTCTAGACCCCATAAATACCTTAATTTCTAAAAAATTCATCATATATTTAATGATCATGTAAATATATTAACACTAATCCTTATCAATAAATATCGGTATTCAGTATGATTTATCAATATTTATACAATAAATCGAATCACATTCAGAGTATTCATCATATTTAAAAAATATATATTATTTATGAAATACTCATATCCATGATACAAATACTATGTATATTTATGATAAATGTGATTTATATGAAAATTGATCATATGAATTTAATTATTTCAATATAAATATAATAATATGAAAAGTAATCAAGAATATATAGGTGACTATCAGTCCATTAGGAATCTTGTTTTATTAAATAAAATTATATACAATAGATAACATATATTGATGGAAAATACTTAAAAACATTCTTAAAGTAGATTTATTAATAAAAACTTTTAAAACGTGAAAAATAAGAAAACAGTTGTTGAACAGTTATGTTGGTGGTGAATTCTATTATAATCATATATAATAAAAAAACATTACATTAATTTTTTCAATGGACTCACCTTTAAAATGAATTAGAAATAATAAATTAATCCTATTTTTAAAATTGAATTACAAGACAAAATGTTTTTAATAAGAAATTGTGGTTAATATAAGAACTTTATAAAATGGTTTTCTAAGATCATGGACATGAAAGAAAATATATATTATTTAAATATAAATAAAATAAAATATTAGTATAAAATATTTTATTCATAATTAAATTTATAATCAGTGTAGCATTATGAATAAATAAAGGAAACTCTATAAATACCTAGTGTATTATAAAATTATTATAGCTTACGGAGGATAAATGATAATATTCTTGTAATGAATGTAAAAAATCCCAAATGAATGTTATATAATAAAATAGGTTCTAATATATTTAATAACAATAAAATTTTATCACATTGAATGAATAAAATGGTTTAATTATCAACCATCACTAATAATCATGTATTCATGTTAAATACATCAATGGGGTTGTATATCCCCTATTTAAAATTCAATTGTTGGATATTATCAAATTTGTATTAATGGAATAGAAATTGGCATGAAATTCATAACGACACACTTTCATTAAGTTGAATGTTATTTAACTTCATGTATAATGGTATACTAATGTAATTAATTTATAAAACAAAAAAATTTATAATATCATATATGATCCAATTATAACCTCTTACTACCTAGTCACTAACAAAAATTTACTATTACTATTATTTTAGTTGATAATATGCTTGTACCCCCAACATGTTTTTATAAAAGGTATAATTATTGTTTAAAATATACAGATCGTTCATCTATAAATTGATATAAATTTCAAATATTTCCTATTTACTAATAAGATATTTTTAAGAATCAATTTTCAACATTGAATAAGGAAAAATAATCGCATCAATTTAGGGAGATGATATGTCATATATATGAATGAGTAATGATAACATTCCATTAATTAGTTAAATAGTATGGAAGTTGGTGATATAGTAATTTTATTTAATTATTATCAGGTTATATATATATATATATTACCCGTCATTATTATTTCGAGTGATTTTTATTGATGCGAAACAAATAATATCAGTTAATGTGGTGTTAGTCCTCTATATACTGGAGTGATGGATTTCATTCCCATTATATAGATAAGGAGATGGATATATATTGTGGAATAAACATAATAACATATATTTATTTTTTATATACCTGAATTATTATATCATAATTGTTAATCCATAATTTATGGACGAAACAAATAAATAAAATGAATCATTATCATTTAGATTATTAATTTCTCATAGAGAAACCTCCTTTGTATTTCCTCTAATTCACACTAAGGTTGATATTTTTGAATGAAAATATTCTCTATAGTGTTTATAGGGTTGTTTGGGAGATATTATTTCAGTTTTTGGTTGATCAAAATGGCATACAATGTTTGAATTATTGGTGGTAGGGAGTTACCTATTATAATTGTGCTGTGTCATTTTTTTAAATAACCAATACTATTCAATAATAAGATGTAAACCTCCACTTGAGTTCCAGAAAAAAATTATAAAAATGTATTATATAGAAATATTGGTTGATCAAAAATTCCACCCCATAATGGTAAACATGCATTAAACTTATTTTCCCCAAAATCCTCTATGTTTTCATACACTATCAATTTTTTTCTCACCACGTTAAAGTGTTTTTTACCTTCCTAATTAATTTATTCATCCGAAAATTAAATTATCCTTATTAGAAAATTTGTACTATTTGATTATAAATATGATATCTACTTTATTACTTCATACTCTATGGGTGCGGAATTTAAATTTGACCACAGATTCATATATCATTCAAAACCACATTTTAACATTATCTACATAAATTAAATTTTATTTTATTTACTAATCATTAGTGTAAAAAATGAATTTAAAATTATTAATTATTATTGATTATTGTAATCCAAAATATGGATGCCATTTTTTTAAATTAACTTAACATATGTGCATAAATTTATTTTAAAAACAAACCCACATTTCTTATCAGAAAATAAATTTTTAGGAAATTCATTTAAAAAAAATGATGAGATTATATTAATTTTTTTTGTAGAAATATCCTTCAGATTGATTTAAATTTTTATAGATAGATAAATAGTGAAAAATAATTATAATAATAATTATGAAATAATTATTATTTTAATTAGTTAAAATAGGTATATAGTAATCCTTTAAAAATAAATGTTTTTCATGATAAAACAAATTTCATAAAAACACACAATTTTCCATTAAAATGATCTTATATTTATTTCTAAAAAATTTATAGTTATTAAATTATACATATATATATATATATATATATATTATTAAAAATTAATATAAAAAGAGGAAATGTTATATAATTCATTATTGATTATTGATAAAGGATTATTTATTTGGAAAAATTTCTGAATATAATTCATGGATAATTTTGATCAAGTATGATCCAAATACATATTCCTCACCTAAAATTAATTTTTTTCCATGAAATATTTATATTTTCAAGGATAATATTTTTATTAAAATATAATGTTCTTGTACAATAATTGAGTCACATGTGTTTAATTATTCTCTTAAAAAAATTATGTCCACAATATGTTCATGGATATTACTTTCTAAATAATGACGGTGGTTCTTCTTCAAAACAACTGTTATTTACCCTATATATTCTTTATTTTTATGATTTCTCCAATATATCTTTACAATTTGATTCATTCAATACGTCATATATTTTTTTCATTAATCATGAATACGGAAATTCTCTTCACTGTATGATTGAACATGTTCCAATGTAAAATCCCCATAGTAGTGAACATGTACTGGGTTTGGCGTGTATGTCATCGTGTACATTGTAGAGGCATGGTGGAAATACAATTTGTTATGAATCAACATTAATTTCTTAAACAATATTAAATTGTCTAATTTACTGTGGTATATTTTTTCTATACATACAAATCTTTATCAGGGAATTTCTATATATTATTTTAAGAAAACAATGTTTCCCACTAGAAATTCTAAATCATTCCATCATTTATCAACATAACACATTTTCCAACTCTAAAAAACATTAATATGAGTCTGAATAGACTTTTTCATTTATAATTTTCTCATCAAAATATTCATTTCCTACAGGTTTCCTTTCATCAACAGTATCCCAACATGTGGGAATATGACATCTCTTACTAATATTATTCATACAACAGCATTTAAATACTTCAATGGAAACTACTATTATAGGTAAACATTTGAAAAAGTAAATACTGATCCAGAAAAATGTTCCCTCATGTAAAAATACGTCTTGGCCTTACATAGGTATATTGAGAAATTGTACCTATGAGCATTATCTTACATTTATCTTATTTGTGAGTGTATAAATAGAATACATAGTCTCATTCTTAATTTCATAACTAAATCTTCCTAGATGAATTGTTCCAACATACCATCATCAATAAAATTAAATTTCATCACACAATTGTCGTTATCAAATTTTTATCATTCTACAACATCTCGAATAGGGTTATACAAAACAGTTCCCCGATCCGTTTTGTAATGGGATGTTAAAAATTCATCCATACATGCTAGAAACTACCCATTAGAAGTGAGGGTGAATTGTATACCCTTGAGACACTATACCCTTTTAATTAATGAAACACAATAAAAGAAAAAAAAATCAAAATTATATAAAAATTAAACAAAATAAATCTATTATCTCATTATGAGAAAAATTGGAATATAAAATACATGCCCAAAAAATTTGATATGGCATAAATAATATATTCCATGTGTTTAATGAAAATAAATAAATAAGGACATTTTGACACCCCCAATAGGGTCTTGGAATTGATTCTGGTTCTCTCATCCATGTTCCATTCCAACTCAACCATGTCACATAGGGATCATGCTCTTATCAGGTTCATAAAACATGAAGTCTATTCTGGTACCAATCAAGAAACAAGATTAGGATGTGAGTATAACTCATTATTCCACCATAAATACGTCAAAAAATATCGCATCAATAATAGTGCATGATGTTGTTCACAAATAATATGTAATGCCTAAAATAAACTATTATTTCATTTCATAATTCATTAACCAACCACCAAATTTACAAGGTTCATGATAACATACAACCTGTCAATACATTCTTTATCCCATTCATGAATCAGAAAATCCCAAAGGGATATCAAAAATAAAAAAGAGAATCACAAATCATTATGAAGTGAATTTTTTATTATCCATTTAATTTTAATATATAATTATTTCCACATGGAAACTTTCACGGACCGTCCCTCGGGGCCCACAACGTGTCAAAACGAAGCCTGCCTTCCAAAGGCCAGGGATTGGTGACTAGCACCGAAAGGCTTATTCCAAAAAAAATTGGATGGTTATGCCTTTTTTACCTGTAAGATAACTCAACTAATCACAACATATGATACAAGAACAGAGTAACCTATAATTTAAACAAGGTTTGTATAGAAAGTAAAGGGGGGAATAATACAAGTACAATTGAAAAGAACAAGTAAAACAGTAATGTACAAGTAAACTAAAAAGTACAACTATAACTGAAATAAACTCCTGTGAACACTCGCCAAGGGTCCTACCTAATGGGTATGTATAGCTCTCAAACAGTAGTCTCTGAAGTACTCCTCTTCTAATGTCCTCATCCGAGCTATCTTTAGTACTGGTACTCTCATTCATAGTCAGCATTATTGGTCGTATACACCAAACACAACAAGGTGGGGAGAATAGCCCATACAAGGGTGAGTATAACGATACACAATAGGGACCCTGAGACCCTCGAAGGTCACACACAATCCAAAAACGATAAACCGAAAATCATGAAAACAACTGGAATACCTATATAGGTATATGCCCATACATATACCTATGTTGTTGAGTATACCCATCTCAATCATGAGGATACACATGGCCCAACTCATATCCAAAAGCACAACTGTTCCCCAAAGGATTGAATACCACAATGGTTTGGACTCACATCACACCAGGTATAACATAGGTACAATAGAAATGATAATTAGATGTAACTACTGAAATATCATACTCTGTTGAGAGTCATACCCACATAGGATCCTAAATCATCCGACCCACGTTGAATCCTAGTACAACAGACCAATGTAATATCCTAGAGTAACCCTACGTGGATTCCTAGAGCAGATCCAGGTGGGATACTAGAACACAGACCCACATTCGATCCTAATGTATAGACTCACATAGGATCCCATTCACATGTTATAGCCAGCCACATGTTTCCTGCACTATGTTCGCTTGATTCTAGGATTGTATGTTATTCATGCCATGGTTCTATACTACAACTTCCACAATGTCCCATAAAGTAGTATCCCAATGAACATAATGTAATATGCGACTCAATGCAATAGATGGTGGGTCAATTGGATTCCGAGTCTGTAAGTGATTTTCCTTTTAGTCACGAGGGCCTGGTTGGATTGATGTATGATCCAACCCGATTGTACACCAGCATTATCCATAACTCAACTGGGGTATACCAAAGGCACAATCTTGATCTAAGGTCTTTGGCGTAGTAGACAGTTCATCAAACCGATGCCCGTAGGTCAAGTTACATACGAAAAATTGAAAATGGGTCGATGCTAGCCTGGGTTCGGCCTATCCTGGCCTGGGCCAACCCATTCTGGAGTAGGTCGGGATGCCCGACCCGGGTTCGACCCGGGATCCGACCAAGCCCGCTGGGTCCATCCCGATGTGGCACGCGGTTGGGTGGCCCCGTGGTGGGGTCTGCCTAGCAGCCACCCAAGGGGGAGGTGCCCCCATAGGTACACCGAACAGCAGGGTCGTTTAGGTCGTGTGGCTGACCGGCAGGCGCCCCGTGGTGCCGACACCTAGCACACGGGACCGGGGTTCTGCTCAGCTCCCCGGCAGGCCAAACAGCCTGCCCACATGCGTGGCACGGTCACGAGCCACACAACCACAGGCAGCCGCCAGTGAGCCGGCCGCCCCACCTTAGTAGTCGTGGCCTCACGCGGCATCCCCTACCCTTCTTGCGGTGCGGATGTGCTCCACCTCACCCTTCACGTGGCTGGTGAGTGCCGGCAGCTGGCCTTGCTGCGCTGCGGCCAACAACCCCATCCCTTCTCTGTTGGCACAGTCGTGACGCCCTTATCGTCCTGGCCGGCCAAAGTGCTGACCACAACTATTGAGCCCTTCCAACGCCAGTCGCCGGCACTGGTTCCCGGCATCATTCCTCAGGCCAATGGGCATGCCCCGGTGGCTCTTTCGTCATTATTTAGACTCCATCACTTCTCCTGGGACATCGCCATAGATTCAAGACTACCACAGTTGGAAATTTATCAACCAGGAAATAGTCCGCGAAGAAAACAAAAATCCACAAGGGTTGTGAAGAGGTCTGGCATGGTTCATTTGGCCCACACTCTCCAAGTTAGAATGGTATAAAGTGGTATAGTTGTTCATGAACAGGGAAAAACTCCATGAATGGGTAAGGGGTATACAAAAGCAACAATACCTACCTCATAGATTCATTGTGGTCAGGGTGGAGAGGGAAAGACTGACATCAGTTAGAACCATTCATTACACTCTGCATATCAAGATATATGTTAGTTGACATAACATATAACAAATCCAAAAAATATGAAAAGCAACGCGATTATTAGTTGAAAAAAATATAACATGAAATTGTTAAAAAAAGATGTAATATAATTTCATAATTTATTCATATATGCTTTTATATTTATGAATATGGTTCATTTCCATAATTATAATAAATTTATACTTATTATTCATGAGGATGAACATGTATGAATAAATTAAAAACATAAGATTTGGGTTTACTGGTGTCAAAGTTTTTGTGAGATATATTCTATATTCACCATATATTATTTTAATGTGGGGTATATACTGACATATGAAATATTATATCATGAATTTAATTTATTTAATGAAATTAAATGTTTCAATTGATGTTACAATTTATTGTGTCTCAAGATTCAAAATTTACTCTAGAAGTAAGGGGATTATTATGCTTACTGTTATTTTGGTGACACTTATTCCATATTCATGAATCATTTAATTTGTGTGTTGTATTTCATAAATATGAATGTAATATATGAAATTTTAACATAAATTTATATAAATTTACATATCCATTTTATGATATCCCTATCTTTGGGTATATGATTCAAATGATTCCAAATTAGTAAGGTAATTTTGTCTAAATGTTCCTTCTTTGGGTAAGATGTTATGTTATACCAATATATTCAATAACAAGTTGTGTATATTTTCTATTGAATTTTTGATCCATGAATATTCTTACCTTCATAATATTATATGATTCATTTAATTTTATTCTATCTTCAGTCAAAAAATCAAGGATTCTAAACAACAATGTTTTCCAAAAATGTATTAAATGTTTTCTAATTATGATTTACGAATTTTCATTTAAAATTTTTAAATAATATTTAAAATGGATTTAATATTTTAATTTTTATGTTTCCATCTCTTATTTCTATGAAAAAATAATAAATTTTTATGGTTTAAAAAAAGTTGTTTTTAGTGGAAAGAATATTTCCCCCAGAAATTATTTAAGATAATATTTTAGGATCATTTTCCATTATTGAATACATTATTTGATGTTATATATTAACTATATTTGTTATGATTAAATAATTTTATCCTTATTGTCTATAATTATATTTTATTTTTACGATTAATGATTTATATTATTGTGGATTTCATATTGAAGTCTTTAATTATCTAATGGATAAGACCTACATGTCCCTCCAATGAATTGGGTAAGTATTTTTATGTAATGAGATAAAGATATTAAAAATGTCATCAAGCATGATTCACTATGAAATAATGGTGAAAAGTGATCCACTATAATGAAATAAATATGACTGGGGATGGTGGTGTATCTGGACATGTAGGTGTAGCTCCCATGAAGTGCCCTAAAATATTTTAAAATGAGCCTCAACTTATAGATATTGTCATTAATTTTTTATGCGTATGTCTCAATTTCATGGATTATGCCAATTTTATGATATAATTGATAATATTATTTGATTACCTTATTATTAATGTCCTCTGAAATGCCAACATTCATTCCATTACACACATATATGATCATTGACCTCTAAGTTATCATCACTAGAAGTCATGATAATTTTTATGTACCCTTATGTCATTATTACGTATCTCTTATTTTTACCCTTATTGAGAAACTTACCATTCACTTTTCTTTTGTTTCTTTTTCTTATGTTATGAGGAATTCATTTAAATGAACTTTTTCTAGAATTATTTGGAATGGATGCTGTTCATTACCTATTGTGAAATAAGAAAAGATGGTTATAGTGGGAGAAAAGGTTTCTCTATATAAAAATGTAGTTTTTATACCCACAATGCTAGAATTTTGTCATAATTTTTTAAAACTCTAAACAAAAATGTTCCTTGGTTATAAATGTGATCAATTTTATTTTTTATGTTTTATGTTTTTTATGAAAAATATTGAGTCAGATTTGTAAAGTTTATCCCTTTAGCAGTTGATTTGACTGTTTTGATCCCTGGATATTATAGTTTAGAGACATATTTATTAAAATGATTAATATTGAAACATGATTAATATTCCTGGATGGGGGTAATGTTGTGTGGCTTGATTCTTTCTATAAAAATATTACAGTTAGAATATCTATAATATATTTTTTCTGGTTATAAATTCATACGTACATATTTTAACATAATTTAAATAACTAATTCATCTGACTCACTAAAACCATTAAACCCCATGTGAAACCATTCATACACCTCACCTAAACATAATTTCCATGAACGATCTTCTATTTCACCACTAAAAGTGGGATCAATCCCACACATTCTCTTATCTATTTACATCCCAATGGAATTATTCTTAAATGTTACAATTCCATACCTCTCTAAATCCCTCTAAAATTGGTAAAATGTTTTTATGGAGTCACAAATATAATTTTATAAGATACTTATAATAGTAAGGGTTCTCCACCTGCTTCTTTTGATTGATGTACATATTTATTGATAAACCCTTTGAGGTTAAATTTCTTTTTGTTTAATATGTTTCTAAAAAACCATTTACTGTCGAAATGATGTTCTATTGATGTGACACTAACCTTAATTACCATTAAAACTATTATATAATTGTTTTAATATAGGAACTATGATACAAAAATAAATCATCGATATAATATTCCAAATAATCATTTTGTGAATAAAAAATTTATTTCATGAAAGATAATTTTCTAATTATTAAAATACATCATTGTTTTTTAAATTATAATAAAAACCCGCACTCCATAATTGTGGGACTATATTAACTAAATAATTTATTATTATATATTAATAATGTATCACATTTAAAGATATAAATATAGAGGGTGCATCCATATAGTTATCTAATGAATCAGGTAAAGAATTAATCTCTATTTTTAACATTGTCATGATACCTTGGTATCGTAACATATTAACTTCATATGATATATTTTTTTGATAACATATTTAAAATTAATTTAAAAAACTATACTGATGATCATTATTTAATGAATATGAATGTATCATTATTATATTTTATCTGCAGTTCGTTGTTATGAATCAGTTTCATATGATCATGTTAGTTCACATTTTTTGGATAATATTGTCACGACCCCCTCCCACCAATGATACCCCTCCTTAGCTTGAAATGGTGAACGAGAGATAATGACCCCCCGAGTCCCACCTCCAGTAGGCCCCGGAGTGGTGACTAGCACCAAGCGTATGAGTTTTCAGAAATATGGGAGGCATTACCCTTTTTATTATTTAATATCATGAAATAGGACAAGTCAACCACCAAAAAGGAAAAAAAACAGTGTATAGAAATAAACCCAAACCAATCCCATATTCATGTTTAAACAATTCTGAAACAAAGTACAAGTACAAGATAGCTCAAAAGTACAATACCAAATGAAACAAGAGTACAACAACTGCAACAACTCCAACTGTCCTGACTAGTAGTGTCTTGCACGGCCCTCGTAGTCCTCCTGGAAATCTAAAAGTAAACATAGGGTGAGCAAACAAGTATACTCAATAGGGAAACCTAAAGCTCTCGTACACAGGTGGGGAGACATCCTAATGTCTCGTGAGAACAATAGAGAAAACTGAACCTAACAAGGAAATCTATCCACCCAACCTCACTTGTCACACTCACCCAAAAACCAAACAACAGGTAGTAGTATATAAGAACAAGAGTATTGGGTACCCCGCACCATTTCCAACTAGTTACCTACACTTCCTAATGGCGAATGTCCTAACGCTACCACACTCTTCCCACCCGCACACACCTGGGACTCAATAACCTCATATTCCGCCCACACACACTTGGGCCTCACAACCATGTATTCCGCCCACACACACCTCGGCCTCACAACCACGTATCCCGCCTGCACAGACCTGGGCCTCAACCACAATCACATCCCCATCCGAACAAAATTGGGCCTCATCCTGAAGATTCTTGGGAATAGTAAACCTTCCCGAAGAGTCATGGTCTAAAACCACCCTAATTGAATCCTACCCGAAGAGTCTTGGGTGTAAGGTCGCCTCAAGCCATCACAGCCTATAGAAGAAGGAGCCTGAAGGAGCTAGTAACTAAGGGGAAAACACCATCTCCCATGAAATGGGAGTGTTCGGCACTATGTGCTCAACATGTGTGGGGTGCGAAAAAACACAGAGACACAAATATATATATATATATATATATATGTATACCAAACACACATCCCAACATGTGGCTTCTAAATAGAGAAATTGAGGATGTGCCTCGGAACTGCTACTACGAAGCATGAATATAATAAACAGACCCAACCCCATTTAGTTTTTCATGTTTCATCAGTAATAGTTTATTAGTTCTTTAACTACAGGGCAACTATCAAACCAGATCATAAGTTTCGTAGAAAAAAATCCCTTCCAACCACAAATCAAGTTAGATAAAACATAAGCAGCACAACCTGAGCTTTTATCATCAATAAAACCCCATTGATTGTCCTTGTGTTTAATTCATTATCTTTCCCCATAGTTCATTTATCATCCTTCCACATTCATTTAGCAACACAACCCATTACTGCAGCTCTGCTGCCACTTTAACCACATCTCTACAACTGTAACACAAACAAGAATCATGCCACATCATCTCCCCTTTAATACCATCAATTACCGCAGCCCCACTGCCCATTATATCCGTAACAACCCAAGATTCACCCCCCTTTTCACACACAATGTTACCAAAATAGCACCCACATGTTCATTATTCCGTTTTTTTCAACCGGGGTGATCACACAAGGGTTCCAGATTTTAATCAGCCAATATTATGTGATTGAACAAATTCCACATTCCACAAGGTTCCATCAACAAAACAGTCTAGAATGATAGGGAAAAATTTAATTGTGCAAGAAAAGGCCCCTAGTAACCGTGATTTTCAGTAGGCATAATCCTATTCAGTTCACAACATAACAATACCTGATATAAAATAATGTAACTGCATTCAAAAACTACCCATCCCTATTATATAATCCTGTTATTATATTTATTAAACAAATTCGATGTGATTCACGTAAAAAAAAGTAAACCCACCACGCATGATGCACAATTTAGAGAGACGAAGGTAAGATCCCTACCTCAACAGGTTCTGATCAAAATTCTCCCCCGGATCAACATTAGTAGTCGTACTTCATCCTCTGTCGCTTCTGTCAAAACTCGGAAAAACCTCCTCGGGTGGTAGCTGAGAAGGAATGGTTGAAGGGAAAGCAACAGATCTAAGCTCAGATGTTCCGCCTCGTTGTTACGATCCCGTGGACGCAGACAGATCGTAAATCGGATCTTGGACGGAAAAGTTTTGGAAGAAATGATATTTGTAGTCTCTCGGGAGAGCTATTCTTGAGGGAAAGGGGGGGAGAGGAGTGATTTGTAATGGAGGAGTGGCCCCCTCCATTAATAGGTGAGAAAAACTAAAGTACACAGCATGTACTTTCTAGTACACGGCATGTACTCACCCAT
This sequence comes from Viscum album, assembly GCA_963277665.1. Classification (NCBI taxonomy): domain Eukaryota; kingdom Viridiplantae; phylum Streptophyta; class Magnoliopsida; order Santalales; family Viscaceae; genus Viscum; species Viscum album. Next base: position 1,611,587,861 of record OY728120.1, read on the forward strand.
TTCACACGGTCTCCATGCGGCATCCAACACGACCTTCAATGCGGCACACAGTCGTTGAATGGTCAACACACGGTTTGAGGGTAACGCGTACGCGGGGAGGAACTACACAGTGTTTAGTATGGGCTACACTGCGTATACTCATTTATTTCACTCTTCAAGGAAACGACCTCAACATGGAACACAACCATTGAATGGCCAACACACGGTTTGAGGGTAACACATACACGGGGAGGAACTACATGTCGTGTAGTATGGGCTACATGACGTGTACTCATTTATTTCATGCGGCAAGGACATAGCTTCAACACGGTGTATACCCGGCAAGGTGGTACATGCCGTGTACTCACACTACACAACGTGTAGTTAAAAATTCTGAAGAGTGTGGGAAAATTCCATTCTACCCTCTAGAACACTTCATGAACCACTATTCGACAAAATAATGGGCCAGAGTGGTCCATGCCATTACATCAAGTACCTCTTAAAACATTCTCGTCCTCAAGAATTCAGAAACCAACCCAGAGGAACCCAATAATATACCTTTCAGGGCACTCGTTATAATACGAACCCATCCACCAACCCTAATCATATATGTTATGAAATTCCTTCTCCTATTTCGAGATATTATCCTCTTTAGGCGGCACTGACTCGCCTGCACTGGTTTAATCGCATCCGCATTAATGTGTCTCAATTAAGAATTGGGTCATCCCACTTCCATATATTTGTATTTCTTTTTCATCTTATACTGCCCCCAACACCGTACAACCAACACATTGTCCGAACACATGGCTTGGGGAAATTACTTCTCCCATGTCGAGATATTATCCGCTTTAGGCGTCACTGACTCTCCCACACGGGTCCAATCACATCTTCATTAATGCATCTCGATTAAGGATCAGGTTTTTCCTTTTCCACAAACGTCCAGACACGTTAAACACTTCCAAAGAACATGGAAACAAAACATCTCACAACCAACAATCCAAGCATTAAATATATCAATGGTCAGAGCATAACATCAACACAAGCTAAGAAGAACAAAGAAAAACACAAGTCAAAACAACTCCGGGTACTGAGCGTACATCTGAGCCTCCCGTACACAAGTGCTTTCCTCGAGGCCGCCATGCCTCCACAACACACGAACCAAGGAGATGGTTTGTACACGGATCAACTTCTCTTTACAATCCTCTATTCTGACTGGTTGTTCCTTGAAAGTCGCGTCGTCTTTCATATCTAACTCTCCCCAGTCGATGATGTGAGAGTCGTCGTGTAAGTACCGACAACACTGGGATATGTGGAAGTCGTCATGGACCTTCTCCATATAAGGTGGTTGGGCCAGCTAATATGCCACCTCGTTGACTCGCCTCAGCACCTGGAAAGGTCTGATGATCATAGGGGAGAGCTTACTCCCCTTCCTAATCCCCTGTTGCCCCCGTCTAGGGGAAACCATCAAGAACACATGATCTCCCACCTCGATCACAAAGGGCCTCCTCCAACGATCAGCATAAGACTTATGTCACTCCTAAGCCGCTTTCATTCTCTCATTCCAAAGATGGACTTTATCTTTGGTGCTCTTTAATACCTCTGGCCCAAGAGTACCTGTCTCTCCAACCTCTGCCCAGAAAATGGGTGAATGATGTGGCCTTCAAAACAAAGCCTCAAACACCTCCATTCTAATAGAAGAATGGAAGATGTTGTTGTAGGCAAACTCTACTAAAGGCAACTTTCGCACCCATGATCCTCCAAAATCTTGAACAGATGCTCGCAGCATGTCCTCCAACCTATGGATAGTCCGCTCTGTCTGCCCATCGATTTTGGGGTGGAAAGCAGTGCAATGGCGTAGCTGGGTGCCAAATACATGATGTAACCCCTTCCATAATTGTGAGGTGAACCGAGTATCTTGATCTGAGATTATAGTCTTTGGAACTCCATCCAAACACACCACCTCATCTACATACCTAAATGATAAGGCACTCACCAGGCCTTACTCCTCAATTGCTATAAAGTGAGCTGATTTCATCAGCTGATCCACCACTACCCATATAGCATCATAACCACCCTGAGCTCTGGGTAGTCCTGTGATTAAGTACATTGAGACTTCATCCCATTTCCACTCTGGGATATCTAAAGGATGCAACAATCCACTGGGAACAGAGTGTTCAGATTTTACTTGCTGACACACTAGGCACATAGCCACAAACTTTGCCCCTGCCCGTTTCACCTCGGGCCACCAAAACTGTTCCCTCATGCATCGATACATTTTTGAAACTCTCGGATGTACCACCAAGTCTGAGCTATGTAACTCACTGATAAATCCCTCAAGCATAGCCTCCAGAACAAACAACCTTAAATGAAAGAGAATCTGATTTCTGTTGTCCTCTAACCAACCTTCTAGAGCATTCCCCTAATTGACACAATCCTGCATTACATCTGCCTTAGAGTCTCCCCACTGAGACTCTTCCACCTGCTGCAACAAGGACGACTGCACTCTCATCTTAAACAAATATCCTCTAACACCCTCTACCTTGCATCCAAGTGCAAGGTAGCCAACTCTCCCATCACTTTCCAAGCATCCGCAGATTCCCAAACCACTCCCTTATGTGACTTCCTGCTCAGGGCATCGGCCACAATATTTCCCTTACATTCAGTGTTAGAGATCTCTTAGTCATAGTCTTGGAGAAACTCAACCCATCTCTATTTTCGTAAGTTCATGTCACGCTGGGAGAAGATATAACGTAAGAAGTTGTGATATGAGAAGACCACAAAGAGCTCCCCAAAGTGGTAATTTCGCCACAAAATCAGTGCAAATACTACTGCTGCATGCTCTAGGTCATGGGTGGCATAGTTATACTCCAGATGGCGCAACTTCCTAGACCCATAACAGATCACACCCTTCTTCTTCATTAGTACACACCCTAAACCAAGGCCAAAATCATCCCAAAACACCTCATACAACAACCCTTCCTCTAGAAACATGTGTACTGGAGCACTGACCAACTTCTCCTTCAGGTAGTCGAAAGATTTTAGGAACTGCTCGCTCCCTTGAAAGACCCAGTTCTTCATAGTCAAAGCTGTCAATGGAGAAGCAACTCGAGAGAAGACCGAAATGAACATCTAATAATAGCCTCCCAACCCTAGGAATCTATGAACTTTTGCCACGCTCTTTTGTGCCTCCCAAGAAACAATTGCCTCCCCCTTCGACGGGTCCGCTGACACTCCATACTGAGACAACACGTTCCCACAGAAGTGTACTTCTTGCGTCAATAACATACACTTCGACAATTTCCCATATAGCTGGTGGTGTCGAAAGACATCCAAGACTACCCTGAGATGATCAACGTGCTCTTCCTCTGATCCTGAGTAGATCGGGATGTCATTGATTAACACAATGATGAACCAGTCCAAAAAAACTCAGAAGACAAAGTTCATAAGTCCCATGAATACAACTGGTGCATTCATAACTCCAAACGGAATCACTACAAACTCGAATTTCCCATACCTGCACCTGAAATCCATCTTCGAGAAGTCACTGTCCTTTACCCTCAATTGATTATATCATGATCATAGATCATTCTTAGAAACTAACCTGCTCCCCTCAGCTGGTCGAAGAGATCATCTATCCTTGGAAGGGGGTAACAGTTCTTGACCGTTACCTGATTCAACCTTCATTACTCTATGCAAAGCCTGAGACCTCCATCTTCCTTCATAAAGAACAAAACTGAATCACCCCATGGTGACACACTGGGTCGAACAAAACCCTTATCCATCAGATCGTCAATCTGAATGTGCAACTCCCGCAACTCCAAAGGTGTCATCTGATAAGGGGCCATCGAAATCAGATGGGCACCAGGCTGTAAGTCTATCCAAAACTCAATGTCACGTTGGGGGGGGGGGGTGGTTCAGACAGAACCTCCTCAGGAAAAACATCGATGAACCCCCAAAAACCCTCTAGAGCGTCCATCATCTCTATATCAGCTGGTACCACTGATAACCCGCCTAACAAGGAAAGGAGATACTTTGCACGCCGACATCCAACCTGATAGATCCTCTCGCCAACAAAAGCTACACCCTTCCCATCCACGTCGGAGAACACGACTATTCTTTGGAAGCAGTCGATAACGACATTAATATAAAACAGCCATTCGATGCCTTGGATGACCTCGTATGGCTGCATCTGTAGAAAAAGAAGATCCCCACTAGATCGATGTGGTCCTAACATCAGCCCACATCCACGTAAAACACAAGGTACGCTGGTCGGACCTCTAACTAGTGTATGTAGAACCAGGGGTACAGAAAGTCTCTCTACGTCTAGACCCAAAGCATGGTCAAGAACGAGAGCAATAAAGGAGTGAGAAGCTCCCGAATCGAACAAAGCAGAAACAAGAGTGCTGAACAAACAAATCGTACCTCGCACCACCTCTGGTCCTGCTGGAGCTGCCAACTCTGCTACATGAAAATTTCCACGCCCATCTCCTCTACCTCTCTGATGTTGACCACCTCCCCGACCAAGCCCCAGTTGAGGTCCCTGAGGAGCACCATATGGTCGGCCTCCTCCTGCAACGTCTGCCCTCGGAGGAGCAGGGTATTGCTGCTGTTTGAATGGCCTCTCCGGAAACTGGTGGTACTGAGGAGGGTGTTGAACTAGCCCACATCCACCGTACTGATCTCGGGCCAGACACCGACTCTGAATGTGCCTGAAACCTCCACAAGAGAAACACATTGGTCTAGGGCTCATGAAAAAGGGATTAGGACCTTAAGATATGAAATGGAACTGCAGGGGCCTGCTCCCCACTGGCCTGAATCAGGAAGGTCCCGTCGCATGAGACTTGCTGCTGACTGACTTCCTCTTCGATGAACCCGGCTCGATCCCCTCTCGTGGTGCACCTCCCAGTGTGTGCATCATATCTACAACCTTTTCCTTATTCTGTATGGCCATGTATGTCATAATGGAGAAGGGGGTGACAACATACTAGAGCAAAGGACAAAGCGCCTCCTCCAAATGTCTCGCCCGATTCTCCTCATCCGGAAAGAGATCTTGAGCAAAGCGTAGTAGATCTTTGAACTTGATCCCCAACCCATGTACATATATACTCCCCTACTGAAGGGAGAGTAACTCCTGCCGCTTCTCCTCCTTGATCATGGAAGAAAGGAATTCCTCTCGGAATTCCTTCTCAATGTCATCCCACAGAACCTATGTCCTTGTCCTATCCCCGAGGTAGAGCGTCCACCACTAGCACGCCGCACCTCTCAGCTGACTGACTGCTTGGGGAACCCAGTACTCCCTCGGAGCATAGATCAAAGTAAAAGTGATCCCTAGCTCATCAATCCACCCCTCCATCTGCATATCCTATGTACTACCCTCGTACTTCTTGACGGTCTGTCGCTGGAAAGAACGTAGAGTCTTCTGCCACTGGCTATCTTCCTCCTCTCGGTCAATCCTCAATTGATCAGCTGCCTGAATGTATTGGGCCTCTGCTGTCTGAGCCAGCCGGGGACGACGTCCAGGCGCCCTAGTTTTACAGTAAACAAGGATCACCTAAGACCAAGTAGTAAGGAAATTTCTCAAGGTTTCGTTTTATCACTTTTATTTATCTCCCAGACCACCAAAATCAAGTAAAACACAATCATGATGATTCATGTACCTTCCCTAGAGTCTCTACCATGAAATCAATGTTGTCTCACTTGGTCATTAGGTAGGCTCAGAGTCCTTGCATTAGATCATGGGGGGACCTAAAATCTCATGTCCTAGCCGGTGTTCCCTGGCCTATGTCACGCACCAAGATCAGCTAACACTATCACCCTTCCATCCAATGCAATCCTCACTATTCCTAACTCTAGACTCCATCCTATCTCTCAACCAACAGCCTCTTATACCATTATCTCATTACCCCCTCCCACCAAAGATGACCTTCCTGAGCTGAAAATGTTGAAAGGGAGATAATGTCCCCCAAGTCCCGCATCCAGTAGGCCCCAGAGTGGCGACTAGCACCAAGGGTATGAGTTTTCACGAATATGGGAGGTATTACCCTTTTTATTACTTAAGATCGGGAAATAGGACAGGTAAACAACCAAAACAGAAAATAACACGGTATAAGAAAAACCCCAAACCAATCCCACATGCATGTTAAAACAATTCTGAAATAATGTACAAGTACAAGAAAGCTCCAAAGATCAATACCAAAAGAAACAAGAGTACAACAACTGCAGCAACACCAAATGTCTCGACTAGTAGGGTACCGTATGACTCTGGTAGTCCTCCTAGAAACCAGAAAGTAAATGTAGGGTGATCATACAAGTATACTCAGTAGGGAAACCTAAATCTCTCATGCACAGGTGGGGATACATCCTAATGTCCCGTGAGAACAACAGAAGAAACAGAACCTAACAAAGAAATCTATCCACCCAACCTCACCAGCCATGCTCACCAAAACTCAAAACAACATGTATTAGTATATAAGAACAGTAGTATTGGGAACCCCGCACCATTTCTCACTAGTTAGATACTCTTCCTAATGACGAACGTCCTGAAGCTAGCACACTCTTCCTGCCCGCACACTTCAGTCCTTCAAGAACCACATATTCATTTCACAAACACCTGGGCCTCACAACCACGTATCCTTCTTGCACACACCTGGGCCTCACAACCACTTATCCCTCCCACACACACCTGGGCCTCAACCACAATCGCATCCCCGCATGAACACACCTGGGCCTAATCCCAATGATTCTTGGGAACAGTAATCCTACCCGAAGAGTCTTCGGCTAAAACCACCCCAATCGAAACGTACCTGAAGAGTCTTGGGTGCAAGGTCGCCTCACTCCATCATAGCCTATAGAAGAAGAAGCAGGAAGGATCTAGTAACTAAGGGGAAAACACCATCTTCTATGAATTGGGTGTGTTCGGCACTAAGTGCTCAACATGGGTGGGGTGCGACAAAACACAGATATATATATATATATATAAATGTATATGTACACCAAACACACAACCCAACCTTTGTCTTCTAAATTGAGAAACTGAGCACATTCCTTAGCATTGTTACTACGAAGCATGAATACAACAAATAGTCCCAACCCCATTTAGGTTTTCAAGATTCATCAGTAATAGTTTATTAGTTCCTTAAATACTGGGCAACTATCAAACTAGATGAAGAGTTTCGTAGAAAAAAATCATTGTCAACCACAAATCATTTTAGATAAAACACAAGAAGCACAACCCAACCTTTTATCATCAATCAAACCACATTGATTGTTCCCGCGTTTAATTCATTATCATTCCCCACAGTTCAATTTTCAACTTTCCACTTTCTTTTAACAACACAAACCATTACTGCAGCCTTGCTGCCACTGTAACCACATCTATACAACCATAACACAAACAAGGCTCATGCCACATCATCGCCCCTTTAATACCATCATTTACCACAACCCCACTGCCCATTCTATCTGTAACAACCCATGATTCACCCCCCTTTTCACACACCACGTAACCAAAACAACACCCGCATGTTCATTATTCACTTTTGATCAACCTAGGTGATCACACAAGGATTCTGGATTTTAATTAGCCAACTCTACGTGATTAACCAAAATCCACATTCCACATGGTTCCATGCACAAAATGGTCTGTAAAGATAGGGAACCATTTAATTGTGCAAGGAAAGTCCCCCAACAACTATGATTTCTAGTAGGCATAAGCCTATTCAATTCAAAACATAACAACATGGGATATAAAATTATGTAACTGCATTCACAAACATCCCATCTCTATAATACAAGATAGTTATTATCCTTATTAAACAGGTTCAATGTGTTTCACGTAAACAAGAGGACACCCACCCCACATGATTCACAATTTAGTGAGATGAAGGTATGATCCCTACCTCAACAGCTTCTGATCACAATGCTCCCCCGGATCAACTTTAGAAGACGTCTGTCATCCTCCGTCTCTTCTGTCAAAACCTGGAAAAACCTTCTCAGGTGGATGATGAGAAGGTAAGGTCGAAGGTAAGGCAACCGATCCAAGCATAGAAGTTCATCCTCATCGTTACAATCTTTTGGCCGCTGACGGATTGTAAATTGGAGCTCGGACGGAAAAGGTATGGAAGAAATGAGCATCAGAGTCTCTCGGGAGAGCTTTGCTCGAGGGAAAGGGGTGGAGAGGAGTGATTTGAATTGGGGGAGAGGCCCCCTCATTTTATAGGTTAGAAAAAATAATGTACACGGCATGTACATTCTAGTACACGGTGTGTACTCGGCCATTTCACATGGTCTCCATGCGGCTTCCAACACGGCCGTCAACGCGGCACACGGTTGTTGACTGGTCAACACACGGTTCAAGGGTAACACGTATGCGGGGAGGAACTAAACGGTGTTTAGTATGGGCTACATGGTGTCTAATCATTTGTTTCACATGGCAAGGACATGAACTCAACACATCACACGACCGTTGACTGGTCAACACACGGTTTGAGGGTAACGCGTACGCGGGGAGAAACTACACGACGTGTAGTATGGGCTACACAACATGTACTCATTTATTTCATGCAGCAAGGACATTGCCTCAACACGGCACACGACCATTGATTAGTCAAAACACGGTTTGTGGGTAACACATACGCGGGGAGGAACTACATGGCATGTATTATGGTCTACACGGCGTGTACTCAATTATTTCATGTGGCAAGGACACAGCTTCAACCCGAGCTATACCCATCAAGGTGGTACACGGAGTTTACTCACACTACACAGCGTGTAGTTACAAAATTCTAAAGAGTGTTAGAAAAGTCCATTATACCCTCCAGAACACTTCATGACACTCTTTTCGAAAAAGGAATGGGCCAGAGAGGTCCGGGCCATTACATCAGATACCTCTATGTATAATAAAACATCATCTAATTATGATTAGGTATAGAGAATGGTGTTTCCTATAAAAATACATCCACATATAGATACTAGCAATTGAATATTCCTTGCGTATAGAATCACCTAGGGAGAATTACAATAAAAAAGGTGGGTTATGAATCACCTTTATCTTCCCTTTAGTTCATGATGAGTGGGCCTAAGAACTCAAATTTGGATATAAACTTCTATGGAATATGTTGGGGTTATCCTATTCCTTATAATCAAATATTATTAATTAATTGAAACTAAAATAATAATTTCAACATAGAAGTGATAAATGTATTATATATGTGATCCTAGAAGTTCAATATTAGATAATAAGTTGGATTAAACATATTTTTTAAAATTTATATTATTTTATAGTAGTATTTATATTCCAATTTTTTTTCCTCTTTCAAAAAATGTTAGGCAGTAGATAGACCCTTAATTGATGCAATACAATGTGGAAATACAACCTTCAAAATTAATGTAAGCCAATGATTAAAACATATAGACTACAATAAATAAATTATCTCAGTAAATGAATAAAATATATTGTTTACTATCCAATTTCACAAAATATGTATCAACTGTACAATGAATCATTCAGGAACTAATGTCAAACACTCATTATAGGACCATATAACCTACTGAATTTACATAAATACAAAAAATATTATGAAAATCAATTTGATGTGGTTTAATATTATGAAAAAAATGTTTCAAAAAAGCTATGTACCAAAAAGGGTGGTAAATAGAACTGTTATGGTCATTTACTTGAAAGACAGTGAAAATGGATGACGGAGAACAAATACAGTGAGAAGAGTGAAAAATGATCTTTTTTGACATCAATTTTATTCTGAACCAAAAAAAATTCAAATTATATACATGATGATTTTGAACTAGGATAATGAATCAGTGGGAGGTTATGAAATGAAATTTACAATGAATTGATGGTACACTTTAAGATTTTTCATCAGTTCGATTGATAATATTTGTCAACTCGTGAGAATATTGAGACACCATATACATAAAGCATGGTAATACAGAGACATTGAGTGTTATGATTAAAGTTTCTGGTATTCTATCAAAGATGAAAATTATTTTAGCGGTATAACATGTTATCAATTGTATAATTATTTTATGTGTAGGACGGATAAAAATTTAGAATGAAATTTGATCATAATTTTGATGGAGTGTAATTGAAACATACCACTTTCCTCATGTGTGGGATGTTGAAATTGGGGAATTTTCATCAATTAAGTGGTATATTATAAAAATGATGAACAGATATACATATTATTCATTATAATTATAAAAATTCAAATATACTATAACATATTACAAATAAAAAAGGAAGGGTGGTGGAAACATACACAGTAGTGAAATTTATTGACTGTACAGTTCAGGAACACATTGTTAATCATCATCTAAATATTATACTTATTGTGGGAAACCTTAATCATCCATAGTAGTTTCCAATCATCCAATTTCATTATTTTCTGATCATGATGACTAATTTTATGGTCCCAAATGACATGGTTTGAGGTTTTATAATTTTTAACTCAATCATTCATAATATAATTTTTATTCTAATTCATTGGATTCCTTTAACTATTTATTATTTACTACAAACATAAAATCTATCCTTGACATATTATAATTAGAGACATCATTTAATAATCCAAGGGGCTAATTCATGATTCCATTGTATATCAAAATTCCCTTATTAAAATTGTTGAGTACAGTATCATCGCTAATCTTGTATTTATTCAATGGTAAAATTTCTTATAATACTATAAATGTATTGGTTCCCAATGTAAAATTCCTATATCAATTGTAGATGAAAGAATATTTCAATATAAATGGAGAGAAAAAATAAATTAATTTTCAAATGAGATATATCCCAACACTTGGTAATTATGGAACTACCACATATATATTTTTTTATATAATTTTATGCTGGAGATGGATAAGGAAGTTAAAGATAAAATGATTTAATTTTCACCAATTTCTTAAGAGTGCCATGATATATTTCCTTATGATTTATATGTAAATCCCCTAAAAATAAAATAATAATTGTTGATTAAACTCATACAATGATCGAAACCTATATCAATGACCCCAGATAGTATTTAGGTATAATAGTGATTTTGTTTTTTGATAATTGTTGATGATATTCCAGTATATGCCAAAATTGTGAGGAACATGAGAAAATACTAAAGATTATAATAAAAAACAAATGAAATCTTTTTATAATAATTTTATATAATATTAGTTTTCTTAGATATGTGGCATTCATGGGACCCTTTATATCTTGAAATGAAATCTCTATTGACCAAGCTATGACTTACGAAATTGAAGAGTGGCATCATTCAAATACAGTAACATAGATTCATAGATTTCTTGTCCTATTAAGATAATATAACAAGATGTTGAAATTTTTTCATAGATTTTCCATTCTCTAAACGTGTTAAATTGAAAGTGATTTGAGTTCAATTGGACAATTGAATGTTTCAAAATATTTTGTGAACAAAACAATAGCACAGTTAGTGTACCTACGCTAAAATTTCACCCTAATGTATAAGTATTTCTCATTTTTAATAATTTATAATTGAATGGTCGTGTATGTGTTTTCATGTAAATATAAAATTTATAAATTTTGATTATAAAAATTCTTTTTTCATTAGAAGAACATTAATACCCATAAAATAGAGTTTTCCAATGTTCCTATTTATATAATGGATATAGGGACAATATCTAAATGCAGATAAATGTTAAAAATACATAGACCCACAAGGTCTTATGTACATATTCACCAAAAAGTAACAAAACATGACATTAATAATATGGATACTTCTTTTTTAGGGATTAATATTTTTTAATTAATAATCAACAAATAAAGAAAACATATAACCTAATGAAATTAATATGAAATACACTAGAATACATATAATTATGATAATTAAAATATATGTATTGTTGAATAACATGGTAAGGGTTATCATAGATGATTTTAGGGAGGGTTAATCGTCTATAATATCCCAAATGACTCCAAAGACATCATTATTAGATAGGGTATAGAAATATTGTAGAGTTAATCATGTTATAAAAAGAAACATATAAGTGATGAGAAATGGGACGTTTCATGTTTTCCATTCTGATCTTGATGGAGTAATATAGACTTGAAAATAGATATATATACAAAATATTCTATAATTTTGGAAATAATTTTTCATGGAATATCAAATATCTATACTCTCTATATATTTGAGAAGAACCCCATGTCTATAGAAATCTATACGAATATTATTAATAGGATAATGTCGATGTTTAAATAATTGATTATATAAAATGATTTTTGGTATGTAATCAAGTGAAGGAATAACATATACCTTGTAAGTAAGTATTGATACAAGTGCCTCTATCTATATGGAAGTGGGGAATCATCAGTATGAAGATTTTTTCTGGTCTTTATTGGACAAGAATGGGTAATAATACCATATAGATAATCATTGATAGAATAACCTAATCTGTGAATTTCAATGTTATATGAGATAATTTATCTGATGAGTTTCATACTCTTATATATATTTAATATATATTGAGATATCATGGTGAACCATTGTCAATTTTATCTTACCAGAATCAACGATTTAATTATATGTCCTAGAGGTGACTCCAAATGTATAAAATTAAAAATTATAAAATAAGAACAACCAATCATCATTAAATTGATTAGTTGAAAAAGAGGAATAATTAAAATTTTCTGGATACGTTTTGTGAATTTTTTCGTATTTTTTCTATGGATTTGGGACTATCAACTTTTACATGATCAATTCTAATGAAATAGATGTTTTCAATCATGTTTTAAAATGGCACTATATGATGAAAATTATGGATGATTATTTAGATATATGATTTGTTGGGATAAGTATTGAGAAAGAATAATTGTCTGTTTAGATGAGTTAAATGATAAAATATAGTATATACTGGCAATCCAGAGATATATCAAATCTTCTCGTATTCAACAAAATATTTAAACATAATATCAAAGAAAGTAAATTGGATTTCATGTTGGGGTCATGTATTTCTAGAATTATCACCATGGAAAGAGGTAATGATTTTTTGTATTAATGGAAGGTTGTTTCCACTTACATTAGATGGTTTGAAAACATGAGGAATTTTGGATCAATTCCATAAAATCTCCAACTACATCCATGTCTCTATAATGGTAATTAAATATTTTTGTACCCATAATAAAAGTATATGTTATACCCAAAACATATACATGACACAAATGGTGTAGAATAGTAACCTAACTGTTCATATAAATAATAATCTATATAGATTCAAAATGGCAGTGAAAAACTATTTTGGACAGGTCATCCTAACTCATAAATGATATATGGTGAGATTACATGTTTCAATAATACACCATGGAGACTAAGGAATTGATAATAGTAAGATACACCCATTTATTTTGATGTATGAAACATATTTCATGGTATGTTTTTTAAAGGGGATGGAATTTAACACACTATGATTTTACAGCATATATATATACATTAATCTAATATAGACATTTTGTCAGCTTTTGTAACATGAAACTACCCCAAACTACTATCCAAGGCCCAAATAGTCATAACACTACAAAGCATTGGTAGTGCCTCACCATTGGAAAGATGACTTCAACTGATAGCATGGGTATATTTTGGTACATGGTGTGCCTATACCCACTATATCATAGTTCATTATAATAGATCAAAAAACCTAGTTTCATATATAAAAAATAAACTACAATTTTTCAAAATTAACGATAAACAATAATGATAGTTAATAAAATAAAATAATACAAAAATAGAAATTGAATAAATACAAATAGTCCCCCACTAAGCTACATATATATATAGACTAGTGAAAAATTGAAAAATACACTACCTCCATGAATTCATTGAGATATAACTCATCTAGTGCTACATGTACTCTCCTGAGCCATAATACCCAATCACCTTATCCTAGGTCTCACCTAAACCTATTACTCAAGCCATATGAACAAATTATTGCATAGCTAAGTACAATGGATTCCTGAACTGGGTGTGAGTACCTAAAACTATATGGAACAACCAATGTGGTCCAAAACTAACCAACATGTGTCGTGATATGTGCATGTAATATTCTCATCTAAAATAAAATAAATTTTATCTCTATAATAAAATATACCAACATCAATCCATATGTATGTGACCTTGATTTACCAAAAAATAATTCAACTAATTCTAGAGTGTCTCTTTCCACATTAAAAGAATCGTCAACATTATAAAAATAACATAGGATGCACATTCGTTCATCCCCAAACACAGTATCAGGGACCTCCCCAATAATGGGGTTTTCATTGTCCTCATGTACCAACCCTTGTGGGTGTTAAATAATCAATTAAAAATTCCATTAAGTATCAAAAACCTCCCATATTATAGCTTTCTCATCACAGGATTAAGCCAATAACTATAAGAGACCTCCCATATGAGAGTTCTCACATCTGGTCATTGAGGTTGTTTATATGAAAACCATATTCCATGCACACCCTACATTATCCTAGGAACCACAACATGGACGATAATAGTCCCTCAATAGAAATTACACCTCCTACCCCCTCCATGAGGCCCTCACAAACCTAAAAAATTAAGGTCTACCCAGAACATCCTAGCTCTAATTCATAAAATCTCATCCATACACCCAACTCTATATCAATGGTGTCCATGCAGTATCACATACATCCCGATGTTTTATTGAAAAACATTCCATAATTAAAGAATTAATAACTTTTGAATAAACTCCCATGACCAAAAGTACATACCATATTCCCTTGAGCACAACAGTTTGATACAAGTTCCACTGTGAAACATGATACAATCTCACATTACCCCCTCATGTTTTGTTAAAAAACAAAAACCCACTTCATCCTGTCAATATCATTATATACATGGTTCCCTCAAAGGGATAATTTATAATGGTTATATAATCTTTATAACTCTGGAAACTTTATGACATCATGTATCTCACTACAATCAACCTAGTTGTTTTTTGATTAGATGTACATTCGGTCTCCCCAAATTGGTCTCGTTAAAGTAATGTCCCATGACCCATTTGAGGACTCAAGTTAACACTGGGATGCTCCACTCACAAAACCCAATCTTGTATCTTTCTATTCTCCATCCTCCTCTACATCTATTGGAGTCTAAAAGCCCCAAATGATGTTTTACCCAACTCTCTTGATGCCTGGAGGCCACAATGTCACCCAAAGGTCCCCTTTGACCCTCTTGGGTTCGTTATAATAGCTCATAAAAACCCTTAGACAAGATGTATTAAAGTTATCCAACACATTTGCCACTATGTGCCCTCAATCCAAGTCATCCCCCTCAAGTGACTAAATATAAAAGGGCACAATATGATCGGGTCATCATGCTTTGATGAACAAGGAATGAAACCAATGCACTATGGACATTTTATCATTGCCACTTTTTTCTTTTCATATATATAATTTAGTTTACAATACCCCTTTAATTTAAGTATTGTGTCTTATTTAAATTAAATAAACCGTATATTCAAAAGGTCGTTTAATATATTTGTGAAAACAAACAACACATCACACATAAAATAAAATCATAATCCATTGATAATGTATGTGAGACCACTATAGTCATACAATTCATTCAAATTTAGTTTCCAATGGCCATCAGCAGATTCCCATACCCATCAAGGACCAGCTATCCCCGTCAATGGTCAATTGGGATACTATTAGTGACTCAATCTATTAACTCAATCCAACACTCTGTAAATAATTAAATAGAATATTTATAATTAATTAACAATAAATTTATACGTCATAATCTTTGGAGAAAAGTACCTGGGTCTCCAGGCTACACTGGATCAAAAGCTAACATTCTATGGAAGGATGAAACAAGTTACATGAAACCATCCAATTCCATGCCCACATGTATGGGAAGAAAAATAGATATTAATTTAATTTAATTTAATTTAAAATCCATATACAATCTCAATGTGTGGTATAAAATTAATTATTTCACGATATAACCCACATTGATATTTTCCGTGGACATCCTCCTCCTAGACTATAAGAAATCCCCTTTGAAATCATGAAATATCTTCTTTCTATGTTGAAAGAACCGCATATAAAAAAATCAAATAGAATGTCGAATAAGCATAGAAGATGAACTATATAAAAAATATGGAGGAGAGAAGTGTATGACTTAATTCTCCACAATAAATTCTCAATGATTCCACCCTGAATGTGGACACAAGAATGACATTACATAGAAGGAAGGAGTCATCTATTTGAGGTGGAAGGCATGAGTAAAATGGGTCTCCCCCTCATAAATATGAGTATGAAATATGGGTAATTTTTATCATTTAGTGCCACCGTTGTCTAGATAATGGTTAGAGTATCCGACCCTACTACTTTTTTCAACCATGAGATGTCATGTGGCCTATTACATCCTATGATTCAACAGCCTCACAGGAGACTACTACATCCATGATGTGCCACTTGGACATCCCCTAAACTCCTTTCACCACCATTAAACACAAAGTTGAGGAACCAATAATTCATTAATTTGGTTATTTGTCCTAGTTATAAAATATAATTATCCACCAATTCAAAAAAAATGTGTCCCCCAGCCACCCCTGATATACAAATGATCATATGATGATGTTTTTTTACATCCTCACCCTATTTATATGCATTATACCTAAGATTTCCCAGTGATAATCAAACTGAACAACCTTCCCTACATCAATGATGAATTCGTCTCAAACTAATGCATTTAATTCTCAAATTCAAAATTCTCATCCTGAAATGAAACTCCATAATAAGGTGACCACAACAACAAAATCCAATACTTCTCTAATAACCCCTATTTAAAACACCAATATGTTTCAAATACAATCTTGTATACCTATAAAAATGAAAATTTTATTTTCTGATTCATCACACGCAAACGTTAATCTACATAATCTATCATTTTCCATAACATCAAATTATAAAAATATATTAATTATACCTATGAATTTTCATACAAGAACACACCCCTAGCATCATTAAAAGTATGTTAACTCATTTAGAAACATGATTCATCTAGTCAAATATGAGAGAACCACTTCTATGTTTTGATTTGGATTTTGAATGATCAAACTATAGTGGGATAATGTCATCCAAACACACATATTATATTTCATTCTAAAATCTTCATGTAACCCAACATTCATATTACAGGTTGATTAATCATGTTTCAAGATTTCTGTGGGCACTAATATATTCCTACTCCATCACCTTTGATTTATCAAGTACCAAAAAATTATGGATGCCTATGTTCCAACTCCACCTAATACCATATTCAAATTTATATATGAAATTTGACATCAAATATAGTTGTACTAATGTCTATTTATTTTTCAGTATCTGAATTCCAATGTCATCCGGAAGCAGCAGATCCCACACTCCACGCAACCTTCTTACTTGTTGGTTACATGATACTGACCCACATCATGATCCCTATATTTGGAGAATACTTTTGATCACACAAATTAAAATTTCATTCAATCCCCCTGACTAATGAATCAATCATCAATGGGAATAATGGAAAATTTTACCATACCCTTTCATTCATGACCACCACCTCGTACTCTAAATCATTACATTTTCCCAACACATAAGAACTTTATACATCGTGACCACCATGTGGTCTCACCACAATGTGTAAGAATTAAAACTATTCACCTCTAAAAACACTTTACATATCCTTCATAATCATGATTCTCATTTAAATCAATCACCACCTAATAGAGAAAACTAACACTAGGTCTCGAAGATGATGCATATCAATTTTCCCTCCTATGTTTGATGTTCCCCAAGGCGAAATATATAACATCATGCATATAATTATTACTATAAACCTGTGGTATGTTGAATGTTATTTCAATTTACAAAACCTGACTCACACTCTATTGAGTTATACCATTTCAATAAAATATGATCATTCTGCTCGACACATAAATATCCATACATCAGGTGCTTTGGTGAACTTCTATTCAAAATTTTATCCTTACCCGTGACAAGGTTCATCTCATGATTACACACTAATAGTTATCATCCTAACACCATACGATACCATAAATTCTTCATGGTGTGTATATTATTTAATCCAAACACACATCTAGCTGACACCCGATGTCATCTGAACCATCATCATATATCCGTGGTTTGATTATAACACTAAAAGAACACCCACTAGTCAGTAAAGAAAGTTTCTAAATGTTACTTACTTTTGATTCCAATATTAATGCCAAATAAATATAGGTGATTCATCAAAATATAAGTAATTATACATCTTCTTTAAAAAACCTGATGAACCACTCATGTTTTGGAATCTTTTAAAAAATCACCTACCTATTATTCTAACTCAAATATACCACCCATGTGGATAAAATACCTCATGGGTTTCCAAATAAAAATATAAAAAACATACAAAATAAGGGAAAATACCAATATAAGGGTATCTATTTCTCCCTCATATAACTACCTATAATGTCTCTCTCTATAGTCACATCTCCCAGGATTCCATTCATGCTCCCATCTCCATCCATCACATCATCATTAAATGAACCCACTCATGGGGCCTCACATATAATTACATTATGCCCTGATAAATTACAAAAACTAAAGAACCCATCCTCATAATAATAAACCAATGTTAATTATCGAATGTGTATAATAATTCATTGGTAGAATTTTCTAATGACCAACAGCTTCCTACAATACATACAATTCCAGGGGAAACGAAAAATTATAATTTCATTTTGAAGAGTTTCATACATATCTATTTTGGGAAATTATGTGTATGTTGTTACAATATATTTCAGTAATTGAACAGATATAAAAACACCCATTTGGGGTTCAAATATTAGTTATCATTTTTCATGGTTTCTTATTACATCCAAAGTACCTTTTGTGAACATAGTTCCACAATTTCCTCATCGTCAATGAGAATCAAATCATTAAACTACATGACATGGTATCATAAAAAAATAAAAATACATTTTAACAATATTGAGTGAAAATACATGAAGTACATATATAAAAATATATATATGATTTTTTTGACGAATTATACAACAAAGCCTCACTTGTAAGTGAAACTACACACTATTAAGAATAAATGTCATCTAAATCATATGTACCTAATATTATCCTAAGATACAGCCCATCTCTAGAGTTGAATAGTTAAACACAATCACTCGACACCTTCCAATGGTCTATGATCATTAATTCCATAATAAATAAAAAATCTCAAACAATCATGGCCATCGCTCAAGGAAAAAAATGGAATCAAAATGTGACATCAGAATACCAATAGGAAATCCAAATTTCCTAAGAACATTGAACCTAAAATAAAAGGGGTTCTCAATACATCATAACGATATACATCAATGACTATAACTTGTTACTAAATATACTATCTACCAAATCCTATAACAATATTAAAAAATCATCTTCGATGCAACATTGTAGTTACCCACAACACCAAACAACAATGTAGTGCTCAGAGAGGTAGAATAGCAACAATCCTCAGCTAAAAATCCAAATACTCCTGAGGATATTTACTAGAAAAGGTGTACTAACATGGAACTAGGGGAGATTTCACCCATTATATCATAATTAATAGTACATTATTATATAAATTGATATCAAAAATCCCAAATAAACAAATAGAAGAAGAAAATAAATGTAAAAAATTTATATAATAAATTAAATGAAACATGTCCTAAACACCATAAAATACATAAAACTACCCTACCACTGAGTTTATTATATATAGATACTAGTGTATGTAATTAAATACACTTTCTCCATATGAACCCTCAAATATAAATTATTCACCACTCCATGTACTAATTCAATCCCCCTTGATAGATCATGTTATCATAATCCTCACCCCAAAACAATTTTACCATATATGTGAACATATTCTAAGGTATGAACATTCAATGGTGGAATCATCAATGTGTGATTACATAACACAGTATTGAATCCCCAACATAGTCCCTCACTAACCAGAATATATTAGGAAATGGAGATGTGAGATGGTAATCAAATGGAAAATAAAATGTGGTCTGATAGTAAAATAAAAAAAATCAATCTACAGGTTTATAACATCAACAACAATAAATACATCATACAAAACCGATATGACTATGATAAAACCATGATATCATGGAATTAATAGAAATAAACGAGGTTTCACTCTATTTAATCCCCTAGCATTGTATGATTGATCTCCCCCATGATGAGTTTTTGTAGACATCAGGGAAATTCTCATTCATGTGTTTTCTCAACAAGGAAATAATACCTAACTCATCAAAAACATCCCCAATTGTAGCTCATCCATTTGGGATATAATCCAAAAAATATCACAGACAGAATTTATATGAATTTTCTCACTTGGGGAATTAACCCCTATATATCAAAAAACTTGTAGATGCTCTCCCCGCCAAACCAGAAAATCCATGCATTATCCAATAATAGGAACGTGGATGATATCTGGCCCAAATACCCATCCATGAACCCCGAATAAGATATTATTTTGTGGACAACTATTAATTTCCAACATTTTATTTTCAGTATCCCATCCATTTACCATTCTAGGTAAGGATGAATGACAAACATTATCACATACTCCCTAAGGGTGTGTACAATAGCATTAAATAAATAATGAAAAAATATGGGTTCCCATTCATCAATGCCTAAAAATATTCCCCACATCATTGTTGGATCACCATTCTAGTGAATTATCTATACTAACACCATCTACCATCTCACATAACCCACCTAGGCTCAGTTTATCAATGGGGAACCCCTTGGGTATCTTGGCCTCAATGCACTAGCAACCCTAACCCACATTGATCATCAATATCAGTTATAGTATCATGTCAACACATATTTTACTATGGATTATCATCTATTGAATAAATCAACCTAGTAAAACAAAATTGTTGGCAATCCAGGGCCTCAATACATGGGATACATTCAATATATAGAACATATCCAATATATTTTCTCATAGTCACTCTAGGTAGGTTTTCTCTACAATACCCAATTTTAAAAACCTAAGTTATATCACTATTGGATTTGAATGAGATTAGAATCAAAACTATGTTTATCCTCTCCTATCATGATTTCTCAAGGCCACCATGTCTCTCAATGTCATGTCTTTTCCTATTGGGCATGTCATCACATGCCACAACACCTCATCCTATAGAGGTTATCAATGAATACTATACACGAGACACAAATTCTTCTCAAATGTAGTTGCTCTATATTTGGTTCCATAGGTGACAATGCACTAAATTATATGGGTCTTAGACATCGAAAACCTAGTTTCATAGAAGAGAACTATGTTCCACATGGAATAGGTTATTTATTCTCATTGGCTATGGGATTCAATATACATAACCCATTTATTTGAAATTTAAATTTACTATTTAAAATAATTAATAAAATTATTAAAAATTTTCATTATTATGGTTGTGTTGTGTCACAATTTATGCAACCTATAATAAATTCATAATCCATTTAGAATGTGTAATTGAAAAATTATCTTATATGATGTTTTCCTATTTAATTTCCAAGAGATGACAGTAGATTCAATTACTCCTCAAAACCCATATATTATATTCCAGGTATAACATAGATCAACTCAATTACCCAAAAACAAAAATAGATCTTGAAATAATAAATAATTTAATTTAAAAAAATTACAATCAATTAATTCTATTCTATTCAACATCAACACAGTTAGTGAAAACTCATCAATTCATCTTGTAGAACCGAACCCAATGTTGAGCTACTGGATGAGACACATGACTGACTTATGTTACCATTCATGGTCATGAACATAAAGACCAAAACTTATACAGAAGTAAATTAATTTCTTTTTAAAATAAAATTCTTATACAGATCCTGATAGTAATGTATAATTGATAATTCACAGAAATACCATACACATAAATCATCATGTGAAGTCCTTCGTCAACACTACATGAAAACCCCCTTCCAAATTAGTAAATATCACTAATTTGGGTGAAATATCCACTTCTGAACTAAATTGGAACAACCCTAAATAAGAACATTATTGGAATGATATAGAATAAATGAATAGAATAGTTAGTTACATGATTGACCATCAAAACACACAAATATATCACCCCAAGGTAGGGGAGAAGAAAAGGATTAGAGGGAGGAATGAGTTGGTTGCATAATGGAGATATGGAAAATGTGGTTTCCACCACATAGATATGAGGGGGGATCATAAGTGTAATTTTTAAACTTCACTGTCTCCACACAATAGTCAGTATATACAATCAACTAGATGGTGGTAACAAAAATCCATCATACTATTGTCTGCATCCCCTAGTTGGCTAGTGGATTGTTGGTTCCAAAGCTTCATTACCACATCTTCCACTTCAAAGCCCCCTCCTATTCTACCTTAACATCCACTATAATCCATTTCTAACACCAAAACATTAAATTGTTGTCAATTTATGTAGAATTGCGAAATATTTTATAGTTTAAAAATTGACGATTACAAGATTTTGAAAAATTCAATTTTACCAAATCATTAAATTGACTTATGGACGTATGATTTTATAACTTTATCCACATTAATCGATGAATAAAAAAATTGAATAAAACATTTTATTAAAATTAATATAACCATTATTATGTATTTCTAGAACTGGTTACTGTAAATGAAGGTAAAAATATTTATTTATATAATAAAATTATTATAATTAAATTGAAAATTCAATTAGAATTGTTTAATGGAAAAAATGGCATATTTAAGGAAAAATATTTTTTACCAAAAAATTTATCTTTTTTATAAGTTATGAATTTCAAAATATTATAATTAAATAATTATATCAGTGAAATTTTTAAAGAATATATGTAATAAAATATGTCTGCATATGTAATTCCATAATATTTTTTGATTTTATATTTGAATTAATTTAATAATAATGATATTTTTCATTTAACACAACCCTGAATATATCTTTTTTTATAATAATGAACTACATTTGAAATACGTTATATGAAACACTAAGTTAATATTTCACTACATGTAAGTCTTATATTATCTTTCTGAAGACACAAATGTAATGCCCCGACCCCAGTTACACAGAGTCAGTGCATTATTTTAATTCATTGGCATGATTATAAGGAATCATGTCCTGAAGAACCGATCAGTTTAGCAGTATTGGAAAATAGATTACATACATGAATTTTACATTACACATTATAATGTACAACACATCATAAATAATCCTTTAAGAACACCATTATTATCTTGTCTTAACCCTACAAATCAATCACAATACACATCTTGGAATCATGGGAAAATATAACCTAGAAAGGGGTGAGCTCAAGTGCTCAGTAAGGGTAAGCAATATAGTGGAAACTTTCAAAAATAATCTTAAACATTTAAGGAAATTTTTAAAACTAAAACAAAAGCCTTTTAAACATGTAATTCATCATAATATGGAAGAAATAAAATGAAATTATTCCATTTAAATATTCACATGGATATACTACTAATCGAATAATCACATTCAATATCAATAACCACTTTTTTAACGATAGAATGCATAATTCCATACTATTATAACCACGTAGAGAAGGCCTCGTTCCAAGTCTACAAATAAGATTTTGTCCAGGCCTCAGTCCAAGACTCTAGTTTATCTCATGAGTCCTACCGATGCATCGAGGAGCTATATCATGCTCCACCCGTCACTTACTAAGGCCAAAGCATTCCTAATACGAACAAGTTTAAACTTAACATAAACATTCATATTAAAACTAGAATATGAAATGTCAATACATTCTCCATAAACCATGAATGTTATAAAAATAACACATCCACATTAAAACATATCACAAAAACCTCAATAAAATATGGAAGTTTGGTATCACAATAAATAAACATCATATAAGATTAAAATCAATCAATGGATATTGACATAGATGAAAATGTTTGGTAAAATTCTGTGAGAGAAATATATCTTTTTCATGAAAATATTTAAAAGTCACAAAATTTAGAAAGGAATAAATTTAAATAAGTCTATGAATAAATGTTTCCCATACCAATATGAATCTTTTGAATGGAATTAAATTTTTTTAAAAATTAATGTACATATAAAGAAATCCTTAAAACCCATTTTGAAAACATTGACATTAATGACAATGATTTAGAAGAATAAATATTTAAAAAATTTAAAATGATATTTTAGTAAAAATTCCCTTAAAAAGAATCCCTTTGAAAACTATTTTATGAAACATAGACATGGATAATAAATATTTCCCAGTAAATACTTATTTGAAAACAACCTTGGATAATAAATAGATTGTGAAATTAACCCTTACCAATTTGGTAACTTACGAAACATACACCCCACGATAGAGGTATCATACAATGAATATGTAAATACATATAAATTAATGTTTATTACATAAAAAATACAATTATGTTAAATACATACACCTCCCAAAAGGTAATAGTTGCAATATGTCATGAATCTCACGGGAATAAGGAGTGAGATGAAAACCACTTACCTTGAACTTTCCTTTAGTCAAGGGTACATTTAGCCTCATGTATGAAGACTATAGTATGTTATTAAATTATACCAGAACCATATTAATATTTATGATATCATACATTTTTCATTTATGACTTTATAATACCCATTTGATAATAATTTCCATGTTATATTAATAATTCAGGTAATAATCACTTTCATTATCGTACGTGTTTTAACTTGTTACTCTTGATTGTATCACATAGATCATGATTTAAATACTTACAGAATATAAAAGATGATTTATTTTTCATATATATTTAGAATATACAAATTTATAATAGACAAATATATTAAATGGAAAACACCGTTTATGGAGATTGTAGTTCATATGTACGCATAAATGTTGTTTTCGTTTTCATATAGTGCTGAACAGAAGTATGTGAATAAGATAAATGTAAGTACATAAATACTTATATATAAACATATATATATCTCCAGTAGAATTATAATGTACTATATTATATACTTATTAGTAATATATATTTTTTATAATCGTCAATGAATGGTGAACATGGAAATGAATCTCATCGTGTCTTGGAGACGGTAAGCCGTACATACACACGTATGGTGACATGTCATTCAAAGGGTTGATAGAATAATGATTTTGGTTGTACCATAATTATAATAAAATCACATTATATAGAATATACTGGGGTTATTATTTTATAATGGAAACAACAAAGAAAAAGGAAGTGGATGAAGAAAGTAACTTGAAAGAGGGTGGTGAAATTCATACCTCTTCTTCAAGTTCTTCCTTTTTATTTGATCAAAAGGGCTCCATAGGTTGGATTTCTGATCAAACTAAGGCCTGTAGGTTAAAAGGAGGATATTTGAGAGGGTATTTGGTAAGGCGTTGTCCGAGCCAAATGACTTATAAGCGGTAAATTACAGAGAAAGGGGAGTGCCCTTTTATAAGAGGGGTGAGGGGAACCTTAGAAAAAACATAAAATATTATTTTATAATAAATTAATATTCGGTTTATAATGGCACCAAAGTTTATTATGTAAAGTATATGGTGGGGATACGTCCATAAAAAATCCAACCAAATGGTTTTAATACAATTTTAGGTTACCATTTTAACCTTATCATTGATATTTAACTCTGTGTTAAATAATTTTACTTTTACCGTGTCTTCTTGTATTCTTACACTATATGGTTAATAAACATAAAATATACTACTTATTGAACCCCAATTGGTTCATTAATGTCATATATATGATTATATAAGTCTTTTGGACGAACCATAGATTTTTAGGACCATTATTACAATTAATAATATAATATTTGTTTTAAAAACAATTTGATGTCAATTTTGACACTATTTGGTATTTGTTTTTTGTTAAAATTATAACTACATGATTACTTCAAAATAATACATTGAATCAATAATAACATTTCATTTTCACCTAGAAAATTATTAGAAGTCATAAAAACGTTGAAATTTTATTTATTTTAATATTTATAATACCATTTATTTGATTCTTTCAATAATAAGGTAATTACTACATCACCATTGTGTCATAAATAAATTTAATTATATAATGTCTAAATATTATAAATAAAATACCATAATGTATGAAATCAATTTATATTTCTAATGAATATTGGTAATTGAATTTATCTTTTATAAAAACCTATATTAAAAATGTTTTAGTTATTAAACTTTGAATTTAACTCTTTTAAATATTCCTTTGATTAAATAATAATAAATGTCATAATCTAATCCAAGTGGACCTAAATGATAATATTTTATTCCACAGGTTTTTTTCGGTCGAGATAAACTTATCTAATAGAATTAGAACATGTGTTAGGGTAATACTAATATCATTTTTACCCTTAATTTCCATATTTACTTTTAACCATGGTAAATAAAAGAAAAAAGTTACTATTCACCAAATATCATTTTCTTCTCATTGAACAACTTTTTACTCCTTTATATTAACCGTGTCTCTTGGATTTTCGAAATTCAGCACACAGAGGCGGAAAAATTATGTTTTATATGAATTTGTTAAAGCTCTTTGGAGGTGGGTAAAAGATGGTGAAAAGTTCAATGAAATTTTTATATAACTAATATTATTATAAACTGACTCAAATGAATTATATTGAACTTATATAGGTATTATTTATATATTTGGACATTAAATAATTTGAATAAAATAAATAATTATTTAAAAAAATTGATTTTAAACTATAACTCATTGTTTTTCACTATTCATCAAAAATTTAATGTTTTCAGAAAAATACCATAAATTTACCCTAAGGTAATTTTGATATTAAAAATTCAATAATGAAGTCTATTTTACCAAATTAAAAACATATAAGTTTCATTTATTAATTTAAAATTAAATCCCGCTGTCAAAACAAAAATCGTGTTTTTAAGAAATAATAACTATCCAATGATTGACAATTGTTTATGTCTGGTTTAAATGTGAAATAATGTACAATGACCAACATTGGATTAAATTGGAAAAATATATTCTACAAATAATTTAAAACCACTAAAAATCATAATTTATCACGATTAATTGTTTCGATTGAATTTTTTTTTTTAATTAAAATTAAGTAATTTTCACTATTCATAAAAATATAAAAGTTATCAGAAAAGTACCACAAATTCACCCTAAGCTAATTTTGATATCTAGAATCCAAAAATGAAGTCCATTTTGAAAGATAAAACAATAAAATTTCAAAAAGTGGGTATTTATATTCATAATGGCTAGTTTGATTGGTTGTGGTGTGTGTTAGAACTCGAAGTTGCGTACAACAAACGCTATTGTATTATTCAAAGAGAAGTGTACCGTGAAAGCGTGGGGTGTTACATTCTCCCCTCCTTAAATAAATTGTGTCCTCGCAATTTATGCTCGGTATTGGAAAATTGGGATGACATTTCAAAATATCTTAGTAGAAATCCCACATCGAAAAATGGATTAATGAGGCCTCTATTTAAAATAAAGAGTGGTTAGTATGATAGTTACCGAATATAACACATACTAGTGTTACATGTAGGAAAATATGGATATCTAAGAGAAATTTAACCATCAATATCTGATGGATAGTGGTAGAGAACATGTCTATGAAAAGGCCAACAATCACAAAGCCATAAATTTGTGATGATCTAAGGTACCATCTAGGACAACATTTTTTTTTCTATGATCCTTTTATTAATGTTGAGGAATTTATTTATGAGATTGTATAAGATCATAAGGACATATACTTACTTTATAATTATAGTTTTATCCATTAATAAATTTCTACCACAAACTCATCTTTCACCCCAATACAAAATACAACTCAAAAATACTCTATTTATCATAATCGTATAGGGTTCCAAATATAAGGAATTTATAATACACATATAAGACCATTTAAAAAATAAACTACATTAAACCATCCATGAACTTCACGTAGTCCAGTGGTAGGCAATAAATCCCAATATCACTATGGTAGTGGGTTTGATTCCCGCAGCTTTGTCCAACACGACGGGTTGTCACACGGTTTGCGTGTTGTCCTTTAAAAAAAATCCAAAAACATCCTTTCAAACTTAATCCATTCCAACCTTCAGACTTATCCAAAATACTACTATCCAAACTCACAATCCAAAATTTATAAGGAAGTTAAACACAATGGAGATCTTTTTTTCCATGTAATAACATGTGAACACCTTCACCATTTATTATTTTAAAACATGGTAACTTACTGAATTACCATAAAACCTTATTGATTACATTCATTATCCCTTATTCTTTATACAATACTAGATATATTCCTTCTATCCAAAAATGTTGTGAACTCCAATAATGAAAAATCATTAATCATTTTCAAGGTAGTCAAGAATATCCAATATAATTTATCCAAATAAATCATGTATTATTCCAAAATCACTACATCGGTATAAGAATTATATTATGGTTTATATTTCTTTTTGCCATATATTTTCCAAAAATTTAACATACAATTGAGTCACTTTTATTGGTTCCACCAAATCTCAAGTCCTTAAAAAAATAGTACTGCAGTACAATCCTTATATACTCAATAATTATTATAACCAGTACATTGTTGATACAACAGTCAAATGAAATAATCCTATAATAACAATATAAAAACACTAGTCATTCTTCTTCATATGAGGTAGTATCATAACTTTATTATTATCAAATACAATCATTTGGGTCATACTTGGATGATTTTGACATTGGTTCGCATAGTGTCCCAACTCCTTGAAGATTAAGCATTGTACATTTGAAACCTTTTTCTTACACTTGCAGTCACGTACATGGTGTCCTTTTTCTCCACATGTATAACATACTCCCATACCCTTCAAGCATTTTCAATGGTGATTCTTTCCACAGTTATCACATATAGTAAAATCCTTCTTTACCTTCTTCCATTTATCTGTCCTTCTCTCTACCATCCTTTTCTTCTCTGGCTTCCCTTCAAAGCCATAGGACTCCAAAAATTCTTTAATAATCTTATCAACACATGATACTATTTCTTCATATGATGATAATATGTGGGAGACTATTTCCCTTCTAAATTCTGGGCCAGGACCATGACAGATATGATCCTTCTTACTCTTTTTATCATGTTTATTGATGGAGTTCTCATCCCTTCTACTGGCGCCATTTCTAAACAATGGCATACACTAGATTAGTTTATGAATATAAATACCTTATCCCTCAATTGTAAAACAATTAACATAAATTAAATTGTTTATGTATATAATCCATAATCATAAAAATGTTTTCTTTGAGTAAGTATATACTCATAATCCCTTCATAATGGTTTGTAAAGAAAATGAGAATTATCCTAAGCATATCCCACAGGAGTGTCGTACCCAAGAGTGCAACATGGCCCATTGTCATGCACCAGTTCCCGTTCGAGTCTTTCTCAAAGCGGTGTTTTCGGGTTTTACCCCAAGGTACATCTGTGCCAAAGCAGCCTCTACCTGCTCATATCCAGACAAGGATGTATTTTCTTGGAAAACTCACAAAATCTATACATTAACAAAATTCAAGGAAGTTATTCTATACTAATCCTCAATTTCTATCTTAGGGTAATGTGATATAATCAAAGTTTATCTAAATATAGTTTTAAGGTTATTTATAAACATCCTTTGATACCAACTGTAACACCCCGACCCATGTTACCCAGAGTCGGTGCATTATTTTAATACATTGGCATGATTACATGGAATCATGTCCCGAAGGACCGATCAGATTATCAGTCTTGGAAAATAGATTAAATACATGAATGTTACATTACACTTTATAATATACAAAACTACATAAATAATCCATTTTAAACACCATTATTCCCTTGGCTTAACCCTGCATATCAATGACAATACAGTTCTTGGAATCATGGGAAAATAATACATAGAAAGGGGTGATCTCAAATGCTCATTAAGGGTAAAAAATACAGTGGAAACTTTCAAAAATAAGCATAAACATTTAAGGGAATGTATAAAACTAAAACAAAATCCTTTTAAACTTGAACTTCGGCATAATATGGAAGAAATAAAATGAAATAATTCCATTTACTTATTCACATGGATATTCTAATAATAGAATAATCACATTCAATATCAATAACCACTTTCATAATGATGGAATGCATAATTCCATACTATCATAACCACGTAGCCAAGGCCTCGTGAATAGACTACAAAAAAGATTTTGTCAAAGCCTTGTGCGAAGACACTAGTTTGTCTCATTAGACCTACCGATGCATCGAGGAGCAATAGCGAGCTCCACCCATCACTTACTAAGGTAAATTCATACCTTATATGAACATGTTTAAACATAACATAATCATTCGTATTAAAACTAGCATATGAAATTACAATAATTTATCCATAAACCATGAATGATATAAAACTAAAACATTCACAGTAAAACATATCACAAAACCCTCAATAAAATATGGATATTTTGTATCATAATAAATCAATATCAAAGTAGCTTAAAATCCATCAAAGGATGTTGACATAGATGAAATTTTTTTGTAAAAGTCTTTGAGAGAAATATCTCTTTTTCATAAAACATTTAAAAGTTACACAATTTAAAAATGAAGACATTTACAGAAATTTTGGAATCAATGTGTCCCATACCACTATGAATATTTTAAAAGGAATTAACATTTTTAATACAATCATGTCCACATATATAAATCCTTAAAACCCATTTTAAAAACCTGAACATTAATGAGAATGATTTAGAAGAATAATTATTTAAAAAATTTAAAATGATGTTTTAGTAAAAATTCCCTTAAATATAATCCCTTTGAAAACTCTTTTATTAAACATGGACATGAAAAATAAATATGTCCCAGTAGATACTTATTTAAAAACAACATCGGATAATAAAGCGATTGTGAAATTAACCCTTACCAATTTGGTAACTTACGAAACATACACCCCACGAAAGAGGTATCATAAAATGAATATGTAAATAGACATAAATTAAAGTGTATTACACAAAAAAATACAATTATTGGCAGTAAATACACTACACAAAAGGTAATATTGGAAATATATCATGAATCTCACGAGAATAACGAGTGAGATGAAAACCCCTAATCCAGCACTTTCCTTTAGTCAAGGGTACGTTTAGCCTCCTGTATGAAAACTATAGCATGTTATTAAATTATACCATAACCATATTAATATTTATGATATCATACATTATTCATTTATGACTTTATTCTTCCCATTTAATAATAATTTCCATGTTATATTAATAATTCGGGTAATAATCGCTTTCTTTATCGTACATGTTTTAACTTGTTACTCTTGATTGTATCACATAGATCTTGATTTAAATACTTACAGAATATAAAAGATGATTTATTTATCATATATATTTAGAATATAAAAATTTATAATAGACGTATATATTAAATGGAAAACCACAGTTTATGGAGACGGTAGTCCATACGTACACATAAATGTTGTTTCCGTTTTCATATAGTGTTCAACGGAAGTATTTTAATAAGATATTTGTAAGTACATAAATACTCATATATATAAATATATATATCTCTAGTAGCATTATTATTTTATTTATTATGTACTTATTAGTAATATATATTTTTTATAATTGTCGATGAATGGTGAACATGGAAATGAATCTCATCGCGTCGTGGATATGGTAAGCCATACGTATGCACGTATGGTGACATATAATTAAAAGGGTTGATAGAATAATGAATTTGGTTGAAAAATAATTATAATAACATCATGGTATATATAATATACTGGAGTTATTATTTTATAATGGAAAAAACCAAGAAAAAGGAAGTGGAAGAAGAACGGAACGTGAAAGAGGGTGGTGAAATCATTACCTCTTCTTCGGGTTCTTCCTTTTGATTTGATCAAAAGGTATCCCTACGTTGGATTCCTGATCAAAATAAGGCCTCTAGGTTTAAGGTAGGATTTTTTAGAGGGTATTTGGGCAGGGTTTGGCCGATCCAAATGGACAAGAAGGTGTGAATTAGAGAGAAAGAAGTAGTGCCCTTTTATAAGAGGGGTGAGGGGAACCTTTGGAAAAACATAAAAAATTATTTTATAATAAATTCATATTCGGTTTATAATGGCTCCAAAGCTGATTTTTTAAATTCTAAGGTGGGGATTGGTCGAAAAAACCCATCCAATATGTTTTAGACATGTTTAGTTTAGCATTTTAAGCTTATCATTTAGATTTGACTCTACGTTAAATAATTTAACTTTTACCTTGTCTTCTTGTATTCTTACACTATATGGATAATAAACATACTATATACTACCAATGGAACCCCAATAGGTTCATTAATGTCATATATATTATTATATAAGTCTTTTGGCAGATCCTTATATTTTTAGGACCATTATATAAATTAATAATAAAATAATTGTTTTAAAAACTTTTTGATGTCAATTTTGACACTATTTGGTTTTTGTTTGTGGTTAAAATAATAACAACATGATTTATTCCAAAAAAACATACATTGAATCAATCCTAACATGTCATATTCACCTATAAAATTCGTGGATGTCATAAAAGCTTTGAAATTATATTTATTTTAATATTTATAATACCATTTATTTGATTTTTTAATGAATAAGGTAATTACTGCATCATCATTGTGTCTAAAAAATTTATT
Organism: Viscum album; assembly: GCA_963277665.1. Lineage (NCBI taxonomy): Eukaryota > Viridiplantae > Streptophyta > Magnoliopsida > Santalales > Viscaceae > Viscum > Viscum album. The sequence continues at coordinate 1,611,620,585 of OY728120.1, forward strand.
TATATAATGTCTAAAAATTATAAATAAAATACCATAATTTAGGAAATAGTTTTATATTTCTAATTAATATTGTTAATCGAATTTATCTTATATAGAAACCTATATTAAAAAATTTTTAGTTATTAAACTTTAATTTTAACTCTTTTACCTCTCATTTGAATTTAATAATAACAAATGTCCTACTATAATCCAAGTGGGCCTAAATGATAATATTATATTTCTAACGTTTTTTTTGGTCGATAAAAACTTTTCCAATAGATATATGACATTTTTGAGGGTAATACTAATATCATTTTTACCCTTAATTACACTATTTACTTTTAACTGTGGTAAATAAAAGTAAAAATTTAATATTCACCAAATATTATTTTCATCTTATTGAACCACATTTTACTCCTTGATAATAACCGTGTCTCTCAGATTTTCTAAATTCATCTCGCATTGGTGGTAAAATTATGTCCTATGTGAATTTGCAAACGCTCCTAGGAGGTGGGTAAAATACGGTGAAAAGTTCAATGAAAGTTTTATATAAATAAAATTATTATAAACCAACTCCAATGAACTAAATTGAACATATCTAGGTACTATATATCTATTTTTACATTAAAAAATTTAATCAAAATAAATAATTATTTAAATACAAATTCGGGTTTAAACTATAACTCAGTGTTTTCACTATTCATCAAAAATTAATAGTTTTCAGAAAAATACCAAAAATTAAACCTAAGGTAATTTTGATATTCAAAATTCAATAATGAAGTCTATTTTACCAAATTAAAAACATAGAAGTTGCATTTTATTAATTTAAAATTAATTCCCGCTGTCAAAACAAAAAGCGTGTTTTTAAGAAACAATAACTATCAAAAGATTGACACTTGTTTATGTCCGGTTTAATTGTGAAATTATGAAAAATTACCAAAATTGGATTAAATTGTAAAAATATATTATAAATATGATTTAATACCACTAAAATTAATATTTTATCAATATTACTTTTTTCGATTTAAATTTTTTTTAATTAAAATTTAGTAATTTTCACAATTCATAAAAGTATGAAAGTTATTAGAAATGTACCAAAAATTCACCCTAAGATAATTTTTATATTCCAAATCCAAAAATGAAGTCCATTTTGAAATATAACATTTATAAAATTTCAAAAAGTTGGTATTGTTATTCATAACAGCTAGTTTGATTGGTTTTGGTGTGTGTTAGAACTCGAAGTTGCGTACAACACAACCTACTGCATTATTCAAAGAGTAGCGTACCGTGGAAGCTTGGCTTGTTACAAAACACTATGTTTTTCTTCTGTTATATATAATACTACCTAAATTTGATATCATGTGAGACCTGCAATTATATTTATTACCGAAAAAATATAATATTAATATTATTATAGTTACAACATATATGTTGGATAATATTTATCAATAATATCAACAAAAATTGGATGATATGATTTACAGATGAATATAAATCGGATAATTTGGTTACCAATTAGATATAAATGAATATATTAACTATTTGAAACGAACAATGTTAATTTTCAAAGAAAATAATTTTTCTATGTACAAACAAAAAATTCTATCAATAAAATAAACTAACCAATTTTGATGAATGTTTTCAATAAAAGCTATATATTATATAGATGATCATTAATTTTGATACTCATCTAACATATTATGTTGGTATAATATAAGAATAAATCAATGTTTATGAATAAAAATAGGTTTTTTGAATTTTTATGTTATAATGTTTTATGGGTGAACACTTTTTAAATATAAATATAGAAAAATTTATAATTTTAATTTGACAAAAAAATATTTTTTGGAGAGTAATATAAAAATTTACTTTGGGTGAATTTTCTGTAATTTTATGAGAAGTTTGATTTTAGATTCAACTTGAAAAAAACATAATATTAATTTGAAACAAAATTTTCTCTTATTTTATTTATATATTTATATTATATATTAACATGGTATTTAATTATAATTATATCATCTATAAATAATATAATTTAAATTATTTCATTTTAATTAATTTTAAATTGATTTATGAAATAAAAAAATTTCATTCTTTCAGACTTTTTCTCACTAAAATCCCACATTCATGACACATGTCAAGGATTAAATTTAAATTAATTTTTATAATATATATTATTAGAAAATGGAAAAAATGATTCCATATTTTTAATAATAAAATTTTTAAATTACATGAAATTTCAAGTTTTATTTTTTCTAAAAATATATTTAATGTAATTAAAATTAAATAAAATTATTAATGTAAAATTTAGTTTACAAAGTGGCCAATTTTTAGCAAAAGGGGACAAATAACCTATAATCATGTCTGAAATCTATTTTATTGACATATACCGACCATAAAATGCCATTTATCTGAAATGAAAAATTATAGAAGGCAGATTATGTAATGGACACTTCTCAATATTATTTATGTTTTTATATTTACAGGAATATCACTCCTCCTCTGCTATAAAAGTGGACTCAAATCACTTAGTCCTTAAAAATCTAAAGCCACATTCGATTATTAAAAAATTTAAAAAATAAGATCCCAAAAATCCATCTTCTCAAACTAGACTACTCACTTTAGGAATAAATAATACCATGATAGTCCTTTGGTGCAAAACAAAACGAATTACCCAAAGATGATAAAAAATCATTCAACAAGCTCTTTTATTTTATTTTCATTCACCCCCACCAAAAATTTTCATATAAAATTATTATATAAAAAGATCCATCTAATAAATATATTAATATTTTATTGTTCTAATAGTTCTATCTAATCCTATACCCACTTATAATAAATGGGTAATGAATTTACTATTTATGTATATGGTGGACTACAAATTTGTGAAATTATATTATTCATTTTCTATTTACTAGATATAATGGTTTATTATTATGATGTAGAGACTATTTTTATATAATATATATGTTATTTATTATTTATTGGTGCTTTTATTAATTTTAAATAAAACATATCATCATGTTTTCCATTTTTGTGTAAATACAACCACTTCATTTGTGGACGTGTAGTCAACCGCCTCCACAATTTGATTTAATTCATTCACATTTGACAAGTAATGTATTAATGATTTTTAATGAAAATATATGTTATATATGAAATAATTATTGAACAATAATTATAATATACATATATACATAAATGTCATTTACATTATTTACATCCATACGACAATATAATGGAAACATTGTTCTTGCATATGTATGACCTACCATCTTCATAGACATTTTATTTCATTTAATATTTCTATATAATATACATTAATATAAATATTTATATAACAAATATATATTATATATACATAATTTTTATAATTTTTTATTTATGTAAATAATGATCTATCTAAGCTGATCATGAATAATAATTTTAAACATATTAAAAAAAACAATTCACACATTAACCAAAATGAATCCTTAACATTATATTTATAATACAATGGTTATATAAATTCATAATCAAATCATATATAGTATTATGAATTATAATATGGTTCTTTTATATATTTAAAATAAACATATACATATTTAATATGAGGATTGAATGTAATGTCAATACATAAGGTAATAGTTTCTCTTATCTCCTATTTATATCAATTGTATTTATGACTTATAAGCCAATAATATCATTTTTGTGATGTATATACTGCCCAAAAATGATTTATATTAATTTTATAAATTAATTTGTTAGTATATAAAAATAAATTTTATTAAATTTACTTAATTTGTTTAATGGCTCCAAAATGAAAAAATTAGTAATTTAATTTTTCCTCAATTTTCATTCATTGAAACACATGCCACGTTATACACCTACATTTTTCTATGAGTTATATATAGAACGTTTTGAAATTTAATACACAGAATATCATTATTTTCAAAAAAATTATGCCTAATTTAATGTTTTTTATTCCAAATTATTATGATTCAACATTACCAAAGTGGTAATGGATTATTTATACAAGCCCATCTTTTATCAAGATTGTAAATGATTAGGATTCCATTACTGAAATATTATGATCCATATTTCAATAATTCTAATTTTTTTATTATCTTCTAATTATAAATTATATATCCATTTAATATTTCTAATTATCCACAATTTTGTCGTTAAGATAATAATGAATGTTTTTTAATAAAATCAATCATTATTTCTCCCTTCGATATGAATTTTTTTTATTTGAAAAACCATTTTTTCTAAAAATGATTTCAAAAATTTCATCCCCTTATTATTAATTTTAATAATAAACTAATTAAAATTAATATCATTATCAATTTATGATAATGTCACATTACTAAACAAATTACAATGAAAAATGAATGTCTGGCATGTCCAAATTTACCGACCGCAATTTTCATGAAGCCTCCATTAATTTTTTAAAATGTTATTTTAAACAAATCATAATATTGTTGAATTTTTTATGTGGATTTCAATGAATTTTCTTTGCATATATATTTTATATGGTCTTCAAATCATCCTTTAAATGTTTTGGTGGTTATTTTTATGGAACTTTTTTCAAAATAACTATATATTAAAATGATTTTTTATTAATAAAAAACGTGATTTTATTCAATTAATTTTTTAAATTAATTTCTAGGATTTCGATATATATTCAATAGTGTTTCAGTGAAAAATATTTTTTAATTTATTATTTTTTAAATAATATTTTTCAATTTTAATTTATGTTCCAAGTTAATATTAAAAATATATCTCCATCCGAGATGATTTCATTTCATATAGATAATGATATACTAGGCTTATTCTCTCAGGACGTCATTTTATATAATTCATTAAATGAACTAGAATTAATATGACAAGTTATTTGAAAAACTCATTTATCTACTGGGGGTTTTAAGAATATAAAACACTTATGAAAATCTCATTATTCCACAGGTAATTATTTGATGAAATTATTATTAAAACCTTTTCATTTTTAATGTTTATAATATGGTAACATGTTTATAATAGGCATTTCATTTCCGAGGTTATGATTTGATGTTTAGGAGACCCATATATTTCTAAGGGTCATGATATGATGAATGTTTTATTGTCAAGTGGTATATGTATGATTGAATTTATTATGTGACTAGGGGCCTATATATCCCTTCAATAAATTGGGTAATGATTAATATCTCACTCTATAATGATTGGAAAAAGGTGAATGTCTTGATCCACAATGGTAAATTGGTGTGTCCTGATCCACGTAGGGAAACAGATGTGTCAGGATATTAAATGGGAAATAGGTGTGTCCTAGTCTAATATGAGAAACATGTGTTTCATGTACCACTATGGGAAACAAGTGTCTCTTGATATAATATGTGGAAACATATGACAACCACGATCGTTTATTACACAATTAAACAGAATTTAATACATTGAATTCACTTTATACAAAATTGAAGATTGATACCTATAGTATATTTGGGCCTTAGTATCATTACATAAAAACTTAAAAAATGAAATACAACATCTTTATTGAAAACATCAATTACATCACCACTACATTCCATCGTACTTAGCATTCCATGCGATAATATGAGGACTTGCATAAGAAAAGGGTGAGCTATAAAGCCCAGTAAGGGAATAATCATTGAATAACTTCAGTAATACAATATATGTTAGACAATATGAATATATATAGTGAAAAATATAAGAATAAACATAAAGTTATGATAAATCAAGATAATCATAACACAGAAATGTGGCAAAAACACTTAACATTGAATTAGCCTGAACCGAGGCACATTGCACATGGAGCATGAGAAAATACCAACTACACATGAAGCATGAGTAAAACCTATTGCACTATAATTATCATTAGTAGACACCTGTTGAACATAATGTATCATGATACTATTCTTAACCAAATGCATTGGAGTGCTACAAGGTCACACCCTTCAAAAACATTTCATTTCATGTATAAGTGTGCCACATGGATCATATAACTTGGATTCTTAAAAATAATCATTTCTTCCATGACAATGGAATGTGGAATTTAAACATGAAACATTATAATCAATTTTTAAATGTACATAAAGTCAAATATCCTTGATTGATAAATGGTCATGGTATTCACTATACAATGGCATTGGCTTGGAAAATCGGTGAAATTTTGGCATCGTAATGACGTGAAATAAGAATTCATAAAAATGGTTGATGAAAGGGAATGGGGTGTTTCATCATTTGTACATGAAATTGAGAGTAAGGGGTCATTTAGACACATGTCCCAACTATTTTATTTGTATTTAGAGTCATGATACAAATGAATTTCTTGAATGTAATAGAAAAGAGGGAAATTCCTTTCGGAATTTCGGCATAGTAACATGTGTACATGGGAGGAATATATTTATATATAAAGGGGTCTAGAATAATTTAAAAAAATATGGATGTATTTTGGAGTTGAGAAACTATAACCCAATATTTATAATTGAAATTAAAAGGGAATTACAATTTAATGAAAATTTGACAAAAATGAGAAAGTCAGAAAATCCATTAGTTGGAAGTGTGCTTCCAAATTATTGAGAGATGCTAGGAAGTGGATTCATTGGAGATTGTGGAACCTTGGGAGGATTTTAGAGAGACTAGGGCAGAGTTTGGACGAACTAAGAAGTCTGTGAGTGAGGAATACGTGGGAGCATGGGTGGGGTTATATAGAAAAGGTGAGGGAATTCTTTATTGTTTAGGTTTTGGACACCTCGCATTAAACAAATCAATACAAAAAACCAGGAAATGGTTTTTTCCCATGGTTTTTGTGAAGGGGAAGTTGAAAACAATATTTTATAAGGACAAAGTCTGAAATTCTTAAAATAATGGGGTTGCTTATGTGGAGGTGAGTCACTCTCTCAAGGAAAACAATTTAGAAAGACAAGATGTTTTATCAGCCATGAAGGGTCCATTAATGCATTGTAAAATAAGTAAAACAAACCTAAAATCACATTATTTTAATGGTAAAACATATATTTGGACAACATAAGGATTTTTGTATTTTATTACATCACAATTGTGTCATTCTAATGTCATAAAACACATAATATATTTAAACGGTATTTAATTTTTACCAAAAAAATTTACTGTTTCATAAAATTATCAACAATTCACCATTGGATAATTTAGTCATCCTATTTCAATAAATATTATTCATTTAATATAAATAATTTTAAAAATATTTTAATTTTCACTTTTTAAATAAAAAAAACATTTATAAAAAAATCATGGGTTTTGACAAAAAAACAGCTTTCAAACCTTAATAAAAATTACAATTGCATTAATAATATTATAAAATCATTTATATTTAATTAAAATTAATTTACTAATATTAAAAAAATTCTATTAAAATATTATTTAATTCAAAATTCCATTAATTCATGAAAATAGTTTTCTTTGTTGAATATTAACTAAAAATACTATTCGTGCTTTAAAACCCAACTACCAGGCAACAATAATAAAATGATGGTATGTTCATTATTATATAAAACAATAATGTACATGACCATAGTACTAAGTTCTTGATACATAACCCCTTATAACACCCTCATATGACCGAAGAGTATGGTGTGTGATGGTGATATACTCTTGGGTGGCTCAGATAACATTACTCAGGTGGTAATCTCTATCAACATCCATTTCACTCGTAGGTGGTCCTACTTGAGCTTAACATATTCCATCGTAGCTTGGGATTAGTCAAGAGAGAAGCCCAATGATGCCACCTATTTTTCATGATCTGAAAAATAGGCTTTGTATGGGGTACACCTGCTAGATGAGGTAATCACTTACTTTTTCTATGTTAATTGGATTTGTTAAATCATTATATCTATTCTAATAATCTGATCTATATTCAACTGCTATAATAACAACAATAACAATTCGCAACATATAACCAATGAATTTTACATTTTATATAATCATTTTACATAAAATTCATTTAATTAGATCAAGAGGTATTTCCATTAATGAATTTTTGGGTCGTTACAATCATCCCCCCTTAGAAAATTTCACCCTTTAAATTTTCTTTTTCCACTCTAAAAATGACATGGGTAAATCCGCTTCATCATTTCCTCTGATTCCCACGTCGCATCATCATTATTGTGGTTTCTCCATAACACCTTGACAAGAGGCATTGTCTGATTTTATAGAACTTTTTCTGTATGATCTAATATCTTCACTGATTGCTCCTCATAAGAAATATCACCCTCTAACTGTACCACCTATGAAGAGAGTGCATGTGAGGGATCTAGTATGTACATCCTTAAGAGGGATACATGAAATACGTCATGTACTTTGGCCATGGTAGGAGGAAGTCCTAGTTAATTGGCCACATCCCTAACACGATCATGAATCTCGAAGGGGCCAGTGTACCTTGGACTTAAATCCCATTCCTTTACGAACCTCGTGACCTTCTTCAAAGGAGAAATACATAGAAATACCATCTCTCCAAATTTAAACTCTGGGGCATGTCGACGATTATCTGCATAAGTCTTCTGTCATCTCTGGGCTACCCTGATATAATGCTAAATAGTATTAAACACTCCTCCATTCCGTCTACCATTTCTGGTCCAAGCATCTTACGCTCACCGACCACATCCCGACACACTGGTGTTCTGCACCTTTTCCCATAAAGATATTCATATGGTGCCATTTGGATGCTCGAGTGGAAATAGTTTTTATAAGATAACTCAACCTGAATAAGGTGTTCATCCCATCCTCTTTTAAAGTCCATTGAGCACTCTCTCAACATGTACTCAAGTATTTGGATTGTATGCTCGTATTGTCCATCGGTTTGAAGATGATGGGCAATAATAATGGTCTATTTAGTATTCAGAGAATGTTGAAGACTCTTCCAAATCATAGAGGTGAATCTTGGATCTCGATCGGACACAAAAGACTGTGGTACTCCATGAAGGCTTACCACTTCCCTAATATATATATATTCCAATTAATATAATGAGAAATTCCCTAGAATTACAATGAATTGTGCAGACTTTGTAAGATGATCCACAAAACCCAGATGGCATTGTTGCCTTTGGATATCTCCGGAAGTCCAATGACAAAGTCTGTGGTGATTTTCTCCCATTTCCATTCTGTTTGTGACTATGGTTGCATCATCCCCTTGGACATTTTCCTCTCTTCCTTCATTTGCTGACACACTAGGCACATTGATGTATATTCAACGATCTCCTTCTAAATATTATCCCACAAATAATTCCCTTATAGATCTCGATAAATCATTGTGTTTCCTGGGTGAATAGAGAAATTTGAACTATGTGCATCATCCCAAGGAACATTCTCCATCTCCGGACATGATGGAACACATAGTCTTTACCCAAATCTCACAATTCCTTATTTATTAACATTATACTCCAAGGATTTCCCTTTTCTGATAGCTTCCACTTTTTCAAAAATTCTCACATCATCTTTTTGAGCTTCCTTTATCCTTCCAAAAGTTATGGTTGAGGAATCATGTGTGAATGTATTGATGATGTTCCCCTCTTTGTGATTACCATGTCCATCTTCAAAAAATCTAAGTAGATTGGATCATTTTCAATTCTCATCAATGATAAAATCTATGGGTCCTTTATACATAAGTCATCTCCCACCATGTTCACCTACTGCAGGTGGTAATGGATTGAGGAGTCATAGTCTTTGACCAGCTCTAACCATCTTCATTGGCACATGTTCAACTCTTTCTGTGTGAATATATACTTGTGGCTTTTGGGGTCTGTATATATTTCACACTTTTCTCTAAAGAGATAATGCCATAAATTTTCAAAGCGAAGATCATTGCAGCCATCTCAAAGTCATGTGTTGTATAGTTCTATTCATGAAAATTCAATTGCCTTGAAGAAAAGGAAATGACTTTTTCATTTTGTATCAACACACATCTCAGACCCTTCTTCGAATCATCAATTAATACCACAAAAAAATTTCCACTTGTGGGTAAACTGTGCTTTGTAGAAATGATACGCCTTCTTTTCAACTCCTTGAAGCTTTATTCCCATTCATCACACCATTAAAACATTACTCCCTTCTGAGTAAGCTTGGTAAGATGGTTTCACAATCGTGATAAATTTCTCACAAATCACCGATAATATCCAGCTAATCCCAAGAAGCTATGGATATCGATTACTTGTGTTGGCATCAGCCATCCCTAAATTGTATCTATTTTAATGAGATCCACAGATATCCCATTACTTATGATGATATGGCCCCTGAATGAGACCTTAATCAACCAGAACTAACAATTTCAGTACTTTTCATAGAGCTTCTCCTTCTGCAAGTTCTCTAGTATAGATCTCAGATGCTCCTCATGATCCTCCTTGGTTTTGGTGTACATCAGAATATCATCTATAAAGACTACCACAAATTTGTCGAGGTAATATCTATAAACTATATTCATCAATTCAAGGAAGGTTTCTACAGAATTAGTGAGTCAAAAGGCATTACTAAGAATTCATAGTGCCTGTATCTTGTACCAAAAGATGTTTTGGGGATATCTCCCTTCTTAATATTTACTTGAAAATATCCCGACCTAAAATCCACCTTCGAGATGTATGGTGCTCCAAGTAGTTGATCGAACATGTCATCAATTCATGATATATGATACTTGTTCTTTATTTTGATTTTGTTACGATCACGATAATCTATGAAAAAGCATATTGACCCAACATTCTTCTTGAAGATGAGGACTGGTGCACCACATGGTGAATCATTGGGGCGTATAAACCCTTTATCTAGATTCTCCTGTTGTGGTTTCTCCAGCTGCTCTAGCCACACAACAACCATTCTATACAATGTCTTGGATATTGGAAATGCCCTAGGTATAAGCTCAATTGAGAATTCAACGTCTCTTCTTGGAGGAAGACCATGGAATTCCTCAGGAAACACTTCAACGAATTCCCTCACAATAGGCATGTCTTCATGGATTATTGTCTCCATAGACTCAATCATTTGAGCCCAATACACATGCTCATTGGGTAGTAATATCAACACTTGAGATGATGTAGCTAAAGAAGATTCAAATTCCTCCTTTCACTTGTAACGAACTGGGGGTTGATTCTCCACCTAAAGAGTGATTTCCCTATCACCACAATTTATGATACCTCTATATAAGGAAAGCCAATCCATGCCATGAATTGCATAAAATTCCACCGAAGGGAGTATGACGAGGTTCTACGGGAAGTTAAATCCATAGATTAAGACAGGGGAGGATTAATATTCATGGGACGCAATGATTGCCCCATTTGTCGTAGTCACTGACATCTTAACTTCCATGATTTGTGGTGGTGCTGGGATTGTTCTATTAAATATTCTAGATATAAAAGAATGTGTAGAACATGAATAAAAATTTATGTTCACCATTCTTGAATGAATAACTAGCGTACATTTCATGACATCGTTTTGGGGTACACTTTGGTAGTAGTGATGGAAAAAGAACTACCATATTGCCTTGGAGGTTGTTGGTTGCCTCCAAAAACCCTTAGCTTAGGGAACTGATTTGTAAGATGCCCTGGTTCATTTTAGTTGTATCAATAAACCACATGTTTATGTTCGAATGTAGTGTTCCTCTCTTTTTTAGTAGTTGCGGGTTTTTCTAGTCGGCAGTTAACAGGTAGGAGGACATCTCTTCCCCACCTAATGAATTTTCTCGTACCCTTCAGGCAATTTCTTGACTGCTTCTTTCCGCACCTTTGGAAAGTGGGGTGTTGGATATTTTTGGCACCGTTGGATTTATCAATCTAACCACCAAAATTTAATTCCGCCTTACACTTCTTATACCCTTGTTACCCCTGAGATTCTCTGATATCCATTTTGACTTTGATGGAACATCTTACCATTTCCTTGTTGCTCTCAAAGTCACAGATCTCCAGTTATTTCCATAGGCTTGGTTTTAGCCAACCAAAGAAGAGGTCAACCTTGCATTCGGGGGTAACAACAAAGATAGATGCATATTGTGAAGTCCTTTTGATGTTTTACTCATACTCTCTAACAGATTCATCGTCTTTTTTCATGAGTTCAAGGAAGTTCCAATCCATCTTTTTCCGGAGGGAGCACAGAAAATATTTAACGAAACAAAATATTCCTAAAATACTAAAATTATAACGCCTCAATCTCTGCCTCAGGATTTTTATTTTTGATCAACGTCCATCATTGATCAGCTTCACACACCATACGATAAGCAGCATGGAGAACATTCTCTTGGTCAGAACACTTAAGGATATAGAAGATCTTTTCAATGGAGTTGATACATTGTTCAAGGATTGAGGGATCATATGATCCATTAGAAGTACAAGGCATTTATGTCATGATGACCACGATCACAACTTGTTCTTTCTTAGGGGGTGGGGGGTGAATGTTCCTCTGGACCCATGTTTCTATTCAATGCTTGAGTTAGCTGAGAGAGAAGCATGGCAATGTTAGCGATTCAAGTTCCCATTGGATTGGGAATAACATTAGTACAATCATCACATTGATCTTCACATCGACTGTTAGCCCGAGTCCTCCTATTACCGGCCACTGGCTAAAATAAAAGAAAAGTAAGGGGTAAAACATAAAGGGTTATACATGGAAAAAACTAAGGTCTTATAATCAAATTTTATTTCCTAAACATATGAATCTATTGTCTTCAGTCTATGTTATTCATGATCTACTTTTTAACATATATTCTTAGGGAATTTTCTTGGTCCCTTAATAATGGTTCATACTATTCTTGGTAATTTTCCAAATCATATCCTCAGGGAGTTTCATTAACAAGAGTGCCGCAAGGAGCATTGTCGTGCACCAAGTTCCGTTTGAGTCTAGCTTAAGTGGTGTTTTCGGGTTTTACCCCGATGACACATCTGGGCCATAGCTGCCTCTACATGGTTGTATCCAGAAAGGGATGTATTTTCTAGATAAGACACTTACTCAATACTCACCATAACTTAGGGATGTTTTTATTATACTTAATCTTGTATCTAAGGCTTCACTAGAGTTTTCTAATCCTAATCCCAAAAATTACTAAACCTATCCTATGATACCAACTAGGACAACCCTAGTCTTTTATTACACCATTAAACATAATTTATTACATAAAGGTCACCTGATAAAATATAGAAGATTGAGAGGTATACTGTCTATGGGGATTCATATCATTACATAACAACTTAAAACATGAAATACAAAATCGTTATTGAAAATTTTTTTATAGGACCACTACATTCCATCGTACTTAGAATTGCATGGGATAACTTGAGGACATGCATAAGGAAAGGGTAAGCAATAAGGCCTAGTAAGGGAATAATCATGGAATAACATGAGGAATAAAATTCATGTTAGACAATAGGCGTATCAATAGAATACAAGATAATCATAAACATAAAGGCATCATAATGCATGATAATCATAACATGGAAATGTGGCAGCAACACTTAACATGGAATTAACATGGGCCAAGGTTAATTACTCATGGAGCATGAGTGAATCCTCATTGCACATGAAGCACAAGTAAAATATCATTGCACTTGAATTAGAATGAGTAAACACCCACTGCACATTACATATCATGATACTATTATTAACCCAATGCATTGGTGCACTATATCGGAACACCCTTCTTAAACATTTCATTACATGCATAAGTGTGTCACATGGAACATATAACATGAATTCATAAAAAATAGTCATTTATTCCATGATAAAGGAATGGGGAATTCAAATATTAAAATTTATAATCATTAAGTAAACTTTCATAAATGTGAATACCCTTTATAGAGAAATGAGATTTGTATTCACTACAAAATGACATTGGCTTTGAAAATCGGTGCAATTTTGGCAACGTAACGTCGTGATATAAGAATTCATAAAAATGGTTCATGAGAGGGAATGGGGTGTATCATCATATGTACATGAAACAGGAAGTAAGGGGTTCATATAGACACATGTCCCAATGATTATAATGGAATTTGAGTCATGATACAAAAGAATCGCATGAACGTAAAAGAGAAGGGAGAAAATACATTGAGAATTTAGGTCTAGTAAAGGGTGTACATGGGAGGCATTTAGTTAGAGAGAAAGGGGTCTCCCATAATTAAAACATAATGTGGGAAGTATTGGGGAGGTGAAATACCATAACCCAACATTTATTATTGAAATTAAAAGGGCATATCAATTTAACAAAAATTGAAAAAAATGAAAAAGGAAGAAAAATCATGACTTGGAAGTGTTCTTCCAAAGGCTTGAGAGAGGATTTATAGAGGCTTCTTGAGAGATTGGGGATCCTTGGGAGGATTCTAGAGTGATGATGGAATAGTTTGGACTAATCCAAAGGCTTTGAGTGGGCAGGAGGTGGGAGCTTGGGTGTGTTTATATAAGAAAGGTGAGGAAATTCATTATTATTTTGGTTTGAGACACGTCATATTAAACTAATCCAAACTACAAACCAGATGATGGTTTTTTCCCTTGGTTTTGGGAAAAAGGAAGTGGAAAAATAAAATTTAATAAGGCCAAATACCGAACAACATAAAATAATAGGGTTTCTTCTGTGGAGCTGAGTCACACTCTCAATAAAAATATGTCAAACAAACCCAAAATCATATTATTTTAACGTTAAAACATATATTGGCCGAACATAAGGCTTATTGAATTTTATTACATCACTATTGGGTCATTATGATGTCATAAAGCACATAATATATTTAAATGGTATTTAATTTTTATAAAAAAAAACTTGACTGGCTCAGAAAATTATAAAAAATTCACCGTTGCATAATTTTTACGTCCAAATTATAGAAATAATATTCATTTTATCTAAATAATTTTCTACATATGTTAATATTAACTTTTAAAATAAAAACCAACATTTATAAAAAATTCATGGGTTTTGACAAAACAGGATTTCAAACGATAATAAAAAATACAATTTCATTCATAATATTATACAATCATTCATATTTAATAAAATTTAATTTTATAATATTAATAATATTTTATTAAAATATTATTTAATTCCAATGTCCATTAATTCATCAAAATAGACTTCATAGATGAAAATTAATTAAAAATACTATTTGTTCATTAAAAACAATCTACAATGTAACAATAATAAAATGAAGGTATATTCATTATTATATAAAAAAATAATGTACATTACCATAGTTCTAAGGTCTTTTTACATAACCCCTTATTACACCCGCATAAGACTGAAGAGTAAGGTGTGTGATGGTAATAGACTCTTGGGGTGTCTCAGATAACATGTCTTGGGTGGTAATCTCTATCAACTTCCATTTTTCTCATAGGTGGTCCCGCTCAAGAATTATATATTCAAGCTCGGCATGGGATTGGTCCAGAGTGAAGCCCAATGAAACCACATCCTTTTTGAGCTCTGACAAATGGGCTTCGTATGGGGAACCTTTACTGGATGAGGTCATCACCTTCTTTGTCAGAGTAAATTGGATTTTATAAAGCCTTATATTTATACTAATCATGTGATCACTATACAATGAATATATTAGAAACTATATAAATTCATAACATGAAACAAAAAAAGTTGACATTTAATATAAACATTTTAAAATAAGTGGCATTTAATTAGATCACGAGGGATTTATATTAATGAAAGGTTGGGTTGTTACAAAATAGATGATTCATGGTCCATTATTTTGAGTGTCTTGGTAGTTAACCATAAAATGTGAAATGGTTTTCAATAGTTTTTCTAGTGCCACACATTTATAATATGTGCTTTTAGTTTATGATAAATTTATGATGATATAACACCCTTTTTATTATTTTAATATAAAAATCCAATTATTATTCCATGTCTCATGACTAAAATCATTGATATACAGGGTATGATCCAAAAATGTTATACTCATGTTCCCATACCATTATGTTCATTTCATGATTACATATCTCTATTATTTACAATTACTAATCATTTGATCTCACCCCTTTCGTATGTTTCTCTTCAATAGGTTATGAATAATCGGTTTAAGGATTACTAAAAGGTAAAATCATTAAAGGATATCTTGAATATCCTTCAATTTACTATATTTATGTATTTTATGAATCCATATATATTAAAATCTTATATTCCGCTATAATTTATTTTTCTAATGTGACGAAGTTTCATCTGAAATGATATAATATACTTGTATGTTTAGACTAGCTCACTAATTGTTGTATTAATGGAAGGGTTTCTTTCAAACATTGGAATTGATGATAAAAAATCATTACACATATCCCTAGAGATATTTATAAAGTTATTCCATATAATCCCTATATGAATTAGCCTTTGGTGTCATATTTTAAAAAGTATGCCACAGGATATAGGAATCATATAATTAATTTTGTCATGATAATGTTGTTTTTTACTATGTAAGTTGTTTCTCACCCTATACATTATGGTTTTAGTAAATTTTTTGATGTAAAGGTGTCATAGATAACAATTAATTTTCTTAGAAATGGAAGGTATTATAATTTAGGAAATTAATTTCCAAATTTGAAATCTCAAAAAAAGATTCTAAAATATGTTCAGAGTGTTGGTTATATTAATAAAGATAAAGCGACTAAAAAAAGTAAGTGAAATTTATGTAATGTTATAACATTATTTTTTTCATTAAACTCAAGAAGATAGATTACATTGTGGTTGAATAAAATTTATATATGATTCATGATTCAGAATCTATGAAAGGGGTATTAATGAATAAGATGATTAGTCACGAGTAATGGTTATGAATAATTTTTTATTATTAATGTGTATATTATTTGTAATTTAAATAATAAGTTATACAAATCATGAAATATATAATTATTTTTATTTTAGGATTCTAATTAATGAATGAAAAGTATATGTTCAATAGTGATAAAGACATAAAAATGTGATTTACCGGAATTAGGATGTTCTCGAGAAACACATGATTAAAGAAAATATAAACTCAATATGTAACATTTTTTAAGATAATGTTCTTTGGGTAAAGATTTGTGTGATTTGAATAAGTAAATTAGATGATACTTATTAGGTTTCAACTAATTAGGTATTTATTGATAGTTAATTTATAATATCATTGATGATGTTTAAAAAAATGTAATTAATAAATATATATAATAAAGATTGGAATAAGTATAAATTTGTGTTTTTAGAAATGCTTTATGTTAGTTTTGGATATTAACATGTTTTAGGAGGATTATGGTTAAATGTAATCAAGTGTTTGACATATGTCAACCAAGATCTAATTTATTATACATGGGGGATCAATGTTAATCTATTTTCAATAAAATTAGGGACCTTATTTTTGAAGTGTTAGACATCAATCGATCTAAAGTGTTATAATGTTAATCATTTATGGAAGGGTTTATCCTAAACAACGAATGAGGTTTTAGAGACTAATGTATTATCTTTATATATAATGATATAATCATATTGGATACAATGTGTTAAACTTTTATTATGATAACTAGATACTAAGGTTATTACGTAAAATTATTATTTTTGATCTCATGATATCTTAATGCTTCAGGAATGAAAAAATCACCTTCAATTCATGGAATAATAGATGATGTTAAAATTTATCCAGAAATAAAAAATATATTGGTTTTACTAAAATCTTTTAAGTATATATTCTATTAAAAATTATTCATCTTTAGGGGAAATCAGTTTCGAAATAATATTTGGTCATATTACAATACATTTTAATGATATTAGTAACCTCTTTTACCAATCATCAGTTAATGGTTTTTTTATTGTTAAAAGTCTTGTAAAGACCAGTAATTTTTAAGGGAAATATTTTTCTTAATTTTCTTTGGGATTTTACGCGTATGCAGTTTCTAACGGCACCTGATTCCGAGGCCCGGTGTGCCCGGAATCAATTTCTGAATTTTAGCTCTGGTACGTTCAGGGAAAGAACGAGCGAGTTTTTCTAACTTTTGAACCTGTGCTCGGAATCAAAATCCGAAGGCACCAATGAAACTGCAGCGCAGGTAATTGCCTAGGAACACCATTTCTGGAGTTGTGTTTGCCCGGGTGTGGTTATTAAAAAAGGGATAAATAAGGAATGAAATAAAAATTTGTGCGAAAATTTTTATTTTCTATTCTAGGTAGTATAACCTATGCATGGTGGTTGGAGTGGGACCCACTAATATCCTGACTCCACTAGGTAGGATATTATTTATGTGGCGCCCACACGAGCCCCACCCCTTCAAATCCCATAAAACCTCCCACGTGCATTTAATTTTGTAACTAACCCATAACCCCTTTTTAAATGGAAAGTCAACCCTCTAATTTAATTTGTATTATTAAACTCCCTTCAATTAAGTGAATTAATTGATTTTGTTTCTTTTTGAATTTCAAATTAATGGCATGTGTGTGTGATAATAAAATAAGACATGAATTATTTTATTGGGGGGTTGATTCGCTGTGCGGAAAGAAAGAGAGGACTCTTGCGCTCTTGAGGAATATCTTCATCCTCGTCAAAGAACGCGAAAAACGCCGAGTCTACGAAGAAGAACTCCATCACCTCAAGGGAATCGCTATGCCATCTCCTCACCTCTCCGCAGCTGGTGAGAGACACCTTCTTTGTAGAATGATGACGTGCCACATCCTTCATCGGGAGAACACCGACGACACTTACGACACTGTTTTCCGCGACGCCGTCTCCCGCGAGGTTCTTTTCTCCGCGACGACCATCGTTTGAGAACTCCTTGAGGTAGGGGTTCAATTTTTTTGTTCGTGAATTATTATCCATTCATCAAATTTTATTTTTGGGCTTCCTGTTATCGTTATAACGGGAGGAGGTCGGACCGCATGAACTCGGCCGACCCTCTTCACCATTTGATGTTGTACTTGTTGCGGCACGAGCAAAGGCAGCACGATGCAACGACACCGCGCGGAAGTAAAAGGAAAGAGCGAAGAAGCGCAGCGCTGTCGCGTCGTGCCGTTGAGGTCGAATGAAGTCACTGCTGGATTTGGGCCGTGGCGAAGGGGCGCGGCGCCGTCGCGGCTTGCTGGGGAACTACGAAGAAGTTGTGGCCGGAGTCGGGCCGCGGCGGAGGGGCGAGGCTCTGTCGCGCCCCGACAATCGGAACAAGGCAGTGGCCTTAGGCCACTGCAGAGCAGGGGGCGACGGCTGGAACCGCTGGCCTCTGGTGCCATGGTGGAGCAGGACCACGGGGTCCCGCAGTGGCGGCACCGACCGGCCAGCCGGGCCGGCCGATCGAAGGAGTCGGGGGTCGTAAACCCCAGCTTGCAAGGGAGCGACACCCACGTGGGGGGCCGCGGTTTTAAATTAGGGGGTCAATGCACCCCCCCCCCCTTTCCGTTAAAGCTTGGGTGGCCGAATTGTCTAGCCACGCAGGCCGCACCCCTGCCAGGCCAACCGGCCGCCCAGGCCGGACCAGCCGCAATGGGCCAGGCCGCCCAGGTCGGGCCGGGCTGCGCCGGGCCATGACGGTTGGGCCAGGCTGTGCCCTCTGGGCTGGGCTGCGCCCTAATGGGCCGAACCCGGACATGTTCGGGTCGACCAGGTTCGTGCCGAACTAGGGGGTCTAGGACCGGGTCGATCCGGGCCCAAAACCCCCTATTTTCGGATAGTTCCATTCAAAAACCCGTATCATGGGCTATGTACCTTTGATCGATGCACCATCAGTTGAGATGTGATCCTTGGATCGGGACGGACGTTTTGGTATATTACACTCATGGTTTTAAAGAAAATTGTGTATGGTCGGGTTGGTTCAAACACGAAACCAACCGGGCACTCGGATCAGAAACGCTTATAACGTGAGTTCCGGACGACCGAATGACGTGATGTCGAATTTTTTGGATTCATCATAGAGAGAAAGACCTTTTGGATTACTCCGCCCAAGGTTTGGATGTAGTTTGAGTGTGGTCGGATTGGTTTGTCTTAAAAAACAACTGGGCCCCTGGAACGAAAAAGCCAATAACTCTCAGACCGGACATCTGATTGAAGTGTCGTCTGTCAGGTTGAGTACCTTTTGTTGAGACGGAACATTGGGACACATCAAATCCCTACAATGTGTCAATTGATGTATCGATCCCCTTTGGATCATGGAGCGGACCCTCTCAGAATCGAGCATGCTGTGTGCGGAAACCCTAGAGCTGGCTGCGACTACGACGACGATGACGACTGCACTGACAACCTCCGTGGGTTCGGTAGCAATGACGACTGCACTAAAATCCTCCCTGGGTTCGGCAGCAATGAAGACTGCACTGAAATCCTCCGTGGGTTCGGTATCGATGAGGAACGTACTGAAATCCTCCGTGGGATCGACGTCGATGACTACTGTTCTTGTATCCTATGTGGGTCTGGTAGTGTTTGACTCTGTTCTTGTATCCTATGTGGGTCTGGTAGTGTAGCAGGTTTGTATCCTATGTGGGTCCGACAGCTTAGCTGGTTTCATATCCTATGTGGGTCCCAGCTCAGTTGAATCAGTGGCTACATTTGATCATCTCTATCACCTTACAAATAAGTATACCTGTGTGAGCTAAGTCTTTACTTCCAATAATTATCTTGGACATGATTGACGTTCTTTCCAAGGTGGATTGGGTTGTGCATTCCTGTGTGGATTGGGTTGTACTTTCTTGTGTGGACGTGATTGAACTTGGGCTCAGATGTTGGAGCCGAACTGGAATTGATGACTTAGGTATATGTATGGGCATATACCTAAGTAGTGTTAGATGTTATTTCATAATTGTATCTTTCCTTTTTGGATTAGCCTTTGTAGATTATGGGAGACCTTTGGGGGACTCGGGGTCCCTACTGAGTAGTGTATACTCACCCCTACACGGGCTATTCCTGCACTACGTTGTGTTGGATGCAGACGACAGACAGCGCTGATCGTGGTTGAGGCTTGTGAAACAAGTCGGTACCTAGAGGTGGACCACTGGGTGGGACGTACACGGAGCGGACAGCTAGACCCGAGGAGCTGAGGATGCTATCTGTACCCACCCTTCAGGTGGGACTTCCAGTGGATGGCTCGATGTTTCTACTTTACTTTCAGTTGATGTACTTTCTTTCCAGTTGTACTTACTTTCAGTTTTGGTTTGTATTCTTCCCATTTACTTCTTGCACTTATTATTGATCCCAGTTTACTTAGTGTTTACTTCTGCTGGCTTACTCTGTGGTGTTTGTATACATTATTAGGCAATTCCTTCCCATTTTATCTGGATTTACACCTTGGTGCTAGTCTCCAGCCCCTGGCCTATGGGAGGCGGGCCTGGGGTAGTCACGGCACGGGTCCCGAGGACGGGCCATGACAAATTGGTATCAGAGGAGTTTGGTTCTACCACAGAACTCACGACTCTGATCTTTTTTCTTTGTGAAGAAATATTGTAGATGGTATTGAGTGTGGTTATTAGTCCAGGGAGTCCAGCGTTGGTTTCGTGGCCGACATATCCGTACACCAAGACCCTGACTTCTGACTTCCGAGTCAATGCACGAAAACATTGATTACATGTGTGTTACAAAAGATTTCTTTGTGATTACATTGTGTCAGATCACCAGGTATACTGTTTTGACCATGGCACAACTTTTTCTTTTCAGGATAGCCCCACGATTGTAGCCATCTAGGGTTCAGCACATTGACCGAGATGACATCCCACCGAGCGACGAGGCCTCGGTGCAGATCCAATTTTCTGCGGAGGCACCGGTGGTACCACTACCCACCGAGCCACCGATGCCACCAGCCCCAACCGCTGAGAGTGCACTTCGCCTTAGTGAACTTAACGAGTTTTAGCATCAGAGACCGCCCAGGTTTTATGGGGAGACGGACCCTTAGGCATATGATGATTGGCTGGAAGTGGTTGTGCAAGTATTCTGGTTAGGGGGGTCACCATCTGACCTCATGGTGATCCTTGTAGCGAGCCTCCTGCACGCAGCATTAGGCAGATGTTGGAGCATGATCCTCCACAAGCACGACAAGTCATCACTACTCTGGACGGACTTTGAGAGACTATTATGCTTGGAGTTCATCCTAGCCACCCTCAGTGCGATGCGCATCCAGGAGCTACTACAGCTGTGGCAGGGCACCATGACAGTCGCCCAGTACTCGGCTAGATTTACCGATCTCTTGCGCTATTCGACTGACATGTTATATTACCCATTCATCCGGGTCTGGACCTTCGAGAAGGGGGTGAGGCATGAGAACAGGGCATCTATGATCTCCCTTAGTATACCGACATAGGAATGAGTACTAGATCGAGCTCTTCTCATAGAGAGATTTATTGCTGAGACTACTCCAGTAGCAAGACCTACCGTAGGGAGGCACGTAGCAGAGTCATCTGTAGATGGCATTCGACGGAGATCACTGGGGTCCAGGAAAACCCGACCATCAGGCGGATGACCTCAGGACACTAGCTCAGAGGTGCGGGGAACCCGGTGTAGATCCAACCTTCTGATGAGCAGACAGTGATACACATGCGGCGGGAAGGGCCACTTGGCTTGTGACTTCCCGACCCGCCGGGCAGAGGAGCACAAACGATTGAGGGGCCACCAAGGCTGAGGCAGAGGGTCGACCTTGGCAGTCCGTAAGGAGTAGTCGGACAAGGTAGGGGAGCTGGCCAAGCAACATGTGGTGGGAGACGCTTTGAGGATTTACCACCACCACCACCAATAGGTGGTCCATCCCGACCACAGGGAGCTAGCGGGCAGAGAAAGGCTCAGTTTCAGGCATTGGAGGCCTATGACGATGGCGCACCAGAGATGATTCAAGCTACAATCTGTGTCTACTCCACTGTTTCGGTAGTTCTTATAGACACAGGAGCGAGTCATTCTTTTATTGTTGATGCCCTTGTTCGGAGCTCTGAGATTACAACAGAGTCATTGCCTCGATCCGTACGGCTAGAGACTCCTACAGGAGCAGACTCGATGATTACACACCAGTGCCGACAGTGTGAGATTACTCTAGGAGGCAAGAGCTTCAGCTGTGATCTTCTTGTAATGGAGTCGAAGCCTTAAGACGTCATCTTGGGCATGGATTGGTTACCTACAGCTCATGCTCAGATCGACTGTATTATGCACAAGGTGCGGTGTGTCCGCACCAATGGGAGCAGGTTCACCTTCACCGGTGATAAGGGGGCCTTTTTAGTGAAGTATGGATTCTCGTAGAGGAGAGGATAACCCATCACTCATCAATTGGATAGCTTCATCTTAGGAGGAGTTGACTTACGGAGTCTGACTTTTCCTGTAGTGGTAGATCAGTATGCGGACATTTTTCCTAACGACGTTCTAGAACTACCTCCTCATAGAGAGGTAGACTTTTATATTGACCTATACGATGGGACAATCCCGATATCCACTCCATCATATTGGATGGATTCCACTGAGCTTAAAGAGCTATGGGTACAACTGGAGGACTTGCAGGGCAAGGGATTCATCCGACCCAGCATTTCACCCTGGGCTTCCCCGATATTGTTCTCCAAGAAGGTGGACGAGATCTTGCGACTTTGTGTCTACTATTGTCGCCTGAACCAGGTGACCGTGAGGAACAAATATCTGCTACCAAGTATTGACGACCTCTTCGATCAGCTCAACGGAGCATGGTGGTTCTCGAAGATAGACCTCAGGTCAGGCTATCATCATCTCAGAGTTCAGGATGAGGATGTACAGAAGAAGATCTTCAGATGTCGGTATGACCACTATGAGTTCTTGGTTATGCCTTTCAGTGTAACCAATTCTATAGAGGTGTTCATGAGTCTCATGTACAATATCTTTCAGCCATACCTCGATCGATTTGTTGTGGTCTTTATCGACGACATATTGATATACTCGACCACTGAGGAGGAGAACTCCTACCACTTGCGGTTTGTACTAGACACACTCCGAGAGCACCAGCTTTATGTTAATATCTCGAAGTTTTAGTTCTGTTTATGGGAGGTCCACTTATTGGGACACGTCATCTCTGAGGCGGGAGTTTCGGTGGATCATGCGAAGATTGAGTCAGTGCTAGCTTGGGAGCCACCCATGAGCGTGATGGAGGTGCAGAGTTTCTTGGGTCTAGCTGGGTACTACAAGAGATTTGTGCCAGACTTTTCCAGAGTTGAGTCACCACTTTCAGCTTTGACGAAGAAGGGGAAACCCATTCATGTGGTCAGATAGTTGTCAACAGAGCTTCCAGGAGCTGAGACAGAGTTTGACCAGCACACCTATCATGAGGCTACCAGACGAGGGAGTAGGGTACGTAGTGTACTGCGATGCATCAGGGACCAGACTTGGATGAGTCATCAGGTAGGGGTGGGCAGTGATCGCCTATGGATCATGAAAGTTGAGGCAACATGAGAAGAGCTACGTTACCCATGACCTGGAGTTAGCAGCAGTGGTCTTCTCTTTGAAGATGTGGTGACACTATCTGATGGGAAAGTGCTTTACAGTCTACTCTGACCATCAGAGTCTCAGGAACATCTTCTCGTAGAAGGACCTGAATCTTAGAGAAAGATGATGGCTCGAGTTCTTCCAGGACTATGACATTGAGATAGTCTATACTCCTGGAAATGGGAACATAGTATTCGATGCTCTCAGTAGGAAGAAGATCATTCAACAACTCAGGGAGACGACGGAGAAGCTAGCAACTTTGAAGATATCCTTCATGGATAGAGATGTAGCATCCTATATTCAGTCACTCATACTCACTCATCCACTTCTTCAGCGGGTTAGAGAGGCTCAGCATGGGGACTTTTACTGTGAGACGCGGCTTGCACATATATTCTCAGGACAGGCACCTGATGGATTCTCTGTGGGAGGAGAGCATGTCTTCCTTTTCAGAGGATGTACCATGGTACCAGCTTCTTTACAGGAGGAATAGCTAAGGGAGTTTCACACTTCCCCGTTAGCGGTACATCCAGGTGTGGTGAAGATGTACCAGGATCTCAGACGACAACATGGGTGGAAGGGTATGAAGAAGGCTGTAGCCGAGTTCATTTCTCGATGCTTCACCTGTCAGCAGGTGAAGGAAGAGCACCAGGTACCAGCTGGCATGGTGTCGCCCTTGGAAGTCCCGGAGTGGAAGTGGGATGGGATATCTATAGACTTCGTGACTGGACTTCCACGTACTTCCAGAGGTCACGACTCCATTTGGGTGATTGTCGACCGAATCACCAAGTCGGCCCACTTCTTACCCATCAGAGAGATGGGCTTAGTAGAGAGCTTGGGATGTCTATACATTCAGGAGATTGTATGGCTTCATGGTGTGCCATCATATATCGTCTCCAATCGAGATGCTCTATTTATCTGCCGGCTTTGGATGGGGTGGTAGGAGGCATTCGGGGTGCATCTACATCTGAGCACCGCCTTTCACCCTCAGACGGATGGTCACATGGAGAGGACCATTCTGACTCTCGAGGACATGCTCCGTACATGTGTCCTCGACATTGGTCATAGTTGGGAGGACCACATACCCTTTTTGGAGTTCGCATACTACAACATCTACCACTCCACCATCGGTATGGCACCATACAATGCATTGTACGACCGACCATGTAGATCACCTATGTGCTGGACAAACCCTGGGGAGATGTCACATGTGGGACCAGAGATGGTCCAGGCCATGATAGAGAAGGTCCAGGTCATCCAGAAGAGGATGAGGACAGCTCAGAGCCGGCATAAGTCTTATGTTGACAGGAGGTGGAGACCACTAGAGTTCGAGGATGGCGACCACGTCTTCTTGCGGGTCTCACCTCGACATGGATTATGGAGATTTGTCCGGGGTGGAAAGTTATCTCCATGATTCATCATACCATTCCAGGTTCTTAGTAGGATAGGCGAGGTGGCTTACTGCCTGGATCTACCACATCAGTTGCACCGGGTGTACGACATCTTCTACGTATCTCAGTTGAGGAGATACGTGCACGACCCGATGCATATCATCGACCATGGAGAGTTGGACATTGATGATGTGGAGACATTTGCGGAGGTCCAGGTGGTGATCGAGGATCGACAGGAGAGGGTCCTATGTTGGAAATCAATTCCTCTAGTGTGCATCAGATGGCGGCACGGGAACCTCCTGGAGAGAACATGGGAGCGGGCGGCTCAGATGCGTGCTCAGTACCCTCATTTGTTCCCCCTAGTTTGTGATGGATATTTACGAAGAAGTAAATCCCTGAGGTGGGAGTAATGTAAAGACCCGTAACATTCAAGGGAAATTTCATTTTTAATTTCCTTTGGCATTTTACGAGTACGCAGTTTCTGACGGCACCTGATTCTGAGGCCCGGTGTGCCCGAGATCAATTTTTGAAATTTATCTCGGGTACGTTCAGTAAAAAAACGAGTGGGTTTTTCTTACATTTGAACAGGTGCTTGGAATCGAAATCTGAAGGCACCGATGAAACTGCATCGCTGGTAATTTCCTTGGAACACTTTTTCTGGGGTAGCGTTTTCTCGGGTGTGGTTATTAAGGAAAGGGTTAACTAAGGAATGAAATAAAAATTTGTGCAACATTTTTTATTTTCTATTCTAAGTAGTATAACTTATGAATGGTGGTTGGAGTGGGACCCAGTAATATCCTAACTCCACTAGGTATGATGTTAGTGAAGTGTGGCCCACACGAGCCCCACCCCTTCAAATCCCTTAAAACCCCCCACGTGCATTTAATTTTGTAACTCACCCGCAACCCCTTATTAAATGGAATGTCAACCCTCGAATTTAATTTGGATTATTAAATGCTCATCAATTAAGTGAAATAATTGAATGAGTTTCTTTTTTAATTTCAAATTAATTTCATGCATGTGTGATAATAAAATAAGACGTGACTTATTTTATTGGGGGGGTTGATTCGTTGTGCGGAAAGAAGGAGAGGACTCTTGTGCTCTTGAGTAATATCTTCATCCTCGTCGAAGAACACGAAGAACGCCGAGTCTATGATGAATAACTCCATCACCGCATGGGAATAATCGTGAAATCTCCTCACCTCTCCGTAGACGGTGAGAGAAAACTTTTTCGGAGAATGACGACGTGTCGCATCCTTCATAGGGCGAACGCTGATGACGCTTACGACGCCATCTTCTGCGAAGCCGTCTTCCACATCGTTCTTTTCTCTACGATGACCATCATTCGACAACTCCAACAGGTAGGGGTTAATTTTTTTTTGTTCGTTAATTCATTCCCGTTCATAGACATTTTTTTTGGGCCACCTGTTATCGTTATAACGGGAGGAGGTCGGACCACACGAACACAACCGACCCTCCTCCCCATTTGATGTTATACTTGGTGCGGCACGAGAAAAGGCAGCATGGTGCAATGACACCACACGGAAGCAAGAGGAATGAGAGAAGATGCTTGGTGTTGTCGCACCGCGCCTTTGAGGCCGAACAAAGCCGCGGCCGGAGTCGGGCCACGGTGAAGGGGCCTGGAACCATCGCGCCGCGCCGGAGAACCACGAAAAAGTCGTGACCTGAGTCTGGCCGCAGAGGAGGGGCGCGGCGCTGTCACGCCACCGTTCAGACCAAGCCCACGGTGGAGCAGGGAGCGGCGGCCGGAACTGCCGGCCGCCAGTGCCATGGAGGAGCGGGACATCGGGGTCTTGCGGCGACGGCACAAGCCGGCCAGCCGGGCCGGCCGATCGGAGGAGCCGGGGGTCGTAACCGCCAGCTGGCAAGGTAGCGGCCCCCACGTGGGGGCTGCAGTTTCAAAACAGGGGGGCAGAGAGCCCCCCCCTTTCCGCGACAGCTCGGGTGGCCAAGATGTCTAGCCACGTAGGCAGCGCCCGCGCCAGTCTGACCGGCCGCCCAGACCAGAGCGGCCATACTAGGCCGGGCCACCCACGACGGGTCCGGCCGCACCCTAAAGGACCGGACGCGGACCCGGGTCGGGTTGACCCGGTTCAGACCGACCCAGGGGGTCTTGGGCCGGGTCGGTCCGGGCCCAAAATGTAGAAACCCGAAGCCTGATGTACATGGACATTACATTAAATTTGCGTAATACTTAGTACATAAAAAAAACACACACACAAGAATCGTAATAGTTTAGTGTCTTTGGAAACTCGGAACGTAATCTTCTAATCGTGGTGAAAGATCTTCAACATCTCCCATAATGATCTTCCATTTTTTTAACCTAAAACCTTTCTTTATATCCTGGGGAAAAGAAAACATAAAATGGTGAGCTCAAATGCTCATTAAGGGTAAACAAAATAAATATCAATCACATCATATACATAAGAACATAACTTTTGGAAATCTTAACCTGCAAAAGAGAGCATAATTTCATAACATGGGATAAATCATGGCAGTGAAATGTAATCACAATAATCATAACATAAAACATTAAATTTTGTGGCATACACACATAATCATAGAGAATCATTTCTTATTAGTCAAGACTCATTGCCAAGACTATCTTAGTGGAAAAGGTCCCTTTCTGAACCGAGTAACCCTCGTTTCAGTCCTGTTTCCCTGAACCGGTATAACCTACCATTCCAGCCATTCTATCTCATGAGATATAAAATCTTTACCCAATGCATTGGAGGGAGATATAGGTCCCACCCATATTATAATGAATCCTTTCTCATGTGTGCCACATAATCATAAATCATACATCATCACATAACACATGTAACAAAAATAGGATTCTTGAAACATCATGACATCATAAAACAAATCATATAAGGTAAATGACATAATAAAAATAATTCCCTCAAAACATAATCAAATCAATGTAATAATAGGGATAAAAACAGAAACCTTTATTATCTTATATGGAAAATAATTTTGATAAAACATTTGAACTCCATTCTTGGGGAAAATATCCTTTCTACTTCAAAAACACTTTTCTTTTCTTAACATGTCATACAATTATAAACTAAAAGAAGTTGATTTAAAATATACTTGAAAACTTATAAAGGATGATTCTTGGAAATAATGTTTTTAAAATCCATTCTTTCCGTATAAGTTAAAAAAATCATTCTTCGCGTACTTTTATCGGAAAAGTCAAAAAAGTACCTCGTACGAAAAACGACAAAAGATTCCTTTCATATCTTTTACTAAAAACTCACCGAAGTGTAAAATAGGATTTAAACAATTGTAGGTGAATGGAAATAATATTACATATTGAGGAAACATGGATGTGGATGATAAAATACACCCCAGTAAATGCCAAAGTATAAACAATCTCAGATAAAAATGAGATTGTGATATTTCCCTTACCTTATGTCCGATTTGCTTCGTAAGTGTCCAAACCACATGTATAATGATTTAAATAATTTCATTGACTTATTACAGAATCATATTCATTGTTATGATATCATATATAGTTCGCTTATGACTTTATATTACCCGTTCTTTTGTAAATTCCATATTAAAGAGCGTTTTGGGTAAAATTGTTTCATTTGTCGTCCGTGTTTTGACTTGTAATTATTCATATGATTACTTAGATCATGATTACTTAATTACAGAATATAAATCATGATTTATATATATATTCAGAATATACATATATATAATAAATCAGTAAATGGAAAGAAATACACCGTTCATGGCGACGGTAGGCTGTACGTACGCATGAACACTGTTTTCGTTTCCTTATTGAGTTGAACGGAATTAAGTAGATGACATAAATATATATAAAAATAAATCCAGTAGCTTTATAATGTCATATATTTCATTATTATTGCTTATATATACTTTATAATCATTCTTAAATGGTTACCATGGAGAATGAATCTCATCGCGTCGTGGAGACGGTAGTCCGTACGTACGCACGAGCGATGATATCATTTCCATAATTATTGAATTGAATTGGAGTGGATGATACAATATATAAGAATCATTATGATGTTATAATAACTATGTATAGTTATTATTTACACCATAATACCCATCCATGTAAGTTGTTGGTGGAAAAACAGATTACACCACGACGTGGAGACGATATTCCGTACGTACGCACACGCGGTGATTTCATTTTCCGTAGGATGGATAGATGGTGAAATAGGATTGTTTCATACTTAAAATAACGTATCAGTATATGAGTGATACTGATGTTATTTGTTCATAATGAAACAACCTAAGAAGAAGAAGTGGAAGAAGAAATAAAGGTGAAAGAATCGGTAACGGAAATTACCTCTTCTTTGAAGCGCCTCTTTGAGATCTCTTTTTAGGGCCCTAAAATTGGTCCTTGAGGAAGACCAGAACTTCTAGGATGTTTCTAGGGAAGTGGAGAAGATAATTTGGTAGGGGTTGGCCGAGCTTGATGGCGCAATGTGGTGTGAGGAAGAGAGGGAGGAGGTGCCCTTTTATAAGGGAGGAGAGGGGCACCTTTGGAATAACTAAAAATATTATTTTATTATAAAGTCAAGTTCGGTTTTAAATAGCTCCAAATTGATTTATTTAGATGCTAAGGTGGGGAAGGGTCGACATCCTCTCATCCAATATAATTTCGACAAGTTTTGGTTCTTATTTTAACCTTATCATTTAGATTTAACATTAAGTTAAATAATTTTACTTTTACCGTGTCTTCTTATGTTCTTACACAATAAGGTTAATAAACTTACTATAAGAAGCCAAACGAACCCAAAATTGTTTATTATTAATATATATAACCTTATCTAAGTCATTTGGCCGATCCTTAGATTTTAAGGAATAAAATATCAATTGATAATATAATATTTGTTTTAAAAACAATTTTATGTCAATTTTAAAACTATTTAGTAATTTATTTTTTTGAAAATCATAACAGAATGATAAGTTAGAACAATGTTAATTAAATCAATACTAACATGTCATATTAACCTATAAAATTAGTGTAATTCATAAAAAGTCTCAAATTATATTTATTTTGGTGTTTATAACATCAATTATGTCAATATTTCATTAATAAGATAATTACTACATCATCGTTGTGTCATAAATAAATTAAATTATTTAATGTCTAAAAATTACAAATAAAATACCATTATGTAGGAAACCTTTTTATATTTCTAATTAATATTTATAGTCCAATTTATCTTATGCATAACCCCATATTAAAAATGTTTTAGTAAATAAACATTGATTTTAACTCTTTTAACCCTTCTTTAAATAAATTAATAATAAATGTCCTAATCTAATCCAAGTGGGCCTAAATGGTCATATTTTATTCCTAAGTTTGTTTTTGGTCGAATTACACTTTTCCAATAGAATTAGGACATGTGTTAGGGTAATAATAATATCATTTATACCCTTAATTACCCTATTTACTTTTAACCATGGTAAAAAAAAGTAAAAAATTACTATTCACCAAAAAATTATTTTCATCTCATTGAACCACATTTTACTTACTGACATCAACCGTGTCTCTCGTATTTTTGAAATTCCACTCACAGAAGTAGTAAAATTAAATTTTATGAACAATTCATTTTTTTTAACTACCACTTATTGGTTTCACTATTCATCAAAAATTGAAAGTTTTCAGAAAAATATCAAAAATTAGACCTAAGATATATTTGATATTATGAACTCAAAAATGATGTCTATTTTACCAAATTCAAAACATATCAGTTGGATTAACTAATTTAAAAATTAAGTCCCATTGTCAAAACAAATAGCGTGTTTTTAAGAGATAATAACTATCAAAAGATTGAAACTTGTTTATAACTGGTTTAAATGTGAAATTACATCCAATGACCATCATTGTATTAAATTGTAAAAATATATTCTAAATATACTTTAAAACCACTAAATTAATAATTTATCACTATTAATTATTTCGATTGAAAAAGTTGTTTTTAATTAAAATTTAGTAATTTCCACTACTCATCAAAATATGATAGTTATCCGAAAATTACCAAAATTTCACCCTAAGCTAATTTCTATATTCCGAATCCAAAAAAGAAGTCCATTTTGAAAAATAAAATTTACAAAATTTCAAAAAGTGGTTATTACTATTCATAACGGCTAGTTTTAATAATATTTTAATAGCATATCGTTGTTTAGTGAAACTCGGTATTGCGTACTACACACGCTATCAAGGAAGGTCGCGATTGCGTGTAATGAAAGGAAAGTAAAGGATGCATGTTGTGCAAGCTCCTTTTGGTTTAGCGTACAACACAAGACATTAATGAAATTAAAAAGAATATTTTTCATCAAATATCGGGGTGTTACATTCTACACCCCTTAAAATGAATTTCGCCCTCGAAATTCTTCGGGGTTATAAATGGTTTACTATTCGAATGATTATTTAATCGAAAACCACATCGTAAAAAGGAATACCAAAACCAATCTTTAAAAACAAATGTATGAAACATAACGGTTACCCAAGTAAACTAATCACTGGGTTTACACATAGGTGAAAATATGGATATAGAAGGGAAATCTAACCATCATGTTCTGATGGAGAGTGGTAGAGAACATGGCTATGGAAAAGCTAGCAATCACAAAGCCATAAATTTGTGAAGATCTAAGGTATCATCTGATTCATCAGATATAAGAGCACTAATACAACATTTTTGGTTTTCAAGGTCATTTCCCTAAAGTTGATGAAATTGGAATTAGAAGAAATACTTTCGTGATTTTGGTATAGTCTCACCGTTGGTCGTTCTTTGGACAATTTCCACTTCATATCTTAAATAAATGAAGTTGAATTTGTCATTCGTGATATGATAGCAGATCATGTGATAGAATGATGGTTCATTCCATCTGTCTCAAACAAAAGGTTAGAAAAAGTTATTAAATATAGATAAGTCATTCTATAGTGAGATTAATCATATATGGTTCCTAAAATGGATTTATACTTCATTTATCATACTGCTTAATATAATAAAACTAGTTTCTACTAAACAGGGACTTCCTGTAGGCCAGTGGTAGGCGATAAAGGCCAGTCGCACTTCGGTTGTGGGTTCGATTTCCACGACCTTGTCCGACGCGATGGGCTGTCTCCCGTCCTGCATGTTGTCCTTTTTCTAAAACTACATTACTATAACATCACATAAATGATATCAAACAAATGCTCTATCCTTAAACTAACTTATGGTTAACATAATCCATTCCAATCTTTAGGCTTATCTAAAATACTTTGGTCCAAGCTCATAGTATAAAGAAAACGATAACTTGAAATGTCGTCAACCAAGCATGTGAATACCATCATTTATCCCCCATGTGTGAATACCTTAATCATGTATTCTCTTGAAAAATGAATACCCATTAAACCTTAGTGAAAACATAAATGCTTTCAAAAGTTAACTTTTCAACATACCAAAATCCAAAAATTCTATATACTCAATCCATTACATAACCTTCTCCTTATATCAGTCATGAGCTCATGAATACTATCAAATAATTAATTTTCTCCTTATCCCTTCATTATGCGCATATCATATACATTCCAAAAATAGCTGAATAACCTTTACTTTATACTGGTACCATTAATCATACACTTTCAAAACTCAAGGAAAGACAACAGTGTAACAATCCTTAGATGTCTCTTTATTCCATAGTACCATGCGATTACTTAGACAACATTACACATGATAAACATATATTCATTCCACTACATTCTTAAACCATTGACCGAGCTTCAACAATTCTTTCATCTCACATATCATTTGTAGTCTCTTCATCATCATCAACATAAATACTACCCATACGGCCGTACTGATTCTCTTCATGAGACTTTACCTTAGGGCATTGGTTTTCATAATGCCCGTATATTCCACATTTAAAACATTTAACCATTGTTGATGTCGTAGCAATACCATTATCCTCATCTCTACTGTTAACTGAACCTTTTCCTTTTCACTTACTGGCTTTGTGTCCTTCTTTTCCACACCCAAATTATCTTCCAGTTCCTTTGGAACATTCTCCTTGATACCTCTTCCCACATGATTTACATAGAGGAAATTGAACTTTCTTTCCTCTATGATCATCATGAAACTCCATCTTTCTCTTATTATCCGAGTCAGGAAACATACGAAATTTTACTTTATTAATCATATTATAAGATTTCTGATTCGGCATAATAATGATGTTTGGACCTCCAAATCCCATTTCATTTGGTTTCTCATTCCATTGTCCATCATATCCTCCATTATCGTGAATCATCTTGTTTCCAGACATTTTCTAAAACCCAAAAAGAATAGTGTGAGAGGAAAAAATCATAATAAAGGGGGAGTAACTTCAATATCTAACATCTTTGGTTTAATCTAATATCGTTACCATAGTTCTAGGACTATATCCTATACGTATACTTATCCTTAGGGACATCCCTAGACATACCTTAAAAATATCTCTAGGGATCTCACTAACGTTTTCGCATCCTAGTTTCCAAAGGTTGACTAAACCTTTCCTCTGATACCAACTGTAGAAACCCGAAGCTTGACGTACATGGACATTACATTACTTTTGCGGAATACTTAGTACATAACAAAAACACACACACAAGGATCATAATAGTTTAGTGTCTTTGGAAACTCGGAACGTAATCTTCTAATCGTGGTGAAAGATCTTCAACATCTCCCATAAAGATCTTCCCATTTTTTAACCTAATACCTTTCTTTATATCTTGGGGAAAAGAAAACATAAAAGGGTGAGCTCAAATGCTCAGTAAGGGTAAACAAAAGAAATATCAATCACATCATATACATAAGAACATAACTTTTGGAAATCTTAACCTGCAAAAGAGAGCATAATTTCATACCATGGGATAAATCATGGCAGTGAAATGTAATCACAATAATCATAACTTAAAACATTAAATTTTGTGGCATACACACATAATCATAGAGAATCATTTCTTATTAGTCAAGACTCATTTCCAAGACTATCTTAGTGGAAAAGGTCCCTTTCTGAACCAAGTAACCCTCGTTTTAGTCCTGTTTCACTGAACCGGTATAACCTACCATTATAGCCATGTCTATCTCATTAGATATAAAATCTTTACCCAATGCATTGGAGGGAGATATAGGTCCCACCAATCTTATAATGAATCCTTTCTTATGTGTGCCACATAATCATAAATCATACATCATCGCATAACACATGTAACAAAAATAGGATTCTTGAAACATCATGACATCATAAAACAAATCATATAAGGTAAATGAATTCATAAAAATAATTCCCTCAAAACATAATCAAATCAATGTCATAATAGGGATAAAAACAGAACCCTTTATTATCTTTGATGGAAAATAATTTTGATAAAACATTTGAACTCCATTCTTGGGGAAAATATCGTTTCTAATTCAAAAACACTTTTCTTTTCTTAACATGTCATACAATTATAAACTAAAAGAAGTTGATTAAAAATAAACTTGAAAACTTATAAAGGAAGATTCTTGGAAATAATGTTTTAAAAATCCATTCTTTCCGTATATGTTAAAAAAACATTCTTCGCGTACTTTTGTCGGAAAAGTCAAAAAAGTACCTCGTACGAAAAATGACAAAATATTCCTTTCATATCTTTTACTAAAAACTCACCGAAGGGTAAAATAGGATTTAAACATTTTTAGGTGAATGGAAATAATATTACATATTGAGTAAACATGGATGTGGATGATAAAATACACCCCAGTAAATGCCAAAGTATAAACAATCTCGGCTAAAAATGAGATTGTGATATTTCCCTTACCTTAGGTCGGATTTGCTTCGTAAGTGTCCAAACCTCCTGTATAATGATTTAAATAAAGTCATTGACTTATTACAAAATCATATTCATTGTTATGATATCATATATGGTTCGCTTATGACTTTATATTACCCGTTCTTTTGTAAATTCCATGTTAAAGAGCGTTTTGGGTAAAATTGTTTCATTTGTCGTCCGTGTTTTGACTTGTAATTATTCATATGATTACTTAGATCATGATTACTTAATTCCAGAATATAAAAAATGATTTATATATATATTCAGAATATACATATATATAATAAATCAGTAATTGGAAAGAAATACACCGTTCATGGAGACGGTAGGTCGTACGTACGCATGAACGATGTTTTCGTTTCCTTATTGAGTTGAACGGAATTAAGTAGATGACATACATATATATAAACATAAATCCAGTAGATTTATAATGTCATATATTTAATTATTATTGCTTATATATACTTCATAATCATTCTTAAATGGTTAACATGGAGAATGAATCTAATCGCGTCGTGGAGACGGTAGTCCGTACGTACGCACGAGCGATGATATCATTTCCATAATTATTGAATTGAATTGGAGTGGATGATACAATATATTAGAATCATTATGATGTTATAATAACTATGTATAGTTATTCTTTACACCATAATACCCATCCATGTAAGGTGTTGGTGGAAGAACAGATTACACCACGGCGTGGAGACGGTATTCCGTACGTACGCACGCGCGGTGATTTCTTTTTCCGTAGGATGGATAGATGGTGAAATAGGATTGTTTCATACTTATAATAACATATTAGTATATTATTGATACTGATGTTATTACTTCATAATGAAACAACCTAAGAAGAAGAAGTGGAAGACGAAATAAAGGTGAAAGAATCAGTAACGGAAATTACCTCTTCTTTGAAGCGCCTCTTTGAGATCTCCTTTTAGGGCACTAAAATTGGTCCTTGAGGAAGACCAGAACCACTAGGATGTTTCTAGGGAAGTGGAGAAGAGAATTTGGTAGGGGTTGGCCGAGCTTGAAGGCTCAATGTGGTGTGAGGAAGAGAGGGAGAAGGTGCCCTTTTATAAGGGAGGAGAGGGGCACCTTTGGAATAACTAAAAATATTATTTTATTATAAAGTCAAGTTCGGTTATAAATAGCTCCAAATTGATTTATTTAGATGATAAGGTGGGGAAGGGCCGACATCCTCTCATCCAATAGAATTTAGACAAGTTTAGGTTCCTATTTTTACCTTATCATTTAGATTTAACATTAAGTTAAATAATTTTACTTTTATCGTGTCTTCTTATATTCTTACACTATAAGGTTAATAAACTTACTATAAGAAGCCAAAAAAACCCAAAATTGTTTATTATTAAAATATATAACCTTATCTATGTCATTTGGCTGAACCTTAGATTTTTAGGAATAAAATATCAATTAATAATATAATATTTGTTTTAAAAACTATTTTATGTCAATTTTGAAACTACTTAGTAATTGATTTTTGTGAAAATCACAAAAGAATGATAAGTTCGCTCAAAGTTAATTAAATCAATACTAACATGTCATATTAACCTATAAAATTAGTGTAATTCATAAAAAGTCTCAAATTACATTTATTTTGGTGTTTATAACATCAATTATGTCAATATTTCATTAATAAGATAATTACTACTTCATCGTTGTGTCATAATTAAATTAAATTATTTAATGTCTAAAAATTAAAAATAGAATACCATTTTGTAGGAAATATTTTTAGATTTCTAATGAATATTTATAGTCGAATTTATCTTATGCATAACCCCATATTAAAAATGTTTTAGTAAATAAACTTTGATTTTAACTCTTTTAACCCTTCTTTAAATAAATTAATAATAAATATCCTAATCTAATCCAAGTGGGCCTAAATGGTCATATTTTATTCCTAAGTTTGTTTTTGGTCGAATTACACTTGTCAAATAGAATTATATCATGTGTTAGGGTAATAATAATATCATTTCTACCCTTAATTACCCTATTTACTTTTAACCGTGGTAAAAAAAAGTAAAAAGTTACTATTCACCAAAAAATTATTTTCATCTCATTGAACCACATTTTACTTACTGACATCAACCGTGTCTCTAGGATTTTTGAAATTCCACTCACAGAAATAGTAAAATTAAATTTTATGAACAATTCAGTTTTTTTAACTGCCACTTAGTGGTTTCACTATTCATCAAAAATTGAAAGTTTTCAGAAAAATACCAAAAATTAGACCTAAGATATATTTGATATTATGAACTCAAAAATGATGTCTATTTTACCAAATTCAAAACATATCAGTTGCATTAACTAATTTAAAAATTAATTCCCATCGTCAAAACAAATAGAGTGTTTTTAAGAGATAATAACTATCAAAAGATTGAAACTTGTTTATAACTGGTTTAAATGTGAAATTACATGCAATGACCATCATTGTATTAAATTGTAAAAATATATTCTAAATATACTTTAAAACCAATAAAATTAATAATTTATCACTATTAATTATTTCGATTGAAAAAGTTGTTTTTAATTAAAATTTAGTAATTCCCACTATTCATCAAAATATGAAAGTTATCCGAAAATTACCAAAATTTCACCCTAAGCTAATTTCGATATTCCGAATCCAAAAATGAAGTCCATTTTGAAAAATAATATTTACAAAATTTCAAAAAGTGGTTATTACTATTCATAACAGCTAGTTTTAATAATATTTTTAATAGCATATCGTTGTTTAGTGAAACTCGGTATTGCGTACTACACACGCTATCAAGGAAGGTCGCGATTGCGTGTAATGAAAGGCAAGTAAAGGATGCGTGTTGTGCAAGATCCATTTGGTGTAGCGTACAACACAAGACATTAATGAAATTAAAAAGAATATTTTTCATCAAATCTCTGGGTGTTACACAAAACCCCCTATTTTAGGACAACTCCGTTCAAATGCTTGTATCATGGGCTACGGACCTCCGATCGACACACCGTCAGTTGCGATACGATCCATGGATCGAGACGGTCGTTTTGAGCTCCGGACATCCGAATGACATTCCATATACATTGTTGGATTCCTCTTAGTGAGATGGACCTTTTTTCTTACTCCTCTTGAGGTTTGTACATAGATGGAGTGTGGTCGGGTTGGTTTGA
Source organism: Viscum album (assembly GCA_963277665.1). NCBI lineage: Eukaryota > Viridiplantae > Streptophyta > Magnoliopsida > Santalales > Viscaceae > Viscum > Viscum album. Next base: position 1,611,659,299 of record OY728120.1, read on the forward strand.
CTTAAAAACCAACCGGGCCCCTAAAACGAAAAAGCTAATAACTCTCAGACCGGGCGTCCGATTGACGCATCGTCTGGAATGTTGAGTTCCTTTTATCGAGATGGAACATTGAGGTACATCAACTCCAGACTACGTGTTATTTGATGTATCTAACCCCCTTGGATCGTGGAGTGGACCCTCCCGGAATCGAGAATGCTGTGTGTGGGAACCCTAGAGCCTACTACGACTGTGACGACGATGACGACTACAATGAAATCCTCTGTGGGTTCAGATGCAATGACTATTGCACTAAAATCCTCCATGGGATCGGCATCGATGACGACTACACTGAAATCCTCCATGGGGTTGGCAACGATGACAACCGTACTGAAATCCTCTGTGGGTTCGACGACGATGACTACTATTCTTGAATCCTACGTGGGTCTGGCAGTGTTTGACTCTATTCTTGTATCCTATGTGGGACTGTTAGAGTAGTTGTTCTGTATCCTATGTGGGTCTAACAGCTTAGCTGGTTTAGTATCCTACGTGGGTCCCAGCTCAGATTAATTAGTGGCTACATCTGATCATCTCTATCACTTTACGAAAAAGTATACCTATGTAAGGTGAGTCTTGACTACCATTAATTATCTTCGATATGATTGAATTTCTTCCCTATGTGGATTGTGGTGTGCTTTCCTATGTGGATTGGGTTTTACTTTCCTATGTGGATGTGATTGAAATTGGTCTCGGATGTTGGAGCCGAACTGGAATTGATGACATAGTTATATGTATGGGTATATACCTAAGTAGTGTTGGATGTTACTTCATGATTGTATCTTTCCTTTGTGGATTATCATTTGTGGATTCTGGAAGACCTTAAAGGGTCTTGGGGTCCCTACTGAGTAGCGTATACTCACCCTTTCACGGGCTATGCCCGCACTACGTTGTGTTGGATGCAGACGATGGACATCGCTGATCGTGGTTGAGGCATGTGGAGCAAGTCGGTACCTGGAGGTAGACCACTGGGTGGGACGTACACGGAGCGGACGGCTGGACCCGAGGAGCTGAGCAGGCTATCTGTACCCACCCTTCAGGTGGGACTTCCAGTGGACGACTCGATGTTGCTTCTTTACTTTCAGTTGCTATACTTTCATTCCAGTTGTACTTACATTCAGTTTGGGTTTGTATTCTGGCCCATTTACTTTCCGCACTTACTATTTCACCTTGTTTGCATTGTGTTTACTTATGTTGTATTAAATTGTGGTGTTTGTTTACTTTATAAGGCAATGAATTCCCCTTTTATCGGGATTTACGCCTTGGTGCTAGTCGCCAGCCCCTGGACTATGGCAGGAGGGCTTGGGGTAGTCACGGAACGGGTCTCAAGGATGGGTCGTGATAATTCTCTAGATCACTGAATTTCTTTTTATTAATTAACCTTATCAATATCTATTATTATTTTCACCTTTTATCAATGGTAGTTTTTTCACACTCCTGATGTGTTCTCTTATACATAAAAATTTTTATGAGTTACTTTGGGTAACCATTATGTTTTTTAATTTCACCTTTTATAGAATATTTAAATATTAATTTTAACGATGTGGGATTTGATTAATTTATCATTCATGTATAATAAAATAAATAACCTAGATGGATTTCAAGGTGTAAAATAATTTTTAAGGGGGGTAAAATGTAATTCCACATTACTTTTTCTATTTTTCGCATTAATTTAATATATTTGTTAATTTTAATTTCACAAAATAATATAATATTTCATTTTTATATGAAAGTGAAAACTGTTTGTCTTGAGTTATATACTACATCATGTAATTCCTTCACTTTACACAACACATAGATTAGCATTAGGTACAACGGACACTGATTTCTTTTTGTTACTCACAGTATCAAATCCCTTCAATAATTTGAGTTACATGCTTGTATGATTTTTACAGAACTGCCATATACTGTTAATATTGTTATTATGATATAATTATAGTGACCATAAAGCCACTAGATGAGAAATTTTCATTAATATTAAATATACTTATAAAATATTACTAATAAAATAAAATAAATTGAATCATTTTGTTATAAAATCTATTCATGTGAATATATGAACTATTTGAAAATAATGAAATTACATTTCTAATAAAACTATTTATCTAGGTAAAGGATCAATTTTATCATAATAAATTATGAAACTCAATTATTAGGGTTGTATTCATTATAACTTTTATATCATATATTCAATCAATATCTTTTATACTCATCTAATATATTTCATTTGTATAATATATGAGTAAATCCAATTTTATTAATAAAAAATTTATATTTTCTTTAAACATAATTTTAAAGACTTTTATTAGTGAACCCATTTTAAATATAATATCAGATTTTTTATAATTTTTTTTTTGAAATTATTAATATTTTTTAAAGTGGATTATCTTGTTTTAATTTAGGTGAATTATAGATAATTTATGAGATTTTTAATTTTTTAATAATAATGATAAATACTGGTTTTTAACTTAAAAATTATTTTTCTTCTATTTAATATGTATAGTTTTATTATATAATAATTTGGTATCAATGTATATATAGATATGTTATTCCAAAATTAATCAAATTTATTTCATTGAATAAATATGACAATGGTATTGTACATAACAACATATCAATATTTAGACGTTTTCCCTTAAAAATCTGCATTCGTAACACATCTACGATATTAATTTTAATTAATTTATGCCCATTATGTGGATTTAATTTTTATACATGGAATGAATATTTTTAATAAGAATAATTGATTATATCTATTATTTCCTACTTATTTTTTAACGAAATGTAATTTTAAAAGTAATTATAATTATTTATAGTGATTAATGTAAAAACGAGTTCATTTAGCGGTTAAACATTAACTTAAGGGAAAATATTCCATAGAAAAATGTACTAGATACATTGGATGAATTTATTTCCACCATATAATAAATTTTATCTCAAATTTATCATTTTTTCATCACATAACGTAGGGGATACTTCTCAATAGTGGTAACATTTTTATATTGAACAAAATGTCACACCACCTCCACTATAAAAGGTCACTCATCCCCTCACTTCGTCACCCCACTCAAGAAACATTTTGTTATCCCCCCCCCCACAAATAAACCCAATAATTCCATTATTACAAATTAAAAGTCTCAATCTTTTGATAAAAGTGAACCATGTTAGTCCTTCAGTGCAAGCCAATCATAATTACCTCAAGAAGAGGTATTATCCTTCCACAATATGTTTTGATTTATTTTCAACAAGCACATGATAAATATTTCATATTAAATTATTACATATGAACATAAATATCCTTAATATAATTATATTTTTTAATTATAATTGTTAAAACTGCACCTAGAAATATTTCCATCAAATGGGTAACAGATATACCGTTCGTTTGAACGGTGGACAACTGCCTCATGAAACGAGGACATTCATTTTTCCATTACCACATCCCATGGTGCGTGATTATGGTGAACATTATATTTTTAACATATAAATGTTATTTTCGAAGTACTTAATCTTATTTAATTATTATATAAGACATACCGTCTTGCATTCCGTTTTGGTTATATATGAATAATTTATTTGTGGACATGTGGACTACTTACTTCTCAAAGTAATGTGATTATTTCAAATCATAAAAGGAATGTATCAAATATGGAATTAGTAAAATTATATGATATATATGAAAAACAATTGTAATAAAATTTAAATATATATATATATATACTCAAATACATGTCACTTTCGTTCTTTCCATACAATAGTAAAATAAAAACATCATTCATGCAAAGTTATGGCCCAACATCTCCATGAATAGTTTATTCTATTTCATATTAGAATATATTATAAAATATTATAAATATTTTTACAATATTTTTTTATGTGTATGAAAAAATTCAAGACATATGCTAAGTGTTTTCCTCATCAAACATTAATTTCTGAGAGACATATGCCTTCTTCCACACTAATTAATTTTGTGCTATATATATACTAAAGAGGAATGAGTTGTATGGTTATTATTATTCAATTTATGTGTTTCTAAAAATCCCATTTATGATATTTATTTCATTAGTGTTATTTTTAAAAAATTAATAAATTCGGAATGTAATTTTGTCTCAATTTTCCATCTGTGAGACACATTCTATGATATGCAACTTTATTTTTCTCTTTAGCATATGTAATTCCATTGGACATGTTAAAGAATGAGTCTCATTATTTTCTTGATATTTAAATCTTCAAATTACCTTATTATTTCCACAATATTATTTTCACGACCCCCTCCCCACAAAGTGTACCGCTCCTGGGCCGGCAATGTGAGAGGAGAGATAATGACCCCCGAGTCCCGCCTCTAGTAGGCCCCAGGTTGGCGACAAGCACCGAGTGTATAATAAACATACAAATGGGAGGAATTACCCTCTAAAAGAACACATGCGAAAGAGAGAGATAGAATAGACTAAAGCCAACTCCAACGCATAACTGAAATATAAAAGAAACCCAAGTACATATATGAAATGTCATGAAAAAGTACTACAACTGAAAGGGGAAACTAAAAGTACCCAAAGGAAAGTAAAACGGCATGGACCACAAGCCCAAACAGCTCCTCCTCCAACCAAAATCTAGTAGTAACCCACTTGATCTCCAACCTACTCCAAGTGAACTGAAAAACAGTTTATATATATATAGGGTGAGTATAACAGTATACACATTAGGATCCTCCACAAGCCTCTCGTGCAAAAGTAAAGAAAGCATGCTAAAGCCTAGTGAACAACAAGTTAAACTAACTCGTCACCTAAACAGTTGTATTACGTTCCCAACCTCACCATGGCTACTCTCACCAAGTAACGCATACAAGAATATAGAATATTGTAAAGAAGATCAAGGTTACCCCACTACTACTTCCCCATTGGTTTGCTGATTTTCCCCAACGACATACGTCATGTGCATCTCTCACCAATGCTTGCCCGCAGACACCTGGGCTAAGCTCCACAATCTACACCTCATGCACCACAATGGCTTGCCCGCAGACACCTGGGCGAAGCACCACACCATCCTCACAACCAATAGTAACCAGGTATGTTCTGGGAGCCACCACAGCTCGCATAACGTGTATCATACATCGGGTATAATAACTCAAGCCATTACATCCCATACTCCGAGTAAGGATCTTTAAGCCATCATAGCCTATACACGTTACACCTATAGTAGTCCATAGGATACTATATCCAGAATATATGTCTGTGAATAACCACAAGCCATTACAGCCCTCTACACACATATATGGGGTAACTAACCACTGTTCCTCATGGCACAAGTATCTACCAAGGGAAGAGAGCGGGGCCAAAGGGGGTAGTCAGCCATTCGACCTCCCATCAGAATTTTGGGGAAAACACCCCCCCTAGGGCTTAGAATCCCCAGGTTGTCAGTTTCCCTTACCGACAGGGTGGAGTAGCGTATAGAAACACAAAAAAATACAGAATATATATGTAACTCACATCCACACTATGGGAATTTACCTAGGCTTAGATACAACTGCGGCTAATGTCTCTCAGACTCGAGGTTGCTACTTCTAAGACTAGGTATCCTATAAGCACACAAACATTTGAAGAGATTTATTAGATTACTCCGTTCTCATTTTATCTGTTCCACTATACATTAATTAATTCATTAAACATTAATTAACCATGATCAATTCCACATTAATCTAAATTGGCATCACATTCAAAAACAACTGCTCCTTTTTAAGATTCACATCGCCTTTAAATTCTAGTAACTCCATCCCCGTGGATTTTCACCATCTAATCAAACATTCATTACGGAATTAATTTTCCATATTCCCATGCATTCTAGAAAAGCATCCTATGCTTCTGAACACAAAGGAGGCTCAACACGGTGAGTTGATATACTACCTGTCGAGTCTTTGCTGTCTATAGAAAGAGCATAGACCCATTCTCCCTCGAGAGGCTAAACACGGAATGCACGTGGCATACCCCGCACGACTTCACCTCATTAGGAAGAAGAGTAGCAAGACCAGCTGCCTTGAGCAGTGGGGAAAAGCAAAGCAGATTAACATTCAAAGAAAACCACAAGCATCCAACAACCACATCCATCCCTTTCCATCACCCCTAGTGTTCTCCCCGACACCCACATGCATAAACTGATGCATCTCGCCACTCTATGCGTCATCTGCTACCATAACCACAAGTCCTCCATGCCTCAACCTATCACAAAAGCCATCCAAGCTCACATCAAAACACAAGTAGCAGGAAAACAAACATCACATCATGGGCTCTTGACCCTTTAACAAACAAGAGGGTAACTCAGAACCCTTTTAGAAATTCACACATAATCTTTTCTCTAATCCATATTGAATTAACATATTTGCTATTCGTAGGTTGCAATTATGGGATACCTAATCAGTAAGCTATCAAAATTAAATAACCATTCTTACTTCCCTAATTTTATTATCCTCAAATTAGAACGACTACAACAACTGCAAAACCAGACTAATTTACATGCCTCTTTATCTTTAGCCAATTAATTAACAATTAATTCTGGCTTTACGTTCATTATTAATTTCTATCATGAACGAACAACAAATCAATGAAAAAGTAGATATCACCCTATCTAGAAAAACAAGAGGCAACTGTTATCGCGGTATAAAGAAACAACATGCGATCAACCAATTCTCTTAATCTGGTTCAAGTATTTAATTAGGTCAATTCCATTGTGATCCAAAGGGATAAATCATGATAATTATGAGGTTTCACATATACAATTAGAGAATCCATGAATCTCCTACCTGGAAGAGTTCATGATGTCCTTTATCCACACAACGAGTCACAATCCTCCTCTTGTGACAACTTATTTGGAAGATTGACCGACAGAGTTCGGTTGCATCCAAAACAGAGCAGAACCAATCCTAGGAGTAAAGATTGATTTTGAAACTCCTACAGGAAGGATTGAAAGGTTCTAGAATCTCTTAGTTGATAACAAAGGGAATGAACAAGAGATAATGATATCTTGTCCCTTTTTATGATTTAATGGGGTGACAGTTTAAGATCCAGTTAATTCTCCATTAAAAATGGATGGCATTAACCCACGCGGTTTGACCAAGAAAAAAAACATCCCGGCCTTAGGAATAATTAATATAGGATTTATGGCATTTGGATCATCCTTAAGAGTCCTTAAAATAAAGCTTTAAATGTATTTTACGCCAATGGAAACGTCAAAAGAGGAAAAACTGTAGGAGTCTGGAATCACTGTTCACCCACTGTTACTGTGCATGAAACCGATCTGTCAGTCCGATCTGTGAAACCGATCTATGAAACCGATATGTGAAACTGATCTCTGAAACTGATCTGTGAAACCGATCTATCAGACAGATCTGTGAAACCGATCTGTGAAACCGATCTGTCAGACCGATCTGTGAAACCGATCTGTGAAACCGATCTGTGAAACCGATCTGTGAAACTGATCTGTGAAACCGATCTGTGAAACCGATCTGTCAGACCGATCTGTGAAACTGATCTGTGACACCGATCTGTGAATACGATATGTGAAACCGGTCTGTCAGACCGATCTGTGAGACCGATCTGTCAGACCGATCGGTGAGACCGATTTGTGAGACCAATCTGCCAGACCGATCGGTGAGACCGATCTGTCAGACCGATCTGTGAGACCGATCTATGAGACCGATCTGTGAGACTGATCTGTTACTGTTCATAAAACTGGAAACACTTTTCACAGAACTGGAAAATTGTCAAAGTGTTAGGGATAAGTCACCTTGACCTCCCAAAACACCTCCAACACCACATTTTCACAAAGTAATGGATCGGAGAGGTCTGGGCCATTACATTAGATACCACTCAAAACATTCTCGTCCTCGAGAATTAAAACCAACCCAGAAGAAAAGAGGGGTCCGAACAACCACCCCATAAGATACCTCTCAGGGGAAAACCACTATGAGTTGTTCAAAAGATGGAACAAAACTATGACATCCAAGAGTATGGAAACAAGCAATCCACATCCAAACAATTCAATCATAACATCACATAAAAGGTACATAAATAAAACATGAAAGGTCCAACCACAAAGAAAACATCATTACATGAAGGGAGTTAAACATTAAACAACTCTGGGTACTGAGCACGTATCTGTGACTCACGCTCCTAGGTACTTTCCTCCATGCCACCGTGTTGCCAAAAGACACGAACTAATGGAATAGAATGCCCACACAACACCTTCTCCTTGCGGTCTTGGATCTCCACAGGTCGCTCCTCGAAGGTTGAATCATCATCAATATCGATCTCTCCCCTATCGATAACATGTGATTCATCATGAAGATAACGACGGAGCTATGATACATGGAAAACATCATGTATCCGACTCATTTGAGGGGAAAGTGCTACTCGATACGCCACAACTCCAACACGAGCTAATACCTCTAATGGCCCAACAAACCGAGGAGAAAGCTTACTTCCACGACCAAACCTCCGTTTCCCATGACCGGGAGTCACCTTTAGAAACACATGATCCCCAACATTAAACTCTAAGGGTCTCCTTCTTGGATCAACATATGATTTTGTACGATCTTGCGCTGTCTTCATCCTCTCACAAATCACCTGAACCATCTCTGTTGTATTCTGCACTAGTTCTATTCTGAGAATTGTTGACCCTCTGACCCCAGTCCAGCACAACGAAGACCGGAATGGACGGCCATACAAGGATTCAAACGGCGCCATACCGATGGTAGAGTGAAAACTATTATTGTAAGAGAACTCTACCATGGGTAAGTGCTTCATCCATGAACCTCCAAAATCAAGAACACAAGAGCGAAACATGTCTTCAAGAGTCTGGATGGTTCGCTCTGTCTGACCATCCGTTTGAGGATGAAAAGTAGTGCTAAGGCACAATTGAGAGACAAAAGCATGCTGGAGACCTCTCCACACCCTAGAAATAAAACAAGGATCTCGATCAGAAATGATTGTCCTATGTACTCCATGAAGTCTCAACACCTCCTCTATATCACCCAACTAAGACTCCTCCACCTTCTGCATCAGGGAAGACTGCACCGTCATCTGGAGAAGATAGCCTCTACCCCCAACTTCTCCCTTATCAAGATGCAAAGCTGATAGCTCTTCCATCACTCTCCAGGAATCCCCAGATTCACGGACAACATCATTACGTGACTTTCGGCTCAGTGCATCAGCTACAACATTCCCTTTTCTAGGTGTATACGATATTTCAAAGTCGTATTCATGAAGGAACACCATCCACCGACATTGTCGTAAGTTCAAGTCACGTTGGGAGAAAACATACCTCAAACTCTTATGATCGGTGAAAACCAAAAAGTGCTCACCAATGAGGAAATGTCTCCACAACTTCAGATCAAACACCACGGCTGCCAACTCAAGATCCTGGGTGGTGTAGTTGCATTCATGGGGACGCAACTGCCAAGACCCATAAGAAACAACTGACCTCTGCTGCATGAGAACGCAGCCTAGCCCCAGATGTGAAGCATCACAGAAAACATCAAACCGGACTCCCTCCGCTGGAAGACAAAGGACTGGAGCACTTACCAACATCTCCTTTAGATACTCAAAAGCTTCCTGACACTGATCAGTCCATATGAACGCTTGATCCTTCCTGTTCAAAGCTGTCAGAGGATCCACAACTCGGGAGAAATTGGCTACAAACCTCCTATAATATCCTGCGAGACCAAGGAAACTTCGCACCTCTAACACGGTCTTAGGGGATACCCAAGACACCACTGCTTCTATCTTCGACGGATCCACAACTACTCTTTGTTGGGACACAACATGCCCCAAGAAAAGAACTTCTTGATCCCAAAACTCACACTTGGAAAAATTACCAAACAACTGATGTTGGCGAAGAACTCCCAAAACGGCTCGTAGATTCTCTGCATGCTCCACTTCAGATGTGGATTACACAAGGATTTCATCGATGAAAACCAAAACAAACGTGTCCAGGAATTCACGGAACACATCATTCATCAATCTGATGAAAACAGCTAGAGCATTCGTCACGCCGAATGGCATTACAATAGACTCATAATTCCCATGACGACAACAGAAAGTAGTCTTCGAGATATCCCCATCCTTTACACGCATATGATGATATCCTGACCGCAAGTTGATCTTTGAGAACCAACTTGAACCCTTTAGTTGATCGAATAGGTCATCAATCCGTGGAAGAGGATATCAGTTGTTTAATGTCACTTTGTTTAATCGACGATAATCGAAGCACAACCGAAAACTTCCGTCAGCCTTTTTCACAAACAAAATGGGTGCACCCCACGGTGACACACTTGGCCGAACAAAACCACACTGCAATAGACCATCGAGTTGAATACATTTCTCTCGTAACTCAAAAGGGGCCATCATATATGGAGACATAGAGATAGGAGATGCTCCCGGCTGTAGCTCGATCCCAAACTCGATCTCTCGTTGAGGGGGTATGGATACAACCTCTTCTGGAAAGACGTCAGGGTACTCCTCTATGACCCTAGGAAACGCCAACTGTTGAACCTTTGAAGAACTCAGCATCATCCCAGCCATCTTGGATGATAAGGATGGAACTCGTCTATGACTCATCCGAGGATCTCTCTCACCAAAAAACACCACTTTCTCTCCATCTGCATCAAAGAAAACGACCTTATTCCTGTAGCAATCCACAATAGCTTGAACCGAATACAACCAATCCTGGCTGATTATGACATCATATGGTTGTATTCGTAAACATAGGAAATCTCCCCAAGAGCGGTGTTTCCCCAACACTAGCTCACAGTCTCTACATACTTCAAACAAGTCGGCTTGACCTCCATATGGCGTAGTCAATGCCAAGGGCACTGGAATCCTCTCTACCTCATGTCCCAAAGCATGTACAAGGGTAGGTGACATGAAGGAGTGTGTTTCTCCTGAATCAAACAAGGTATAAACCAAGGTAGAAAATAAGCAGAGGGTACTTCGAACAACAGCTGGCTCGACTGGGGCCGGCAATGCTAGAGCATGAAGCTGACCACGACCTCCTCCACAACATCTCTGACCCTGATGATGACCACCACCACGGCCACGCTCTGCTCTCTGAGGATGGGGAGCATCATTGGGCTGTCCACTGCCAACACCATCTACCCTCTGGTGATCTAAAGATGGTGCAACCTGTTGCTACTGCCTCGGCTGGAACTGCCTCAACGGAGGAACCTGGAGCAGAGCGCCCGGTGCACGATGACTGCTCTGAAAAGTCGGGCACTCCTTCTACTGATGACCACGACCACCACAAGAAAAACAAGCGCCTGATCCCTTGGCATAGGCCTGAGAGTTGCTGCCTCCGGAGAAACGAGATGGAAAGGGCTGGGACCTACCCCCAGGTGAACGGATACTCTTCTACCCAGAAAACCGGGAACCCCAGACCATAGCTCTGCTTCGTAAGAAATGATGACGATTCCCCTCTTGTGATGATCCGGTCCTAGCCAAAGTCCTCTCAAAAACCTCTACCCTCGCCAGCACCTCAAGATACGTCTTTAGCATAAATGGGGTGAAGTGGTGCTGGATCTCTGGACGCAAAGCCTCCTTGAAATGCCCCTCCCTGGCCTCCTCCTCTGGTAATAGGTCTTAAGCATATCGTAGAAGGTTCCTGAAACGGATTCCAAACACCCGAACATTGGAGCTCCCCTGTCAAAGGGTAAAAATCTCCTGGCGACTTGACGCCTTCGCAGTCGATGAAAGAAACTAGACTCTAAACCTGTCTCGAAACTCCTCCCATGAGATCACTGACTCCTCACGATCCCCGAGGAACAAGAACCACCACTGCCTCGCTGCTCCTAGTAGCATCATCACAACCAAGGACACCCAGTGTTCCTTCTGAGCACGAATCGAAATGTAGCCTATCTCGACCTCCTCCAACCAGTCTTCTGTGACTGAATCTGAAATGGAGCCCTCGTACTTCTATAGACTCTGGTGCTGAAACTCTCGGATTGTCTTCCTCCAAGTGCCATCGTCGTCAACCTCTACCCGGCGGCGATCTGCTGGAATAGCCTGCTGGGCATATTCTATGCAAACCTGACGAGGACGTCGACCTGGAGCCATACCTGTAAAATAAAAACTGTTAGAGCTCCTAAGCCTGGAATATGGAAGGCTCAATATTAATTAATTGTTTTGTTTTATTAATTTTAGGTTACCTATACCAAGGTCTACCCATTCAAACACAGGCACAAAGAATAATGATGCATGATCCTTTCCTAGGTCTTTACCCTGCAACCAGTATCACATTGTTTAGTTTCCATCATAAACTTAAAGGTCCGTGCAATAGATCATAGGGGGACCTAAACGCCTATGTCTCTGCCGGTCTCCAGTGTTTACCCCACTTTCTAAACATGAATAACACCGTTTCCCTACCATCCCATTAATCCTCACCTGTGCCTAACTCCAAACTCCATCCTATCCCTCAACCAGACCTCTGATACCACTCTGTCACGACCCCCTCCCCACAAATTGTACCCCTCCTGGGCCGGTAATGTGAGAAGAGAGATAATGACCCCCGAGTCCCGCCTCCAGTAGGCCCCGGGTTGGGGACTAGGATTGAGGGTATAATAAACATACAAATGGGAGGCATTACCCTCTAAAAGAACACACGCAGAAGAGAGAGATAGAATAGACTCCAACCAACTCTAACTCATAAATGAAATATAATATAAACCCAAGTACATATATGAAATGTTATGAAAAAGTACTACAACTGAAAGGGGAAACTAAAAGTACCCAAAAGAAATAAAACGAGAGGGACCACAAGCCCGAACAGCTCTTCCTCCAACCAGAAGCTAGTAGTAACCCGCTTGATCTCCAACCTGCTCCAGGTGACCTGAAAACAGTTTATATATATATAGGGTGAGTATAAAATTATACTCAGTAGGATCCTCCCCAAGCCTCTCGTGCAAAAGTAAAGAAAGCATGCTAAAGCCCAGTGAACAACAAGTGAAACTAACTCATCACCTAAAGAGGTATATTAAGTTCCCAACCTCACCATGGCTACTCTCACCATGTAACGCATACAAGAATATTGCATATAGTAAAGAATATCAAGGGTACCCCGCTACTACTTCCCCATTGGTTTTCCGCTTTTCCCCAACGACATACATCATGTGCATCTCTCTCCAATGCTTGCCCACAGACACCTGGGCTAAGCTCCACAATCTGCACCTCGTGCACCACAATGGCTTGCCCACAGACACCTAAGCGAAGCACCACACCATCCTCACAACCAATAGTAACCAGGTATGTTATGGGAACCACCACAGCTCGCATAACATGTATCATATGTCGGGTATAATACCTCAAGCCATTATATCCCATAGTCCGAGTAAGGATCCTCAAGCCATCATAGCCTATACACGTTACACCTATAGTAGTCCATAGGATACTATATCAAGAATATATGTGTGTGAATAACCACAAGACATTACATCCCTCTACACACATATATGGGGTAACTAACTGATGTTCCTCATGGCACAAGTATCTACCAAGAGAAGAGAGCGGGGCCAAAGGGGGTAGTCAGCCATTCGACCTCCCATCATAATGTTGGGGAAAACACCCCCCCCCAGGGCTCAGAATTCCCGAGGTGTCAGTTTCCCTTACCGACAGGGTGTAGTAGCATATAGAAACACAAAAAAAATAGAATATATATGTAACTAACATCCACACTATGGGAAATTACCTAGGCATAGATACAACTACAGCTAACGTCTCTTAGACTCCAGGCTGCTACTTCTAAGACTAGGTATCCTATAAGCACACAAACATTTGAAGAGCTTTATTAGATTACTCCGTTCTCATTTTATCAGTTCCACTGTAAATTAATTAATTCTTTAAACATTAATTAACCATGAACAATTCCAAATTAAACTAAATTGGCATCAAATTCAAAAACAACTTCTCCTTTTTAAGATTCACATCGCCTTTAAATTCTAGTAACTCCATCCCCGTGGATTTTCACCATTTAATCAGACATTCATTATAGAATTACATTTCCATATTCCGAGGAATTCTCGAAAATCATCCTATGCTTCTAAACACAAAGGAGGCTCAATAGGGTGAGTAGATATACCACCCGTCGAGTCTTTGCCGCCTATAGAAAGAGCATAGACCCATTCTCCCTCGAGAGGCTAAACACGGAAAGAACGTGGCATACCCCGCGCGTCTTCGTCTCCTTCGGAAGAAAGGTAGCATGTCCATCTACCTTGAGTAGTGGGGAAAAGCAAAGCAGATTAACATTCAAAGAAAACCACAAGCATCCAACAACCACATCCATCCCATTCCATCACCCCTGGTGTCCTCCCAAACACCCACATGCATAAATTGATGCATCTCGCCACTCTAGGCATCATCTGCTACCATAACCACAGGGCCTCTATGCCTCCACATATCACAACAGCCATCCAGGCTCACATCACAGCACAAGAAGCAGGAAAAAAAACATCACATCATGGGCTCTTGACCCTTTAACAAACAAGAGGGTAGCTTAGAACCCTTTTAGAAATTCCCAAATAATCTGTTCTCTAATCCATATTGAATTAACAAATTTGCTATTCGTAGGTTCCAATTACGGGATACCTAATCAATAAGCTATCAAAATTAAATAACCATGCTTACTTCCCTAATTTGATTATCCTTAAATTAGAACGACTACAACAACTGCAAAAACCAGACTAATTTACATGCCTCTTTATCTTTAGCCAATTAATTAACAATTAATTCCGGCTGTATGTTCATTATAAATTTCTATCATGAATGAACAAAAAATCAAAGAAAACATAGATATCACCCTATCTAGAAAAACATGAGGCAAACGTTATCACGGTATAAAGAAACAACATGCGATCAACCAATTCTCTTAATCCAGTTCAAGTATTTAATTAGGTCAATTCCATTGTGATCCAAAGTGATAAATCATGATAATTCCACGGTTGCACATAAACAATTAGAGAAGCCATGAATCCCCTACCTGGAAGAGTTCTTGAAGTCCTTTATCCACACAACAGGTCACAATCCTCCTCTCGTGACAACTTATTAGGAAGATTGACCGACAGAGTTCAGTTGCATCCCAAACAGAGCAGAACCAATCCTAGGAGTAAAGATTGATTGTGAAACTCCTACAGGAAGGATTGAAAGGTTCTAGCGTCTCTTAGTTGACGAAAAAGGGAAAGAACAAGGCAGAATGATATCTCGTCCCTTTTTAGGATTTAATGGGCGACGGTTTAAGATCCGGTTAATTCTCCATTAAAAATGGATGACATTAACCCACGTGGTTTGACCAAGTAAAAAACATCTCGGCCATAGGAATAATTAATATAGGATTTATGGAATTTGGATCGGCCTTAAGAGTCCATAAAATAAGGATTTAAATGTATTTTACGCCAAAGGAAATGTCAAAAGGGGAAAAACTGTAGGAGTCTGGAAACACTATTCACCCACCGTTACGGTACATGAAACCAATCTGTCAGACCGATCTATAAAACCGATCTGTTAAAACGATCTGTGAAATCGATCTGTGAAACCGATCTGTGAAACTGATCGGTCAGACCGATCTATGAAACTGATCTATAAAACCGATTTGTGAAACCGATCTGTGAAACCGATCGGTGAAACCGATCTGTGAAACCGATCTGTAAAACCGATCTATCAGACCGATCTGTGAAACTGATCTGTGAAACCGATATGTGAAACCGATCTATCAGACCGATCTGTGAGACCGATCTGTGAGACCGGTCGGTGAGACCAATCTGTCAGACCGATATGTCGGATTGATCGGTGAGACCTATCTGTCAGACCGATGGGTGAGACTGATCTGTGAGACCGATTTGTCAGACCGATCGGTGAGAGCGATCTGTTAGACCGATCTGTGAGACCGATCTGTTACTGTTCATAAAACTGGAAACACTGTTCACAGAACTGGAAAATTGGCATAGTGTTAGGGATAAGTCACCTTGACCTCCCGGAATACCTCCAACACCACATTTTCACAATGTAATGGATCAGAGATGTTTGGGCCATTACAATTATGATTCATCATTACGCTAGTGGCTATAGATTATTTCTTCAATCACATAATTTATTAAGACATTTTATGATTATGATTTCATTGATGAATTCTTATAATACATCTATTAAAAACACTGAATAATTTTCTTATCCTCTTGTTTAATATAAAATATCTATTTATGGTAATATTTATTCACACTTTGGTAGTTATTATAATTAAGATAATGAATTTAGGAAAAATATAACTTCATTTCAACCTTTTATAAAATGACTACATTTTTTTGAAAGACATATTTTTGAAAAATGTTTTCTTAATTGTTTTAATATGTTATGAAAATGATTTTTTTACCCATGTTTTACCTTTCAATAAAAAAAATTAATTTTCGGAATATCATTGTCATTTTCGGTTCATGGACCTTTTTAAGACATTTTTGAAGAAAAATTAATGTTCAGTACATATGAATATACCGACTTTAATTTCCTTGAGGATTCCATTTAATGATTACATGGTTATATTTAATGTAAAATTATTTTCATAATGTTATATAAATTAATATTAAAATTGGTTTTAAAATTAAATGTATTTAGAAAAAAACTATGGGTTTGAATGTTTTCATTGAATGGTTTCATTGTTATGTTAACGGGAAAATTATTTTCAAATGAAAAAGTTTAAAAATTTATTTTCCAAATATGATATTATATTTTCATCAATAATATGTTCAAAATATTTTTCATGATTCATATATATATATATATATTGTTGTTTCAATGAATATTATTTTCAAAGGTTATATCTTTTAAAAATTTATTTTTAATGAAAATCTATATTACAAGTGATATTTAAGCATCCTTATACATTTGTAATAATCTCCATTGATATAGAGTATTTATTTCTAGGGTTGTGATCACGAAACACCATTATACAACATTATATGAATGGTTTATTATTAATATGACATGTTATTTGTGAGATCCATTTACCTAACTTGTGTTTTTCATGTTAAAATGGTTATGAATCCCTTTTCCTTTCATGTGTAGTGTTATAATAAAAAGATTATGAATCCAAAATACCTTCCATATGTTATAAAATGATGATATTTTTATTATACAGTTTACATTTAATGGTTCATGATAGTATTTTTGTAAACCCATCTGTTTTTATGGGTCATGATATGGTGAATGTTTAAATATAATTTAGAACTTGTATTAATGATTATACTATGTGATGGGTTTGACTTATATTTGACTATAATTCATTAGGTAAAGACTGATATAAAATGATATATTGATGGGAAAAGTTCACAAGTGACATCCCCAATGAGAAACAAGTATTTCCTGATCCAAATTGGGATACATGTGTGTCCTGATCCACAATGTGAAACATGTTTTTCATAATAAAAAATTGGAAACAAGTCTATCCTAGTCCAAAATAGGAAAAATGTGTGTCCTAAAATAGTATTGGAATCATATGTTTCCATATCCATAGAGTGGAATCACGTGTGTCCAGATCAACTATGCTAATGTTTTTGGTTGTGAACATTGACACATTAGTCAGTTTTTATATTGTTACAATTGTACCACACTTATATGACATAATCTTGTGGGTGATGATTGATTTATGATGATTTATCACCCATCTGATTCATTTGTTATTAACATACAACATTTATTCCACATCCCATGAATAGTTTTCATTTATATGCATGGTGAGATCGTCAAATATTATGTTCATTCCATTATACCCTGGTTTACATGTTTTTCTTACATATCACCTTTCATTGCCCATACTGAGTATTTGACCTCAACTATTTATTAGGTATCGTTTCCCCATTATGTGAAAAAATGGTTTAATTGTGATTACATAAAGGCATGATCTTCAAGGTAGATGTTTAAGCTCTTTCACTAAAATATAAGATTGTGTTTAATGTTTCTGAAGAAATTAAATAGTTATGATCTATAAATATGTTCTTTCTTAATGTGATGATTATTCATCTAAGATGATGTAATATCCATATATGTTGCAACTCGGATTCTATAACATCCATACAACAGTTTTTTAATCATTTAATAGAATAAATATGGTCTTGGATGATTAATTTTTAATTAAAATATTTTATCCTATATAAATTATCATTATTAAAAATGTTATAAATTTTTATAAATTAATTTCAATTGATCTATTTTAAATGAATTATCTAATATGATTATAATTTTTCCAAAAATACATTAACACTATTTGGATGTTAATATTATATAATATTAATAACATTAAATGATTAATTATATATTTTATAAAAATTGTTCTTCAAAATATTATATTATTTTTAATTGTATTTTTTTCATATTTAGAAATTGTTTATTTTTAAATAGATACAGAATTTGGATTTCGAATTATTAAATTTTGTATGAAGTTTCATCTTGTGTTATTTTTCCTAAAATAAATACCATAATTTAAATTTAATCAACATTAATAATAGTTGATGTTGTTAATATAATTCTCGAAGAATGAAACATAAAAATTTAAATCATATTCTTTAGAAAATACCACTGTACTGAAAGAAATTAATGGTTACATATTTCACAAAACATTTATCACCTAATAAAACCTTCAAAAAAAACCCTAAATCCCATGTTATATTATTGATAAGAATTTATTAAAATTAGATTCCCTAAAAAATCCCCTCTTATTCACCTATAAAATAGTTTACATCACATATAATTATGAAATCACCTTATATTAAAAAATAATTAATTATGATGTTCCCTTCACTATTCTTCACTAAATACCTCTCATTGAGTAATAAAATCTCTATGGTTTCACTCCCAATCCTTGAGAGGATACTTAGCTATGTTATAGTTATCCATATTCTTTTCTGATTGTAGTAAATATTTTGTAACAATCCATTAGGGGTTAAATGTTTTATGATTTTATATAATAAAAATAAACACTTACAAACAAAATGAAGTATTATTTATGCAGAAATACCTTCAATATAATTAAGCCAATTGTGTAATTCAATTTTTATAGATTTTTTTTCTTAAATTACTCCTGGATTTTTCATTCCATACATTCCTTTTGTGAATACCCAACCCTATTTACATTATTTTTCTGAACATAAATATAAAATTAAATAGATGTTTTTGGAATTATTAGTATGAAAACCATATTATTTAATCATGGGTTTTAAATTATAAATTACATTATTATGTTATATGATTTATTTGGTACACATAATGATTGACATATAACGTTTTCTCCATGACAGTCCTCGGATACAATAGGTAATTAATTAAAAAATTTAGATTACATGTTTATGATATCATTAAAGCATAAGTTGTAAGGTTCATATGATAAAATATTTAATAATCATGTGAATATTATTTTTTCACACATTGGGGAGGAAAACAAGTTTTGTGATTATAAATGCATAAAATTTAAATTGTGTCCATATTTATATGGTATGACTCATGTTGATATAGTCATGTAAAATATCATGTTATTATGATCATGTCATTACTCTTCTCTTCATGTTCATTTTTTTATTACACATCTTGTATTACCCATGATGATCAATATTTTTGTGTTTAATTTTTTTTATCACATACATGGATTTATATGATCAATTT
Source organism: Viscum album (assembly GCA_963277665.1). Taxonomy (NCBI): domain Eukaryota; kingdom Viridiplantae; phylum Streptophyta; class Magnoliopsida; order Santalales; family Viscaceae; genus Viscum; species Viscum album. The sequence continues at coordinate 1,611,679,008 of OY728120.1, forward strand.
TATTTTGAAAAAATGTCCCTAGAAAATTGTATGTCGTTATATGATCTAGGATAGTATAGTAATGTGTTTTGGGATTGTTAAATTTTTTTATACATTTTCATGAGATACCCGTAATCCATTTACTGTGTTTCTAGTTTCAAAGAAATTAAACCACAAATATTTCAAGAGGAAATTTGCAGTATAAAGATAATAGATGGAATTATACTTAATATTTATGTATGTAATTATAGGTCATTACTGAGACTTATGATTCATCTAATAATATAATTTTACAATATTTTATATGTTATAATGACCATTTTTAAATTATAATAATGTTAAAAATGGATCACTAAAATATGGTATCATATCATAGAATATGATTTATGTGATATTGAAAATTATTATATAATAATTTTGATGGTCCATACTAAATAATAACATATTTCAGTAAACAAAATGTCACCTGTGATATCTAATATCATAAAAAATAGCCGAATAATGATCTATGATATATATTTTCAATCATAAAATATCATATACTAAAACATTAATTAAAATTGGACATTTTATGATAAATATTATTATAATTTAATAATTTATGTTAAAATACTTGTGCATGGAATTATAAATGAAATATTGTTATACCTAAGTGGAATATTAAATGATCATACTGATATATCATATTCTAAAAAATACAATAATTTTATATTTATTCATTAATATCAAAATTTTAATATATGTTAAATTTTAATATGAAGGGAATAATATGTATTCCATAATTTATTTCATAAATTTCCATTTATAAATTTATACACAAAAAATTTCATAATTGGTACGTCAATATATTAATTTGAATTCATAATTATTGACATTTTTTTGTAACGAGGTTTGTAGCATGAATTTGTTAGTTTACTGTAATTAATACATATTAGGTGTTCATGAAATGATGAGATTTAGATCTCTATAATCCCTTGAAACCTGGTTTGTTGGATCTTGGTTAAGACTACTCATTTTACTAAGGGATTAAACCTTTTCCAGAAATGTGGGTGTCATGTACATGTAGATCCATTCGTACTCTAGAATGTATTTTTATTATTTTTTATAATTTTAATCAATTACATGAAATATTTAAAAATACCTAATTCTAGAGAAACACGTATATAAGAAGACTTATTAGGCTAATATTTTATTTTTTGTACTAAAAATACTAATTTATATAATGTTTAATAAAAAATATGATGTGAATATATTAATTTTGTTAGTAGTATAGTTATTCCAAAATGAAAAACATTATACGAATCAAAACATATATTAATAAAAAATTAGATGATAAATACATCATTTTATGAAATAGATTAAATTTTAAATTCCATATTATGTATATTTAATTCGAGGGACTATAAATTCCAATCAAATACTATGTTCTAGATTTACTCTAAATATATAATATATCAAAGCATTGATCATTTAGAATACACTACCCATTCAATTGGTACAAGTGAATTTTCTAATTATAAAAATATTAGATTATAGTTCACCCAAATTATTAGACACATATATCTGATTTCTTATTTTGGGTACTCTAATCCCGAAACCGATACTATTTGGATACTAATGTAATTTTGTTGTGTGAATCCATAATATAGATTAGGATAAATAGTTACCAAATAATCTATGTAGGTGTAATATATGCTATAATTAACATGGTATTATAAAAAAATTTATTTATATCCTATGTTATTTTCTTCAATGGAATAATTCATAATGAATTTTAGATCATAGAAGGAGAATTTTATTTATTCTGGGTATCAGAATTTCATATGAATATTTTTGAAAAGATCATAATGAGAATATTGAAAACAAGAAACACATCCATAAATATATCACAATAGATATTCTATTTTGTTACATGATACTCATTTAAGGATATCTAATAGGTGGAACCTATAATGAAAAAATATTTTGATATTTCTAAATAAATATAGTTCCCAAAGATATGAATTATGAGAATATTTATGTGAATGTTATAGAAATAAATATATCTAATTTGTAATCATGGGTATTAGATACCAGTTGGGAATCAAATATTTTAGATCATAAACAAAGACTGAAAATTAGAATTTAATTTATTGAAGATGGTGAAGATCGATGTGTTTTTATTGTGTACTGATTTACCTCATTGGAGGAAGGAAAATATGATTTCTTTCTACCAAGGTAGTTATTTAATTATTATAAAACATTAATTTTTTCCCTTCAACTAATAGAAATTCTTTTTATTTATTTTTATAAATCGGAAGCTATTTTATGTCATTATTATTAATAAGTGTTGTTCTCTTTGTATGAATTATTAGTTTCTATCATTGGTAATATTGTTAATGGCTTATATTTTATGGATAAAAACAATTCTATCATATTTAGAATAAGAAGACCAATAATTATTTTTACATTGGTTATCATTGGCATTGTTCACATGAGAATATAAATTATAATCATATCCAAACACTCTACGGTTATTTTAGAGACCCAGAAATCCATTAGGAATATTTTTAATACATTGGAATATTATGAGTCTGAAAAAACTGATAGCGCGTGATTCCGAGACCTGGTGATCCCAAAATCAACTTCTGAAGTTTTTTTTGGGTCCGTTCATTAAACGTATGAGTAGTATTTTATAACTTTTGAACCGGTGCCCAGAATTGAAATCTGAGGGAACCATTGATCTCGCAGCTCCAATATTCCCTTAAAAAGACTTTCAACTCGATGGTAGATGGTCGGGAATAAAAGATAGATTTTGGGTTTTACGTGGAATATTAATATAAAATAAGTTCATGTCTTATTTTATATGGTTTGTTCTAACAACCATGTTGAGGATGGCGGTGGGGACCACCACACCTAAACCTCCCATGAGAGTTTATGGTGGTGGGGACCACCTGAAATCAACCTCCCATGTGAGGATTAATTAGATGGGTACCACCTGAGTTGGAAGCCTCTTGAACTTCCCATTAATTGGGGTGAGCCTCTTGAGCCCCCCACATTATGTTTCCAAATCACTCAAATTATTTAATGGAGAATTAATTAATTAATTTGAATATTTTTTAATATTTCGGCATGCAATTAAATAATAGATTAACATAATCCATTATTTTTGGGGTGGCATTTTCATTTGGGTTTGATCTTGGGAGATTAATAATTCTCCAACGAAGAACACTTCTTCCGCCAATGAAGAATGGTCTTCAACCGGAACAAGGGAGGAAGTGTCGTCCTTGAAGAACACCGACGTTGTTGTCCTCGATTTCTTCGTCCCCTTTCATGATGTCAACGAATCGACATCTGCCTTTCCGTGACATTTTCAAAGAACAATGAATCCAATGTATTGGTTCAATATTGTTAATAGTTGTGTGTTATTCACTTTCTGCCATGGTTTAGAATTCAAAGCTTCTTTTTATCACCCTAATGTGGAGGGCGCGGGCCAAAAAAACACGGCCCGACCCCACCTCCTTTCTTATGGATTTTGACGCCTAACGCGGCATGAGTCCCGGTTGATAATCTCTAGTAAAATTTCATTGTGGATCGAAGGTGGCGGTCGGAGGAGTGCGTGGATTCTTAAAGAATGAGAATGGGGCCACCAAAACTTGTCCAGTTCCTGCGGAATGTTTACAGTAAATGGTAGGACAATAGACACCGCATGGATGGTGGCTACGGAACCGTTCTGCTGGTGGAGTAACCTATGGCTGATGGATCGCGGTGGTTCAGCGGTGGACGGTGCAAGGACAGCCATGAAGAAAGCCGGCGGCCCAAGCCGCCGGGTTACCGAAGAGGGCACAACACAACCGCGCCACGCGGTGGATCGAAGGAGGGCTGCAACCCCTGGCCGCGACGATGCAGCGACGACCGTTTTTAGGGCATCCACAATGAAGACTGGCGGCCCGAGACACCGGGTCACCAGAGAAGGCGCGGTGCAACGACGTCGCGCAGGAGGCAGCTAGCCACTCGTCCTGCCGGGAGGAGCATGACCCAACGGGTCTCGCGTGTCGCAGACTGGTGCCTTCGGGTGCCATATTTATTCCGACCCAAAAGACTAGGCTGTTCGGGATCTAGGGGTACTCCCTCCACCTATAAACATCTAGGTAAGACCCCACATGCTTCCAAGCTAGACCCAGCATGGGCTGGGCCGCCAACGCGGGCCGGGTCGGTCCGATTGGGTCGGACCAGACCCGGAACTATTTGATCTGATTTCTCCTTTGCACCCATAATGTGGGCTATGTGTGTCTGATTGAAGAACCGTACGCGTTGATGAAAATCATGGAGAGATAAAGTTCTTTTGGAAAACCCTACATGAGTATATGACGCAATTGGGGTTTAGTCGGGTTGGATTGAACCTAAATTCAATCAGTCCCTCCGAACAAAAACACCAACTACACTCAGACCAGGCATCTGATTGATGCACCGTCTATCGCATTGGGTTTCCTTGGGCAAGCCAGATCTTTTGGATACATAAAAATGGGACATAGTGGTAGTTTGTGATTTGACACTTGTCTTGAGTAGCAGACCATATCAGAATCAAGCATGCTTCCTACGGAACCCTGTGGATGGCTGGGCATTGACGATAGTTCCTGGGTCCTGTGTGGTTTTAATAGCACTGGAGACTGTTACTGGATCCTGTAATGGTTCGACAACATGGAAGATTGTTCCTGGATCACATACGGATCCGACAGTTCTGACTTCTGTTCGTGGATCCTATGTGGGTTCGATAGAATAGCTAGTCCTGGATCCTCTATGGGTCTGACAGCTCCAACTAGTTTTCCTGGATCCTGTGTGGGTCTGATAGCTCTAACTGCTGGTCCTAGATCCTGTGTCTGTCTCACAGCATAGGCGATTTAGTGGCTATATATGATCACCTCTATTTCTACATATGGTTTATACCCGTGTGAGCTAAGTCAGTAACTTTGTGTTTTTCTCCGTAACGATGACAGATTACTTGAAATCTTAGTTATATGTATGGGAATATAACTATGTGGGGTTATATGTTGATTTCATACATTGTGGTTTATCTTTTTTGGATATTGGGAGATCTTGAGGGTATCAGGGTCGCTATTGAGTATTGTTATACTGACCCCTACACGGGCTATGCCCGCACCTCGTTGTGTTGGATGCAGACGACGAACAGCGCGAACTGAGGCTGAGTGTACGAGGACTGAAAGGTACCCAGAGGAGACTGGCGGATGTGGAGTGATGTGGAGGCTATCTATAACTACCCATCAGGTAGGATATGTGGGGGATGATCTAGGTGCTTCTTTTCACCTTTCAGTTGTATGTAACTTTTTCAGTTGTACATGTACTTTACAGTTGGGCTTGTATATCCAGCACACATTACTTTTTAGTACTATTTTGTTATACAGTTTTACTTCATGTTTTTCTGCCAGCTAGTACTCTGTTGTGTGTTTTTACAGTTTTAATGGATATGCCTACCCATATTTAGGGAATTAAGCCTTTGGTTCTAGTTTCCAGCCCCTGGCCTATGAAAGGCGTGGATGGGGTAGTCAGGAAATTTGCCTCGGGGAAGGGGTCTCGAAAAATTGGTATCAGAGGGGTCAGTTCTACCACAAGACTTAGGAATCTAGTCTTTTCTACGATGAAATAGTGTTAAGGATATTCAGTGTGGTTTTTGGTTCAGGGGGTCCAATGTTGGTGCGGTGGCCAACGTAACCATACACAAGGACCCTGAATTTTGTTTTCTATATCAGTGGACAAAAACATTGATTGCGTGTGTGTTTTGAAGAGTTTTCTTTGTAAACTCAATTGATTCATCTCACCAGGTATAACATATTGACCGTGGCACACATGTTTCTTTCAGGATATCCCCACGTAGATAGACATCAAGGGTTCTAGGTTTTGTACAAGATGGAAGCCCACTGAGTTACGAGGCCTCGGTACAGGGCCCTATCACATTGGAGACACCTACAGTACAACTACTTTTTGCGACACCTATACCACCAGCCCCAGCAGTAGGGAGTTCACGCCACTTAAGCGCATTACACAAGTTACAACACCATAGGTTGCCCAGGTTCAGGGGTGTGATGGACCCGCAAGCAGCTGACGATTGGATAGAGGCTGCGGAGAGAGTCTTCAGACTAGTTGGGAAACCATCTGACCTTATGGTAATCCTTTCAGCGTGTCTCTTTCAGGCAGCATGAGGCAGATGGTGGAGCCAGATTCTCCAGGTGCATGATGAGGCGACACTACTCTCGGCAGACATCGAGTACCTATTTCTGGTGGAGTTTGTCTTAGCCACCTTGTGTGCGGTGCGGATACATGAGCTACTGTATCTATAGTAGGGTATCATGGAGTTGGAACAGTACTTCGCGAGGTTCACATACCTCTTGATCTATTCTACAGATATGGCATGTGTTCCATCCTTCAGGCCCCGAACAATCGTGCAATGGCTCTGGAGAGAGATCAGGGATTCGATGATCTCTCTCAGCATTCTGACATAGGTAGGGGTGTTGGAGAGAGTCCTCTTAGTGGTGATTTTTCTTTCTGAGCAATCACTAGTAGAGAGACCTGCCACCAGGAATCACATAGTGATGTATTCTACATTTGGCAGTAGACAGATGTTGTAGAGGTCTAAGCGGACCAGAACATCTAGTGGATGACCTTAGGACACGAGTTCAGTTGTGCGAGGCACACGAGATAGAGCCAGTCATATGAGGAGTAGGAAGTTTTTCACATGCATCAAGGAGGGTCACATGTCTTGTGACAATCCTACCCGCAGTACGGATGATCAACAGACAGTTGATGGACCTCCCAGGCTGAGGCATATGTTCGATCGAGGAAATATGCAGGGTGCAGGCGGAGATTCTGATGGAGCCATTGGCTCGATCCTTATGGCTAGAGTCTCCCAAGGGAGTAGACATGAATATCAGGCACTGGTTATAGTAGTGTGGGCTTACACTTGGAAGAAAGATCTATAGATGAGATCTATTCATAGTGGCATCGAGGCCTTACGACATCTTCTTGGGTATGTACAAGATATCTACGGTCCATGATCAGATCGATTGTATTTGGTGCAAATTAATGTGTGTCCACATAGATGGCACTAGGTTCACCTGCACTAGCTAGAATGGAGCCTTTCCAGCACATGACGAACATACTTGGAGGAGGGTGTAGCCGATCACTCATTATTTGGTCAGACTTACCCTCAGAGCAGTAGATGTTGAGAGTATGAGCTGTCCTATAGTGGTGGACCGGTACACGGATGTTTTCCTTTACAATGTTCTAAGACATCCATCTCATAGAGTGGTGGACTTCAACATTGAAATGTACCCCAGGATAGTTCTTATATCTACACCAGCATATTAGATGGCTCCCTCGAAGCTTCACAAGTAGCGAGTACAGTTAGAGGACTTGCAGGGGAAGGGATTTATCCAGTATAGTGTCTCTCCCTGGGCAGCCCAGATTATATTTTCCAAGATGGCGGATGGTAACATGAGGCTTTCGGTCGACTATCGTCTCTTGAACAAGCTAACTGTGAAGAACAAGTACCCCCTCCTACAGAATGATGACCTCATTGATCAGCTGAAGGGATCACGGTGGTTCTCGAAGATAGACCCCCGGTCAGGCTATCACCAGCTCAGAGTTCCAGATGAGGATTGGAAGAATATGGACTTCAGGTATCGGTACGAACATTACAAGTTCATGGGTATTCCTTTTAGCGTAACCAATGCTCTAGAAGTGTTCATGTAGAACATGAACAAGATCATCCATCCATACCTCGATCGCTTTGTCATAGTCTTCATTGGCGACATTCTGATCTACTCGACTACTGAGGAGGTGCATGCCAAAAATTTGCGGGTAGTACTGGACACACTCCGATAACACCAACATTATGGTAAGCTCTCAAAATACATGTTCTAGATCTGAGAGGTTCAATTTTTGGGACATGTCATCCCTGAGGCAGAAGTTGCAGTTGATCCAGCGATGATTGAGGTGGTACATGCCTGGGAGCCCCCCAAGAGTGTAACGAAGGTACGAAGTTTCTTATGTATGGCTCAACATTACTGGAGGTTTGTACCGGACTTCTCCAGAGTTTCAGTATCTATATTATCCTTTAAGATGAAGGGGAAACCCTTCATTTGGTTAGAGAGATGCCAGTAAAGCTTTCAGGAGCTGAGACAGAGGCTGACTAGTGCCCCCATCTTGAGGCTTCCATAGGAAGGCGTAGGGTACAAATCAGGGACTAGACTCGGGTGTTTCCTGATGCAGGAGCGAGTTGTGATCTTGTATGGTTCTCGGTAGCTATGAAAACACGAGCCGAACTACACTACCCATGACCTGGAGTTAGCATTAGTGGTATTCATCATGAAGATGTGGCAACACTATTTGATTTGTGAGAATTTCACCATGTACTATGATCACAAGAATATTAGGTATATCTTCTATTAGAAGAACATGATCTTGAGACAGTGATGATTGATTGAGTTCCTCCAAGACTATTACTTCGAGATAGTCTGTACTCATGGGAAGGGGAACATTATAGTAGATGCACTCAGTAGGAGATATGGTATATAGCTTCTCGGTGAGATGACAGAGCGACTTTCTTCCATATATATATCCTTTGTGGATAGAGACAGAGTTGCCATTCTATAGTCTCTTACAGTCACTCCCCCACTACTTCAACGCTTCTGGGAGGCACAACATGGAGATGCTTACTGCAAGACATTACGTGTCTAGATATCCACAGGGCATACACCTAATAAATATTCTGAATGTGGGGAGCATGTCATCCTCTTCAGAAGACGTACTATAGTTCCAGTTTCAATTCTGGAAGAAGTGTAGAGGGTGTTCCACACATCCCCTCAAGCGGTAAATTACGAAGTGGCGAAGATGTACCAGTACATTCAACCACTGCACGTGTGGCCAGGTTTGAAAAAGGTAGTAGCAGATTTTGTCTCTCGATGCCTCACTTGTTAGCATGTAAAGGCAGAGCATCTATTACCACCAGGCATGGTTCATCCTTTAGTGGACCCAGATTTGAATTGTGATCGATATCCACTGACATTGTGACGAGTCTTCCACATACATCTAGGTGACATGACTCTATCTTGGTGATAATCGACCGACTCACCAAGTTGGCCCACTTCCCACCTATCAGAGAGTAGGGTTCAGTAGAGAGCATGGTACACCTCTACATGCTGGAGATTGTGCAGCTACATCGAGTACCTTTTTCTATTGTCTCCGATCATGACACATGGTTAACTTCCCGGCTATGGAAGGGGTTGGAGGATTCTTTAGGGACGCAAATTTTTCTGAGCAGTGCCTTCCATCCTCAGAAAGTTGGTCATACCAAGCGGACCATTCAGATCGTTGAGGACTTGCTGCGTGCTTTTGTCCTCGACATAGGTCGTATCTGGGAGGATTATTTACCTTTGGTGGAGTTTTCATAAAACAACAGCTATCACTCCCCCATCGGAATGGCACCTTTTGAGGCCCTGTATGGTCATCCATACAGATCGCCACTGGGCTGGACAAAGCCAGGGGAGTCAGCACTAGTGGGACCAGAGGTGGCACAAGCTATCAAGAAGAAGGTGCAAATCATCTAGGAGAAGATGAAGACTGCACAGAGCAGGCATAAGTCGTATGATGATAGGAGGCAGAGACCTATGGAGTTCGAGAATAGCGACCAATTATTTCTACGGGTCTCACCCTAATGAGGTTTATAGAGATTTGGTCGAGGCAGCATGTTATCTCCGCATTTCGTCGGACCTTTTCAGGTCCTCTGTAGAGATGGCGAGGTGACATACCTCTTATCTCTTCCAACTCAGTTGCACTGGGTGAATGATGTCTTCCACATATCCCAGCCGAGGAGATATGTGCATGACCCTACTCACATCATCGACCATGGAGTGCTGGACATTGATGATGGGGAGACATTCATGGAGGATCTAGTGGAGATTGAGGATTGATAGGAGTGGGTCTTATGTAGATGGTCGCTACAACTGGTGCATGTTCGCTAGAAGCACGAGAATCTCCAAGAGAGCATATGGGAGTAGGAGGCTAAGATATGTGATCAGTACCCCCACATGTTCCCTTAGTTTGTGTTGTAGTTTACATGGACTTATTTTCCTGAGGCGGGGAGAATATAAAGACCCAGATATCCCGTGGAATTTTTTTTAATATATGGGAATTTTACGTGTCTGCAAAAACTAACAGCGCGTGATTCCAAGGACCAGTGTGCCCAGAATTATTTTCTGAATTTTCTTTCATGTAAATTCTGTAAAAGAATGTTGAGGGTTTTATAACTTTTGAATCGGTTCTCGGAATTGAAATCCAAGGGCACCGTTATTTTCGCTGCACCAGTATTACCTTAAAAAAACATTCACCTCAGTTGCAGATGGTCGGGAATAAAAGATAGATTTTGGGTTTTATGTGGAATATTATAATAAAATAAGTTCATGTATTGTTTTATTTTTTTGTTATAACCACCATGTGTGGGTTGGAGGTGGGGAACACCACACCTTAACCTCAAATGAAAGGTTTTGGTTGTGGGACTAGCCGAACTCAACCTCCCATGTGAGGATTAATTTGGTGGGGACCACCGGAGTTTCAAGCCACTTGAACATCCAACTAAGTGGGGAGAGCCTCTTGAGCACTCCACTTTATGGTTCCAATTCACTCAAATTAAATAATGGAGCAATAATTAATTAATTTAAATCTTTTTGAAATTTTGGGCCAACAATTTAATAATTGATTAAATTAATCCTTTATTTTTTGTTGTTATTTTCATTTGGGGTGGAGCTTGGGAAAATGAGAGCATGGGAGAAAAATAACTTTCCCACAAAGAACACTTCTTCCACTAACGAAGAACGATCTTCAACCGGAACAAGGGAGGAAGCGTCATCCTTGATGAATTCCCATGACTTCATCCTTGACTTCTTAATCTTCTTTCCTGTTTTCAATGAATCGACGTCCACCTTTCTGCGACATAGTCAACAAAAAACGAATCCGAGTCAGGGGTTCAAGCTTGTTAATTGTTGCGTGTTCATTCTTTTCTGTCATTGTTCCAAATTCGAAGCAGCTTGATATCACCCTAACGCGGAGGGCACATGCCGAACAAACACGCCCTAACCCCTCTGCCTTTCTTATGGATTTTGAGACCTAACACAACATGATAAAGGGTTGTGTTTCTCTCATCAACATTGTTTGTGGATCAAAGGTGATTACCTGAGGAGTGTGTGGCTTCTTCCGAATTGAGAATCTGGCCATCGGAACACATCTGCTGCCCCGCAAAATGTTTGCAGCGAATGGTATGACAATCGAAGTTGACGACTCAAAAGTGTGTGGCTTCTTTCGGAATGATAATCGGGCCACCAGAACGCATCTAGTGACTCGTGGTGATGCACCGGTGGCCAATGCATGGCCGACCACGATGAATATTGGAAACCTGAGCTACCGTGTCGCCGGACGGGGTGCATCGGAATGGCGCCGCGTGGGAGGTGGTTGGCCTCTCAGCCAGCTTGGAGGAGGGAGAACCATTGTGTCCTGCCTGATGTGGACCGAAACCATGTGGTGCTGATTTGATTACCACTCGAACAACTATGACATTTGAGGTCTAGGGTGCATGGCCTCCCCCCTGGATGAGGCAAGGGCGGACCCCACTGGCATTCAGGCTATACCCAGTGTGGGACATGCCACCCTCGCGGGTCGGGATACCAATGTGGTCCAGGCCACCACAATTGGCCTGGATAGATCCGCAGACCAGTTCAGACCCATCGACTGGTCAGACTAGCGGACCGGGTATGTCCGACTGGGCCCGACTGGACCAAGACCCATTTGATATGATTTCACCTTTTTTCCCATAACATGGGTTACATGTGTCTGATTGCCGAACCATATACGGTGACGAAACGCTTGGAGTGAGGCGGTTCTTTTGAGTTACCCACATGAGGTTTGGACGGAGTTGGGGTATGGTCAGATTGGATTGAATATAAATCCAACCAGGCCCTCTGAACGGAAATGCCAATAACTCTCAAACCGAGCGTCTGATTGACATGTTGTTTGTCGCATTGGGTTTATTTTGGAATGACGCATCTTTTGGATACATCATCTTGGTTAATTATTGAAGTTGATGTATCGAAAATTTTCTTAATAAGCGGACCCTCCTGGAATCAAGCATGGTTCGTGAAGAACCATGTGGATGGATGTGCACTAAAAACTGTTCATGGATCTTGTGTGGGGTCGACAACACTGACGAATGTTCCTAGATCCTGTACAGATCCGACAGTTCTGAGATCAATTTTTGGATCCTGTGTGGGTTCGACAGAATAGCTGGTCCAGGATCCTGTGTGGATTTGATAGCTCCAATTTCTGTTCCTAGATCCTGTGTGGGTCTGACAACTTAGATGATTCAGTGGATATATTTGATCATCTCTATTTCTACATATGTAGTAAACATGTGTGAGTTCAGTCAGTAACATTTTTTTTATCCTCATGATTGAGATGGATTACTAGATAAATTAGGTATATGCATGGGCATATGCCAAAGTGGGGTTATCTGTTGATTTCATACCTTTTTGTTTATCATTGTTGTATATTGAAGGACCTTGAGGGTCACATGGTCCCTATTGAGTATCGTTATACTCAACCATGCATGGGCTATTCCTGCACCTCATTGTGTTGGATGCAGACGACGGACATCGCTAAACGAGGATGAGTGTATGAGGACTGGATGGTACCTAGAGGAGATTGACTGGCATGGAGTGCTGAGGAGGTTATCTATACCTAACCTTTAGATTATATCATTGATGGATTATCCCGGAGCTTATTTTCAACTTTCATATGTTTGACCCTTTTTCAGTAGTACTTGTACTTTACAGTTGGTCTTGTATTTCCTTCCCCCTTTACTTTTCAACACTCTTTTTTATACAATTTTTCTTAGTATTTGGAATCCATCTTATACACTGTTGTTTGTGTTTACAGTTATAAAAGAAAATGGATTTCCATATTTACGGAATTACGCCTTTGGTACTAGTATCCATCCATTAGCCTAGGGATTGCGGGCTTGGTGTAGTCAAGACATGGGCCCTAGGGGATGAGTTGTGACAGTTATTGATTGGTCTACTTATTATATAATGAATAAGTTTATACATACATGTCTTCATTATTAGGGAAAATTGTTAAATGATCATTTAGTGGATAATATAATTTCTATATATTACAATTAGATCATATATATAGTTATTCATATGGACTAATGTGTACTTATGAAAGGGGAGGATATTGGTTTATTTCAAACTTTAATGGTGATTTTTGTTAGACACATTGTTTTAAAAGAAAATATTCTGAATCATTGAGAAAAAATTAAATATTTTATGATAAATTACATAATCAACTAGGGAATATTACTAAGAATAGATAATCATATATGGGGTTAAACACTTGGTCCTAAAAATTATTCTAATATGTGTAATGATTCCGTATTTGGAATGGTTCAATTAGTGATATGATAGTGTGACCTTCCAATGTCATTCAATGTATATTGCATTGAAGGATCATTTTCACATTGAAATTTTTTCTGATAAAGGGATGCATAGAGACACCATATAAGATATAGAGAGGGAGACGACCCAATTTTATGGGTATAAAAATTTAGGGTTGTATATCTAATTTATTTAATATAGATTCTAAAAAAAAATTCCCAAAATTCCCAAAATATATTTTTTTATTATCCCAATGATACTATGAGATATTAATTTAGTAATTTTATTGTATTTTTTATGGTATGATAGGCTATTTTATATGTGGAATATAATTTTATTTTGGGAGATACTATTGGATAATTTTAGCATGGAAAAGTTAAATAAGGAATAAATAATTATTCCTAATATAAATGATAATATCATTCCAATGATGCATGTGGAAGGAGAACCAAATTACATTACATTAAAATATTAAATGTACAATCATATTCATCAGGATCTTGAGATATGTATATTTCATATTAAAACAAAAGTGATTTTCCTTTCATATATTTTATATCAATTATATACAATGTCTCTATTGACTATATTGATTTAGATAAATGGATGGATTTCAAGAAATATGATATGAAATACATATATAGTAACTTTTTGGAACATTGTGGATGCACCTAAAAACATGAGACACATGGGATAATTGTAATAATTTCACATGAAAATGGACACAGGTAATAGTGTGTGAACTAAGAAATATTTTCAGGAATATATATGTAACAAATAAATAAAAATAATTTTTTCGGAAGGTACCTTTTCATCAGTGGAGATGACTAATTCCATTTATATATTTCTCTGTAGAGAAGACAATGATTATTATGAGACATATCGAATGGAAGTAAAAACTATTTTTTAGGATTTACATTTATTCAAGGATGTGTATTATATATTGACTAATGGTGATAATGTTCCTAATTAAACTACAATTTTTCTGAAGATTATGTGATCCATTTTTGGATAGAAAAACATATGAATGTTGAAATATTCAGTTTTATGATGTAGTCATTATTTTTTAATGTATGTGGATGGGTATATTATATATAAGTGCAATATGTTGTGAATTATTATATTTATATTATTCACTGTTGATGGCACATGTTACAAATAATTTCCCACCTTTAAATTTAATTTATTTCCCTTGTAACTAGATTCACAATGATTGAAATGGTTATTGTATCCAATATATGATTCAGGAATATATTTTGAGATTGACCAATTTGGTTTCATGGTATCATTAGAAACACCTATATTAGTAAATATTAGTTTGTATTCTACAAAGAGAACTCAATTAAGGGGTCTTTACTCTTGTTTAATGTTATAAGTCAATGGAAGGTTCACATTCCTGTAATTGTTTGAAATGGATTGATAAGATTTTTTATGCATCCAACATAGAATCTCTAATATATTCCCAGTTTTTAACTATTACCAATGTCAGATATGATATTCCCAAAAAACATATATAATATTATGACCCAAGGGATAATTATTTGGATTTAATTAGGAATATCCATATGTACTACATGAGAAAAAAATGATTTGATCTTAGACATTCTAGAAAAAATAATATCACAGTAACTAGTGACACTAAATCCATATTCCAATAAATCAATGTGGATATGAGATCAAAATCTGGTTTCATGATTTTCTTCATTGAGGGAGCTATATATCGGAATAATTCTACACAAGAAACTGTGGAACTCTCAATAATGAAGGTAGTGTATATCACTACTTTCATTTTATAAGAATTCTATTTTGATTAATACATTCATTACAGAACATGATGTGGTTGCTAGAATTGATGGACTAATTGAGAATTACATGGAGAATAGTAGGAATCTTTCTTAGTAAATAGGACACTTATCTCACTAAAGTACTAATAACATCATTTACAAATACACTATCACTAAGGAGACTACTGGATGGTTTGATGTAAATTACTGTTTGGTGGCTACAATGGAGGGAGTAATATACCCATCAAAAGGACCAATATCAAATTTAAGATATTAAGATCATATATGATATTTTTATGTTAGATAAAAGATATATTGGATATAAAGAAAATTTTATAGACCAAGAAATTATAAGGAAGGAAGTCCCCCTTAATAATTTATTCAAGCTTTCTAATATTTGTAAAATGGAAAATGGATTGACAATAACCAATTAATGTATTCTATTGAGTAATCCAAAATTGAATATCATCACAAAATATTATAATTCTTGATCAAAAGTATATATTATTTCTAATAGAAAAATTATGTGTTATGTAATATGGACTCATGATATAAATCAATAGTTTTTCTTTTCACTGACACATGAATGTATATCATATGTAATTTAATATATTTATTAATACTATTTTTTTATTCTTATAAATAAATAATCATTTTATATAGTCAAAAATAATCTTATATTGTAAACCTAATACATTTATATATTTCTTATGGTATACTTGTGATTGATCTAATTATGAGTTTGTATTTCTGTTATCTATGAAGTCATCAGTAGAGTATAACCATGATTTTATTTTTCCACTTTCAAGGTAAAAATATTATATTGAACATTGAAGGATTAAATGATATTTTGAACGGATATTCTTATATATGTTATATGTTTCATTATTATATTTTAAAATGATTGAAATGGGATGTAATCATTCAATATGATCAGTCTACTCAGTGAATTGAAATAGAATGTGTCGTAATATACTAGATTAACAAGATCCATAACTAATGGTAAATCTATTTCATGGGAAAGCATTATAAAAGTATGCATAAGATTTAAACAATAAATAATATAGTTTATTAATTTATATAGAGATATGAGTTTCTTCCATTGATATGTGATTAAAACTATTTGTCACTTGATTAAAAATACTTTTTATAGGAAATTATTTGTAAAAATTCATTATTTAAAAAATTTACATTTATTATCGTAACAATATTGACTAATTACATTGTATAGTTAGATATTAATAAAAAGATTAAATTTTAGAAATATTTCTGGTTTTAAAATTAAGAGTGTTTTATAAACATTATCCAAAAAGTATTTTGGATTGATTCATAATTCATTTAATTTTTCACATAATGTAATCATTTTATTTTAGTGAAAGTGAATTACTAACATATAAAACATAAAATAGGTGATTTTTTTATAATGCACCTTAATTTATAACTTATGATATGAATACCCCTCATGTTATAGGGAATGGAATGGACATATCATTAATGGGATGAGATACTCATATCATATTAGAAAATACATAATATTTAAAATGATATGTGATATATAATGAACTATTATTTACATGTTTCCTCAATTATTTAACTGTAATTATAATTCATCAATATAAATAACATGGCCTACATATTATAATTTTAATAGCCGTAAATTTAAAAAAAATTAATCTATATTTGTTAATATGCTACATGTAATGTATGGTGGTGGCTATGTGATAACATCTAATTCTAGTTATCCATCACTATATGAAGAGAGTCTTTATAAATGTTCAAATCCATTACCCTAGTGGTTTTATACTGTATTTTAATTCCAATTAAAATTTCACATTATCCCAATTCTAATTTTCATATTGATCATAATGTGTATGAACACCTTTGGAGTCTGAAGGGACCTCATATCTCACATATATATATATATATTTTAATGTTTCATGTAATACATATAGAAGATAAATCACTATGCATGTTACGTGGACATCATACTCAGGAATAGTTCATCTATAGAGAGAAAACTATACACGAGGTATGTATATTTTTATTTGTGTTCATCATTGAAATTGTTTCTCAATGATAATAGATATTGATAATAAATTGTATTCATCACATGTTTATTAGCATGGTATATTATAAAAAATAACATCATGATGATATAAAACATTTCATGGATTTGATTCTATAACCAATAATTATGAATAAATGATTCATATATATTTATTCACCATTTTATATAGATCAAATGATAAAAATATGTGTAATTTAAAGATTTTAGTTGTGTGGCCTTCCAGAGATATATTTTTATATTATAATATATAAAATTATATACATTGTTAATCTATATCGATTCATAAAAAAATAATACATCACTATTTATATTATGAAATATATTATATAATTATACTAAGAATTTATATTCATCAAACAAGATTTTGTTATTATTAATTCTTCACTAACTAATTTGGGTTGAATAACATATATCTCATGCAACATAAATATCAATAGAATAATTGTATTATTATATTATGTTATACAAATTTAAATGAAATATAAACCATAATAAATAAAAAAATCATATTATAAAATTATAATAAAAAATAAATCATGTATAAAAACTCCTAGAAAATAAATAGACTGAAAACATGAAACGTTAATTTATATGGTTTCCAATGATGACTATATTAAATTATTTAACTATTAAATGATGATAAAAATAGATATTTTATAGAAATATATAGTATTTAATAATAAAATATGATAAATAAAAATTTCACATGTAGGTATTGTAATATATATTTATGGAATGGTGACATTTTTTATGGATATATTTTGTTGAACATATTTTCATTTGACATATGGTTGTTAAATATAGTAATTAGGAATATTAGATATTCATTATTTACATGTAATTTTTTTTTAAAATTAATAATTTAGTATAAAAAATTTATATTTCATGAATAATGAATAACTAATATAAATAAAATAAATAATGAATTATAATAAATCAAAATATAAACATTTCACACAAAATAAATTATATTAATCTAGGAAATTTTTTTTGGGAAGATTAATTTTCCATTTAAAAGATAAATTTCACATAATTAGAGATATAAATAAATAAAAATGACATATTATTTGGATTCATGACAAACAAATAATGTTTGTAATAACAAATGAAATTATGGTTTGTTGTTTTCAATGGAAAATATAAATTATTTTTCTACGGAAGGTCTGATAAGATAATTTGGATTTAGATTTGAAATCAGTGTACATAGATGTATCATATTGGTTTTTATTTTTTCAATAGAGGTTTAAGAGGTGTATTAGGATATTTAAAGAGAATTATTTTAGTTTTATGGTGACTCACCAATAGAATTACATTATATGTAATAGATTACATCATAATATAGGGGACTCATAGTTTATAATTTTTTATATGGAAAAGTATATAAAGGGTGATAGTTTAAATATCAATGAAATGGACCATGTTGAATGCCCTTTTTATATTATTGAAAATTTTATTTATGAGAAGAATCACCTAAAATTCATTAATGGTATAATAATAGTTATTTGTGGACTATGATTCATATCATAACCTAAGGGTTTTCTTGGGAATGATTCATTGGTGGAAGGAGTGTTAGGAATTTCTAAAGGAGGATCACATTTTGGAAGCTTGTCCTATGTCAAATAATGTTCTTAGCAGTACACATTATATAATTAAATAATAGATTTCATGGTTGTAATATCCTAGATGATTGTAATTTCACTATGACCCCAGTGGTTCATATAGTAGTTAACACCCACCCCAATTTATTTTAACCAGGTAATGATTTTAATTTTTTCATTCATCCCCAATTAGATTATTGATAAGTGGTCATGAGTGAAGGTATATTATAGTTTCAACCACCATTATCATTACCCACATTCTTCTTCTTCTATGAAAGGGGATTTAAGGAGTAAATTTGGTAGTATTCGGAGGTTGGATTTCCTCAGTGCCCCTCCATACCTTTTCTTCTTTACTGGCCAAATATTTTAATGAATATGGGTTATGGTTTGAGATTTGATTCTTCCAGATCATGGTGTCATCCACTTTAATATTATCTAATTAATCTGTAGTGGATGGAATATTTATAATAATGATTTCCACACATCATCTTGTGAAATTTTAGTGGATGTATGAAATCACATGAAATTATTTTTAAAAATTAATATAATCATATTTTATTAGTAATTCATTATGTGGCGAATGATAGGTATTTTTCACTTACATGTGTTTCAAGTGATAAAATGACTTTTCCATGAACCATGGTTATGAAATAGAGATTTTTTTGGTTTTGTGGTGTGTTTTTGGGAATTTTAACATATTTGGAAACAATTAATTAGAAAAAATTAATAAATTATATTCATTAGATTGATATATATGTTTTTTTAAATGATGGGTTTTCTATCATGTATGGATGAGGCATGGAAAAGTTTTGATTTGGGATAGTAAAAATTATTTATATACATTCATTCCCTTTCATACTAATCAATATTATTTTTTATACAATACTATGAATTCTAAGATGAAAATTTGGGTTTGGCTAAAATGAATATAGACTAAGGGTTCCATAGCTTGAGTAATTTTGTGCCATTTGTCCACAAAGTCCTAGAAATAGTGTTATGGTTATTTTTTATTAAATCTTGAACACCAATATTTTATGTGTCAAAGGTATTGTGTATTCATTTTGTCTTCACTAGAGGCTTGTGGTATTCTTTGTGGGTATATAAGATATATCAATGGACTATGTCTGAACTCTTAGGTATGGTGTCCCTAGGTTAAGGGGATTTGTAATATAGATGATTGGATAGATGGTCCCACATCGGGTACATGGTTTTGAATTACCTTAAATGTATTTTTCAGAGTCTTATTTTGTTATATGATTGGAATAATTCCTCTGGGGAAAGAAGTAGTTTTTTACTGAGGGTTACCTATACGTAATGGGCTTTAAATCTCACATATGGAAAATATGAAATGGGACCCAAATATGGGTATTGAGGATTTTATTAATGTCTTTTAAATGAGTATATAAGTAGCATAAATGTGAATGTTATTGACATGGTCATTGTAGTAGTGGTATTGAGATGTTTATGTAATAATTGTTTAGAAAAATCGGCAAAAAATTTATAGTCAATAATTGGGTGGGTAATATGGGGTGAAGTAATGGCTTTGTTTTAAAATTTATATAATGGTTTGGGTCACTGAAACCAATAGGTTTTACTTATATGTGATATGTGAATATCTATGTGCTATATATTATGATGTTCCATGATTGGGTCAGGCATGGGAGATCCACCATGCATGGATAAGTACTTGATGACTTATTGTTAGAGATGTTGATCTATGATTTGAGAAACATGTGTTAGATAGATATATAGGTATGTGATGAATAAATGTTATGAGAGGAAACTAAAAGATAGAGTCTAGCTATGTGACTAAATGAATGAATTTTTGATGGTCTATTTTTCATTCTTGGTGTTGTGTTTCCATGCCTCAATGTGTGTATAATATTAATTATGAGATTAGAAAAGAGGGATAACAATGAGTGAAAGATTTATAAATCAGAACACATATTGTGATAGGGTAGTAGGCAATGATATGGATTATCTGACTGACCAAATATGAGAGGGTATGGGAATAGACCACCATGAGTTAGGGTATTAGTCTAGGTATACATATTTGTAGTTCATAACAAATGAATTATATGGTAATCCATGAAAATAGTCCATGAGATCATAACATTGGAATAATACATTGATTTGTGAAAATACATACACATAGAAAACCTTTTGACAATGCTACCCACAATAGTCATTCAAAACATGTTAATGTTGGACTAAACACTAATGTACATATACAAGACTTGGGATAACCTCTAATGCACCCACTTTTCAGGCTAGAGATAACCACCCACATACCCTCTTTTCTTTTAGAACATTAATAATTTCCCAATTAAGTTGTGGGAAATATAAGTCACATTAGATACATAATCCATACTATTTTTTCCTATAATATAATAAAACATTCATTATATCATAACCCATGAAATGAAATGGAAATCAAAAACTTATGATGAAACTACATCAAGTTATAAATAAATCGGTTTCCTAAAAAATTATTCATCATAAAACAAATTATCCATAGAAACACTAAAAGTTGTGTTATTTTATAGTACCCTAAATAAATCATAATTATCATCAATCAATGTCATATTAGACAGTAATGATTTTGAAAAGTCCCAATGAACATTTCACGAGTAATATATCCTAAATTTGAAAATATATTTTTAAAACTAAGTATTTATAAAAAAGAATAGAGATCCATTACATTCACATTAATGGTTAAATATTATAATGATAATAATAAATAATTTATTTTTCACGTCGATAAGAAATATTGTACTCATTGAAGAAAATAAACATTTAAAATCTTCAATAAAATCCAAATGGGAAATGATCTTAAAAAGAAATAAATATTCCTCTTAAATTATTGTTAAATATTAAAATGTGGATAAATGAATATAAAAAAAGTAAAAGTATATAATTTTTAGAAAACATGGATGTGGGAAAAAATATTTCAAACTGAAAAGAAAAATAATTGATGTTTTAATTTAAATATTTAGAATCATAAACTTATATAGATAGGGTGATGAAGGAAAAACATTTATTGTTTATAATTAATGAGATTATAAGAAAATTCATTTTATTATTGAGAGATTGTCAATATTATTTCATCATTGCAATATAAAAACTAATCATTCTATGTAAAAGATGAGATTGTATGATAAAATACATAACACTTCGGTAACATTGAATCATAATATAGATAATGGAATGTCACTAAATGAAACATAAAATTAAATTTTAAATAATAAATTTAACATATTGTAGGTCAGAGGGGATATATATTCCTCTAAAAAATATTATTATCCTCTTACATAACATAAATTCCAAACATGAAAAATTGAGAGTAAAAGAAATTAAATTAACACTATACTACCATAATAGACATTCTATACTCAACTATAGTATATATTTTTTTCTATGAATAAAAAATGGATCCTTAATTATATATATCATATGATATATTATCTTATTATGTCTTTTTAATACAAGTTTATTATCCTTTCAATGTTAGAATCACATGTTGGGTAATAACTACACTATTTTTCTAATATCTTTTTATTTTTTATTTAGGTGATACTACATTGATAATAGTTAAATAATATATAAATGGTTACCATGTAAAAAATAACATATATATTCATTATTTTTTTAGGTTTATTTATCCTTAAATTTAATATATAGAAAATTAAATACACCATTCATTGAGACGACATGCAGTACATACGCATGAACATGGTTTCTATTTTCTAATAGAATGAAATAAAAGAAAGGTAAATAATATATTATCCTTCGACATAATTTTTTATTTCATTTATATCACATATGTTAAATAAATTCACCTTAATCAAATTCCATTAAAATCATTAGAGAAAAAAATCACATACATTCACATGGAGCTAGATCATAGTACACAAGAATGAATTTATAATATTCTTCATAGAGTAAATATTAAGAATATATACGTGATATAATAATTTAATAATTATTATATTTATTCAAATATCTTTTATACTCATTTAATATATGATTATTAACATCCACATTAAAAATAAATTTAAAACACATCAAAATTTTTTGTGAGGTGGCAGTATTTTGTACACACATTCAATGTTAGTGTTATCAAATGATTTGGGTGTTAATAAGGTAGATATTGTATTATATTTATAGTTTTATTTTAATAACAAAGATATAATTTATAAACCTTGAATCTAGAATTATATCATTCTGTGAGTGTTGGTTATTGAAAACAAATAACAGAGGATTGCGAGGTGGTAGACCACCATACAAATTATCAAAGGATTTTTTCCCATATTATGAAAGATTATTTTGATAAAAGTTATAAAATAAAAATAATAGAATTTAAATATATGAAGGATATTTTTTATTAGATTAGTATAACATAAAAATATTTTTTGTATTTTTAAGATAATGTGAAACAAAATTTCATAGTTTAATACAGTAAAACTTCGTTGGGGAACCTCATTAGATTTGACCTGAAAACTACCAAGATGTGAATTATGATCCCAAAAGGCCACATAGATTATGGGATGTATTTTAGGACCTTATATTCATAGATAGACTCAAAATTTTGGTTATATAAGTATCAAGAGATGATGGTGGGTTGGCCTTTAATAAATGGAAGAGAGGAGGCACACGGGATTTATTTAAAAAAAATTGTAACCACATTATTCAAAACTGAAAAGTCTCTGAAATTCGACACCATTTAACCTTATAGATTATTTGGTATATATATGTACATATATGGATTTTGTAAAATATTTTATGTCATTCTTCCAAATATATGATTATTTTTTCCCTGGTCAACTCAGTTTGACCATAATCGGGATAATTAATTTTTCTATTTATAATATATATTTCAATAAAAAATATGTTGAAAATATTATATACGAAATATTATTTAGATTTAAAATAGGAAATTAATTTTTTTAAAATTAAATTCTCTTTTTCAAAAGAATTTAATTTAATATTAAACCTCCTGACATGATGGGAATGTGGTTTACCCATGAGAAAATGATCAAAATTACAAAAAAGTGATTATATTAATATTATTAGGAAATTTATTCCATATAAATAAATAGGATTAATAAATATATTAATAAACTAATATTATATTCAAAACAATTTAAATCAAAAGTATCCTAATAAATTTTTTAAATGAAAAGTATTATTTATAAAACTATTATTTCTCACTATTTATTGAAAAATCATCTATTTACAGAAATAAAAATAAAATTATTCTTATATTATTTTAAAATTATTATTTAAAAAATGAATTTTTAATTTCTCAATCATATTTTCTAAAATTACCCAATATTAATTTTTTTTCATAAACCATATTTTTTTGGGAAATAATATTTTTGAAACAATTAACTTCCTCGAAAAATTATGTACATTTTTATCAATATGTTTTATTTATATAAAAAAAATTTAATAAAAAATTTATATTCATCTATTAATATTCCTAAATAAAAATTTAAATACAAGGTGATAAATTCCTTTTAAAAATAATAATATTAACAGCAAGTAGTGGTTTGTCAAAACAAGGTGTTGGGTGTAACAAATGTAGTCAAAGAAATTTAATTTATTAGGAAAAAATATATTTCATAAAATCTAGATGGTGTAACAATCTAACACAATTAAAATTTATTTCTATCTTGAAATTAATAATTTATGTATCATAAAAAAATGATACATTAATATATTTATATCATCACATCACCATGTAGCATCCTATTACAGGTGGTTTCACCGTAAGACTTTGAATATGTGAGTGGGATTGATTCGTATAACATTCTTTGTATGAACTGGAATCTACACAAGTAGTTAATAATAATAAAATCATGATCTAGAGGTATGCCATCTTATTTTAGTACAAGTGATAGATATGTTATTTACTTCTATATGATAGGTACATAAAACACACCATCCCTAATATTACTCAAACATATATTTGACATCTTTTTAAATCTCATAACCAACTTCCATTGCGACATAAATAAGAAAAATTTATCCAATAAATAAAATTCCATATCACATTGATTATTTATAGCATATCATATAATTCAACATTGTGGGCACCAAATGTGATATTGAATGGATATAATCTTCTTTCTCATTTCTTCATCCAATGTTGTTCCCAATATATTTATTTACCTTACATCATCCCAACATGTTATAATAATGAAATTCAATTAATGTGGGGCTTCATAATCGTTAAATTGAATTATCTAGTGAAACTGACAGTTGTAAAATAATTACACAATTTAAAGGTGTTGATCCCAATTATATTTGAAAAAATATGATCAATATTTCAACATATTTTTTTGAGTATAAATTATTCTCACAAACTGACTATTTATATTAGGAATATAAGAGTTGTTCAAACACAACATTGTAGCAGGAGTATATAAGTATTTACTATAACATTATTTTAATTCATAGATCCAGATTAGATATAATAGAGCATGGAAATCCATGAAAATATAAGACATCCTTAATTTAGTACTTGGATATATTCTCAAAATTTATTTACCCTTTCATTTAAATGATCTATGATGATATTTATTTTAAATTGAATATGATGCATATTAAATTATTCTCATTAAATGTTTTTGGGAGTCCAAAATCAAAAATCGTAGATATGTTTTCTGATTTCAATTCTACAATGGATAATTATTGGAACATCTCCTTAGGATTTTGGATATCATTCTAAAAATGGCGAGATACTAATAATTGAGATACGTACTCTAATATAACACCATTTATACCATCCCCCCAAAAAATAATTTTTAAAATCATTGTGCATCTACGTTCATCGTTGATGAATATAAAATGATGTAATATTTGATTCCTCTTACAACTAATTATTAAAATATAGTTTAGAAGGAACCCATACAATATTTAGAAAACATTTTATTCATTAAAATCGTCATTATACTAACTGACAGTTCTCATATTCTTTTGTAGCTCTATATCATCATTCAGTAACTCTTTAGTCATCACGGGGATATATGGATGATGACTAATTTGAGTAAGATAATATGTTTACCCTTGCTTCAAGATTACTAGATACATCCTTTTAAAATCCAAAAATACTGGATATTTTTTATCCTAATTATGTCAATGATGTAATTTTTTTGACTTAATGTTTTTGCCACCAGGACCACCTTCCTATGGTGGTAATATTATGATAATCCATTTTCAATTTTCATATTTATCAATCATCTCTGGAACATGTTCAGCTCCTTCTATTTGGAATGATATTATAAAATTCATGATATTAATATAAGTCATACTTTTCACAAAATTATAATACATCCATTTCATTAATGGTAAAATTACCACAACTAACTACATATAATGATGTTTTAAACTATTCGCATGAATTTTATGTTATCATGATACGTAATCAACAACGATGTTATTTTCTATAAAAATGCATCCTAGTCCCTTCATTGATTCCTCATTATATATTAAAAAACCTTCACCAGTATAGGGTAATGTGAGAATGATTGTGCTTATTAATCACCCCTTTATTCCCTTAAAATTTTCATCACATTAATTTAAACTTATTACCTTGTCTCCATTCTATGTTAACAAACAGATAAGATTAGATATTCAAGAAAAATTAAACAAAAATTATTGATAACAACCATCTATACCGTGATAACATCATATTAGACGTTACAGTTACAGATATCGGTCAACCATCGGGAACATTTTTCATTGATAGGTCCACCGATATACCCTCATTTTAAATTATATGACAAACAAATGAACCCCATGTATCCCAAATTCATTCTCTTATATTTTCATAATTTTTCAACATCCTTATTGTCTTTATTGGTATTCTCACGTAGTCTTTATGAATATTAGATAAGTAATTTTTTTCATCAATTAAAACTACCACAAACTTGTTGAGGTGATCACTATGGACTTTTCATTAAATCAATGAATATAATGGGGGAATTAATATGACTATATGTTATTACTATATAGTTATAATGTCCATAATTTTAAATAATATTTTCTTTGGTATACCGAATTTCATTAAATTCAATTGATGATATCTAAAATGAATTTCAATATAGGATAAATATTGAGTTGAAATAGAAAATCAAATATGTCATCAATGTGGTGTAGAGAATAATGGTTATTTATTCGGAAATTTTTAATATAATGGTCGTAAATGAAGAGTCACATTGATCCCTATTTAAAAAAAATAGTTTCACTCAATTAGGAAACACTTAGATGAGTATATCCATTATCATGATTCTCTTAGAGGTACTTATTTAATTTCTCCAATGGAATTCAGACCATTTTATAGAGAGTATTTGAAATAGGTGTAAAACTATTAATGAGTTCTATTGAGATCTCATCATCCAGATTCAGTAGAATACTTGGATACACTTTTTCGAATATCTTAAAAAACTCCCTTGAAATAGTCATATTATTAATGTTTTTTTATACACAACCATTTGAGATAAACATGCTCTTTGAAATGAAATAAAAACACATAAAATGTATTTTATTTCCATAAATGTGTAAATTTTTCATTGTAGTGATATGAAATCATAGGTTTATTTTAAATTTCAATTCTTACTTAACATCCTCAGAAATAATTGTGTGCATTATGTAGGGAAATATAATTTATCCCAAAAATAACATCTAATTCAATATAAGGAACAATAACAATATTTTAGGAAGAAAATTTCCACATACAATAATAATATAAGAATCATATAATTTTTATGTGATCTCCATATGATTTTGGGTTTTAAATTACAATTAAAAATATATTCAATGTGATGGTATTTTAATACCCTTATAAAATTCATCTTATTCAAAATAGTTGGTATATCTAAATACTAATATGAAATTTAATATTCTAGAATTTATGGTACGTGTTCCTTATATTAGCCCAATATAGAAAACTATATCATAAATTGCGTTCACACAAGACAAACCTCAATCAATAATCTAAAATTTTTCCTAACATTGATCTTATTCATCAAATATTGTATTAGTTTACTAGATTGGAAAATTCCCAATCTCTTTTTATTTGAAACACTAAAGTGCTGGAGGTGCAATTAGTGATGCTTTATTATTATTCATTTAATTTTCTATCTTATTCCAATCACATAGGCATTAAACCACAATATGACCTTATTTTCGAGGCATAATAAGTGTAGTAGTCCACAAATTACAATTTTATCCATGTTTTTTCCACACTTCAAGAATAACATAATCCTCATATTCTTCTCTCTATGATTTTGAGAGATTCCATGAAGACATTTTTTCTTTTCTTATTGAAACAATGTGATTAATTGGTCACTCAAATCTTAATTTCCACCTAGATATAAAAATAAAAAATTCTTTCATAAATAGTGATTCCCCATATTGATAACTTCAATTTAGGAATTAGTTTTAATCCCCTAGAGAATCGATCGACCCTACATTATTATTGGATGATAAAATCAAATTCATATATTTCTATTATTGTAAATGTTTCCTCATATGTACCAATTTATTTATCATGCTTCTCTATTAGCTCTATAAATTCCTTCTTTATTTTTATTGATGAATAAGTGGGATATATGTACTAAAAAGGCTCTTAAACTCCTCCCACTCTATGGCGTCAATTTCACATTATCATATTGTATTCTTGATAAGATTCCACTATTTTTCTACTTCTCCTTCAATACAATATATATAAAATATGAATTTCTTATACATTAAACAATTGATATTAGAAATTAACATTTAAATTATGTTGGTCCACTAATCGATAACTATATGATTAGAAAAACCACAAATAGAAAATGGAAGTTTCCTTATGAAGGAATAAATAGAATGGTGTCCCATATTATCATAGTTAGGAAGCTATGACTGATTAATATCCTTAGAATATATTCAATGATTTTAAATTGTATTTTTCATTCAAACATTGATAATGTTTCTATTATTATGATGAAAAACATTTCATTAACTACATTATTTATCTTTAACATGATTACATTATGCTATAATGTTTGAATAGAAAAATAAATAAAATTTATAGAAACAATAATAATATTATTAAATATCACATATATTCATATATTTTTCATATATTTTATTACAGGAATTGATTTAGTGAAAAATTAATCACATCGGTTTACAAGGAGGTAGTCTGTTATACACATGAACAATGTTAACATATGACATATGAAATGTATAGTAAAAAGGTATATGTGATATAATAATTCCATAATTATAATTATTTAAAAATTACATATAAATTCATTTATTTTTTCCTTATTAATATCCATGCAGAAATTGAGAAATATATCACAACGGCTCGTTATGTGGTAGTATGTCGTACACACATGTGACATAATTAGATTTCAATTGTTTTGAGTTCAGTTGGAATATGTGGTATTATAATCCAATAGGTATTATAATATCGTAAATATAATATATAAATAGAAAATCCATCGTTATATCTATATTTGAGAGGTGGTAATGGAAAATTAATAACATAGGTTTAAGAGGTGGTATTCCCCCATATAACTAATCAATTGAATATAAAATTAACATAATTAAATATCAGTTTATTATATTTAATTTTTTTATAATTTCATCATATCTAAATAATATTTTAAGGAGTAGAAGAAAAAATAAAACCATACTTCACAGCGAAAAACATAATAACTTCATCAGACAACCCCATTATGATTAACATATCACCTTTCTGGATTAGATATTTGCTTAATAAAATGATTATAGGATGTGGGTATAGATGTAATGAATATATTTGGGTAGGACATTCTGAACTAGATTGTTTTATTTTAGTGAATAAGAGTTGATAATGGATGTCCTTTTATATGTTTTTGGGTTGGCACACATGGAATTGTTTTTATAATGTATAAAGTGTTCCCATGTCTTTTATATGTGAAAAAGAGAAAAAATGGGCCATAATATATATTTATATTTGATCACATTGACATATGGTCATGTAATGTATTTTTTGCAAGTATCTAGGTCATTTTACCCCTTATCCATTTAGTTTTACACCCATGTGATTTCATTATTACCTTATCCTCATTAAATAATTTTTACTAATCGACTATTGATTTTGAAGAAAAGTATAACTATATCATTTAATGTAATATAAATGATTCCAATTCAAAATATGGAATACATTATTTAAAATTCCACTCATTGAAGTTGAATCATATAATTTAATATTAATCCTACAAATGTGATGATAATGTGTTTCAAAGGAGAATACGTTCATTTATTTACAGTGTTTTTAAGTCAAAATTCAATATTCAATAGAATAAAATGAAATAATTTTAAAAAAATTTATCAAATTCAACGAACATGGAATCTAATACCACTTTAGAAAAACCTATTTCATTCATTAAATGAATATTGTTTTGAAAAATAATTTTCATTTTTAATTAATTATTTAAAACTTAACAAATATAAAAAAACCCAAAATTCAGTCAATGAAAAATTTTAAATTTAAATTTAAAAAATAATGTAATTTTTTTTAAATAAATTATAAATGTTCATAAATTAATTTCATATTTTTTTTATATTTAATTTTTGATTATTTTGTTTTCAATAAAAATATGGATTTCAAAAAAAATTATGTACCTTCTTCAAAAAATCATTATATAAAATCTTTTTCCCTAATATTTATTATTTATTATTGTTATTCATGAGGCCATACAAAATAGCTCGGTAATAGTTGTCTTATTTAAATAATAATATTAATTATTTTTAATATTCTATAGAACTCCATGTTCTATGTAACACTTGTTATCGAATAAATTGAAATTTTATGATTTTTTTTTCAAATATTATGGTGTTAATCAATCCCTTAATAAGAGGGTAGAGTTAAATATTGGGTATTATGTAGTTTAGGATTATTTTAGACCCTTCCCTAAGAGATATGTTAGTTTTTGTGACATTATATGACATTATACATCAGTTTATATTTTATAAGATAGAATTTATATCGAGATCAGAGATTAATTTATTGGAAATCATGGTAGGGTTGGGTGTTATGGTTTCTAGGATATCACATGATTAATCAATGTGTATTCTTATGAATATTTTTAATATTTATTAATTTTATTTGTGAATAACACAATAAATATATGATGGTTCATATTAGGTGAACAAGATAAGACACTACTATGATGCATATTTGAATCCATATATGATTACCATGGTTGTATTCATTCCTTTTGTAAAAAATATAATACTATGGACATGTTTCACTTTGGATAATGATGGATTCAACCAATTGGTTTTATATATGGAATGGTGGTTAGGATTATAGTTGCATTACCACCATATTATACATAATTGTGTATAGTATATTTGTTATATGTGATATTCATGATGAAAAATTTATTGGGATGATTAATAGTGTAACATGTATGTTCATTTGAAATAGTATAATTTAATAATTATTATGTGTACTTTAATTATGGGATGTTGGGTAATATTTTTCAATTTTATTATTTTTATGGATATTGAATCAAAGGAATAATATCCTAAGCATAGGATTCAAACCACCACCACTAGTATGAATACAATAGATTG
This sequence comes from Viscum album, assembly GCA_963277665.1. Lineage (NCBI taxonomy): Eukaryota > Viridiplantae > Streptophyta > Magnoliopsida > Santalales > Viscaceae > Viscum > Viscum album. Next base: position 1,611,710,536 of record OY728120.1, read on the forward strand.
AAGGGTGGAATTACAAAGGTAACATTGGGATATATATATGGTGTCAATAGGGCGATTTCAGTTGGTAAATTACAAAGTGATATCATCTTTTATTTTCACATTTCTAATTAAATTATTGTTATTATATAGAGGCCGTAATGCATAAAATCTAGTTATTGACCTTAGGTTGGAGATTTATTAACACCAATCATGGAGGGAATTAATTATTTATACTGTAATGGAATTCATGTTCATTGTTTTCACAATTATAGTTGCGATATTTATTCATGTATTATGTGCTTAAATTTGGATTTAAATTTAATTTTTACTCATAGTATATATAAGAACTATTAATTTAAAAAATTGTAATATTTTTAAATATGATTAACATGAAATATGTGTTTTTTGTATTTTTTAGATTACATCTTTTTCCAGTAATATATTTCTATATGATTTCCTTTTGAGTCGTTGTTTTCAAGTCTTGTTTTGAAGAAGTATATCCTTTATTCGATAAAATGACCTAATGTTCAAGGATTTAGTCTTGATGATTTAATGTATTCCAAGTATAAATTGTTATGTGTTTCATGGGATCATTGTTAATGGAGATGATTTAAAGGAGATTCATTGAGTTAAAGGGTAAATGGGCTACTCATTCAACAAAAAAACACTTACACATTGTGTAATGGGATTAAAAATCATGTAATTGTTCATGGGTAAAATTTAAATAAAAATTTTGAGGCGATGTATTTTTGGAATAATTCCTTTAAATAAGTATACAAGACATGTACCCCCATTACTTTCCATGTAAATGGCCAAACTACTATTTTAAAAATGATCTGTGGATGAAATTCAATCTATTTTATTACATCCCCTCGCCTCTCGACCATAGTGAATTCTCTAAGAAATTTTAGAGTGCCAACATTCCTTCTGGATTTTCTATTTTCCTCATTAATCCCCAATATGTTCCCTTAGTTTGGTTACTTTGTTCAGCCCTATAGTTCTCCAACCATTTTGTTGAAATCCTTTTCCTGATTACTTTGTTGGGGTTTATCATGATTAGTTTTTAACTCCTATCCACAATGGAATAATATAATCCTTATTTATCATGGGTGTTATCCATTGGAATCATTGTTCTATCGTCGATTAATGTTTTGGGGTCTAAATCATACACTTATAGATTGAATGGTTTCCTTTCTAGGCAATATCATTGTAAATCCATAATTATATGAAAAAAATTAAATAATTTAATGGTATTATTCCATTATTTTCCTTTAGTACCTAATGAATTAGTTATTGGATAATTCATAATGTATTTTTATAATGAATTATAACCAATCGTGATTTCATTTTATATAATAATTAAACTATTACATATTTCATATGGATATAATTGTTAATAAATTATGAATTAATTTTCAATGCGTCATATGAAAGAATAATGGTAATTAGCATAACTAACCATTGAGATATATGATGTGGTATTGTGATATCCATGTTGTATGACAAGGATTTTTTTGTGTACCAATATTCTTATTTAATGTGCTTAGCCCTGGCACATGTACATGTATAATTTTTAATGCTGATAGTTTGTTGGTTTGGACCATTTTATGTAATAATTGTTATATAGAGAGGGTCACTCCCAGTCCCATTAAATTATTCATATAAAAAGTTGTACAAAAAATGATGTAATTATTGTATGATTTTTATATAGATAGTTTATTAGGACTAAATAATGGTAATTTGGTTGTGGTTGGAATGGACAAAAAATCATTCTCAGATGTATTTTGGAATGGAACCAATGTAGGTTGTATATATTGGTTTCATGATTTTTGGCCTGATCATAAAAAAATTATCAATGATTTATCAGCGTGGAGATATAACATTATGTTGTTGTATTATATTAATATTTTTATTAATTAAAACACTTGTTTATTTTTTTTAGTATACGGATGTTATCAATATGGTATTGTTTAGAAAAGGGGGTGTTAACCAATTGATATATACTCACACCTTATTTTTCCGCAATTTAATACCCAAGATGATTTTGTGGATGCGGGATAAGGCAAGGGAAAAGGAAACTACTATGGATATCTTTGTTGTTGTTTAAATGTAGTTTACATATGGGACAATTGTGGTGTTTTGGACCTTGGAATATTGTTTTCTATTTGTGTCTACTAGTATTTTCGTTGTATTTTTCTAACATTTTATTTTGTAATATTCCATCACATCATTACACTATAACATTAATATTTACGGTATTGTTCTGTTTTAATTAATTATTTTCATCCACAATGTAATTACATTAATTATTTTCCTTTTGTTATGATTTATTTATAATAATATGAATCTTCATAAAGTGCTTTATAGTATACCCACTATACACAGTACACCCCAGAGTCTAGTTGGAACCCAATAGTGTTTGGGAAGGTGTTCTTGATGTCCTATAACAAACACATTCTATCAACATGAGAGAGTGTCAGATTTGGTGATGTTACGTTGTGGTATCAATGGGTAAGTTGGTTTTCTCATCTATTTCAAAATATTTTGGGGAAAGATAAAAAAGGATATTATGATGTGTCAGGACATTGAAATGAGATTTTACATGGTTGTATTAAACACAGGTACATCCGAAAATATGTACACCGACGGATGGGAATAATGATTTTCATGTGTCCAAGTAACAATTGATGTTATTCAAAAAATTCACATGTTGTTTGGGGTTATTATTTTATGATGTTACTGATTATTGTGTTTCATTTTCATGGCCCGATATGGAAGGAGATGAGAATAAATTCTTCATAATAGGCACATAAGAATATATTAAACTGAATTTTTTTATGATTGGATAATAACTATTTTTTCAAGTAATATATAATTTCAAATAGAATTGTTTTCTGAGATATCTATTTAACTAGATAAATTAAATGGGTTCAATGTCATGTGAAAATACATGTATGTTGTGTTCAGAGACACAATGAGTTAGTGGTTTGTTGTTTTAGTAACCTCTTGTGATGTCCTTGTTTCTATCTAGTTCTCAAACATGTGTGTTAGTATTATAGATAAAAAAATAAATCATCACCATTGAAATAATCATTAGAAGAGAGTAAATAATCCTACTCATAATATAGTTAAACTGGAGATTCCTATATTTATTAAGGAGTAGTTGGTTGTTCAGCTTCACAACTAATTCCTAAGGGACATGTGATCCCTGAAAAGAGAGATTTTTTTACGATTCCATTGATTTATGATCAGATAAAGGTGTTCCAACCTAATTATGTATATATTATTACTAGGGAACAATGACCCTAATTGGGTGACTTCTGGATCATGTCAGTCGAGATGATCATTAATCATCATGAGAAACCTGTGGATATGAGGGTGAATCTTTATGTGTATATGCATCGTGGACCAACAATGTGTTAGAGTGATATTCTGGTGGAATCTTGGAAGAATGATCGTATATCATGGGATATATTCTAGACAATGTTACAAATCTAATTCTATATTGAATCCTTGAGAGATGAAAAATATCACATGTTCAATCATTTAATTTGGGAGGGTTTTTTCTATACTTCAATATGTTATAATTTTTATCGACCAACATTTCTTTTCTCCATCCATGGAAGCTATTGAGATCTCTTGGGTGAGAAATTTCCCAGAAGTTATTCATTATGAGATCAGTTCATAGGCAAAAATTCTCATTTCAAAGAGCATTGAAAACATGATAAATCAGGAGCCATAACATAAGGGAATCTAAAAGTGGACCCATTCTATGTTAAGACTATTTCATCATGCCTATCTAGGAATTACTATTCAAATGATAAGAAGTGTTGTTATTATATTTTCTTATAATAAAATATTTGGTAGTTACTTTTGGTATGTGGACTACCACATAAAGATTATGTTTCTTTTTAGTTCTGTTCATTTGGTATTTTTGGTCACAATAAACCATGGATTGTAACAATATTGTTTATCATAATCTTTATACGGGATCGTTGGTGAATGCACTATATAAATTTGTTGTTATTACATATTTTCTATAACTATTTGGGATAAAAATGGTTTGCTCGTATATTATTCTTGGTATGGAATTTTTATTTATATACCTGTACTATATTGACTATTATATGAGAAGTGTTAATTTTCTATCTCCATAAGGAAGTAACATTTTTCATTAGGGTGTGTGGGTATTCAGTCTCGTCATACATGACCAATTCAGTGTAGGTTCGATTATCTCATAAAAATAATCACATTGATATTTCTCTAGATAATTGTAGAATGTATTTGGATTATTTTATTCTAGATTTATAAATTTTCTGATATGTTTTCCCAAATGAGTTATATGGATCACCACCCAACTGTTTGGTAGAGTTCATGATCATGTTTGTTCCGGTAGTAGAGTATATTTCTATACAATGATACCAAATGGAAACAGTTAAGATGTTGGAGTTCATGGTTTTTTTATATGATTTGGAGTCTAATGGATCCATAAAACCAAGTATATTTCCCCGGGGTTCTCCAGTTCTCGTCACAAAAAATTATGACGAATCATTGTTTATGTCTAGATTGTTGGACGTTGACCCAGATGATGGCGTAGAACATGTATCCTCTTACATTCATCAATGATCTATTCTATCAATTGATATGTACTATGATCTTCTCCATTATTTACATGAGATAACGAAATCATCAGTTAGTAGTGATACTGTTGGAATTATTACGGACTGCCTTTAGAAGTAGGTCTTGCTTGGATTTGTTTGTAGTAATATATTTTGGTTTGAATAATGTGATTATGGTATTTATGACCATATTTAATGGGATATTTCAACCATTATTATATATGTTTTTGGAAATATTCATCATCGATATGAAATTGTACTCTTAGTCATCAAAAAATATTGAAAAACATCTTAACATCATCTTGAGTACGTTTAGATATGATCAGCATTACATAAAGATAAATTTATTTTTATTATGGATAAATAATGGTAACTTTTGTGGTAATGTTATCTAATAGGTAGGAGTGTTAGTGGACCTAGAGGAATTGATTGTCCATTTATTTAAGAACATACCATGAACATATTCAATATTTAGAGATCCCTAGTTTTAGTATGCTATTACTGTTGTTCCCTCAAATATTTATCTCGCTTGGTTGCACCAATGTCTAGGATGACCAAGGTATGGGTGATGTTTTATTTATAATGATAGAAAATGGTCTTTTTTTGGTTAATGACATGATGGACTCAGAACCAATCCCCACATTACATATAATTTGTAATGTATACACCATATACCATAACACATCAAGAGTTTGAATCGGAAAAACAATAATTCCATAAGATCATGTGGTTGCTTTTGGATCCATGTAGGTGAGAATACATGAAAGGAATTATACTAAATATTATTTTTTGTTAGCATAAATTGTGTTTCCCAAAGGATTTCAAAGACATTGTCTCATGGGTGTGAGGTTTTTCGAATACATGGAAAATATGAGTCTGAGGTACATCTTTTCTCAGTAAGAATTTATCCTTCGTTAGGGGAGGTGGGTCAACTATATGTAATCATTATTTTATGAATTGGATTCTATAAATGAAAAGGAAAGAATCACTGATTAATATATTAGATGAACTATAGAGACATATGAATTATTCAATAATTGTGATCATTAGATTATAAATTACATTTTTTATTTCATGCAACTAGATATTTATGAATCTCGTGAACAAATAGCTCTGACATTGATATCTATTATACAAGTGATTTTAGACTAGATTACGACCAAGCCATTGGATGAACTATATGGCTCTATTCAGGGAGAAAAATTATATGGTTGAGATACAACGTTAGGATGTTTTCTTATGATTGGAAATTCTAATACATTTCATGCCTGATTATGGGTTCATATTGTCTTGTGTGAGGTGTTGATGAGGGATTTTCATTCTTCTAGATGGGTGGGGCATCCATATTTAACGAAGATGTATAATGATCTCTATATACAATACTAATAATCTTAAATGAATATCGATATGGCATGATTTGTGGCTAGATTATTAACATTTCATTATTTGAAAACATAACATCAGAGGACAATTAAACTATTGCAGTATTTTCCCTTCCGAAGGTGGAAATGTGTTGATGTCACAATGGATTTTATGATATTATTCCCTAGGATAATCCCTAAGAATGATATTCTAGGGGTTGTTGTTGATAGACTAACTATGGGATCCATCTTCTTAAATAATACATAAACCGTTAGAGTAAATGATCCTGAAAATCATTATGTGTGTGATGTGGTTTGATTGTATGATGTTCCAAGGAATATCATTTCAAATATAGATCATCAATTTAAATCATGTTTCAAGAAGGTTCTTATAAATGTCCAGCTATTTAATGATATTTTAAAAAGAACCATTCTTCCCCAAATTGATTTTCAATGTGATCTAACAACCCATGTCATATTTAATACGCTACAAACTCGTGTCTTGGATTTCGTGGTTTGTGGGAGCAGCATATAAAACTCGGAGAGTTTTCATAAATAATACACATTCTATGAATCGATCCAAATAAATATTTATTAGTTTTTGTTAAATTTCATGTCGTTCACCTCTTTATTAGATGGATTCTAGTGAGTCATAACATGTTGGGCCTAGTTTAGTATAAGAGACATCTGAATAGCATTAGTTTATTAGAATGTGGTTGGTGACAAGGAATACTAGGTAGAAATCATAAACATCCAATCAGATAAAACCTTTTGAAATCATATTTGGTCATCATGTAATTCATTGGGTTTCCCATATATTGGATAATGTCAATATCAAGAAACATGGAAAGATAAAATCCATTTTTGAAGGTCATTTTAAAAAAAATCAATGTTATTCCTTGTGCAATACCATTTTTCCATTCCATATAATAAATATTCAATGTTGGACCTATTGCACATGTTTCAATTACAAATATATCATCCAAAACATTCATATATGTTATATTTATCATTATTCACACTATTACATATTGTGTCCTTTGAAGGGAGTCTAATATGTGTTTTGGATCATAGTGTGAAATATCTGTTGGGGTATACTGTATAGTTGGTTTGGGTGAAGTGGTATCATGGGTGTGTTTAGGAGGGGACCATGGGGAGGGAGTCTAATATTTGAACACAGTATCTAGATATGCTTGTTGATAGGTCATAGTGATGCATTCAATATCATGACGTAATGTTGTCATACGATAGGGTGGTTTTAAGATCAGATAATTTTTCTTGTATGTCTTCGTCTAAGATTTTCTTTTGAACCATGTTGGATGAGTTGTTTAGGAAGAGATCATTTGTTATAGAAAATTACCTATTGTTCAGGGATGTAATAATGTTGAGTTTATATAGTCATGGAATAAATGGGTAGGTGTATCATTTGTTTATGGTTAGTTGGGAATCCATAAATGGGGTTTGGATAGAAAAAGGGGAAATGGTATGAACACTAAACTACATAACATTTAAACTTCTTATAATGGGAATTAAAATGTGTATTTTCTCATGTATTTAAATATATAAATCCCTGATGATTGGTTTTTATGAAAAAATCCCTTAAAAATAGTTACACATGGTTTAATAACTTTAAAATCCATGTAAATTCCCACATTGTTTTTTAAATATGCTATATGGTTTAAATTAATTCTTTTTTGTAATATCTCATCTCCTCCAAACTGTGGGGTGTTCTATCGGAGATTTTACAGTGAAAACATCCATTCAAGATGATCTATTTTCATCTCCAATCACTTGTATTGTCCATTGGTTTGGTTTATACATTTATCCCTTTGGTTCTCCAACAATTGGAATTAAATCATTTGTTTTCTGTGTTTTTTATTTTTATCTTGAACAATTTTGATCTAAAAACCTCTTTTAAAACATCCACTTCTACTAACTCAAGTTAATAATCATGTGGAAGAACTGTAGGATCATTGGTCAGAGGTAATCAGTCAAAATATTAACCATATGTTTTGAATATTACCATTTTATACAATATTTTGATTGTTCTATTTCTGTGTTCAATGAAATTAATTAAATAATTTAATGAGATGATTCATTTATTTATTATTGGTTTGTAATGGATTTTAAAATGTATAATGGCTTAATGAATATTTTAGCATGACATGTGACCTAGGGTGATTTCTTATTACAAATCCAGAAACTTGTGGCTATTTTATTTTTGATATAATTGTTAATCAATTTGGATCTTCATTATAATGTTTCAAATGAAATATTAATGGTAATTCACATAATAAACTATTGAGATATATGATTTGATATTGTGATATCCATGAAATATGGAAATAATTGTGTACTTTTATGAGATTCTTATATAATGGTTTGGGCATAAGAACATGCATGAATATATGTTCTAATGCCGATAGTGTTAGTTCTTGGCCTCTTCCAAGCAGTATTGCATATAAAGAGTGGGATATTCCCAGTCACATGTTATAATTCATAAATGTATTTGACCATAAATTATCCGAATCCTTATTGGAATTTTACATGGATTTTTTTTGTGAATATACCTTGGATATATGGTGGTGGTATCATGGTCATAAAGCATACTCAGAGTTATCCCGACATGGAACTGAATGAGGTTGTTTACCATGGTTATATAGATGTTTTCATGGTGGTATGACATGCTATGAGGAATAATGGCATGAACCTGACGTATTTTATTATTGAATTTTAAATTTTTTTTAATTCACTAATGCACCATTTTATCTATATATTGCATACAATACTATTCATACTGGTTTTGATTAGATATGATGTTTTTGACCTTTGGTGTTAAACTCATACCCAATTTAGCAATCACATTGGGGACTGGGTAGATATTGTGGATATACGTTTAGACATGGAAAATTTAACATGATATTGATTTATTTTTTTGCTAGATTTTGGAGGTGGGTCCGACATGGAGGTCGGGACTCGATACATGAGTATTTTAATTTAGTATTCTATTTTTTTTATTAAATTTTTCTATCAAGACATTTGGTTACATTAAATAACATAGTTACATTATTCCATTATTATTTGTGGAATTATTCATTTGGTTTATATTTTTTTCATCATCTATGTATTTACATTGATTATGTTTCATTTATTATGATTTTAATACTACTATGACACTTCAGATCACAGGTACAGTCCACCACACTGTACACTTTACACCCCATGATAGTTTTCATCCATTTGGGGTATGAGGAGGTGCACTTGAGGACTCATAACTAACCCTTTAGGGACATGTGAGAGATTCTCTAATTGGGGGTTGCCATAGTTATTAATTAGGAAAATGAAAATGGGTAATATTCATTAATCGTTCATCATCAACATATATAGTTTATTTCAATATATCAATGTGATAAAATGAAAATCTACTGAACCACTATTCATTCTATTGGTATTTCATTTGGATCGTATAATAGGATGTTCTTCGATGATGTATATAAAGTAGAACTGTTCATGGGGCTATAATAACCATTAATTTATTTTGTCTTTCAATCGCAATGGTGATAGATTGATGTTGGATATGTGTTTGGATGTGATTTTTAGGAATTTAAAACTATTTATATAACCATATAGAAACTAGTGAGAGTATCGATGAAATGAATAAGTATTACCTCGGGATTTTCATATGATAATTAGTTTTAATTATTTCTTATCCTCAATATATATATTGGGTACAATCTACTTGATTCATAGACCTATTGAATTTTGGTGTATTTTTAAAATGTATACATGATGGGGATATTTAATTATAATTTCTATGAAAGGTAGGTCATGGATATATGGTTAATTTTTTCAAAACATATCCAAATTATAGTTAATTATTTTTTGTCCACATAATGTCTGAGACACATTGGGTTCATTGGGATAGATTGAATTCTGGGTGCTTCTAGAATTGTATGGTTTATATGATATGAGTGCATGTGTAGTTGATTTGGATTGAAAGAATGTGTATTATGGTTAGAGAATCAAGTGAGAATGTTACAATCAATGTTAATTGGAAATATAGAATCATACAAGCGTTTTTTTAATGAAATCATAATGAGCATTGGGAATGAACAAGTGATATTTTTCATCATAATGTTAACTCTCAATATGTGAATAAGGGAGTGAGTTTTGTTCTAAAATTTTCATCTTTGGGTATGGTTTCAGAATTATTTATTATGGGGATACATGTATGGTCATGGAGGCTCTAATTTTTAATGATAATGTGGTTTTTTATTGTTTTAAGAAGATAAATTGGTTATGGATCATTGATTACTAGTATGGTTAATCTAGTAAGGGTCTTGATAGTGGTTTTATGGAATTAGGGGAACCTGGAATAGAATATAAAAATAAAATTGATGTTAGATATTTTTCATTATTATAGTTTATATACAATGTAATGTAATTTATAAAAATAGTAGAATAAATTTTTTTAGATGTTGTTCCCCCAGTATGGATCATTTTTAAAATAACATCACGGATGAAATTCTCGGTATGCTAGAAATAGGATTACTAGTATTTTTGGATGGTGCATTGATATGAGAATATTGGCCTCATTCATCGATCATGATTAGAGATGGAAGAGAAAAAGGCCTTATAGATCTCATGTTTTTTCTCAACATGTCAATAATTAGGATACTTGTACGGTGTGGATCATCGAATATATTATAGATATATGTCCAAAATGTTTTACATAAAATGGGAGTAGTGAAACTATATTGGGGGAAGTTGATATGGAACTATGATTTTAGTGTGCATGGAGATCTGAAATGACATGATCCTTTGTGGAATGTAATAATTGCGATTTAGATGCATCGTTCAATGGAATCCATGATTCTATGGTGGAAACATCGTATAATTGGGAATGACTTGAGATGGTGTTAGGTTTGAGATGTTTCAATACGTGTTATATGGGAAGGATATAGTTATTGTTTTGTAATTAGGATATGAAATTACATTTGGTTTCAAACATAGAATACAGAGTGAGTGCTAGAAGAAATATGCAATCTAATGGTAATTAAAGCATCAAGATTACATGAAGTAATTAAATATATATGGATTATCCTCACCTTTTATGGGGAGTGAATTTATAGTAATATTAACAATAATCTATATACAATTAGGTGAATGAAGGTGGAAACCATATAATGTATATTTTTTCAAATGTGTTTTCATATTTTTACAATCAAACTAGATATTTTTTTAAAAAATTCGCTTCTTTCATAGAGAAATGATTAGTCACAACCAGTTTAGTTTGGTACTCGAAAATAAGTAGTATCAAATTATAATCCATGTACAATTTGATGGGAGGGGTTTTTATGTTATTATAAAAGAATTAAATGAATATACTGAATATTTTTTATGACTAAATATTTAATCAGATATTTTTTCAAAATAAAATTAATTTTTTAGTTTTAATGTTAGTGTGACAATGTAATTTTGATTTAAATTTAATATCCAAGTCCAAAAACATATCTAGGATGTGTTTTCATGTATTTTGATATGTTTTTTTGGTTTATTAAATAATTGGAAGAGAATCATATTATGTTGGATGTGAAAATGATGTCTAATTTCCTTTATAGTGAAAGATCCACCAAAATAAGGGGGATTGGTGAAAACATTGTTTTACTAATTTTAAAAATTTAGAGGAATATATAGGGTTTTGTTGTAATGAATTCTGGCCACAAATAACACCATATACAAAAGATTTAATTTCATGTATTTGTGATGAGTCACACTAAACCAAGGGTTGTTACATAAAAGCATTTGGTGTGATATTCTTCACATATTATCCCATGGAGTTTTAGAATGAAAGGATATATGGATAATTGTGTATTATTTTTTTAAATGGAGAATATCAAACTAGGAGACCATGGGATGGGACGCAATATTCGGTTACGGTTATGAATTATGTGGTGAACCATTGGGTCAGTCTATTGTGAAACCATAGAAGAGGGGATATTAGTCATGTATCCATTACAAAAAGATATAATTGGCCTCTAAATGGGAGTATTTTAGTAGTTCCAGACAATTAATTTTCTTGTATTCTTCTCTTTTTATATTGGGTTTGTAATGACCTATACCATGGGGCCCGTGTCGTGACTACCCCAAGATCATCCCCCATAGTCCTGGAGGTGTTGACATGGACAGGAATGTCATAACCCCAAAGGGAACCAAATTCCATTAAATGTTAAATGTTTAAAGACACAAATATAGAATATACAACCACTGCAACCTGAAAGGGAACACTGAAAGAAAAAGGGTACAGAGTACAAGCCCATCTCGAAAGAATGTATAGTAATGAAGGTATACGATCAGGATGTCATCCATCAATGATCATACATAATGTGTAGGTACAACTCATGGACAAAAGTCATTGTAACACACCACATATGATGATCCACCTCCATGCACTATCCAGTCCTAGCTCCCCACCATCTATGTCAACAATGTCCATCATCTGCACAAAAAACAATACGTCCCGGCCACTTCCTTGCTCGGGTGAGTATAACGATACTCAGTAGGGATGACAACACCTCCAATGGACTCTCAAGAACCTCATGTAAAAATAAAACAATGTGGAATACAACAAAATAAGATCTTAGGAACATATCACAATGTATTAATAATCTGACAGAAGTTATAAAATAATGTACATAGGAAAAGATGATTAGTTAAAAATCTAGATCATCCTATTCATTTGAGATGTTCTACTACAAATCCACAAATTTTATATTTACCGATGATCCATAAAGAGTCTCTCTACTGCTGATCCAAAAAGGTTCTCTCAACTTCTAATCAAAAAGGTTTTCCCAACTACAGATCCATAGTGGGTCACTCCATGGCTGATCCATGTCATGTTGCACTACTGTTGATCCATGAAGAGTCACTCTCATTCAAATCCACGGACTGTCTCCTTTATGATGATTCACAAATTTTTCATTTTATACTGATCCATGATGGTCCACTTTTATGCGGATCCCTGAAGGGTAGTACATAATTCTTCACTTCGCATCAATCCACTGGATTCCCTCACTTAGCACACATGATTGTTGTAGGATCCTATGTAATGAACCTTAAAATTCAAGGGAAATTTTTTCTTAATTTTCTTTGGGATTTTATAAGAACTTAGTTTTTGACGACACCTGATTCGGAGGCCCGGTGAGCCCGGAATAATTTTCTGAAGTTTAGCTCTGGTACGTTCAGTGAACGAATTAGCGGGTTTTCCTAACATTTGTATTGTTGATCACAATCGAATTCTGAGGGCACCGATGGAATCACAGCGCCAGTATTTTCTTAAGAACACTTTTTCTGGAGTTGCGTTTCCTCGGGCAAAGTTTTAATTAATTGCGTTAATGAAAGAATAAAATAAAATATAGTGTAACAGATTTTATTTTTATTCTATGTTGTGTTAATCTATGCTATGTGGTTAAAGTGGTACCCACATCCTAACTACTCCACATGGTAGGATATTAGTGGGGTAGGGCCCACACGAGCCCCACCCTTTCAACTTCCTCAACCCCTATTAATTAGGTAACCCACCCACACCCCTTTTTATTGAAGTTAACTATTAATTAATTATTTGAGTAGGTTATTCAATATAATTAATTCTTGGATTCATTTTGAATTTCAAATGAAGTGTTGGCATGTGGGTTAATTAAATAAGAAAATTTCTTATTTCGTGGGTGGTTAGTTCGTTGTGTGAGAGGATTTGGAGAGGAAAGATCTATGTTCCGAAGAACGTTCTTCCTCCTTGAAGAACGTGAAGAACGCCGAAATCCTTGGAGATCGACGATGCGACACTGTGTACTGCAATGCTGATGATTCTCCTCTCTATGACACTGATGATCCTCCTTCCGTGAAATCGTCTTCCACGATGTTCCTTACCCACGACGAACCTTCGTTCAACGGCACCTTGAGGTAGGGGTTAATTTCTTCTTCGTGAATACTTTCGTTGTCATTCATCGTTTCCTAATTGAGCCGCCTCTTATAGTAATAATGGGAGGAGGTCAGACCACATGAACGCGACCGACCCTCCTCCCCCCCCCTTGATTATTTGAATTTGATGTGGCACGACCAAAGGAAGCATGGTGCCGATGTACCGCGCGGAAATAATGAAGGATGGGTGAAGAAGCGCGGTGCCGTCGCGCCGCACCGTTGAAGTCGAACAAAGTCGCGGCGCCATCGCTCCGTGCCTGAGAAACTCGAAGAGGCCACGGCCGTAGTGGGGCCACAGAAGAGGTATGCGGTGCCAACGTACCATTCCAATCAGACAAGCCCGCGGCCTATGGCCGTGGTGGTGCGGGAACCAGCGGCCGGAACCGCCGGCCGCCGAAGCAGGAGGGCGAGACAGCGGCAGTCCCGTGGCCGCAACAACCGGCCGACCGGAGCAGGCCGACCATTTCAAGGGAGACCGGGGGTTCGTAACCCCCGTCTAGAAATAATGTGCGGCCCCCCATTTGGGGGTCGTGGTTATCAATCAGGGCGGCAGTGCCCCCCCTATTCCGCTCAGCTCGGCCAGCCGAGTTGGCCACGCGGGCCACCTGGCAGCGCCTAGGCTGGGCCGGTCCACACCAGCGGGGCCAAGCCACGCCCACCAGGCCAGGTCATGCCCTAATGGGCTGGAAACAGACCCGATGTGGGTCGACCCAGATCGGGCCGACCGAGGGTGTCTCGGGCCGGGTCGGTCCGGGCCCTAAACCCCTATTCACGGACTTCTTTCGGTCTTTTTCCTAGAACATGGGCTACAGACCTCCGAACGATGCACTGTCATTTTTGATGCGATCCATGGATCATGAAGGTCATCTCGGTATATTACACTCAAGGTTTCGGAGATTTTTGGGAACAACCAGGTTGGTTCGAACATGAAACCAACCGGGCCCTTGGAGCGGAAACACTTATAACTTGAGCTCTGGATGTCTGATTGACGTGACAACAACTTTTTTGGATTCCTCTTAGTGGGAAAGACCTTTTGGCTTACTCTGCTTGAGGATTGGAAGTAGTTGGAGTACGGACGGGTTGGTTTTGACTTAAAAAAAACCAACCGGGCCCCTTGAACGAAAAAGCCAATAACTCTCAGACCAGGCATCCGATCGACACACCGTCTGTCACATTGAGATCCTTCTGACATTACGGAACTTTTGGATACATTATCACCGTAATTAGTGTCAGTTGATGTATCAGACCCTCGTCTCATGGAGCGGACCCTCCCGAAACGAGCTTGCTGTGTGCGGGAACCCTAGAGCTGGCTGCGACAGCGATAATGATGAAGACTGAATGGGAATCCTCCGTGGGTCCGAGAGCAATTACCACAACACACAACGATCCTATGTGGATCAGTTCCTACCTATCCTATGTGGATCAGATCCTGTGTGGGTCAACGCTCAGCGGTCCTGTGTTGGGCAGCGCATACCGATCCTGTGTAGGTCAGATCCTGTGTGGGTCATTGCGGGGGTTAGTAGCTATCAATCCTATGTGGGTCATTGCGGGGGTTAGTACCTATCGATCCTGTGTGGGTCCGATGGCTTAGATGAATCAGTGGGTACATCTGATAATCTCTTTCATCTTACAATGAAGTATACCTATGTGAGCTGAGTCTTGACATCAATCAATATCATCGATATGATTGAATTTCTTTCCTATGTGGATTGAGTTCTGTTATCCTGTGTGGATTGGGTTGTAATCCTTTGTGGACATGATCGAACTTGGGCTCGGATGTTGGAGCCGAATGAGAATAGATGACTAAGGTATATGTATGGGTATATACATAAGTTGAGTTGGTTGTTACATCGTTATTGTATCCTTCCATTGTGGATTATCCTTTGTGGATTCTGTGAGACCATCGGGGGTATCAGGATCCCTATTGAGTAGCATATAATAACACCTGCACGGGCTATGCCCACACTAAGTTGTTTTGGATGCAGACGACAGACAATGATGATAGTGGTTGGGGCTTATGAAGAAAGTCGGTACCTGGAGGTTGACCACTGGGCGGGACGTACATAGAGCGGACGGCTGGACCAGAGGAGCTGAGGAGGCTATCTGTACCCTCCCTTCATGTGGGACTTCTAGTGGATGGATCGATGTTTCTACCTTACATTCAGTTGTTGTACCTTCTTTCCAGTTGTACATTACTTTCAGTTTGGGTTTGTATTCTGGCCCACGTACTTTTCCGCCCTAATTTTTGTACCCAGTTTACATAGTATTTAATTATGCTTTCTTACTCTATGTGTTTGTTTACTTTATAAAGGAAATTCCTTCCCTTTTTATTGGGAATTATTCCTTGGTTCTAGTCACCTACCCCTGGCCTACGGATGGCGGGCATGGGGTAGTCACGACACGGGCCCCGAGGGCGGTTCGTGACAAATTGGTATTAGAGGAGTTAGGCTCTACCACAGAACTCAGGACTCTGATATTTTTTCTATGTGAAGCAATAATGTTAAGAGTATTGAGTGTGGTTATCAGTCCAAGGAGTCCAGTGTTGGTGCAGTGGCTGACGTATCCGCACACCAGGACCCTGACTTCTGATTTCTGACTCAATGCATGAAAACATTGATTGCATGTGTGTTTCAAATGTTTTCTTTGTGATTACTTTGTGTCAGCTCACCAGGTATACTGTTTGACCGTGGAACACCTGTTTCTTTTCAGGATGGCCACACGACAACAGCCATCTAGGGTTCCCGGTTTTGTACATGACGACAACCCACCGAGCAACGAGGCCTCGGTACAGGGCCCTATTACAGTGGACGAACCGGCGGTACCTATACCCACCGATCAACCAATGCTAATATCCCCATCCACTGAGAGTGAACATCACCTAGGTGCACTGCATGAGTTTAAGTGTCAGAGACCTCCTAGGTTCCGTGGGGAGATGGACCCTCAGGCAGCCGAGGATTGGCTGGAGGCAGTTTTACGAGTTTTTTGATTGGTAGGGACACCATCAGACCTCATGGTGATCCTTGCAGTGAGTCTCATGCACGCGGAAGGAGGCAGATGCTGGAGCTTGATGCTCTAGGTGCACAACGAGGAATCTCTCCTCTGGATGGACTTTGAGAGCCTCTTCTGCTCGTAGTTCTTCCTAGACACCCTCTGTGAGGTGCTCATCCAGGAGCTACTACAGATGCAGCAGGGAATCTTGACGTTCGCCCAGTACTCGGTGAGATTTACAGACCTCTCGCGCTATTCGATGGACATGGTACGAGACCCATTCTTCCAGGCCTGGACCTTCGAGCAGGGACTGAGGCATAAGATCAGGGAATCTATGATCTCCCTCAGCAATCCGACACAGGAAGGAGTACTTGAGAAAGATCTTCTCATAGAGAGCTTTCTGGCCGAGCCTACGCCGGTAGCGAGACCTACCGCAGGGTGGCATGCAACGGAGTCTTCTGCAGCCGGCTGTAGACACATGTCGTAGAGGTCTAAGAGGACCAGGCCATCAGGCAGACGACCATAGGATACTGGCTCAGAGGTGCGGGGCACACACAGCAGAACCAGTCTTACGAGTGGAAGACATTGCTATGCATGCAGCGCGCAGGGCCACTTGGCTCATGACTGCCCGACCCGCCATGCAGAGGGGCATCAGACGGTTGAGGAACCACCCAGGCAGAGGTAGAGGTTCAACCGTGGTGGTCTGCAGGGAGCAGGTGGACGAGGCTGAGGAGCTGGTCGAGCGGTTGGTGGTGGACGACGTTTTGAGGCACTACCACCACCCTCACCAGGAGGTCCACCCCGACAACAGGGTAGATCAAAACTTCAGGCAGTTGAAGCTTACGATCTTGGAGCTCCCGAAGCTGGTGGACAAGTGTGTAACCAGCTCTAAGCATGGATTCCTTTTCCCAAAATGACTCTATCTTTGTCTTTTTTGTTTCTTTGTGTCCTTTTTGTTTGAGTTGCAGTAATAAAAGACTCTTGCAATAGTGACGTTTTCATTCTTGTCTTTTTTATGTAAATAATAAGAGGTTCCAGTTAAAAACTATTGACTTGACCCTCACATATGAGACTCCTACTGGAGGAGACCCGGTGACCACACACTGATGCCGACAGTGTGACTCAACCCTTGGAGGCAAGAGTGACAGTTGGATCTCTTGGTAGCAGATTCGAGGCCTTACGACGTCATCCACGACATGAATTAACTGATCATGATGGGATTCACTGTATTAGGCAAGGATTGTGGTTCATCCAGGGGATGAAACCAGATTTTTTTTTTCAGAAAAGGAGAAATCATTACAGCTTTGAAAACCGTTAAGGAAGAAGGGGAAACCCTTCATGTGGTCAGACAGATGTCAGCAGAGCTTCCAGGAGGTGAGACAGAGGTTGACCATCACACCTATCTTTCATCTACTTGGGGAGGAGACAGAGCAGCTAGTTTCTTTGCAGAGATACTTCATGGATAGTGATGGAGCATCCTTTCTTCAGTCACTCACAGTCACTCTTCAACTTCTTCAGCAGGTCAGAGAGGTACAACGTGGGGACGATGACTGTGAGATGCGACGTGCATAGATATCATCAGGAAAGGCACCTGATGGATTCTCTATGGGAGGATAGCACGTCATCCTTTTCGGAGGATGTACCATGGTAACAACTGATTTATAGGAGGAGGTGCTGAGGGAGTTTCACAATTCCCCTTTATCATTACATATATGAGTGGTGAAGATGTACCAGGACCTCAGACGACAGCACTGGTGGCCGAGTATGAAGAAGGCTATGGTAGAGTTCGTTTCTTGATGGCTCACCTGTCAGCAGGTGAAGGCATAGCACCAGGTACCAGCAGGCTTGGTACAACCCTTGGAGGTACCGAAGTGGATGTGGGACGACATATCTATGGACTTCGTGAGTGGATATCCACACACTTCCTGAGGTCACGACTTCATTTGGGTGATTGTCATCCGACTCACCAATTCAGCCCACTTCTAACCCATCAGAGAGTAGGGCTCAGTGGAGATCTTGGGACGCCTCTACGTTCAAGATATTGTATGGCTTCATGGTGTTCCATCATCTATCATATCCGATCGAGATACCCGCTTTACTTCTCGGCTTTGGAAGGGGTTGGAGGAGGCCTTCGGGATGCAGCTACGTATGAGCACCGACTCTCACCCTCAGATGGATGGCCAGACAGAGAGGACCATTCAGACTCTTGAGGACATGTTCCTTCCATGTGTCTTCAACTTTGGTCGCATCTGGGAGGATCACCTAACATTGGTGGAGTTCACGTACAACAACAGCTACCACTCCACCATCGGGATGGCACCATACAAGGCATTGTACGTCCGACCTTGTTGATCACCTTTGTGCTGGACAGACCATGGAGTGTCAACACTTGTGGGACCAAAGATGGTTCATGCCACGATAGAGAAGGTCCAGGTCATCTAAGTGCAGATGAGGATAGATCAGAGCCGGCAAAAGTCTTATGAAGACAGGAGGCAGAGGACACTAGAGTTCGAGGATGGAGACCACGTCTTCTTGCGGATCTCACCTCGGCATGGATTACAGAGATTTGGCCGAGGAGGCAAGTTATCTCTGTGCTTCCTCGAACCATTCCAGGTCCTTAGCAGGATTGGTGAAGTGGCTTATCGCCTGGCTCTACCACCTCAGTTACACTGGATGCACGACGTCTTTCACGTATCTTAGCTGGGGAGATAAGTTTACGACCCGATGCATATCATCGACCATGGGGAGCTGTACATTGATGATTGGGAGACTTATGCGGAGGTCCCAGTGGAGATCGAGGATCGACAAGAGCATGTCCATCATGGATAGTCTATACCTCTAGTACGCATCAAATGGCAGCACGGGAACCTCAAGTAGAGCACTTGGGAGAAGGAGGCTCAGATGCATGCACAATACCAACATTTTTTCCCCTAGTTTATGATGTATCTTTATGGGGACGTAAATCCCTGAGGTGGGTGTAATGTAAAGTCCCATAAAATTCGAGGGAAAGTTTTTCTTAATTATGTTTGGGATTTTTCAAGAACGCAGTTTCTGACGGCACATTATTTTGAGGCCCGTTGAGCCTAGAATAATTTTATGAATTTCATCTTGGGTACGTTAATTGAACGAAAGAGCGGGTTTTCCTAACTTTTGGACTGTTTCTCAGAATCGAATTCTGACGGCACTGATGGAATCGGAGCGCCGATTCCAATAGAGCGATACTTAAATACATTGAAACGCTATGTGTGCTACAAATCTTGTCCAGAAGCATCAATTGCCAAGGTATATTTAATGGATGAGTGTACTAATTTCTATGCTTCATATATTGATGATGTTGAAACAAAGATAGGTAAACCGTCCCAGACTGACGAGGGTCCAATTGGAGAAGGAATAACATTTGATATGCAGAACGATGAGTGGGTTCAAGCTCATCGATATGTGTTGTTCAACACTCCATCAGTTTTTCCATTGATACAGTAAGTTTCATAGTTGATGTGTATTTTGTTTCTATATTTATTTTATTGCTTAAATTATATTGTGTTGTGATTTAGGATGCACATCGCAGAGTTGAAACGTGAAAGGCCCCGTGCAACTGAGTATCAAATCCAAAAACATCATTTCAACACATTTCATGAGTGGTTCAGGACTCATGTACGTATAATTGATTTAATATTTTGATAGAGAAACTTAGTTGTATTTTCATAGTCCTTTATCCATTAAACTATATATGTGAAATTTGAAGATTCAAAAGTTACGTGATTTAACCCATCATGTGAGAAATGAACTCAACCAACTAGGTGATGGTCCATTTATTACACCTCGTCGCTACAAGTCGTTGGATGCTAACGAATTCTGATTTTGTATTAGCGATGTTCACATGAACCGAGCCACACAAAATAGTAGGGTTTGTTGTTCTTTTGTTGGTGCGGGTTATTATTAAGGATTTTTGAGAGATATTATTTAGGTTATTTATGATGATGGATTAAAACACATATTGTTAAGGTGTGATTGGGTCGATCCAGTTCGTGGAACAAATGTTGATAACTTCCAATTTACATTAGTAAATTTTAACAATATTTTTTATAATGATGACCGGGTTAGCAATGAGCCCTTCATACTCACACCGCAGGAAGAACAAGTTTACATTGTCACCATTGATTCTGATTTTAAAGTTGTGGTAAAAATTTCTAGAAGAGGGGTTTTTCTGATTGACCAAGAGGAACCTGAAGTTTCACATTTCCTGATCAAACACTTGACCAAACAACAGTAGCTGTACGAGATGAAGATATACAATGACCCAGAGAGACAGTTGAATGAGATACGATAGACTTTCATGATTAGTGGAAATTGTAATAATATCCGTAGTTATTATTTGTAAAAATATTTAGGTGTTATATATGTATAAAAACAGCTTGATTTACCTATAATTTCTTTTAATGTAGTTATGTCACAGGGTGGTCACAGTGGTTCACCTGATGTTGTTGGTATGGATGTTTTCATTTTTCTAAATTAATTGAATTTAATTTTCTTTTTATATTTCCCTAACTATTTCTAATCATTAATTTAAATTGTAATTGAATTATGAATTTATGTTTATCAGGATCTATTGCTTCTTCCAGCAGATGCAGGGGTCCTGGTAGAGGGGTTAGACCCTGGAACTCTGGAGCCCGATTGGATGTGTTATTTGACGACACATTTCATCCAGTTGGAGATGATGCTACTACATTGAGTCGTCGGTTTGGGTATATGATACGAGAATCACATAGATTCCCTCTGACGACTCGTGACTAGAGTTCTTTCCCTTAGGATACGATGGACATATTATGGAGGGAGGTTTAGGTAAATTCAATGTTTAATTTTTCATGATATTGTTATTATTATTATCCCATCTACTGACAATATTTTTAACAGGATAATTTTACATCCTTTCAAGATGTGTTTCGGGCTGTTTTTATGTCCAAATGCCAAAAATTATGGAAGGATTACAAGTCAAGGGTGAAGATAGATCACTGGACACCATTTGCGGGTGTGCCAGACATTCTACAACGAGTCCCTCCTGGCATTCTTCCTGCGCAGTGGCAGGATTTGGTTGTGTTTTGGTCGAGTGAGGCAGCAATGGTATGATTTATTACTTTTAATATATAATTGACTAATTTTTCAAATTTCTATTAAGTAAATATGTTGACTGTAGACCGAGTCTGCTCGTCATTAACATAATCGGGCGATGCAGGGCACGCCTTCCAGACTTGGCACTCGACCTGTGTCACAACTCAGACATGATGTAAGTTCAGAATTCACTATTTCATTAATATTTTAAAAATATTGTAGTATAACATGGTGAAACCGTTTATAATAGTTACACCAACGCGGCGACCCAATCGATCGGATGCCCATATGGATGAGGACTTGTAGGGCGGGTGATCTCGATGTTGCCGGTGTTATAGTAAGAAAATTATTTACTAATAAATGTACTTTTTATTTTATATAAATTCTTCATATTTGTTCGTTGATTAATTATATTATACAGGCTCAGTTTGATGCTCAGTTAGCAGAGTTTCCAGAGGAGCAACGTCGTAGTATTGTGCGTAGAGATGAAATATTTCACCGTGTCACGGGGTGTGACAATCATGGTTATTATTTGACTTATGGTAGTGGTGTCCCACGATGTGGAGTTGATAGTGCAGATGTGATGTGTGCATGCAGATATTCAGGGATGCACAACAGGCTGAGATAGATGCTTCCATGTAGGATATGAAGCGCAATTTTGATTCACAGTTTCAGTAGTTACGTGTAGAGTATGAGGATAGGTTGTCACAGATGTCATCACATATCGATGAAATGACGACGCAAAAAGTGGCGTCATAGGTAAAGAATAAAACAAACCATACTCAGATTTAATATTATTGATATGTTTAAGATACATAATATTGATATATGTTGTAGGCTCCGAATACATCTGGTGGACATCACATTGATATTGGTGATCCAGATGAGAATAAACCCCATGCATGACGTAATATCATTTGTGTTGATGAATTCTTTAGAATTTTTTTTATCCTTGATGAATATAATTTTCCATTTTTACCTAGATTAGTTTGTTTTAGTATTTGTGGATGATATCTTTGTGTACTCCAAGACTGATGAGGATCATACCCAACATTTGGACATCATACAGATTACACTTATTGACTATACTTCAAGATATATATATGTCAGTTTTGTATTGATTATATAGGTATAGTTTTTGGGTCGAATAATTTCACAGGACAACAATCCAATTATTATTCGCGACGTGCACGCGCAGACGGCACGTCAATCGGACGTGCGGTCTGCGCCGTAGAGCTCATTATTCATTCTTTAAGTGTTGCGTGTGCTTGATAAACGTGCATGGGGGGTCCAAACCGGCCGAATGAAGTCTAAATGGCCTGAAATCAAACAACATAAAAGGGTGAGAAAATTGTGATGTGGTCGAGAAGACGACACGTCAACGGACGTGCCGTGTTCCCGCGGTGACCGGGAACGCCGTTCTGGTGTCACAAATGGCCAAAACGGTCATCTAACGATCAAACTCATAGCAGACGTCATTGGATTGACCATAAATCACAGGAAAACAATCCAATTGTTATTCCCGATGTGCACGCGCAGACGGAACATCAATCGGACTTGAGGTCTGCGTCGTAGGGATTATTATGTGTTCTTTAAGTGTTGCGCGGGCCTGATAAACGCGCGTGGGGGGCTCCAAACAGGACGAAAGAGGTCCGAATGGCCTGAAATTAGACGAAATCAAAGGGTGAGTGAATTGTGATGTGTTCGAGTAGACGGAACGTCAATAGGACGTGCCGTGTGCCCGCGGTGACTGGGAACGCCGTTCTGGTGTCACAAACGGCCAAAACGGGCAGTTAACGGTCAAACTCATAGAGGACGACATCGGATTGACCTGAAATCACAGGACAACAATCCAATTATTATTCGCAATGTTCACGCATAGACGGCATGTCAATCGGATGTGCGGTCTGCGCCATAGGGCTCATTATGCGTTCTTTAAGTGTTGCACGCGCATGATAAACGCGTGTGGGGGGTCCAAATTGGCCGAACGAAGTCCGAATGGCCTGAAATCAGATGACCTCAAAGGGTGAGTGAATTGTGAGGTGGTCTAGTAGACGGTACATCAATTTGACATGCCGTGTGCCCGCGATGACCGGGAACGCCGTTATGGTGTCACAAACGGCCAAAACGGGCGTCTAACGGTCAAACTCATAGCGGACAACATCGGATTGACATGAAATCACAGGACAACAAACCAATTATTATTTGCGACATGAACGCATAGACGACACATCAATCGGATGTGTGGTCTGCGCTGTAGGGATCATTATGCATTCTTTAATTGTTGTACTAGCTTGATAAACGCGCGTGGGGGGGGGGGGGGTCCAAATGGTCCGAACGAAGTCCGAATGGCCTGAAATCAGACGACATCAAAGGGTGAGTGAGTTTTGATGTGGTTGAGTATACGGTAAGTCAATCGGATGTGCTATGTGCCCGCTATGACCAGGAACGCCATTCTGGTGTCAAAAACGGCCAAAACGGGCGTCTAATGGTCAAACTCAAAGAGAATGACATCAGATTGACCTGAAATCACAGGACAACAATCCTATTATTATTTTCGATGTGCACGCATATACCTCATGTCAATTGGAGGTGCGGTCTACGCCGTAGGGCTCATTATGCGTTCTTTATGTGTTGCGCGCGCTTGATAAACGCAGGTGGGGGGGGGGGGGTCCAAACGGGCTGAACGAAGTTCGAATGGCCTGAAATCATATGACATCAATGGGTGAGCGAATTTTGATTTCGTCGAGTAGACGGCATGTCAACAGGACGTGCCATGTTCCCGCGGTGACCAGGAACGCCGTTCTGGTGTCAAAAATGGCCAAAGCGGGCGTCTAACGGTCAAACTCATAGAGGACGACATCGGATTGACCTGAAATCATAGGAAAAAAAATCCAATTATTATTCGCAACATGCACGCGTAGAAGGGATGTCAATCGGACGTGCGGTCTGCACCGTAGGGATCATTATGCATTCTTTATGTATTGTGCGTGCTTGATAGACGCACATGGGGGGGGGGGTCCAAATGGGCCGAACGAAGTCCGAATGGCCTGAAATAAGAAGAAATCAATGGGTGACTGAATTGTGATGTGGTCGAATAGACGATACGTCAATCGGACGTGCAGTGTGCCAGCGGTGACCGGGAACGCCGTTCTGGTGTCACAAACGGCCAAAACGGGCGTCTTACATTCAAAATCATAGCGGACGACATCGGATTGACCTGAAATTACTGGACAACAATCCAATTATTATTCTCAATGTGCACGCGCAGATGGAACATCAATTGGACACGCGGTCTGCACCGTGGGGCTCATTATGCGTTCTTTAAGTGTTGTGCGCGCTTGATAAACGCACGTGGGGGGGGGGGTCCAAATGGGCCGAACGAAGTCCAAAAGGCCTGAAATCAGACGGAATCAAATAGGGAGTAAATTTTGATGTGGTCAAGTAGACGACACATCAATTGGACGTGTCATGTGCTCGCTGTGGCCAGAAACGCCGTTCTGGTGTCAGAAACGGCCAAAACGGGATTCTAATGGTCAAACTCATAGCGGAAGACATCAGATTGACCTGAAATCATAGGAAAACAAACCAATTATTATTCGCGACGTGAACATGAAGACAGTACATCAATCGGACGTGCGGTCTGCGCTGTAGGGCTCATTATGCATTCATTAAGTGTTGTGCGTGCTTGATAAACGCGCGTGGGGGGTTCAAACGGGCCGAACGAAGTCCGAATGGACTGAAATCAGATGAAATCAAAGGGTGAGTGAATTTTGATGTGTTATAGCAGACGACAGATCAATCGGACGTGCCGTGTGCCCGCGGTGTCCGGGAACGCCGTTATGGTGTCACAAACGGCCAAAACGGGCGTCTAATGGTCAAACTCATATCAGACGACCTCAGATTGACCTAAAATCACAGGACAACAATCCAATTATTATTCTCAATGTGCACGCGCAGACAGCACGTCAATCGGACATGCGGTCTGCGCCGTAGGTCTCATTATGCGTTTTTTAAGTGTTGCACGTGCTTGATAAACACGAGTGGGGGGGGGGGGGGGGGCCAAAACGGGCCGAACGAAGACCGAATGGCCTGAAATCAGACGACATCAGAAGGTGAGTGAATTTTGATGTGTTCGAGTAGACGACACATCAATCGGACATGTCGTGTGCCCGCGGTTACTGGGAACACCGTTCTGGTATCATAAACGGCCAAAACGGGCGTCTAACGGTAAAACTCATAGCGGACGACATCGGATTAACCTGAAATCATAGGACAACAATACAATTATTATTCGTGATGTGAAAACGTAGATGGCACAACAATCAGACGTGCGGTCAGCGCCGTAGGGCTCATTATGCATTCTTTAAGTGTTGTGCACGCTTGATAAAGGCGCGTGGGGGGGTCCAAACGTGCCGAACGAAGTCCGAATGGCCTGAAATCAGACAACATCAAAGGGTGAGTAAATTGTGATATGGTTGAGCAGATGGCACATCAATCAGACGTGACGTATGCCCGTGATCATCGGTAATTCCATTCTGGTGTGATAAACGGCCAAAACGGTCGTCTAACGGTCAAACTCATAGCAGACGACATCAGATTGACCTGAAATTACAGGACAACAATCTAATTAGAACAATAGAATTAATGATTTTAAATTTTTAAAACGGTAATCAAAATTATGAATATTATTTTGAAAATCAAATACTTTAGATCTGTTACAGTAAGTTTGAAGTTAAATATTTTTATTTGTTTTTTTGGTTTTATTCGGTACTAATTTTGTTATTAAATTTTGTTATGTAGTTATATGTGATGATGGATGCGGAGCTCAGAAGATGAAAGACGAGATTTATTTGGGTATATATTAATGTATAATTGAAATTTTATTAAAAAAATTAAAATTTTATAGGGGCATCCAAATGGCCATCGCTATATGTTTTTCGATGGGACCTATAGCAGCCGCCATTTGGCGGCCGCTAAAGCCTACCCTGGCTTGCCTACAGCGTCCACCAAATGGTGTTCGCTGATAGGAACAGCGACAGGGAAAAAGTGGACATGGTTTGGCGGACGTTAGGAGGCCGTTATAGACCTTTAGTGACAGATTTTGGGGGCCGCTAAAGGTCATTCTTGTACTAGTGGAGAGGATATGGAGAGGAAAGCTCTAAGTTCTGAAGAACTTTATTCCTACTTGAAGAATGCAAAGAATGCCGAAATCCTTGGAGATCGACGACGCGATGACGTGTACCGTGACGATGATGATTCTCCTCTCTGCGACACCAACGATCCTCCTTCCGTGATGCCGCCTTCCGTGACGTCCCTTCCCCTTGACGAACATTCGTTCAACAGCACCTTGAGGTAAGGGTTAATTTCTACTTCGTGAATACTTTCGTCGTCGTTCATCGTTTCTTAATTGATCCGCCTGTTATCATAATAACGGGAGGTGGTCGGACCACATGAACACAGCCGACCCTCCTCCCCCCCTTGATTATTTGTCATTTTTGGGGCATGAGAAAAGGAAGGGCGGTGCCGATGCACCGTGCGGAAATACTGAAGTATGGTTGAAGATGCGTGGAGCCGTCGTGTCGCGCCCTTGAAGTTGAACAAAGACGTGGTTCCATCGCGCCATGCTAGAGAACCTCGAAGAGGCCGCGACCAGAGTGGGGCCACGGCGGAGGGATGCGGCGCCATCGCGCCACGCCGATCAGACAAGCCCGCGGCCTATGGCCGCAGTTGTGCGGGAAGAAGCGACCGGAATTGCCGGCCGCTGGAGCAGGAGGGCTGGACCGCAGCGGTCTCGTGGTGGCAGCAACCGGCCGGTCGGAGCAGGCCTTCCGTTTCAAGGGGAGACCAGTTGTTCGTAAACCCCTGAAGGAAATGAAGAGCAGCCCCCACGTGGGGGCTACAGTTATCAATCAGGGGAGCAGTGCGCCCCCTGTTCCGCCCAGCTCGGCTAGCCAAGAGGGCCACACGGGCCGCCCGAGTGTGCCAGGCCGCCGGGCCACCCAGGCCAGGCTGCGCCGGCGGGGCCGGGCCGTGCCCACCGGGCCGGGATGCTCCCTAATGGGCCGGACCCGGACACGGTTCGGGTCGACCGGATCGGGCCGACCCATGGGGTCTCGGGCCAGGTCGGTCTGGGCCCAAAACCCCTACTGACGGTCTTCTTTCGGTCTATTTCCCATAACGTGGGATACAGACCTCCGAACGACACACCGTCAGTTGCGATGTGATACTTGGATCGAGATGGTCGTTTTGATATATTACACTCAAGGTTTTGGAGAATATTTGGTATGGTTGGGTTGGTTTGAACACGAAACCAGTCGTTCCCTCTGAGCTGAAACACTTATAACTTGTCTTTGGGATGTCTGATTGACATTCCATCGACTTTGTTGGATTCCACTTATTGAGACATACCTTTTGTCTTACTCCGCTTGAGGTTTCGACGCAGTTGGAGTATGTCTGGGTTGGTATTGACTAAAAAACCAACCGGGCCACTGGAAAGAAAAAGCCAATAACTCTCTTACCGGGCGTCCGATCGACACGCCTTCTATCACGTTGAGTTTCTTTTGATGTTACGAAACATTTGGATACATCAACTCCAGACTTCATGTCATTAGTTGTATCAGCCCCTCGGCTCGTGGAGCGGACCCTCCCGAAACGAATTTGCTGTGTGCGGGAACCCTAGAGCTGGTTGTGACTACGACAACGATGAAGACTGCATGGGAATCCTCCGTGGGTTCAGCAGCGATGACTACAGCCCTCAACAATCCTGTGTGGATCAGTGCCTACCGATCATGTGTGGATCAGATCCTGTGTGGGTCAGCGCTCAGCGTTCCTGTGTGGGTCAGTTCATACCGATCCTGTGTGGGTCAGATCCTTTGTGGTTCATTGCAGGGGTTAGTACATATCGATTCAGCGTGGGTCATTGCGTGGGTTAGTACCTATCGATCCAGCATGGGTCCGATGGCATAGATGAATCAGTGACTACATCTGATCATCTCTATCGTCTTACAAATAAGTATACCTGTGTGAGATGAGTCTTGACTTCAATCAATATATTCGATACGATTTACTTGCATTCCTATGTGGAATGAGTTGTGTTATCCTGTGTGGATTGGGTTGTACTCCTTTGTGGACGTGATCGAACTTGGGCTCGAATGTGGGAGCCAAATGGGAATTGATGACTTAGGTATATGTATGAGAATATACCTAAGTAGTGTTGGTTGTTACTTCATGATTGTATCTTTCCTTTTTGGATTATCCTTTGGGGATTCTAGGAGACCTTAGGGGGTCTCGGGGTCGCTACTGAGTAGCGTATACTCACCCCTGCACAAGCTATTCCCGCACTAAATTGTGTTGGATGCAGAAGATGGACATCGCTGATCATGGTTGAGGCTTGTGGAGCAAGTCGGTACCTAGAGGTGGACCGATGGGAAGGACATACACGGAGCGGATGGCTGGACCCGAGGAGCTAAGGAGGCTATCTGTACCCACCCTTCAGGTGGGACTTCCAGTGGACGGCTCGGCGTTGCTTCCTTACTTTTAGTTTCTGTACCTTCATTCCAGTTGTACTCTACGATCAGTTTGGGTTTGTATTCTGGCCCACTTACATTTCCTCACTACTTTTTGTACCCCGTTTACTTAGTATTTACCTATTCTTGCTTACTCTGTGTGATTGTTTTCTTTATAAAGGAAATGCCTTCTCTTTTTATTGTGAATTATGACTTGGTGGTAGTTGCCAGCCCCTGGCCTATAGAAGGCGGGCTTTGGGTAGTGACGACATGGGCCCCAAGGGCGGTTCGTGAAATCCAGTCCTCATGTTAGTGGTTTTATCTCAACTTTGATGATGTATCATTTAGAATTAACCTAAAGGACATTATTATCGTAACGGTTCCAATGTGACATACGACGCGTCGATCAGGCACTCGATCTGTCTGATATGTGAATTTTTATAAAATGGGACCTATTGGATTTGACTCTCATCGAACCTGGCCATGAAACATTTTTCAAAAAAAGTATTATTGAGTTTCTTCATAGGACATCCCTATCACAAGGGTCCTTCTGCAGCATAAAATGCATCAATTAGGAATCTATTTTGATAATTATTTGCGTTATAGTGAAACAATATTGATCAGGACTGGGTTCGGTCTGGCCTGACCTGACACAATATGAGGGTTCAACATGGGTCTGGCATGGGTCGAACCTAGATGGTCAGTTGGGAACATGGGTTTGGCCTAGTAGAGTTTATGGTTGGGTGGCACGTGTCCGGACCATTGAGCTATGGGTCCAGCCCGCGGTTGTCACAGCCCCCCAGGTGGGGCGCGACCCAACTATAGAAACTATGCCCAAATGTAGCTCGGTTGTGTTTAGTTCTGTACCCAGGTGGTTCAAGCTGGTGCTACCTTTTGTCCTACGTTTTCGGAAAATTCTTTCACCTGCGGTTGATGGACCTCTTACTGCCAGCGTATAGAGAGTCCAGACACGACTATACCAACTTGCAGTGACTATAGGCATTGCACCCCCTCGCAGATGCGGCGCAGTGATGGGTGCCCCGCCATTGTCCATGTGTGGGACACTACCGGTGCACTGGCTGGTTACTGGGTGGACCACCAGACACGCTTCGGTTGTACCTTCATCCCTCCACATGCGCCTATGGTCCTCAATTATTTCCCTATTCATAGTGAAGCCTTCAGATCCATTTCTCTGATTACATTTTCAATATCACAACCATGAATTCCCTTATTGAGGAGTTCAAGTCTTGTTCGTGTAGGCCCAAGCCCTACACATTATAGGTTAAAAAAAGGGGACATGTTTGGGTATTGATTAATAATATTTCTATCATCAAATCCCGTACAAGTCCCCCATATTAAAACACCCTCCAAGAAAAATGTTTGATCCACGGATCAACCCATTCATCAGTAGATCTGGTCTTGTTGTTTTAGAATGAAGAACTTGGAATTTAAACAAAAATTAAAACCCTACCATGATATGTTGGATTCGTTGAGGGTGAAAGAAGGATTCCACGTCCTCATCGATCGATGATCATTGGCATTCGTCTCCACTCCCCAATATCAGGATCCAGTTCTTCAATGTTAATCATCCCATAGTCTTGTTATTCATTGGAGACTAATGTTGCTGGATTTTTGTCAGAGATCGCCTATCGATTAATTCCATCTCCCCAACATGTCAACACAAATAAAAAGAATTATGCATATACAATGTTTCATTTATGAAACAATGACATTGTTATTGGTCATTAATGCGTCGTTACATTGCGAGTTAATGGGCCAGTAATAAGTCTCATCAACATGAATTGTCGCCTCTTTGTCACTACAACCCAGTTTCACTACTGCCAATCATCCATTGAAAAATAAATATAAAATAAACTTTTCAAAGTTATTTTATTTATTTCGTAAAATTCCCATAATAATCATTTTCATCCGGCCCTTGCTGTAACTCCCGAGAAATTTATGTTATATAAATCATCAAAGGAATTTTTTTCTACACAACACTTGCTTGACATTCTTTACACGAAATCGCGACCTTCCTCGATAGCTTGCGTCGTAAGCAATACCGAGTTTCACTAAACAATGATATACTATTAAAATTTTATTAAAACTAGACGGTATGAATAGTAATAACCACTTTTTGAAATTTTATAAATTTTATTTTTTAAAATGGACTTAATTTTTGGATTCGTAATATCAAAATTATCCTAGGGTGAAATTTTGGTATTTTTCTGAAAACTTTCAATTTTTGATGAATAGTGAAACCACTAAGTGGTAGTTAAAAAAACTGAATTTTTCATATAACATAATTTTACCGCTTCTGTGAGTGGAATTTCAAAAATATGATAGACACGGTTGATGTCAGTAAGTAAAATTTGGTTCAATGAGATGAAAATAATTTTTGGTGAACAATATCTTTTTTACTTTTATTTACCATGGTTAAAAGTAAATAGGGTAATTAATGGTACAAATGATATTATTATTACCCTAACACATGTCATGATTCTATTGGATAAGTGTAATTCGACCAAAAACAAACTTAGGAATAAAATATGACCATTTAGGCCCACTTGGATTAGATTAGGACATTTATTATTAATTTATTTAAAGAAGGGTTAAAATAGTTAAAATCATAGTTTAATAACTAAATCATTTTTAATATAGGGTTATACAAAAAATAAAATAGAATATAAATATTCTTTAGAAAGATAAAAATATTTCATACATAATTATATTTTGTTTGTAATTTTTAGACTTTAAATAATTTAATTTATTTATGACACAAAGATGATGCAGTAATTATCTTATTAATGAAATATTGACATAATTGATGTTATAAATACCCAAATAAATATAATTTGAGACTTTTTAGGAATTAAAATAATTTTAGAGGTTAATATGACATGGTAGTATTGATTTAATTATCTTTTTTCGAAATAATCATTCTGTTATGATTTTCACAAAAATAAATTACTAAATAGTGTCAAAATTGACATAAAATAGTTTTTAAAACAAATATTATATTAGTAATTGTTATTTTATTCCTAAAAATCTAAGGTTCGTCCAAATAACTTAGATAAGGTTATATATATTAATAATAAACAACTTGGTGTTCGTTTGGCGGCTTATAGTACGTTTATTAACCTTATAGTATAAGAAAACAAGAAGACACAGTAAAAGTAAAAATATTTAATTTAATGTTAAATCTAAATGATAAGGTTAAAATAGGAACCTAAACTTGTCTAAATTCTATTTTATGAAATTATTTCGACCCATACCCACCTTAGATTCGAAATAAATCAATTTGGAGCTATTTAAAACCGAATTTGGATTAATAATAAAATAATATTTTTTGTTATTCCAATGGTGCCCCTCTCCTCCCTTATAAAAAGGCACCTCATCCCTCTCTTCCTCACACCACTTTGAGCCTTCATGATCGGCCCACCCCTGCCACTTTCTCCTCTCCACTTCCCTAGAGACATCATATAGGTCCGGGTCTTCTTCAAAGACCAATTTTAGTGCCCTAAAAGGATGTCTCAAAGAAGCACTTAAAAAAAGAGGTAATACCCGTTACCGATTCTTTCATCTTTATTTCTTCTTCCACTTCTTATTCTTCTTTAGTTGTTTCATCATGAAGTAATAACATCATTATCACTCATATACTGATATTTTATTATAAGTATGAACCAACCCTATTTCACCATCTATCCATCCTACAGAAAATGAAATCACCACGCGTGCGTACGTACGGAATACCGTCTCCACGCTGTGGTGTAATCTATTTTCCCCCACCACCTTACTTGGATGGGTATAATGATGTAAATAATTACTATATATGATTATTTTAAAGTGATATTGATTCTGAAATAGTATACATACAATCCAATACAATTTCACGACCATGGGAACGATATCATCGCTCGTGCGTACGTACGGAATACCGTCTTCACGATGTGATGTGATTCGTTCTACATGATCTTCATTGAATAATGATTATATAAATGAATTGAATGAATAAATATGATATATAGTACATTAATACCATTATGGAAATGATTTATTTATAACCTAAAGATAAGAATTAGAATTTATTCGACAAAACATGAATAAGAACAAAAAGTTATAATCACCTGAATAACAAGTAGTAATGAAATATTACTACCAAGAAGCTAAGAATATTACCATATATGATATCATAACAATAATTATGATTATTTAATAAGTAAATAACATTATTTAAATCATTATACAGGAAGTTTGGACACTTACGAGGAAAATCGGACCTAGGGTAAGGGAAATATCACAATCTCATTTTTATCTGTGATTGTTTATACTTTAGTATTTGCTGGGGTGTATTTTATCATCCACATCCATGTTTCCTCAATATGTAATATTATTTCCTTCCACATATAATTGTTTAAATCCATTTTTACCCTTCGGTGAGTTTT
Organism: Viscum album; assembly: GCA_963277665.1. NCBI lineage: Eukaryota > Viridiplantae > Streptophyta > Magnoliopsida > Santalales > Viscaceae > Viscum > Viscum album. The sequence continues at coordinate 1,611,744,519 of OY728120.1, forward strand.
TACTAAAGGATATGAAAGGAATCATTTGTCGTTTTTTGTACGATGTACTTTTTTGACTTTTCCGACAGAAGTATGAAGAATGTTTTTTTTAACTTATACGGCATGAATGGATGTTTAAAACATTATTTCCAAGAATCATCCTTTACAAGTTTTCATGTTTATATTTAATAAACTTCTTTTAGTTTAGAATTTTTTGACATGTTAAGAAAGGAAAAGTTTTTTTGCAGTAGATAGGATATTTTCCTCAAGAATGGGGTTCAAGTGTTTTATCAAAATTATTTTCCATCTAAGATAATATAGGGTTATGTTTCTATCCCTATTATTACATTTATTTGATTATGTTGTGATGGAATTATTTTTATGAATTCCTTTATCTTATATGAATGGTTTTATGATGTCATGATGTTTAAGAATCCCATTTTTATTACATGGTTTATGCAATGATGTATGATTTATGATTTTGTGGCACACATAAGAATGGTATAATTATGAGATGGGTGGGAACTATATCTCCCTCCATTGCATTGTGTAAATATTTTATATCTCATGAGATATACATGGCTGGAACAGCAGGTTAAACCGGTTTAGTGAAACAGGACTGAAACGAGGAGTGAACTCGGTTCAGAAATGGACTTCGTCCACTAAGATAGTTTTGGCAATGAGTCTTGACTAACAAGAAATGATTCTCTATGATTATGTGTGTATGCCACAAATTTTCATGTTTTATGTTATGATTATTGGGATTACATTTCACTACTATGATTTATCCCATGTTATGAAATTATGATTTCTTTTGCAGGTTAAGATTTCCAAAAGTTATGTTCTTATGTATATGATGTGATTGAAATTTCTTTTGTTTACCTTTACTGAGCATTTGAGATCACCCTTTTGTATGTTTTCTTTCCCCAGGTCCGGAAGAAGGTTATTATGTAAGATATGCCAAAAGGGACTATAGATATTATGAAATAAATGGGAGAAAATGTAGATGATTTATGAACCAGTTGTTTATGTTTCCCAGTTTCTAAAGACACTATACCTATATGTTCATTTCCAGGTTTTGTTATATGCTGTAATAAGTGTGCTTCAATTCTGAAGTAATAACAATGTATGTAAAGTATGGGTTTTTATAGTTGGTATCCGAGGAAAGGTATAGTCAACCTTTGGAAACTAGGATGTGAAAGCCTTAGTAAGAACCCTAAAGATAGGTCTAAGAATAGAACACAATCTTAGTGTTTTAGAAATGTCCATGAAAAACCTAGGATAAGACCTTAAGTCTGAAATTTTATTCTTGATTATGTGGTTTTCCTATTATAATTAGTGTTGCTCACACTATTCTTCTTGGTTTTAGTAAATGGCTGGAACCTGAAGGAACCGTGTTAATGCGGAATGCGACGGGCAATGCAATGATTGTCCCCCTAAGCAACCAAACGTTATGGGAGCTGGAATGCATAATCTTGTATCCATTCTCACACAACTTTCTCAAGCTATGAATCATGCATGACTTCCAAACGAGCAAAGGATGGAGAAACATTCTGTTGAATCCTTCATGAGGCAGCATCCACCTTCATTCAGTGGGTCTACTGATCCATTAGTTGCTGAACAATGGATTGGTACTACTGAAAAGATATTTTCAGTTCTTCAATCTTCTGAACATGATATAGTCATCTTAGCAGTGTATCGTTTGGAAGGTGATGCTGATCAATGGTGGAATCTTATCAAGAATAAGAGGCAATGAGATGAAATTGAGTCCATTGAATGGGACGAGTTCAAGAACTTAGTTTTCAATTAGTACTTCCCTCATATTCTCCAAACAAAGACGGAGAAGGAGTTTCTTGAACTAAATCACAAGGATGATGAATCGGTTGGTACCTATGAAGAAAATTTTACAAGACTTGCAAGGTATGCTTCTGGTATTATTATCCAACCTGAGAGTAAGATCGATCAATTCTTTAGTGGATTAAAACCAATTATTCGAAGGTAGTTATCCATAAGGGACTTCAATAGCTATGAGGAAATCGTTCGATGTTCTCTGAAAGTCGAGATGGAGATTGGAGTAACCCATCAGTCATATGGGTTTGATAAGAATAAGAAAATGGAATTCAAAGGAAAATCTAAAGAGCACACTGAAAAGAAGATGAGATTTCCCTTATGCTCAAAGTGTGGAAAGAAACATGGAGGGAGTTTTCTTAATGGGACAAGTAAATGTTTCAAATGTGGAAAGGAAGGTCATCGGGAATTTGAATTCTGTAATGATGGTAAGAAGATGTCTAATGATGCAAACAAAGGAAGGGATGCACAGAATGAACCTACTTCACTTCAATGATTCAATTGCAAGGAGATGAGGCATTATTCCAATCAATGCCCAAATCCAAGGGTTGATGATGATGGTCAACATCAACAAACTCTTAAGGCTAAAGACAAAGGAAAGTCACATGCAATTTCAATCAGTGATGTGGAGTACGATAACGATATGGTGAAAGGTACACTTACCATCCACTCTAAAGTAGAAAATGTTTTATTTGATTCTGGATCCACCCACTCTTTTATTTTTGAAGATTTTTCTATGGATATCATCGTATTACCTCAACAATTAGATGCTGAGTTAGATGTGACAACCCCTAATGGCACAACAGTCGGATCAAAAGTTTATAATTCTTCTCCGATTGAAGTTTGTGGGAAAGTGATTCCTACAAATCTTGTGATCCTTCCTATAGTGGAATTTGATGTGATTCTTGGCATGGATTGGATTTCTTTATATGGACCTCATATCAATTTCCAAAGAGGGGAAGTCACATTTCATATTCCAGATCAATCTCTGATCGTCTATCAATGCATGAATGAACATAACCTCCCAGTGGAAATTTCTTCCATCTTATGGGTCTTGATTCCACTAAATAATGGTTATTTATCTCAAATGGTTGGTGAGAAACTCATGATTAAGAATATGCCCATTGTACGAGAGTTTGATGATGTCCTTCTGGAGGAATTACCGGGTCTTCCAAAAAATCGTGATGTTGAGTTTTCAATAGAACTCGTACCAGGTGCTTTACCTATTTCAAAGTCACCTTATAGAATGGCCCCAATTGAGTTGCAGGAATTGAAGAAGCAACTCCAAGAGAATCTTGATAAGGGGTTCATACTCCCTAGTGAATCACCTTTGGGAGCACCTATTCTGTTTGTTAAGAAGAAATATGGATCAATGAGGCTCTGCATTGATTATCGAGAACTTAACAAGATCACTATCAAGAATAAATATCCTCTCTCGCACATTGATGACCTATTTGACCTACTACGTGGAGCTCAATACTTTTCCAAGATTGATCTTCGTTCAGGGTATCAACAATTAAGGGTCAAAAGGGCAGATATACCAAATATGGCTTTCCGTACAAGGTATGGACACTATGAATTTATAGTGATGCAATTTGGACTTACTAATGTCTCTGCTATCTCCATGGATCTGATGAATAGAGTCTTTAGAGACTATCTTTATCAGTTTGTGGTAGTCTTTATAGACGATATTCTTGTCTATTCAAAAAGCAAGGAGGAACATGAATATCACTTGAGAATTATATTGAAGACCATGAGAAAGGAGAATCTTTATTCCAAATTTACAGTGTGTGAATTTTGGCTTCAAAAGGTTTCATTTTTGGGTCACATAATCTCAAAAGAGGTGATATCTGTAGATCCAGCAAAAACAGAGGTTATCGAAATATGGTCGAGACCAACAATAGTAACTGAGATCCGAAGTTTTCTTGGTTTGGCTGGATATTATCGACGTTTTGTGAAAGATTTTTCACGATTATCTAATACACTCACCAAGTTGACTCAGAAATGAGTTACATTTGTTTGGATGGAGGAATGTGAAGAGAATTTCAAGGAGTTGAAAAGAAGGTTATCCAGTGCACCTGTACTCACACTTCCATGTAGTGGAGAAAGGTTTGTGATCTACAATGATGCATCCAAGAAGGGACTGGGATGTGTTCTCATGAAAAATGATATGTTGATAGCTTATGCCTCAAGACAGTTGAAAATAAATGAGCAAAATTACCCCAACCCATGATTTGGAGTTAGCTGCGGTAATCATTGCATTAAAGATTTGGAGGCATTATCTTTATGGAGAAAGGTGTGACATTTATACTGATCCTAAAATTTTAATGTATATTTTCAAACAAAAGGAGCTGAATATGCGCCAATGAAGATGGATGGAGCTGATTATGTATTATGACTGCACAATCCATTACCACCTTGGGAAATCAAACAAGGAGGCAGATGCATTAAGTCGACAAGACCATGCCAGTTTATCCATGATGAGGATCACAAAAGATCCAATATTTTTGGATTTACAAAGGATGGATCTTGGAATTATAATGGAAGGGGGAAAATCGTATCTTTCTCAAAAGAATGTTCAACCATCTATACATGTGAAGATTAAAGAGGCACAGAAAGAAGATTTAGAGTTACAAAAGAAGGTGAGAAATGTTCCTGAATTCAACCTTGATTGTGAGGGGATAATAATGTTCCAGAATCGGGTTTGTGTTCCTCCCATCCCAAAATTAAAGAAGGAGCTGCTGGATGAGGCTCATAGTTCTTCATTATCTATTCATCCTGGAAGCACGAAGATGTATAGGGACCTAAAAGAGTACTTCTGGTGGGATGGCAAGAAAAGAGATGTTGCTGAATATGTCTCTTGATGCTTGGTTTGTCAGTAAGATAAAGCTGAGAGACATAAGATTAAAGGGATGTTACAACCATTACCCATACCCGAATGGAAATGGGAAAACATCACTATGGACTTTGTCACCGGACTTCCTAAAACATCCAAAGGCAATGATACTATCTGGGTCATAGTAGATCGTCTTACAAAGTCTCCACACTTCATCTCTATTAGAGAGGATTTCTCTCTGGATAAGCTTGCTAGGATATATGTAAAGGAAGTGGTAAGATTTCATGGAGTACCACTTTGTATTATATCTGATCGGGATCTGAGGTTTACCTCAATGTTCTGGCGAAGTCTTCAGCATAATCTGGATACAGAGTTAAGTTTCATCACTGCTTATCATCCTCAGACAGACGGTCAGTCTGAGAGAACAATTCAAACTCTAGAAGATATGTTGAAAGCTTGTTCTATGGATTTCAAAGGTGGTTGGGATCAACACCAACCTATGGTGGAATTTTCTTATAATAATATCTTTCACTACAGTATTCTGATGGCTCCTTATGATGCTTTCTATGGAATGAAATGAAGGACTCCAACTTGATGGGATGAAGTTGGGGAAAGAAAGCTATTGGGACCTGATCTCGTTGATGAAATGGCAGAAAAGGTCAGATCTATTCAACAACACATAAGAGCTGCTCAGAGTCGACCGAAATGTTGTGCCGAAAACCGAAGAAAAGACCTAGAGTTTTAAGTGGGTGAAAAACTGTTCTTACGAATATCTCCCTGGAAGAGGGTCATGAGATTTTGAAAGAAGGGGAAGTTGGGCCCTAGATATATCAGTCCTTTCAAAATACTGGATCGTGTTGGGAAGGTAGCTTACCGATTGGCGCTTCCACCGAATCTCTCTAATGTTCACGATGTGTTCCATGTATCTCTCCTGAGAAAGTACATACCTGATCCTTCACATGTACTTAGCTAAGAAGTTGTACCGCTGGAGCAAGATCTTTCTTATGAAGAATAGCCGATAGGGATTCTGGATCATAGCAAAAAAGTCCTACGAAACAAGACCACTCGCTTTTTGAATGTTTTATGGAGGAACCACCAATTAGAAGAAGCTACATGGGATCTTGAGGATATGATGACGGATAGGTATCCTCATCTATTTGTTACAAAGTGACGAATTTCTAGGGTGAAATTCATTTTAATGGGGGTAGAATGTAACACCCGAGACTTTTATGTTATATAAATCATCAAAGGAAAATTTTTCTACACAACACATGCCTGACTTGCTTTACACGAAATCTCGACCTTCCTCGATAGCTTGCGTCATACGCAATACCGAGTTTCACTAAACAATGATATACTATTAAAATATTTTTAAAACTAGCCATTATGAATCGTAATAACCACTTTTTGAAATTTTATAAATTTTAATTTTTAACATGGACTTAATATTTGGATTCGTAATATCGAAATTAGACTAGGGTGATATTTGGTATTTTTCTGAAAACATTCAATTTTTGATGAATAGTGAAACCACTAAGTGGTAGTTAAAAAAACTGAATTTTTCATAAAACATTATTTTACCGTTTCTGTGAGTGGAATTACAAAAATTCGACAGACACGGTTGATGTCAGTAAGTAAAATGTGGTTCAATGAGATGAAAATAATTTTTGGTGAATAGTAACTTTTTTACTTTTATTTACCACGGTTAAAAGTATATAGGGTAATTAAGGGTAAAATGTTATTATTATTACCCAAACAATGTCATAATTCAATTGGATATATTTAATTCGACCAAAAACAAAATTAGGAATAAAATAAGACCATTTAGGCCCACTTGGATTAGATTAGGAAATTTATTATTAATTTATTTAAAGAATGGTTAAAATAGTTAAAAGCAATGTTTAATAACTGAATAATTTTTAATATAGGGTTATACATAAGATAATTTAGACTATAAAAATTCATTAGAGAGCTAAAAATATTTCCTACATAATGATATTTTGATTGTAATTTTTAGACTTTAAATAAATTAATTTATTTATGACACAAAGATGATGCAGTAATTATCTTATTAATGAAATATTAACATAGTTGATGTTATAAATACCCAAATAAATATAATATGAGTCTTTTATGAATTAAACTAATTTTCATGGTTAATATTACATGGTAGTATTGATGTATGTAACTTTTTTCGAACTAATCATTCTGTTATAATTTTCACAGAAATCAATTACTAAATAGTGTCAAAATTGACAGAAAATAGTTTTTAAAACAAATATTATATTAGTAATTATTATTTTATTCCAAAAAATCTATGGTTCGGCCAAATGACTTATATAAGGTTATATATATTAATAATAAACAACTTAAGGTTCGTTTGGCTTCTTATTGTACGTTTAATAACCTTATAGTATAAGAACACAAGAAGACACGGTAAAAGTATAATTATTTAATTTAATGTTAAATCTAAATGATAAGGTTAAAATAGGAACCTAAACTTTTATAAATTCTATTTGATGAGAGTATTTCGACCCATCCCCACCTTAGCTTCGAAATAAATCAATTTGGAGCTATTTAAAACCAAATTTGGATTTATAATAAAATAATATTTTTAGTTATTCCAAAGGTGCCCCTCTCCCCCCTTATAAAAGGGTACCTCCTCCCTCTTTTCCTCACACCACTTTGAGCCTTCAAGCTCGGCCAACCCCTGCCACATTCTCCTCTCCACTTCCCTAGAGACATCCTAGAGGTCCTGGTCTTCTTCAAAGACCAATTTTAGTGCCCTAAAAGGTGGTCTCTAAGAAGCACTTCAAAGAAGAGGTAATGTCCGTTACCGATTCTTTCATCTTTATTTCTTCTTCCACTTCTTCTTATATAGTTTTTTCATCATGAATTAATAACATCAGTATAACTCATATACTGATATGTTATTATAAGTATGAAACAACCCTATTTCACCATCTATCCATCCTACGGAAAATGAAATCATCACACGTGCGTACGTACGGAATACCGTCTCCACGCCGTGGTGTAATCTATTTTCCCCCACCACCTTACTTGGATGGGTATAATGATGTAAATAATTACTATATATGATTATTGTAAAGTGATATTGATTCTGAAATAGTATACATACACTCCAATAAAATTCCACGATCATGGGAATGATATCATCGCTCGTGCGTACGTACGGAATATCGTCTCCACGATGTGATGCGATTCGTTCTACATGATATTCATTGCATAATGATTATATAAATGAATTGAATTAATAAATATGATATATAGTACATTAATACCATTATGGAAATGATTTATCTATAACATTAATAGAAGAATAAGAATTTATTCGACAAAACATGCATAAGAACAAAAAGTTATAAACACCCGAATAACAAGTAGTAATGAAATATTACTAACAAGAAGCTAAGAATATGACCATATATGATATCAAAACAATAATTATTATTCTGTAATAAGTCAATAACATTATTTGAATCATTATACAGGAGGTTCGGACACTTACGAGGAAAATCGGACCTAAGGTAAGGGAAATATCACAATCTCATTTTTATCCGAGATTGTATATACTTTAGTATTTATTGGGGTGTATTTTATCATCCACATCCATGTCTCCTCATTATGTAAAATTATTTCCATCCACCTAAAATTTTTTAAATCCCATTTTTCTCTTCGGTGAGTTTTTATTAAAGGATATGAAAGGAATCTTTTGTCGTTTTTCGTACGAGGTACTTTTTTGACTTTTATGACAATAGTACGAAGAATGTTTTTTTAACTTATATGGAATGAATGGATTTTTAAAACATTATTTCCAAGAATCTTCCTTTACAAGTTTTCATGTATATTTTTAATCAACTTATTTTAGTTTAGAATTGTATGACATGTTAAGAAAGGAAAAGTATTTTAGAAGTAGAAAGTATATTTTCCTCAAGAATGGGGTTCAAGTGATTTATCAAAATTATTTTCCATCTAAGATAATATAGGGTTCTATTTATATCCCTATTATTACATTGATTTGATTATGTTATGATGGAATTATTTTTATGAATTCCTTCATCTTATATGAATGGTTTTATGATGTCATGATGTTTAAGAATCTCATTTTTATTACATGGGTTATGCAATGATGTTTGATTTATGATTTTGTGGCACACATAAGAATGGTATCATAATGAGATTGTTGGGACCTATATCTCTGTCCAATTCATTGGGTAAAGATTTTATATCTCATGAGATAGACACGGCTGGAACGGATGGTTAAACCGGTTCAGTGAAACAGGACTGAAACGAGGAGTGAACTCGGTTAAGAAATGGACTTTGTCCACTAAGATAGTCTTGGCAATGAGTCTTGACTAACAAGAAATTATTCTCTATGATTATGTGTGTATGCCACAATGTTTCATGTTTTAAGTTATGATTATTGGGATTACATTTCACTACTATGATTCATCCCATGTTATGAAATTATGATTTCATTTGCAGGTTAAGATTTCCAAAAGTTATGTCCTATGTATATGATGTGATTGACATTTCTTTTGTTTACCGTTACTGAGCATTTGATCACACCATTTTGTATGTTTTCTTTCCCTAGGTTAGGAAGAATGTTATTAAGTAATATATTCCAAAAGGGACTATAGATATGATGAAATAAATGGGAGACAATGTAGATGCTTTATGAACCAGTTGTTTATGTTTCCCAGTTTCTAAAGACACTATACCTATACAGTCCTTTCCTGGTTTTGTTATATGTTGTAATAAGTGTGCATCAATTCTGAAGTAATAAAAATGTATGTAAAGTATGGGTCATTATACTTGCTGTCCAATCATATATCCTTTTAGTTGAATACCATCAATTTGAGTTCAATGGTGCCCTCTGATTTTTTATCTGAGCACATGTTAAAAATATAGAAAAACACACTCCCAAATTTATATAAAAATGCATAATAGAGTTCAAAAACCACTTCCAGGCTAACCGAGCCATGGAGTCACGTGAAAATAATTCATATGGACTTAGAATAATTACATATATGTGAGAATAATTTACATGGAAAATTCAGGGTCAATACGTTCCCCCCCCTCCTTGGGATTTACATCCCCAAAATCCTATCAATGGATAAAGAAACAAATGGGGGTACTACACACATAATTGGGCATCCCGGTCCCATTTTACCTCCTTGAGATTCCCATGATGCCACAGAATGAGAACTTTATGGATAGAAAATCATTGGAGGGTCCTCTCCTATCAGTCATCTATCTCCACTGGGAAATACGAGAATGTTTCCCCATAATCAATCTCTAGCTCACATAGGTGGATGAAAAGATAAGGGTGGTTCACGTACCAAATAAGACAGGATTAATGGAATACAACATGTGCATTATCTAACAGTGGAGGTAGATCTAAGTGGTACACCACCTCACCAACTCTTTGAATAATTAAAAAAGTTCTAATGAAAATTGGAGAATGATAATAGCCTCAACAAAATTCATGTAGTCATAATCGAAGGGAGACTGGTAGGAATATGTGGTCCCACTCATAGAACTAAAATATTCTTTTCCGCATATCTACATAGGATTTCTAGTAGCTCTGTGTAGTCTTCATCTGCTCAAGGATGACCCACACCTTCTTTGTGGTAGCACATATCATCTCTGGACCTACGAGTGCCGAGTTTCTTGGGTATGTCAAGCACAAAGGTGATCTATATGATTGTCCGTACAATTCCATAAAAGGATCCATACCAATGGTGGAGTGGTAAATGATTTTTTTCACAATATTGACCAAGGGTAGGAGGTCCTACAAACTGAAACCAATGTCCAAAACATAGGCACGTAACATGTCCTCCATGGTCTGAATGGTCTGCTCAATTTGACCATCTGTTTGCGGGTGGAATTATTTTCTCAAGTGTTGCAATGTCCTGAATGCCTCATCTAATCCCTTCCAAAACCATGATGTAGTTTTTCATCATGATATGAGACTGTTGTCTAAGGTACCTGATGATGTCTCATGATCTCCTAAATGTAGAGGCGTCCCAAGCTCTCTACTGAACCCTCCCCTCGAATAACATAGAAGTAGGCCGACTTGGTAAGCCAATCAAAAATCACATAGATGGTATCATTTCCTCTAGACATATGTTTTAATCCCATCAATAATTCCATAGATATCTCATCCCACTTCAATTTTGGTATCTTGAGGGGCTGGGTCAAACCCAATGGTACCAAATGCTCAGCCTTCATCTACTAGAATGTGAGGCTCATGGAAAAAAACTCTTCCACTTCCTTCTCAATTCCCAACCACCAGTATTAGTGATGGTGGTTATAGTACATCTTTGCTACTCCTAGATGTACTGTCATGGAGGATGTATGGAACTACCTCAGCACCTCCTCTCACAACACCACTGGTACAATAGTTCACCCTCTGAAAATGATGATGTGCTCCCCACCTCCAAAATATCCATCAGGTGAACGTACTGTAGATATCTGAGGTGTGTATTCCCACATCTTCTATCATCGAGTTGTGCCTCCCTGACTCATTGTCACAGTGGAGGGGAAACTACCATTGACTTAATGAAAAATGTCTAATCTGTTTCCATGAAGGATATCTGTTGCGGGGCCTACTTCTCTTAGACCTCATTCATTAACTATGAAATCGATATCTGGTTGAGACCATCTGCAACCACAATCCCCTTACTAGTGCTATATATATTCATGATTTCATTCTCCTAATGGAATTCAATCCAACATCATTGTCTCAGGTTCAGATCCTTTTGTGAAAATATATACTTGAGGCTCTTGTGGTTCTAGTAGAAGATGAACCACTCACCCATCAGGTAGTGTCTCCTCATCCTTAGTGAGAAGACCACTCCTGCTAACTCCAGATAATATGTCACATAGTTCTGATCATGAGGTCTCATATTTTGTGTTCCAAAAGAAATCAATACAAAATCATGCATAAGGACACACCATAGCCCTATTCTTGATGGATCACAATATACCTCGTAGTCGACTCCCTCCTCTGGAAACATCAAGATGGTAGAACTAGTCATGATCTTCCTCAACTGTTGGAAGCACTGCTAGAATTTATCAGTCAATAAGAAGGGTTTTTGTCTTTTTCAAAGCCCACATTTGTGATATTAATCTAGATAAGACTGGTAAAAATATATGATAGTATCATTTCTACCCATAGAAATTGTGTACCATTCTAACACTCTAGTGTGGCTCCCATGGGAGAACTTCCTTGATCTTTATTAGATCCCCCACAACTCAGTCCTTCGAGACAACAAGTCCCCTGAATTTGACCTTTCGTATCTAGAACTCACGCTTCGATAGCATTCCGTAAAGATTTTTCTCCTAGAGCATGTACCAATCTTTCCTCAGGTTTACAATGTGCTCCTCCTACCGATGCTATGTACACTAATATATCAGCAATTTTGACTACCGAAACTAGTCCAAGTATGACTGGATGATACGATTCATGAGTACCATGAACACAGATAGGGAGTTCATCATGCCGAAAGGCATCCCTATGTACTTGTAATTCAATATCGGCATTTGAACACCGTATTCAGGATGTCCTCATCTCATATGTGAAGCTGGTGATATCTAGACATCAGGGCTATTTTTGACATCCACTTTGCTCCCCTCATCTGATCCAAGTGGTCATCAATCCTTGGAAGCAAATATTTTTTATTCACGGTCACCATTTTTAGTTTCAGAAGGTCCATAGATAGCCTCACGCTCTCATCTTCATTCATGGAAAAAAACAAAATGGTTGGCCATGGTGAAAAAACTATACCTTACGAACCACTTCCTCTACATGTCCTCCAACAGTACCCTTAGATCTTGGATCTTTACATGATCCATCTGATATTTAGGTGTAGATATCGGTGTCATCCCTAGGTTCAATCAATGCATATGACTACCTCTCTATGAGAAGGTATTCTTTGAAAATATTCATGAATGTTGTCAACATACTGTTGACGCTCCTTTCGTCACAGAATCCAAAGATCGGAAAATGGGAATATCTAAGCAAAAAGTGATTAATCCTTTGAAGAAACATCAAAAATCGACAAAGGGATGGAAAATGAGAACATTGCCCATGTATCGCGCAAGTTCCATCTTGGTCGCGCAAGTACACTTGCGCGCCGCCTCAATACTTGCGCGACCCCTCATGGTCATGCAAGGGACTTGCACGACAGATCTGGTAACCGCCCAGTAACCGCCCGGGGTCTTCTTTTGCCTATAAATAGACCCTGTGGGCCCCCCATTCGAGAGGATCTCTTTCCAGAAACTCGGATCAAAGCTCCCGACGCTCAAGTCTCTTCTCAAAGCTTCCGGAACACTTCTAAGGTAATTTCTTACCTAGAATGGAAGATCAAAAGAGAAGAAGGAAGGCCCAAGTGTTGAAACTTATCAAACACTTGCGCGCCAACTTAATTCCTTCAATATAACTTGCGCGTCCCTTCTCTGGAAGAACCTCAAGAGGATGGGAAAGGGTTTAATAAAGAGTCGCTCAAGTAATTCAACTCTGGTTGAAAATCGCGCAAGTATCCCTCATGTCGCGCAAGTATACTTGCGCGACCAACACTTGCGCGCCGACGCAGGACTTGCGCGACCTTCAAGACTTGCGCGCCCCTAGCTTTTTGGGTGCCCATATTGCCCATTTTTTCCCCTCTTAAGCCATTTCACCCTTCCTATTAAAGATTCAGTCTTCAAGATACTCTTCAAAAGCCATTTATGGCTTGATTTCTTGATTTGACATCCTTATCTGAAAGGAATTCTGTGAAATACCTCTCAAACACCCAATGATTTAAACATCTTTATGTCACCAAAGATTGAGAGTTCATTCATTTCAACCTCATCCTTTAAGATGAGAGAATCCTAACCTGGGTCTCCTTTTCAGGAATAAGACTCAGTCATAACCTTGGGGCTTCCTTTTTTAGGAGTAAGCCCCAAGTCCCCTAACCTAGGCTTCCTTCTCAGGAATAAGTCCTAGTCATAAATCTTGGGCATCTTTCTTAAGAATAAGCCCCAATCAAGTTCCCAAACTTGGGCATCCTCCTCAGGAGTAAGCCCCAAACCTTAATCCATAACCTGGGTCTCCTTTTCAGGAATAAAGACTCAGTCATAACCTTGGGCTTCCTTTTCAGGAGTAAGCCCCAAGTCCCCTAACATAGGCTTCCTTCTCAGGAATAAGTCCTAGTCATAAATCTTGGGCATCTTTCTTAAGAATAAGCCCCAATCAGGTTCCCAAACTTGGGCATCCTCCTCAGGAGTAAGCCCCAAACCTTAATCCCTAACCTGGGTCTCCTTTTCAGGAATAAAGACTCAGTCATAACCTTGGGCTTCCTTTTCAGGAGTAAGCCCCAAGTCCCCTAACCTAGGCTTCCTTCTCAGGAATAATTCCTAGTCATGAATTTTGGGCATCTTCCTTAAGAATAAGCCCCAATCAAAGTCCTTTAATCTTGGGCATCCTCCTCAGGAGTAAGCCCCAAACCTTAATCCCTAACCTGGGTCTCCTTTTCAGGAATAAGACTCAGTCACAACCTTGGGCTTCCTTTTCAGGAGTAAGCCCCAAGTCCCCTAACCTGGGTCTCCTTTTCAGGAATAAGACTCAGTCATAACCTTGGGCATCCTTCTTAAGAGTAAGCCCCAAGTCTCTTAAAATTTCTCTTAACCAGTCATAAATTTCCATTGATTTGGGTTTCCTCTTTAGGAATAAAACCCAATCATAAGTCCCCTCCTAACTTGGGCATCCTCCTTAGGAGTAAGCCCCAAGATTAGAGTATTCAAATCTCCATGAAGCACATATAACTTTGTGGACCCTGTTCTTGGATTTTTTCCCTAAAAGTAAATCCTAAACTTTCGTCTATCTGGGCAGTCATCTATACATAAGCCCCAAAACAAATTCTTATGATTGCATCTTTTATGGCACAATTGTCTGAATTTTACCAATACCTCTTGTTTCTCACACCGAGCATGACTCACGTGAGCTTAGAGTGTAAAAGTAATTATGACATTCATCTTTGAGCCATCAATCATAAAACATCATATCCCATTCCTCGAACTACGTGGGTTCTGATTCCTTTTTCAAAACAAAGGATACGTAGGTAGCCCATTTATGGGTTCGATCCCAACATTTAAATAATCTCTGTCCTTCTGAATGACGATAAACTTCAAGTGCCCCACTGAGTGTCTTTAAAACCAGCCTGGTCATCAAAATGACCAAGAGACTTTTATATAAATGTTTTGAAGGATACCATTGACCAAGAATCTCTAAACAAATATAGATGATTCTATATTGATGAAGAACCTCAAATACATATAAAAGATTCTCTAAATTTCTTGCATATTTAATCATTGATTGTTAAAACTAAAGGAAAGCTCATTTTATACTTGGTAATGTAATAAGGATTCACGAACTTAACTTAAATCTATAAAGAGAGTCCCGGAGTAGACAATAATTCCCCTCAAAAGGTGTGATGAGTCCGACCTCCCATCCTCTCGACCAATGCAAATTCCTAAGCCTCATTAGCCCACAAGCTAATGAGCGCCTGCCTTTGGAAAGTAGGTCCAAACGGATGTGGAATCATTGGATGTTTCCGGTTCTACGAACAAACCCGCTAGAAACCGATCGGAACGTTTGAATCTACCGTCCAGGAGGTCATCCCCGGATTCCGCGCGAAACAAAAATGGTGAACCCGACGTGAATCCTTAACCAAGTTAAAGTGATGTTCTTCTTAGATGTTAGGCCCCTTGGGCCAACAAGGCAATCATTGACATATGATCATCCAAAAGATGCAGTAGCCGGATTCATCTTGATTATGTCTGTTATATGGAACAGGCACTCTTTTTTCAAGATCTTCTACAAAAAATGGCTTTCCTTAAATTCACCCCTGTGAATACTGCTGCTGGGAACACCTCTACTGTGAGGTCCGCTACTGTGAGAACCAATGCTGCTACTCCTACTGGAACATCATCCGCTCTGAGGATGACATCACCAACTCAGCATCTTCAACGCTGTGTTTCAAATGCACTGGTTAAGGAGTACCGTCGCAACGGTACTATCCCAACTCTAGAGGCCGCTCGTCAAGCCCTCCAAGTTAACAATTCTACCTGGTCGTCCGGACAACGGCGACCAGCAATCAAGAAGCAGACGGTGCTGACTACCGTCTCCAACCGTTTCGGGTCGTTATCCCCGGAACGCAATTTCCATTCACTCCCTTATTCCGAGGAAGTGAATGAGCAGGTCCCGCAGGACCTTAAATCAAAAAGACAGGAGTCCTTCTCAAGGGCTCCCATCAACAATCGCCGCCAGACTCGTGCGGTAGTGCGCCCTCAACATGATGAGGGTACCGGCTCCAGGCATTCAGCTCAGGTTCCTCGAACCCGAGCATGCAAGATGAATCACCAGAGACGGAATCCGGTTAATAATAGGCAGGTTGTCATCCCTGCCATCTCCGGAGAAGTCCACCAACCTAACTTGGTGGCAAATAACGAGCAGGCGTACACACCTGTTCGTTTTAATCCCGCTGTCCAGCAGACTCGTCTGGCAGCATCTAGCCGATCCCGCCAGGCAATTCCGATGGAGTACCATAGGCAGGAACATACACCTGCTTATACATCAGCAGTTAGTCAGCAGGCCCGTCTGACTACATATGATGGATCTCGTCAACAGCGTTTGGCGAAGTGTAATCAGCAGGCACATACACCTACTAATACTAATCAAGCCTACCAACAGTCCCGTTTGGTAGCGCACGGAGAAGTCAGTCGGAAAGCCCCGACGACAAACAGGAGGCAGACTAAACTCTCTGCCTCCACACTTGAGTACTGTCAGGATTCACTGACAGGAAAAGGAGGACAGGAGCAGGCACATACACCTACTCCAAGCCCGGAATGGACGTATATCCCTGTTCCGGCGGCTGAAGTCACCAAACATATTTTGTCAATGGTGAAAGAGCAGAAGCAAATTCCTGCTCATATTCTGGATGCTTGCCAGGATATCATAACATCTTCAGCATCATCTCAGGGACAGACACATAAATCTATCCCTAGCAGTGGAGTGACACATCAACAATTCACTCCGGAACAGACACACACATCTGTTCCAGTCCAAGAGGGTTGTGGGGCCTACTCCCCCATATCATATGGACAACCAAGTCAGGCACATACACCTGATTTGAGCGATGATCGTCAGCCTAACCTGACCATCTTTCCTGATCAGGCACATACACCTGCTCAGAGAAATCACTTTCGTCATCAAGTGATTTCTAAAGCGAGTAAGAAGGCATCTAAGAAAAAGATCCGCCCAGCACAGTCAGGAGATCAAAGGCCAATCTGCAACAAGGCCTTGCTCGATGCTGGAGTTCTTGAAGCCCTCAGACATTTATCTGTCGGAATTCAAGATTCTACTCCCTCAGTTCCCAATAACAGGAACATTAATCCCGAAGGTCTTCAACAGACACTTCCTCATGAAGACTTGCTTCATGAAAATTCGGTCAATCTTGAAGTTTCTTCTTCAGATGAGAACCACAGAAACCCTCTGTGTGGTCAGAAGACCAAGGAGCAAGAGATCTCACCTTTTGCTGTAACCCATCATGAAGGTCCTCCTCATGGTGATGAACTTCGCTGCGAAAGTCCTCTCCGCAGTAGTGATTCACATTGTCTCGAAAATTCTTCAGAAGGCAATGTAGTGACGAGAAAGCCCTCCTATCTCGAGGCACTTGCAAACGTAAAACCAGTCATGTCTGAAGTTTTACTATCGGCAGGTGAAACTCTTTCTCCATCAGAAGATAGCTTGGGGTTCAGGTTATTCTCCGAACCTTCCCTGGGTCATTCATCTTCCAGCATGAATAGTGATTCCTCTACCAATCTTGTTGAATCCGATGAAGCAACAAGGAAACACCAACTCTGGTCCAAACAGGTAGAAGAATCTTCATTTAATGATAAAGAGGAAATGCTGAACATGAGGAAAAAACTGGCAAAAGGTGAAGTACCAGTCATGTTTTGGCCTTTGGCTGATTCACAGTATGACATTCCAAAGATGTTGACGGATGATGGAATCCATGATATTCGTCTTAACATATGGAAAACTCTTTGTCAATTAAAGAAGAAGGTATTATCTTACGATGAATATGAAAATCATCTTAAGATAATAGAAGGGTTACAACGCCAGATTGATTTGGCATCTCTATCAGTCTCTCGATATCCGAAGGCTGAAAAGCAACAGAGAACCCTTCAACGTTCATGCCTTGGCGCGCTGAGAAAATTGCGTCAATTAATTTCCAATGCTCCATCTAATGTTCATATCAGAGGATGGGGTGTTCACGGAGCACTACATTTCACAGTGCTTTCCGGTCAGCAAAGCCCGCCGAAAATGGTCTCATGCAATGTTATTGCCCATGGCCGGCCATAGTCAATGGGCTTTGTTCGTAATCAAAATCTTGCTCGAGATCAAGCTTCAACTAGTTCCTCTCAAAATCAAGTATATAGAGAACAGGTTGTTGAATTGCTCCTACATCAAGCAGGCGAGAATATTGCACAAGCCTCTCATCTGGAGCAAACACGTTATCAAATGACAGAAGTTTCGGAAATCATCCAACGGTCTGTTGAACCAGGTGATAAAAGTGGATACAGGTTAATGCATCCAGCTAATTTCCGAACTAAGATTCGCAAGATCAAAAGAGATTTCAAGAAGATCTCAGACATAGCATGTCAAGAGACACCCCAGCTTGCCAGACTGGGGACTTCTCTAACCCAACCCTCAGAATCAACGAATGGGATTCGAGGAGTTGAGCAGAAGCAACAGGAACACCCCCAGTCCACCGGACTGGGGACTTTTTCAAATCTTCAATCCCTCCCTCAGAGAAAGTCAGTATTCTCTCGATTAGGGAAGAAGCCTCAAGAGGAACGAAGAGCCAAGCTATCAGGAGATTCTCTCCAAGTGACGGTTCACAAAGAAATTCCTGAGGGATCAAGTCAACGGAATGCCATGTCTTATCATGGACATAAAAGGAGACAATATCACAGAAATGCTGATAGAAAGGATTCCATGAAATATGCATCCATTAATGTCATCACCGTCGTTGCTGCTGATTCACCAGATGAGGCTCAATCAGAGGGATCAGACGAAGAGGTTCCTGCTCAAGAAGTTGCGCACACAGACCTAAATGAAGAAGGTGTGCGCACACGTAATCAAAGGCTTACCCAAAATCTGGGTATTCCTTCAAGTAACCCACTTCCCCCTCTCCGAAAAGGATCCAATAAGGGGAAAGGAAAGAATCAGGTTACTTCTCACCCTTCCTCTGAAGGAGGTCAATCGCTCTCATTAGAGCAAAGGCTTGCACAACAGGAGGAAGAAATGAAAGAATTAAGAAAGTTGAATGCAGAACTACTTCAGAGTAGTCTTCTTCTTAAGAATGCTGAAGTCCGACAGCCGAAGGAATTTGTTGTAACTACTGAGATGGATCAGGAATATCCTCCTTTATCAGTACACCCACAGAGGTCTAATCCTACGGGTCAAACGCAACAACGGTTGGCAGCACTACCATTAGTTGCAGCACCAACCTCCACGGCTGTCCAAGCTCCATTCATTGCACCTACCCAAAACCAAGTTCAACCTGACGTTTCTCAAAAGTTAATAACTACTATTGAGTCATTAACAGCTCGGTTAGAAACTATGGAAGGGAAACGGGCGCAAGTTCAACCTGAAAAGAAAGTTTACCCTGAATGGGTAGATTCAATTTCTCCTCCATCCAGTTTTGGAAACCATATTTTCCCTACATTCAATGGATCAGGCGACCCTGAACAACATTTGACGCATTACGTGTCTTGTTGTGATCCTATGATGGGAACTCCAGAACAACAAGAAGTAGTGAAACTCAGATGCTTCGTGCGAACCTTGCATGGACCAGCTTTTGTCTGGTATACAAGCTTGCAATCCCGGTCAGTTATCGGATGGGAGGATCTTCGTCAAAAATTCCTTCTTCAGTTCAGCTCAACTTTTCCAAAAACGACAGTATTCGATCTTACAAACTTCAAGCAAAGGGAGAATGAATGAGTCTCTGATTTCATTGCTCGTTGGAAGGGATTAACGTATTCCTTGAGTTTATCACTCCCTCAGGAGGAATTATTGCCAATCTGTGTGGCAAATTTGCGTGACGAATTACGCACGCCATTGATCCCTGTGAAATACACAGGAGGGTTTCGAGACCTTACTTCAATCGCTCAACAGATTGAAGATTCCCTTATGCAGGCTAAGGTTAAATCTCGTGTAATTCCATCAGCTCCAGGAAGAAGAATGGGTAAAGCAGAAACTGCTACAGTTATGCTTAAACAGGCACCAGTACCTATTTCTACTTCAAAACCTTCATCTTCTCGAAGGGCTCCACCTCCTGAACGCCAACAACAAAGGCTGTTTCGTCCAAATGATCAAAAAGATCAACGACGAAAACAATTTGAGGATATGAAGAGTAAAACATACTCTTTCCGAAGTGAGCAAGTCCCTGGTTACTTCATTTCAGCTCTGGAAAATAATTTGGTTCAATTACCAGTGCCGAAGAGACCAAACAAGGAAGGAGATGAAGACCGTCCCAATTATTGTCCCTTTCATCAAATGTTGGGGCATCCCATCCAGGAGTGTTTTGTCTTTAAAGACCTCCTACAAAAGATGGTCGACTTGGGACAAGTCAAATTGAAGGGTTCTTCAGCTCATGTATCGTGTATTACCGCTACAGATCCAGAGGAAGGAGGCGAGTGGCAGGAAGTCAAAAGCAAAACTGCAAAAAAATATGATGATTGGATGGTCAGAAAGACAATCAATCGGACCCATTCCATTTTGCGAACACAATTGAAGAAGCCAATTGTGTCTCCTACAAAAGCTGCAGTAAAGCCTCCATCAAAGGACAAATCCTCAAAAGGGCAGTGTAATTCAAAGAAGAAAGAGGAATCAGAAGAAGATGAGTATGCATCAAAGCCTAAATTGTCTTTGACTCTGGCAGATTTCATGCCATCTACTTCAAAGTCACGGGCACCGTCCCACCAAACGGCACAGCCTAAACAGGCCAACCAGGCAGAGTCTTTATCAGACGAAGAGTTAATCTTTGGTTCTGTTTAATCTCAATGGATGGAGAACACATCACGACTCCAACTAATGCCAGATTTCTGAAGAAGTATTTTGTATAAACACAAAATATTGTTCCCAGAACCAAGACATACAATTGGTTCATACACCAAGGTCTGGTATGACCTTAAACTACACAAAGGTCCGGTATGACCTTAAACTACACAAAGGTCCGGTAGGACCTTAAACTACACCAAGGTCCGGTATGACCTTAAACTACAACTTCGTCCAACATGACGTTAAACTGTGTCACCTTCAATGTCCGAGATGACATTAAACTAAATTTTGTCCCTGCAACATGACATTAAACTGTGCAGCACCAATAGTCCTAACTGCAAGACTTTAAACTGCATAGTCCCTGATTTTGTCCTACATGACAATAAACTGTATAGAAGTTCCTATATTTTGTCCGAGATGACATTAAACTATATTTTGTCCTAGCGACATGACATTAAACTGTGTGGCACTTTCATCGTCCAGCATGACGTTAAACTGTGTTAAGTCCCTTATTGTCCTACATGACACTAAACTGTATTCTGTCCGAGATGACATTAAACTATATTGTGTCCTAGCAACATGACATTAAACTGTGTGGAACTTCCAACGTCCAGCATGACGATAAACTGTAAAAAGATCAGAACTGATATCCTCATATTGATTCACCTTAGTCTTAGCTACATGACTTTAAACTGTACAGCATCAGTTCGTCCTTGCTATATGACGCTAAAACTATACAGTAATGGTCCAGTATGACTTTAAACTGCAACTTCGTCCCACATGACATTAAACTGTGAAAAAGTTCCATAAACAGTCCAGCATGACCTTAAAACTGCATCATTCCTGGTCCATGTATACGACCATAAACTATTTGCAAATATGTCCAGCAAGACGTTAAACTGTGACGTCCTAACTACATGACGCTAAACTGTATAAAAGTCCCTCACGTCCAGAAAGACGTTAAACTATATAATCATCAAAAGTCCAGCATGACATTAAAACTGCACAATCATCCTTTCGTCCAATATGACGTTAAACTATATTGTCCCCATCGTCTTAACTACATGACGCTAAACTGTACAGAAAGTCCCTTTTTTATGTCTTACATGACATTAAACTGTACATCGTTAAGGTTGTTATTACCTCTTGTTTCTCACACTGAGTATGACTCACATGAGCTTAGAGCGAACATCAACCATAACACTCCCTTTGGGCCACTAACCATGTGTAAGTCCCAACAACATTTTTTTTTAGATCATTGTCCACAAGAACAACTTGATCATTAATTCATTCTTTAATTGAACTACACAGACTTTGATCCTTGCCCTCCAGGCTGGGTATGTAGGCAACCTCCCAAAGGCTCAAGCCCAAAAACAATCTTTTCACATTGGTTCACCACAATCTCATATGATGATGATTTGTGAAACCACCCTTGGAATCAATATCTTTACATTGATTCACTTTCGTCCTTGTTATATGACGTTAAACTATACAACACTTTTGTCCAGTACGACAATAAACTACAATATTCTTTGATTTCCTCATTTGAGAAGGAACCATTATTAACATTGATTCTTTTTCAATCATGGTTTTCATTTTCAAAAAGACTACGTACATACATGGTAATGCCTAAACTTTTTATCTTAGGTTAAAACCATCATTGCACTAAAGTCCCTTTTCACCCTTCACATGTACGAACCAAATTTGTACAAAGGGTAGTTTCTAGAACTACGTGGACTTGATTCCCATCTTTATGGGATACGTAGGAACATTCGAGTGTCCCTCGAATCCAGTCCCAAGTCTTTTGGGCCTAACCCCAAATTTCACTTTCAGTCCCTTGGCTGAAAAGTCCTCATGAAAACACACACTGTGTATTCATTATTATGGTCCGAATTCTATGACCCCAAAAACTAAGATCACTCATCCTTTCGTCCTGCACGACGTTAAACTGCATTTCAAGAACTACGTATGGCTTGATTCTCATTCTTATGAGATACGTAGTGAAGTCCAAGTTTCAATTCAGGACCCATCCACAACATGATTATGGTTTTCATTGACCTATGTATCTCTATATACATTGGAAAATACCCATCTTTATGTATTATAATCCTAACCTTAAATATTTTCAGATCTTCATAACCCTTTTTCATGACTTATGGTCACAAAAATGTCAAACTTCTGAGAATTCTTTTGCCTGACTATGCAGCACGTGCCCATAGGTGGCCTTGCATAAACAGTCCACATAACAGACTTGTCAGCCAAGAGATGCTATTTATTTGACCATGCAGCCAATGCCCATAGGTGGCCCTGCATGTTTTCAACCCCCTAACGGGTTTGTTAAATAATAGTAACTTCATTCTTGGGAAGAATGCCTCTTTTGTCCTTATTTGTCTTAAACGACAGTATGTAGGGATCCGCAAAAAATAGCCATCCTTAACGTATTTGTCCCATATCCTTTTTCATGATCTGAAAGTATTCAAGTCTATGGTTTATTCTTCTTCCCTACGTTTGGGTCAGACCTTCGTAGGAGTGATATTCATCCAGTTCTTCGATATTCTTGTTTGGAAATATCTTCTCCATATTCAAGTACCTCTTTCCATACAACAAACTCTATGCTTTAGAAAATTTGAATCTCCATAAACTTTCACTGGCTTTTAGCACTAGGAAAGTAAATTTCTGAGAGTTCTTTTGCCTAACTATGCAGCACGTGCCCATAGGTGGCCTTGCATAAACAGTCCACATAACAGACTTGTCAGCCAAAAGATGCTATTTTATTTGACTATGCAGCCAATGCCCATAGGTGGCCCTGCATATTTCAACCCCCTAACGGGTTTTGTTAAATAATAGTAACTTCATTCTTGGAAACTACTTCTTCTAATGCTATTTAGCTCTTTTTCATATCATTCCTCAGATTCAAATATTCTTAAAGCCATAGTTTAAATTTTTTCCCTCATACTTGAGTATGGTAAATATGTTTTCAGATAAATTGTCAAGGAATTGAATCCATTTTAATCCATTTTTCGGTCAAAGCTATTTCGACCTTAATCATTAGCCCCTTCATGTCCGGCTTGCATGACTTTAAACTGCCCACACAAAAGACAGAGGAACTATGAATAAAAGTCAAGTTCCAGCTCACTAAATATACATTTTTTGTATGATTTAGGTAATATTGAGTAGTTAAAAGGTTCAAAGTTTGTAGGGTTTTTTGTAATAATCCTAGTAAAAATCAAACTATGCTTACTAAGCCCATTGGCTTAAGTAAATTTGAAGCAGGTAATGGAAGAATGCAAGTACAAATGATTGAAGACAAAAGTGTTTTTCATTGATACACACGAGTTAGAAGGACATCCACAGATTGGAATCTCTTCTCATTTTCAAGAAATTACAGGAGATTGTCAACAAAAGTCTTCATTTGATGTATAGCATCCTGAGCCTTATCAACAATTGCTTGAAGCTCGTGCACTTGACCAGCTTCACTCTTTTCAGCTTGCTGAAATGCCTTCTTAGCATCTGCAATGGCTTTCATGCCATTTATATGAGTTTCATCCAATGATTCATTAAGCTGATCAAGTTCCCCTGTAACAGCATCTAACTGTTGCTGGAGTTGCACCTGTTGGACGACCTTTTCTTTGATTTTTTGTTTCAGATCCTTCATCTTGATAACATAATCAGCTTCAGCCTGGGATATCGCAGCCTCAAATTCGCCTATGTTGACTGACAATTTCACTCTGGTCAAATCTTCGCGACTTGTCTGCATTTGCTCCCTCCTGAAGATAATCTGTTTCACTGCAGCATGGATCTTTTCATACCCAAAAGCACCAAGTCCCATTATAACAAATTGGGATGACAATCGGGAGATTTTTGATGGTAGCTCTTCTAAGGGCACCCCCGATATGATGTTCCATATATTGTTCCACGCCTTACGTCGTGAAAAGCTGAACGCTTTGAGCATCTCTGGATCTGATTCAACATCTTCGTCAGAAGGGGGTATGTAATCTGGAATTAACATGCTCAAGGAAGTGCCTCGTTCTGCTCTTTCCCCTCTGACTTGTGCTCCTTCACTTTCAATTCCCGTTGGGACAGAGGCTGAGGCCTCATCTTCGGGTCTATTCATTGCAGTTGATGGTCCTGCATGATTAATTGAAAGATTTTAGTTGAATCTTAAAGGATAACAAAAGAATGGATTGTCTTGCAAATAAAGTACAATCACAAATATTGTTATCCCTTACCCAATGGTGGTTCAGCAACATGAGAAGACTTCTCCCCATCTTTCCCGGTTTTAATAGGATTTTCAGGATGGGTCTCAGGAGAGTTTATTGGATTTAGCTCTACTTGAGCTAATGTTTCTGCAATGATAGGGTTGACATCAGTGTCCACACCCTCTTCAGGCATTGGCAGTTCAGCAGCTTCTACGGAAGAAACTGCATATTATTTTACATCATGATTAGAAATATTTTCTTTTAAAAGAAAAATTTGGGCGAAGGATAACACTCACGCCCAAGGTCTTCTAAATCACATGACAATCTAGCATGATCATAAAATTCTTCAAAAGTCATTCCTTGATTCATCATTTCATCCAATGATACTTCAGAATCTTGGTTAGTCTCACCAGTGGGAGCATTTGCTATGTCTTCTTGCTGACTTATGTCCTGCAACCCCTGACCCTGGATAGCATCTTCAGTAGTGGGAGGGATACTGGGAATGGATGGTAGCTCTTTTCCAGGAGCTACCAAGTCAGCTTGAGTCTGTGGTTGTTCTACAGCACCCTCCACGGCCTTTGAAGTAGGATCAGTCCCTTCCCTCAAGGGGGAAATTGAAGAAGCCCCTGCAATCCTCAGAAATATGAGTAACCATATGATTATGGGTATAAACTCATGATTGTTCGAAGGACTTACCACTGCTAATGAAACGTTTAGCTAAGGATTTCCTCCTTCGTTGCCTTGGCTTCTTTTGCTTTTTTGGAGTTTCAGCTGTCTCCTTTATTGGCACTTGGATTGGTGAATGAAAGGCTATGTCCAGTGCCTCATTCATGGCCTGCTGTCCTAGAGATATCTCGCCTGGTTCGTGAGGAGAATCAGCAGCAGCCCCAACAGCGGTACCACCAGGGCTATATTGTGGTGAAGGAACCCCGGTCCCTTTCTTTGCAAGCTGCAAGATGAAGAAAATAACTTCCTTAAGAAACAAAGCTTCAACTGAAATCAAGTTGCAAAGAAAATAAGGAAAGAAAACTTACATCTTCAGGAGCCACGTACTCTTGCCACTCCTCATCTCCAGAACCACCAGCCCCCTTAGTGGTGCCACGATCAATCATTTCCTTCACCCGCCTGGTGATAGGAGCTGAATTATCGGTGGCATATATGAGCATTTCCAGCTCTCTGATGTAAGCCCGCACTTCATTGGGGTTATCTCCGTATTGAAGGTCTTTGGAAGCTAGAAGATATCCTATCCCAGGAAGTTGTAGACCCTCACACAAATCTAGCCAGGCGGTTTCAGTATCACAGTATAAGCTCTGCCATAGCTGAACAGCCTCTGGTCTTAGATATAAAGGCTGTGAGGAAGGTCCTACAATTTTTGATTTTAATTTCTTCCCAACTCCTGCAACTACAGATAGAGAATAAGAAAGTGAGACTTATTACTTTATAAAGTAGCAGTGATTGAAGTTATTACAATCAAATAACTCACCAGGAGCTGATGGAGTGGGTCTTTTAACTCTGGCCGGAGGATTATATCGGGCACGAAACCGCTTTGCTGCCGGTTGTGCCTCATCATCCCCATCATGATGATCTGAGGAATCAGTTCTAGAGGAGGAGTCTGTTGAACCTATTTCAGGAGGAGAAGCATCACCTTCATGAGGAAGAGTTTCTTTCTCTACAGTCCTCTTCCTCTTTCCCACTTGATATACAGGATGATTCAATATCCCTTTGGGGTATGATGCTATCCAGTGTTCGGCATAAAATGTAGTCAGAAAATGTGCCGCTTTTTCAACTGGTAGATCAAATACTGCCCCAGTCTTCTCTCTTGATGTCAGCAACCATAGTTGTCGAGCAACCATCAGATGTTGCTCTAACCTGACATGTACCGGAGGGGATACAACAATCTGTTGCAAACATTTGAATTGGCGTGCAAATCTATATGGAGCATAGGCCTCGCATATGATTTCTCCATCAATCCTGGCTACTAACACGCCATCCCTGCAAGCTAGCATGTATGCCCTCAAATCCAAAGGGGCTTTCCCATCATCAACAAACCGCCCAGATGGCGGACTTCCATAAGGAAAGAAGTTGAATTCCTTATACATGCTTAGTCTGACTTTTATGTCATAACCATTGACATCTAATGGAGCAATTCCAGAGAATGCTTGCACTGACGGTCTGAAAGAGCTTCCAGGAATTTGTAATCCATTCTGTACATTGTAAGTCCTGAAGTGAGTGGCGATCCATCCCCACAAAACCTGGAATGGTCCCACTATTCTTAAAGGAGATTTACCCTGGAAGACGTGAAGTAAACTCCTGTGGATCTTTGCTAAAATGGGGGTGGCTAACCCAACCATTTTTCCCTCAGCTAACATGGCCACAATGACGAAGGTCCCTGGCCTAACGCCTCCCTTCGAATCCCTGACCGGCAAGAGGTAAATACTGAGCCACATTGCCAAGAAACCCGCCAGACGAGTTTTCTTTGGAATTCTTTGATTCACTTCATAGCCCCATTTTTCAAACTCTCCTACTTCTAGAGTTGGCCAGAATGTGCCAGGAGCTCCTCTCTTCTCAGGTTTTGGGCAAGTGGTAGGACGTCTGGGCCGGGTATCCTTGGATTTCTTTTTCTTGGATCCTTTTTCCTTTGGCTCCATCCCTTTCTTCTCAGTAAGAAACACCTTCATCCATTCTTCCGGATGGATATCTTTTCTAAAATGAGTTAATGAGGTCTCTGAACTCTTGAGCTTGTGAATGATTTTGAATAATTCTCGAGCCAAAGCAGGAGTCTTCTCTGGATCATTCCAAGTCACCTTGGGAGGAATGAATTCATTATACATGTCGCCCAAGATTGGAGCTCCTGAAATCTTGTGGACATCCCACAAACTGATACCTACTTCTCCATGAGTCAAGTGGAAAGAATTAGTCGCTGGACTCCAGTGGCTGAGTATCTCTGGCACGAAGATATCATGTCTGTAAATATATGTCTGCCCAACCCAAACAGCTTCATATATTGCAGCTCTCTTCAGATCCTCAATAAACTCTGCGCAAGTCTGTCGCACCCAGTATGCCCACATCCAAGTTGGCTTCACACCTCCCCCAGGGCGGAAATCCCAACTTTTCTTCCAGCCTTTTGACTGATCCATCTGAGCATCTCGGAAGATTGAAGGATGACAATGTGGTTGAAGCTCAGGTGTATGTTTTTTCAGATCTGGTGTGCAAGGGCTATGATGCATCACATAAGCCTTCTCTACTGTTCCAGCAGTTTGAAATACTCCTCCGCCTGAGATATTTGCTGAAGCAAAATTGGTATAATTCTGAAACCAAGAAAATGGAAGATAATTCTTTACTTCTGGAATAATGACTTCTTGCAGATGACCATGACCATACAAAGGTAGATAAGTGCAGTGAGGAAAGTCGTAATGATATTTCTTCAGATACTTAGCCAAATCTGGAAGAGTGCTGTTTTTGACAGTATAGTAATCAGGGCCAATGATATTCATCATATCATCTATCCGCTTGCTAGCCAGTTCATCAAGTAATCCAGGTCTAAGAGCCATTGAATCTGCACAGGAGTTGAATAAATTAAACTCTTAAATGGGTTTTATTTTTCATAAAATTTGTGAAAGAATTTGAAAAAATGGCTAAGGCATTAAGGCGCGCAAGTATGGAGATGTCGCGCAAGTGGTACATGTGCCGCGCAAGTTTTGGTCGTGCAAGTATTACCGCGCAAGCCCTATTACCTTGAGAGTAGCGCGGCAGCGAAGAAACAGGGAAAACAAGAGACTTGCGCGACGAGGAAGACTTGCGCGGCGAGAGCTCGAGAAATCCGGAACTTCAGATGCCATCTACGGCCGGAAGCCGTGTATTTATAGGCCAGGAGGCCTATCTGCGCGCCGCATCCAGAGTGCTCAATGCCTGCGCGATGAAGACTTGCGCGCCGACTTCTGTGCATTTGAAGACTTGCGCGCCGCCCTTTTCCTTTAGAGGGATTCGATTTCCTCAAAGTCAAATCCTCATTTTTTCTCCGGATCCAACTCTGAGGGGGGACTTTTGTTGACGCTCCTTTCGTCACAGAATCCAAAGATCGGAAAAGAGGAATATCTAAGCAAAAAGTGATTAATCCTTTGAAGAAACATCAAAAATCGACAAAGGGATGGAAAAGGAGACCATTGCCCATGTATCACGCAAGTTCCATCTTGGTCGCGCAAGTACACCTGCGCGCCGCCTCAATACTTGCGCGACCCCTCATGGTCGTGCAAGGGACTTGCGCGACAGATCTGGTAACCGCCCAGTA
Organism: Viscum album; assembly: GCA_963277665.1. Taxonomy (NCBI): domain Eukaryota; kingdom Viridiplantae; phylum Streptophyta; class Magnoliopsida; order Santalales; family Viscaceae; genus Viscum; species Viscum album. Next base: position 1,611,773,804 of record OY728120.1, read on the forward strand.
ACCGCCCAGGGTCTTCTTTTGCCTATAAATAGACCCTGTGGGCCCCCCATTCGAGAGGATCTCTTTCCAGAAACTCGGATCAAAGCTCCCGACGCTCAAGTCTCTTCTCAAAGCTTCCGGAACACTTCTAAGGTAATTTCTTACCTAGAATGGAAGATCAAAAGAGAAGAAGGAAGGCCAAAGTGTTGAAACTTATCAAACACTTGCGCGCCAACTTAATTCCTTCAATATAACTTGTGCGTCCCTTCTCTGGAAGAACCTCAAGAGGATGGGAAAGGGTTTAATAAAGAGTCGCTCAAGTAATTCAACTCTGGTTGAAAATCGCGCAAGTATCCCTCATGTCGCGCAAGTATACATGCGCGACCAACACTTGCGCGCCGACGCAGGACTTGCGCGACCTTCAAGACTTGCGCGCCCCTAGCTTTTTGGGTGCCCATCTTGCCCATTTTTACCCCTCTTAAGCCATTTCACCCTTCCTATTCAAGATTCAGTCTTCAAGATACTCTTCAAAATCCATTTATGGCATGATTTCTTGATTTGACATCCTTATCTGAAAGGAATTCTGTGAAATACCTCTCAAACACCCAGTGATTTAAACATCTTTATGTCACCAAAGATTGAGAGTTCATTCATTTCAACCTCATCCTTTAAGATGAGAGAATCCTAACCTGGGTCTCCTTTTCAGGAATAAGACTCAGTCATAACCTTGGGGCTTCCTTTTTTAGGAGTAAACCCCAAGTCCCCTAACCTAGGCTTCCTTCTCAGGAATAAGTCCTAGTCATAAATCTTGGGCATCTTTCTTAAGAATAAGCCCCAATCAAGTTCCCAAACTTGGGCATCCTCCTCAGGAGTAAGCCCCAAACCTTAATCCCTAACCTGGGTCTCCTTTTCAGGAATAAAGACTCAGTCATAACCTTGGGCTTCCTTTTCAGGAGTAAGCCCCAAGTCCCCTAACCTAGGCTTCCTTCTCAGGAATAAGTCCTAGTCATAAATCTTGGGCATCTTTCTTAAGAATAAGCCCCAATCAACTTCCCAAACTTGGGCATCCTCCTCAGGAGTAAGCCCCAAACCTTAATCCCTAACCTGGGTCTCCTTTTCAGGAATAAAGACTCAGTCATAACCTTGGGCTTCCTTTTCAGGAGTAAGCCCCAAGTCCCCTAACCTAGGTCTCCTTTTCAGGAATAAGACTCAGTCATAACCTTGGGCATCCTTCTTAAGAGTAAGCCCCAAGTCTCTTAAAATTTCTCTTAACCAGTCATAAATTTCCTTTGATTTGGGTTTCCTCTTTAGGAATAAAACCCAATCATAAGTCCCCTCCTAACTTGGGCATCCTCCTTAGGAGTAAGCCCCAAGATTAGAGTATTCAAATCTCCATGAAGCACATATAACTTTGTGGACCCTGTTCTTGGATTTTTTCCCTAAAAGTAAATCCTAAACTTTCGTCTATCTGGGCAATCATCTATACATAAGCCCCAAAACAAATTCTTATGATTGCATCTTTTATGGCACAATTGTCTGAATTTTACCAATACCTCTTGTTTCTCACACCGAGCATGACTCACGTGAGCTTAGAGTGTAAAAGTAATTATGACATTCATCTTTGAGCCATCAATCATAAAACATCATATCCCATTCCTCGAACTACGTGGGTTCTGATTCCTTTTTCAAAACAAAGGATACGTAGGTAGCCCATTTATGGGTTCGATCCCAACATTGAAATAATCTCTGTCCTTCTGAATGACGATAAACTTCAAGTGCCCCACTGAGTGGCTTTAAAACCAGCCTGGTCATCAAAATGACCAAGAGACTTTTATATAAATGGTTTGAAGGATACCATTGACCAAGAATCTCTAAACAAATATAGATGATTCTATATTGATGAAGAACCTCAAATACATATAAAATATTCTCTAAATTTCTTGCATATTTAATCATTGATTGTTAAAACTAAAGGAAAGCTCATTTTATACTTGGTAATGTAATAAGGATTCACGAACTTAACTTAAATCTATAAAGAGAGTCCCGGAGTAGACAATAATTCCCCTCAAAAAGGTTTGATGAGTCTGACCTCCCATCCTCTCGACCAATGCAAATTCCTAAGCCTCATTAGCCCACAAGCTAATGAGCGCCTGCCTTTGGAAAGTAGGTCCAAACGGATGTGGAATCATTGGATGTTTCCGGTTCTACGAACAAACCCGTTAGAAACCGATCAGAACGTTTGAATCTCCCGTCCAGGAGGTCATCCCCGGATTCCGCGCGAAACACATACTTGTCAACTATAGAAGAAAAATTTGTCCTCTCCCCATCCACCTTATCGAAAGTATTATTATCTAATCAATGAGTTATAGGAATCACCCTCCTATATGTCAACCCATCCCAAACCTCTCTATCTTCCTTCTCACCAATAAAAGAGAACTCAAATCCATCATCGTATGTACATCTCACTATGTGTCTCATGCATTCGATCTAAGCGTGAAATTCTAAGAGACAGTCCATGCCCTGTGTGACATCATATGGCATATAGACTCCACTTGGGGATCCCATCTGAAACACTCTCCTCTGAGAGTAAGGTCACACTATCAGCACCATCATGTGATAGTTTAATCTCAACTATTGGGGGTCTCAAAATTTAATGATCGTCCCAAATGCTAGAACGAAATTTCCAAGTTCTTCACAAGATACACGGAATGGAAAGAGTTGCATCCACCCATGTCGATAAGCAATACAACTAAATTAGATAAGATACAAATTGTACCTCACATCATATCAGGAGAATCTGGGTCACATGACTCTACTGGTTGGATTTGTGCATGTCCCTGTCTACCAGTTCATGAAGCCTGTGGTGGACCGCCTAGGGGTGGTGGTTGTAGTGTCTAATACTTGTGTGCACCTACTGGTGCTCACCCCACTCTCCTGACCCGACCACCATCTACATGGACATCATGTTGCAACCTCTATCACTGTCTCGGTTGTCCCTTGACCTTCTACCGATCATATATACAGGGAGTCTGACTGTCATGGGGTATTTTCCCATGTCCGCTTTTGATGTTGCAAAATCAAGCCCTCTGCTAACATCCTCTTCCTCACAAGCTCTGCACATCTGACCCTCCATCCTGGGTCATCTTTTAGACGAATTGGCCTATTTGGGCCACTGTGTCATCTTCCTACTACATGTTTTAGTTGTCTTGGCCACCTGTCATCTGGTGGTTTCTCTCATCATCAATTCATTCTCAGATAAGAATCTCTCCACCAATAGAGCTCCTTTGATTACCACAGCATGTGTCGGTATGCTGAGAAAATTCATTGACGCCCTGATGTCCCATCAGATCCCCTACTCAATGGTTCGTTCCGAGAAGAATGGGTCTTGTACCATGTTAGTGGAGTAGTGAGAGATGTCGGCAAACCTCACTGTGTAATATTCCACAGTCACATTTTCCATAAATGGGTGTAGTAGATTTTGAATACACACTTAGCATATTGTTTATGGTATGAAATATTACCTAAAGAGGCTCTTTATTTCCATCTAGAAAAGTGTCATCTCCTAGTGTGTATGGAGTATCAGGCTCCACCATCTCCCTGTTGTGACTTGAATGATTGTAGCAGGTAGGATCACCATAGGGCATGCAGGTGTGTCAACCATGTGGAGTACTCATGCCACTACCTCCAACTAGTAGTTAGCTTCATACAGATCTATTTCACAACTAAACCACGGAGGCCTCTATTTCTGGAACTTGATAAACATGCTCTGTCATCCTGCACAGTCTTCTGTTGGGGATGGTGGCATCTGCTTCAATATAGGTGGTGGTGCTGATGGTACACCACTCAATGGTTTCATCGCTGTAAGAGGGGCGTACACTAATGCCTTATCACTAGGTGGGATTTATTTGTGATATATCCATGGAATCCTGGCTGGATATCTTGGTGGAGGCATCCTAAAATAAAACAGATCCCCACAGTCAATAACTTATACCTGGTGAGCCGCTTCAAAAGAGATCAAGAGTTCAGTAATTTCAAAACACATGAAACCAGTCTTTTCATGTACTAAGATTAAAAATAGAATTTGGGGTCCTGATGTATGGATAACAGAGACTCTGTACCAACAATGGACTCCCAAGACTGAATGTCGAATGCGAGACTCTTAACACTATTGAGAAAATTACAGACTCTTAGTTATTTTGGCAGAAATAACCTCCAGTTGATAATGCTTTGTATTGACCTATCCCCTGGGGCCTGTTTCATGACAACCCCAAGACTACCTACCATAGTCCATGGGCTAGTGCCTAGCACTAGAATGACATACATATAAATGGATGGAATTTCCTTTAAGACCGTTTACACACCGACTTGAAAAATACAACCACTACAATGTAATATGGTACACTGAATGAAAAAAGTGGCAGAATACAATCCCATCTGGAGAGAATGTTTAGTATAGAAATTACAAGATATGGATTTCATCCATCTAGGATCCTACTTGAAGGGTAGGTACAAATCATGGTCGTAAGTCACTACAAAACACCATATTTGATGATCTTTCTCAGAGAACCATGCAGTCTTAGCTCAACACTATCCCTGTCAACATTGTCTCTCGTCTGCACAAGAAACAACAGGAGAGAGTGACACCCTTGTAGGGGTGAGTATTACAATACTCATTATGGACCCTGAGACCCCCAATGTTCTCTCACGAATCATGATGAAAAATATACCATAATGTAGAATACCATAATGAATGATATAAGACACATAGAACAACGTAAGACTCAACTCAAACTAGGTATAACATAAAGTACATAGGTAAGGATGATTGGTCATAAATCTAGATCATACAATTATGTTGAGAAGTTATGATGTTTATACACGAATGATCGCTATACTTATAGTCAACAAAGGATTGATCTGCTACTGATTCATGAAGGGTCTCTCTACTACTGATCCACAAAGGGTCTCGCAACATCTAATCCACGGTGGGTTACTCCACTACTGATCAACATCAGGTTGCACTACTACTAATCCATGAAGCGTCTCTCTCCTGATGATCCCAAAAGGTTCACTTTTATGTTGATCCAAGAAGTTTCACTTTAAGTCCATTCTACCAAGGGTCTCAATTATTGGGATCCATGAGTTGTCGCTCTTCCTTCTTCACGTCAAAAGTAGCCATTGGATTCCCACACTTAATATGCTTGATTTCTGGAGGATCTGATCCTCACTCCATATAATGTAACTCAATCTCCACAATGATTCATTTAGATTTATCCAAAAGGACTAACTTATCTTATGGGTTCCAACATGACAGACGGTGCATCGATCAGATGCCTAGTCTGCAAGATATTGTGATTTGGATAAAAATGGAAACGTTGGATACATGTATGATCAAAGCCATACATACAAAAATTATCTCAAAAACTCATATAGAGTATCTCCTAAGGACCAGACTATACCAAGTTTCCTTATTCCATAGACGTTGTGTCAATCTAATGCTTAGCCATATAGTTATTTGCATTTTAGTGAAATGGTATCGGTCAGTTCCAGTTCCAGGTCCGACTCTGTCGGTCCCACTCAACCCAACCCGTTCCAAGGGTTCAGCAGGGAATCAGAACAAGTCATTCCCACTATGTTGAGGGGTATGTTTCTGGATTGGCCTATCATACCTAGGGGGCACGACCAACCTACAGAATCCTGGCCCACGGAGCAGGCCGGTTGTCCTACCCAGACACGGCTCAACCGCGTCTGTTTCTTCATCCCGGTGGCGCCATCTGGCACCACCCCCTGTATAGGTTGGCCGGTCGAGTGGCCAACTGATATCTCCGCACACAGTCAAAAATGAAATTGACACCATCACACCGAGAGCCTGGATGTGGCCTCTCCTTCACACGGTGTTGGCAGGTGCCACACAACCTCACTACCGCGACGAACCAGCTACATATCTCCCCCATAGTGACACACTGATGGGAGCACCACCATCCTCCACCCATGACCACAATTTCCTCCCACTGTCGGCATGATGGTTGGTTGGTTAGAGGACCACCATACACACTTTTGTTGTCCTTTCACTGGTGCAACTTTCACCTTTGATCCTTGTGGATATCCCTCCTAACTATGAAGGCATAAAATTCATTTTGACGATTACTTTGAGAATACAGCCTCCAAGAACACTCTATATGATGTTCTTAGGCCTTGTTTGTGTCATATTGGTCCCTCTTCATTAGAGTTAAAATAATCACATGGGATGTTCTGGGATTGACTAATCTTCAATGTATCTACAAATCCCACAAAAAACCCCAAATGAAAACACCCTCCCTCAAAAACATATGATCTATGGATCAACCTATTTGTTGGTTGATCCACGTCCGTTGTTTTGGAATGATGAACAATGAATTTAAACACAACATAATCCCTACATGGATATGCTGGATCCAATGAGGGTGAAGGATGTTTTCTGGGTCATCATCGATCTGCGATCATTGGCGTTCGTCACCTCTCATCGATCTCCGGATGTAGTTATCCAATGTTTTTCATCCATTGGGTTTTTTATTCTTTGGATCAGAATTTTTCTGGCTATTCTTCATATATCACACATCTATTAATTCCCTCTAGCCTATGCATCATCAAAAATAAAAAGAGTTATTCCACCAAGAAGTTTTATTTATGAAGCATCATCACAGTTACACATCATTAACGCATTGTTACTTTTCATGTTAACGAGTCATTAAAGAGTCTCTTCAATGTGCCTCGTACCCTCCACATTGTTTCACCACATCATCATCATCTTTCTCTCATCTATTGACAAAGAAATATGAAATAACTTTTTAGTTTTATTTTATCTATTTCTGAAATGTCTGAAAATAAACATTTCCATTTGGCCCTTGATGGCTGAATATAAGTCCTTTCTAGGAGAATCCAAGATTTCCATGTTCAATGGTCCTCTTAGTTTTTTTATCCGAGCACTTTTTAAAAAATTTCAAAAACCAACATGCACATTTACTTAAACATACTAAAAAGGATCAAAAACCACTTTTGGGCTCCCCTGGCCTTGGAATGATGTGACGTTAAATCCTGGGGAATCAAAATAATTCCATTAATGTGAAAAATGTATACAAGGAATATTTCCGATAACTAAAATGTTAGTTTCCAAGGGGGCATAGCCAATATTCCATGATCTACCACCTCTTCATCCTTTTTTCATAACTCTTAATGTGGTGTGTTATTGATGAAAAATTTTACAAAATTTTGAAGGTATTAATCCCTTATTCTCCCGATGTTATTCAAATACATGGGGGCCTTCAAATTCAATTTAAAATTTATATCTTTGTATGAATAACGGAGACTACTATTCCCTGTGTAATTTGGTGTATGACTTCCAGAAAAATATCTTGATAATAAAAAATTTAAAATTCATTTTTTACATTTTTGTTCATTATTTAATGTCACTGAATTTTCATCTGGGGTCTTATTATGGGTTCAAAGACTCTAAACTCACCATTGGATGATTTCATACTGTTTTTAGGGTTACATGGTGTTATTTTAGGAATTTATCCTTAGTTTAAAATTTTGATTAGTTATTTAAATTTTTTTGAAATTAATTATTTAAGTTATTTTTCTTGAGATAGAGGCTCATGGAATGGTTGGGATTCAATATAGTTATGGATAAAATTTAGTTGAGTGTATCTTAAGGATGGTAACTACTATGTTAAGGCATGTCATCCCTATAATACATAAAATATATGTAGTTTTTAATAAATATTCATGACAGTATGAATATTTTGGTATAGTTATCATATATTTGTGCTACGATTATCCTAGGAGGAGTATTCTAAGAGAATTACTCCTTAGAGTCTTTTAATGAGGGATCTAATTAATGTAGATGGAATTAAAATCTCCTATATAAAATGTCAAAATTGATAGAGAATATTGATTGATTTTTTGAATGGATTGTAGTATGTATTATGACTTGTATGAGTTAAAATTTCCTTGGTACGAACTATATGGGATTCTATTAAAAGAATTAAGGCATTAGTCTATGTATTAATGTGTGATATGGATAAATGTCTCACACATTTATTGGAATATGCTATTGATGGTAGATTAGAGTCATAGTGTATTCCATTTGTGAGATATTTTATTCAGAGAAGAAATTATTGCATTGGTGATAATTTTTTAATGGAAATGTTATTGATATAACTCCAAATAGTGATTTTAAATGGGAACTAGGTAATTGTTATGGTTATTCTATTTCCTAGTTGAAAATGTTCCACCAATAGGCCCTATAGGAGTATGATTGTTATAATCCACGCGGTAGTGGTACTATGATGTTGAGTTACTAATTAAATGTAGAATTTCGCATGAACAATTGAGGGGAATATCAATTTGACCTTTTGGTCCAATTGATCACTATCAAGTGATATTACGTTGTATGAAATGATGGGTAGAGATTGTTTTTGGTCTATATAACTTATAGATTTTCCTTACAAGAATCATATGAATATTTATGGGTTTGATGCGGTGAGATTCAATTTCGTGGTAATAGATTGTGTGGATTACACTATGTGTCTAGTTTGTTGATGGGGAACATATTGGGATGATATACTAGGTCATTACTGACTAGTGTTGGGTAGTGATATTGGTATGTGATGTGTTGTAGGTTTAAGTGGCTTGTTGGGAGTAAGGGATTAGTTATATTAGTGAATATGGGTATAATGGATGTGATATGTTTCTATTCTTATTAATCGTTATTTATATTCTTGACTACAAATATTCATTTAATTTATATTTAGATTCTAATCCTCACCATGAGTTAGTAGGTCTTCTAATGGAATATTGTGAGTTGGTGGAAAATATTCTAAAGGCGAGTGTAGTACTCAAAACAATAAGTAAAACTATACTTATTGTAGTGGAGTATGATTTTGATTTTATGGTAGTTGACTCCTTATTACCTTATTAGTTATTCTAATTGGGATTAGGCATCATGGTGTCCTAGTCAGAACATGATAAAAAAATTATTTTTCATGTCTTTACTATTTTATTATTTTCCACTTGAATAAACATGTATATGATGGTATATATTTATGGAACTGGGTGAGACCCTATGAGGATTTATTTCTCATAATCTAAATGGGAACCCTAGTACATATACAAACATTATTATTGAAATACATGACCAATCACTAGTAGTAACATGGATAGGGATTTAATATCTAAATGTGGATTAGAGATGTGATATAGATTGGGATCAATATTATAGTAGAGATTCTATGATGTTTTAATTTTTTGTTTACATTATATATGTGATCAAATAAGGGAGAAATTTACTGGTAAATAAGAATATATAAATTTTATATTAAATTTATGAAACATGAATGTATGTTTATTCATAATACACTTATTATCGAAGTTTGGATGATTTTGGTATTTTTATTATAAAATATTTTTGTTTTATCAATGTCATAATCTCCATAATGTATAATTCAGGTCCCAACTATTGGTTGGAGGCCACTAGGGTATGGTGAGGAACACATAATGTCATATTGTGATCCAAATAGGATTTTATTTGGATAATTTTTATATCTTATGTCTAATTAAGAGTGTAAATTTTATTTTTCGTTTAATAATTAATTTACCGAGATAAATGTTGAATAACCCTAGTTGATAGAAATAATGGTGAAATTATATATTTGATTTAATATATGTAAATAGAAATTATTTTCCAGATAAACGGATTTAATGGGATAAATGCAGAAGAAAATTTTTCCACTGATATGCATCCTTCCAAAAAAAAATTGTCTCCTAAACATTATGAAATACGAAACTACGAATATTACAGTCAAACATGACTAAAATATAAATCGACCATTAACATTTTCCAAAAAAAGTATTACTATGTGTATTCTATGTAACTAACATGATTTACTCATCTGAAGACCTATACGTTGTTTTAGAGATTCTATTCAAAATTAAACGTCTAAAATCCATTATTTCGATGGAATTATTTACCAATAAATTTTTTATTAAAAAAAAGAAATTAAATAGTTATTCTTTATATTTTTCAACTATATTATTATATTTAAAATTTTAATATAATATTAACCAAAATAAATTGGTAGCATTAACACACATATACTTCTATAAAAATGATATTTAAATAATATAACATCATATTCTTACATTTACATTTTATAGGATATCCTTGTTTATGTATGTTTAACCACATACAAGAACAATGTTATAACTTATATAATTTTGTACATTAATGACTATGTAAACATAAATAATATTTCTATGTTATATTAATAAATATGTTATGTTTTTATTATGGGTTTCAAATAGTATTAGTAAAATGATTCCTTAATTAAAAATACCTCATTATTATTATAAATATTACATAAAAAATGAATGTTAGGATTTTTTTACATTAAAACAGTACAGGTACCTAACATCAAATGAACAAGGGAATTATTTAGTAATTATAATATTATTATCATATAACCATAACTGTATTAGAGATAATGAAATTATGTTCTTGTTGTGATAATTTATGTTTTTTACCTAAACAAGCATCAAATAATCATGGAATCAAACTTCAAATAATCATGTTAACTATGAATATCAAATATATATATATATATATTAGTGATTATAATAAAAAGTAACAAATATAATTATTTTTTATATCTGAATCACAAATACTATATTCATTACCCTAAAGGATCTTAAACACATTGATGAAAATTAGTTGTAAATGTATGGTGTTATCTCACAATAAATCCTTTTAATTTAGGATATCAGTATCAATCAATTCATTATAAATTTGTAATAAAATTTCAATAAATCCGAATTATTTCTTCCCATATAGTTATTTTGGGAATATACATACATTGTTACTCTTTCCATTCACATTGATTTGTTTTTTATCAAGTATGACATTAGTATGAGAACTTCCCTTTATCATAATTTTTATGTGGAATTCATTTTATACATGTCCATGCCATTTAAATTTAATCCTGGAATTGTTCAATTTACATAAAATTATTTACGTTATTTACTAATTTCTATATTCTAGGAATTTTACTTATTTAATAATATAGTTAGGGAATATTTTTGATTCAATTTTTTTACATTTCACACTCACGTAGATTATATAAACGTATCATTGTTTATAGTTTTTTTATTTAAAGAATTCATAATGAATAATTTTATAAATTAATGTATTTCCACTATTATTTACATTTTAAATAATATTTTAATAGTAATTTTTTCTAAAATAATTCTGTGAACTTGTTTCTTCTCAAATATTAAACTACTAAATTTCATATGATAATGAAATTTTAAACTATAATTTAATTTTTCATACATTCGGAAATTTTTATACATAAATGTAATCAATAGCCTTAATTTTATAAAAATTGTACATTAATGTCATTTGAACATTTTTAGTTATATTTTTTAATCTCGTAGAGAAAATAATACAAGTTTATTCGATATTTTATGGTTTTAATGATCTTATGTGACACATATATAATGATATGTCATTATAAAATGTGTTGTAAAAGATTAATATATGGCTATATTTAATTGGATAGTACTTATATCTCATGATATCTTATTTTGATAGATATGTTTTGATATCCAGGTTCACATATTCACTATTTTTTTCACTATGTAATTAATGTCTTAGTAAATTTCAATAACATAAATAACAGTTACTGTAGATTATTTATGTCCATCCTTCCCTAGTTATTAAATATTATTGTATTTTGAATCAGGTTATATTATTTTTTTCTAATTCCTTTGGTTATTATTTTATGATTATGATTTCATACTACTTTTTTATTCTTACATTACTATAACCCTATTTTTATTGACCAATATTTACTAGAAATGCATGAATTATAATATTCCACTTAATAGAAACATGAGATCAGTCTTTTACACTCTTTTAGTAATGAAAATAATAGAAAATGTGAAATTTCTATAAGTAATTCATGATTGATCCATAAATATTTTAATTATACCATATGTAATAATGTAAAAAATATATAATGATAATATTAAATGAAAATAAATTTATTTTCCAAGAAAATAATTTAACTGTTAATATTTAGGTATAATCAAGTAAAATAATTAACAATTTTTGAATGTTATATTTTTGTAATATCACATTGAGACAAAGAAGGGATTAGATAATTTTATGGATCTACTGATGGAAAATAGCGGGGATAAATTGGTGATTACCATCTATTGGAGAAAAGTTATCATATTATGAAATGGGGGAGGAATATTTTTTGTTATATTATGGATTATTTTCAATATTATATGAACATTTACTCTATGTATTATAATTTAATACTGAATGTAATTGTTTGTTTGTTATTGTCTAGATTTTGTTGCAAATAATTGAACAATATTTATTATATAGTGGGAAATGATTACCCTAATGAGTATGAAAATGTGAAGGGAAATTTTTGAGAAATATCATTTATATACCACATTAAAATATCCTTAGTTAAGATTAATAAAATAACCCATGTCAATATTAAAAATGATCCAAACAAGAAATTAATAATTGTTTATTCCTTCAAGAGAAAATAACTTCTTTCCTTTATTAAATATCACAACATTTAAGTTATTGATAAATTGTCCAATAAAAATAATAAGATATTTTTTATTCATAATTTTTTAATAAAATCAATAAATATTTATTGTTTTAATATTTTTTTATTTTCATATTGTATAATTGGGGACTCCAATTGGGAACATTCGATATAAAAAAATTTATTTCATAGAGTTGGTGGGTTTTAAGAAAATAACCTATAGAAAAATATATTTATTGAATTCTTTAAATGAAATTGGTGTGACAATTATCTTAGTATAAACCGAATGTGGATTTCTCAATTTTTTCATAACAATAAAACTTCAGGAAAAATTCAAGGTAGTCATCTAGTTTTATTATTGGCACCAAATTTAAAATCAACAATTGCATAGCATCTTGTAACACAGTCTAAAAAATAATTAGATATAATAATTTTTTTGAGTAATTAATAATAAATATTTATGGATTTTATCCTTGTATAATGTTTTGAATTTTTTTCAATGTAGATTAATTACACTAATTTGTTAATTTTCAATATAATATTCATATTGAGTTTCTAGGGATGTTCATTACATTCTGTGGGATGTATCATGGTCACACCCATACAAAAATAGGTTCCATAATGTATATTCTTTGATAGGATTGATTCATTACGTGTAATGTAGGTTCCAAATCATGATATAAGTTTCACTCAATGTGATCATAGGGTCACATCCTGGGGTATTAGATCATAGTGTCTTTTTATCTAGTTGAGGGAGGTTTATATTTACAAAACCCTTGAGTTAATTTTGTGGAGGGCTTATAGAATAGGGAAACCGAGCATGACACATTGGCTCAAATATTGACATATGTGTTTTCTTATTTGTTTAAAATCATGGGTTATTATATCTTTTATCGGTTTTCCCATGTCATGATATTCATCAATGGATGTGTTTGGATAAATAATTTTTGTTTTATCCCCTTATCATCCTTATTTGATCCCTACATAGTGAGGTTTATAATGTTTAATTCTCAATGAATATACATGGTTATATTATCTCATTTTCCATTATACTCTTCTTCTAACTCATTATGAACATGTTTTACTGAATATGTCATTTGGGAATGATTTCAAAAAACCCAAAGAATGAGGAATTTTCGTTTATTTTTTAGAGGAGATTTCAACAATACAAATAATTGTGTTTTGGAGTAGTTTTAATGGAATTGAATTATGTAATTCCATTTTGTGGAATTATTCCATATTTGATAAATCTAAATGATTAATTAAAAAATATGAAATAAAAATTAAAGTTGGTTGTTGAGGCATGATCTCAATTGTCTGTACAATCATTGATAAGACAAGGATGTGCTTGGAAAAAGATATGAAGCGATTATTGAGGATGGTAATGATATTTTTGAGATATTTTTTCCCATTTTATATTTATTTTTATACAATTTTATGGTAGAGTTAAAATTCCTTCTTGAAATTAGTATACTAGGAAATGGTATATGGATTGATAGTACCGTAGATAATGAGATCAGGTGATAATTGGACTTTTTATTAGGGAGGAGGTATTGTTTTAATGATTTTAGATAATGGATATTCTAGGATTCTATTTCAAACATGGGTATGATATGTCATTTGAGTTCACATGATATCCTAGGTTGGTCTCAGGATAATAGTTGAGTTGTGGTTAGACTTGGGGGATTTCTTAGTCTACATAGGAATGCATATGAGGATTAGTCTTATGGGTGGTAGGAGAAATTAGAACATGTCTTCCATATATTAAGGAAAATACATTTAATGGTGTTGTGGATTTTTGGGGAGTGTTAAGAGACGGATGAGTCAATCTATAATTTATGGGAAGTATAAAGACTGCTTTCATCTAGATATATGATTTTTGTCTCTCAAAAAACATATAAGTGATGGGTCATAGGTGAGGGTCATGATGGTATTATAAAATGTGTTGCATCACAATGGGAACAAGATTTGTGTTAGTTATCGTGGAATGATCAATGGGTTGGAGACTATGATATAATTTTAGAATTAGAGAGTGAATTTGGATTGATCTTGAGTCCATGGCCCCGAAAAATTAAATGGGCTATGAGAAAAACATAGAATATGTGGTATGTGTGAGTATTGAGGAGTATGGGTTAGGATAAGTCTGACGGAACCAATGGATTCCCATATGGGTGATTTAGAAATGCCAATGGGTTCCACATATTGGCCTTCTATGATCAAATTAGTCTTCAATTTACTATAATGTGAGTCAATATAAACATTGACATTTGGTTATGGTATAAGGCTAGGTCCAGTGTGATTAACTACCCTAGGAAATGATGTTGAGATTTTATTATGGTTTTTATTCAATGACTACAATTTAATTATATCAAAAAAATATTTTAGAAAAAACCTCCCTCTAAATAATATTATTTCTTCTATTTGTTGTGTAACACTCAATAATGAGCTTAAACCAATCATGAAATTTTATAAAAGTATTATTAAATAAACATTAAATTAATGTATAGGAATATAAATAACAAATTTATGATATATATTAAAATATCCTACTCAATATCAATGTTTTCATTAATTCATAGAATATAGGAATTCAATTATAATAAAAGTTATCCTATCCATGAAAAATATATTTCCATAAAATTAATATTTTGTTGTTTTTTGTGAGAAATATTATATTTTCTATTTTAATCAATTAAAAATTTTATTTTTTAAAAAAATATATATCAATGAAATCATCATATTAGAATTATCTTAAGATAAATTCCTCCTATTTTTGGAAAAGATTGAATATATTGTGAATTATGAATAATACAGATTTTTTTCAAGAATGTTGAAAGTTATATTTTTAATGAAACATTATTTAAAATAATATAATATATATTATATTTCAAATAATATAATTATTTGTAGTTGAATATAAATTATGTTTTAATATAGTATAAAATCATTTTTATTTGAAAAATCCATTTTCATGATAAACAGTTCTAATGCACAGATAGTATATTTGTATTAATAAATTAAATTAATCATTATAATTTAATTATTTAAATTTAATTTATATATTATATAAATAATCAAATTCCATAAATATTCAATATGTATTTCCCTGGCGTATGATAATAATAAGTCCAGAGTTATGATTTAAAATACATATTTTTCTAGATAACATTTAATACCACATTTTTCAAACATATCCTAAAAGTAATTTCAATAATTTATTGTAATTTACTTAATAAATATAAGCTATACAATCATAATTATAATTTTCAAATATGATTAATATGACCCAATTATTTCATTTAATGTGAATAGTAATTTTGTTAAAATTTATCACCTTAAAAATGGGTAAATCAGGTTAATCTAAAATTAAAATATGTAATATGGACCTAATTTTTAAACCTAATTCTTATTGGTTTTCGGAAATTACACCCTTATCACTGTATCCTATAAATTTTTTATATTAATGAACACATTTCATTGAAAATCATTTAAATATTTTCAAATCATAAAATGCAATAAAATCCATTATCTTATATTTAAATATCATTTATCTGTTCACATACGAAAAATACTAGTTATAATTGAATAATAATAGAAATTTAATGAATAATGATATTATATTAATGATTATAAAATATTAGTATGTTTTATTTATTATATAATATTTTAAAATTCTTGCACCACACCAAAATTATATTTATTTATAAAATGTAAAAATAAAAGAAATGATTTTGAAAAAATTAAAGAAATATAATTTAATTAATTTATATTGATAAATAAATTTTAATAATTAATATTACATATTATTTATATGTTAAAATGTTATATTTGAAACCCAACTTTTTATGTCATTAGGTAAAATTAAATAATTATTTTCAAAATTTATCATAAGTATACATTACTAAAATATTTAAAAAAATTAGTTTAAAAAAATTTCTTAACATCCCGAAATACGTCATGTATGACCTTATTTTGTAAATAATTTCATAACATATTAAATTAATGGGAATTGTTTTAATATATAATTAGAAAATAAAAATATTTATTATTAAAAAAATGTTTCCATAGTTAACATTTAAATTTATAAAAAAATGTATAATCAAAATGATAATTTAGAAAAAATAAAAAAATCATTTCTAAAACAGATTTTATGATGTAATAAAACTCATATCAAAAAAAATATTGAATTATTTTCCCGTTGGAGGAATACAGATTTATATTTAATTTATTATAATTTAATCTGTTGGTAGATTCCAAAATATCCCCTAACATCATCTATAAAAGGGAACATACACTCTTAATTTATTATAATTTAATAAATTTGGGAAATTTGACTTCAGAATTATCTCATTATTTTCTTCTGTAATTTAACTAATATAATAATACTTTATTATACATAAAAATTTTAAATCATCTTAAAAAATCATATGAAATGATATTGAGATAATTTAAAAACCAATAAGCACACTCCTTCCGATCAACCAAGAAGTCAAAATTGTACTCGAGCAGATGTATGACATACCATATCCATGAAGTAAAAAAATAAATTTTTCTGCACCATATTTTATGGATAAGTATTATTATGGGTTAAATGATTATATACAATAATTAATAAATAATTATAACTAATTATTTATAATATCACACATAACTATGTACCATCCAGTCCACAGAAAAATGAAAACATCATTCGTGCGTATATGTGTACTACAATAACAATGAAATGATGTGATTAGTTTGTCATTTATAATTACGTAGTTGTTAATTTGAATGAATTTAATGTACTTATATATTATATATTTTATATAACTGTTATTCTATGACAGTGACTAATTACCTACTATTCTTTTGTTTCCTCCTCCAAAAAATATAAATAGAATTCCTGTGTTCGTATTGGCTACCCCCTCCATAAACACCGTAATTAAATTTCTATCTCGATAACATTTATATATTAAAAAAATATGAATATAATTAATATAAATATTTATTTATTTATTTATTTGACACATATAACATTATTAAAATTTATTTTCTTTTTTTAACTATGATGAAAATTCATGGACTGAAACCCATAACACAAAAAATATATGAATATGAAGCACATATAACACAAATTAGGGATTTTAATAATGAATATTTAACAGACCGTGGATAAAAGGTTATATCTAATTCATATATTATATTATATACATTGGTATTAATTTTTAATTTATTTATAATAAATATATATTTTTATTGAAGAATGTTAAAATGCATACAAATAAAATTTGGACATAATATAAGTTAATTTTTCTACACATTTATTACTGTGGGAAAAATTCCATACAAACAAACATATTTATTTGTTTATTGGATATATAATACCGATGAATTTAAATTACTATTCTCCTCATTAAATTTATTCGATATAAATATACGTATATTATTCTTTCTTACATTGGTATTGTGATTCAAAAGTTTCCAATGTGGTCATGGTTTTATGTTACTATCTCATTGATTATCATGATTGTTTTTAATTAAGTTAAAATGATGAAATTATGTGATCGAATGATCAAAAATGAAATATATTTTCATCTATACTAGTTATTTTTTTAAAATATATGATTCCAATCATTTTCAAAATTTTATTTACTAAAGAGACCGAGAATATTTTTTTCAAGAATGTGGAATTTATTTCTCACATCAGTTGAAAATCGTTTTTATTCGAAATCCATATATAATAAAAAATATAATGATTTCTTTTGGTATTAATTTATTATTTTTTATATTTATATTTATCTATGTATTAATTATTATATAACCCTTTTAAATATATTTTGATATTCACCAAAATATGTACTTTGTGGGTTTTCTGGGTAAAATATTGAATGAACGATTTTCTTAAAATGTACATCAAGATATACATTTCTCATCATCATTTTTAGTTGTTAATTTTATGTTCCATTTATATTTTAACACAATTATATTCCAAAAAATGTTTTCTCTTAATTTTTTTTAGTATAAAAAATTTACTTCAAAATGGAATGATCATCTTCACTATGATTTATTCCATGTGATCATTTAAATAACATTTCTATATAGGATTTCATTATTTGAAGATACTTATGAATTACTGGGGATATCATTCAATGAAATATTTTATTTTATTTATCTATATGGTTTATGTTTTTGATGAAAATATGATATTTTTATGAATTTAATTTTTTTTCCATCGATTATGTAATAGAGAAATTTTCATGAGACTCATTTTTGTTCATGTGTACGATTATTATAAATTATTTATGATATTGTGTAACACATATGTGTTATTTTAATGTGATAGTTAATAACTATATATCCCTCTACTTTATTAGATAAATATTGATATCACATTTGATAAATATTTATTTAATGGGGAGTGAACCTAGTTCATCAGGGGACTTTTTTCCACTATGAAACTCATGAGAGTGAATCGGGACTACTAAAATGGTTTGGGTAGTGAACCCGTTCCACTATTATACTCTTGGAAATGCTACACGACAATGAAAGAAATTATTTTCTACAAATATATTTAATCAAAAAAAATATTCTTCGTGGAAATTTTATTCTATCGTGGATCATGTTCTTTTATTCCCTTATGACTAATGTCTTTGTAATGGTTCTCCTTATACCGAATTAAAAGTGGTAATTGATTTTCTTTAATAACAAATTTAGGCTTCGGCCCCAACCGTTAAAAAACATAAAAGATTTTTCTCATGAGAAAAAAATGAAATAAAAAATAGAATGTCAAACACTATTATTTTTTATTATTATATATATAAATATCTGATTAAAAATCAAAATTGTGGTGACATTCCTGGGAAAAAAATAATATAAGTATGGATATCCATAAAGACCGTGTTGGAAAAGGGATTTATCTTCCATCATTTCTATAATGTTCCACAATAAATACACTGAATGTCTCAGTCTAAAATGTATAGGTTTTGATTGTAAAAAATATGGACATAATGAAAATAATTTCCAAGATAAAATTAATAGTATGGTTAGATCATTTAATTGGAATAATGGTATCCCAAGAGTATATTTTATGATTGATTGAATAAAATTTTGAATGTATGGGAAATATAGAAAATTAGGTCCCTTGGGGAAATCTACAAAAATGAATTAGTAAGGTTAAAAAAATTAATGGTTTTCTGATGATAATGATGAAGAGACGACAGACGAAATATAAGCTGAATGGAATGTTTTAATCGAATTTATAATTTTAAATTAGGAATCATGATTAAATTTATCTTGATGAATCATAATACATGGTTTATAGTTCATTTATAATAAATCTGGTGTTGGATAATGAGAGGATGTGGCATAGTAAATATTTTAAGAATGAATTTGTATTGTTTATGTGTTATTGTTTTTGTATTCAAGATAATAAAAATATGATTTCACAAAAAATAGTCTTAATGGATATTTGCATTAGAAAACCATTTTATTCCAAACAATTTTATTAAAAACCTGTTTTAAAATTTGTTTTTACTATACTCTAATGATACTTAATGTAATTTTTATGCGTGTTTTTAATTTTACAAAATGTATATAATGGAATATTTTTTTATTTTCCATATAAGAACAATGTGAATTTTCTAAAAAAATATATAGAATGATTTGTGTCATGACTCAATATTATAATCCAAGAAATTAAGGGTATTGTTTAAAATGATTAGAACATTTTATTATACCAATATCCACATGTTGTTCTTAGGTGATCAATTAAATATCCCTATTTTACATTAAATTTTTAATAACCATACTCTTTATTACCATCATAAACATGATTTATGACATAAACTTCACTCGATAAAAAATAGAAGATAGAGAGGTCCAGTTTTTTTGGGGCATAGGAATATTGCATAAAAACATAGAACATAAAAAACACAACAACATTATTGAAAACATAGACTACATGACCACTGCCATCCGTTGGACTTAGCATTGCATGGGATAACATGGGGAAATGAATAAAAAAGGGTGATCTAAAAATCCCAGTAAGGTAGTAAAAAGGAATAACATGTTTATTACAATACATGTTAGGAAATAGGAATATCAATAGAGTAGAAGAGAAACATGAACATAAAGAACGATATAGCTGGATTATCATAACATGGAAATGTGGAAACGACAATTAATATGGTACTAGAATGAGCCAAAGCTCATAGCACATGGATCATGAGTAAAACATCATTGCACATTAATTTTCAGGGGAAATTCCTCATTGAACCCGGATTAGAATGAGTAAATCCCCATTTCAATTAAATTTTCACGAGTAAAACCTCATTGCAATTTATGTATCATGATACTTATCATTACCCAATTCATTAGAGTTCTATTAGGGTGAACCCTTCTTAACCATTTCATTTGATGCAAAACTGTGCCACATAGATCAGAAAACATGGAATTATTCATAACCAAATATTCCACTATAATGGGATGTGGAATAAAAAATGAATATTTTAAATCAATATGTAAATATTTATAAACGTGAATACCCTTGATATAGATATTGATATGGTATTCACTATACAATGGTATTTTCATTGAAAATCAGAGCTAAATAAGTTGTGTGACGGCGTGACATAAAAATTTAGAAAAATGGTTGATGAGAGGGAAAGTGGTGCCTCATAATTTATACATGTCATGGATAGTAATGGGTTCCTGTAGAAATATTTCCCAAAAAATTTACTGGAATTTTGATTCATAATACAAAATAATTACTTGATTGTATGTGTGGGGAGAGAAATTCCATACGACATTTCGGCATAGTAAGGGATTTACATGGGGGAATTAATGACATAGAAAGGGATATATAATAAACTCAAAATAAGGTGGGGAATATAAGGGAGGTGATAAATCATATTCCAAAATCGTTAATTGAATATAAAAGTGTATCACGACTTGAAGAAACAATGATAACAAAAATGGATTAAATCCCTTACTTGGAAGTGTGATCTCAAAGGCTTGAGAGAGGCTTGAGAGAGGCTTCGTGAGAGAATGGGGTGCCTTTGGATGATTCTAGAGAAATGAGGGAATGGTTTGGATGAACTCCAAAGGCTTTTATAAATGAGGAATTGGGGGCTTTGATGGGTTTATTTTAGAAAATAGAGGAAATTATTTATTATTTAGGATTGGGACACCACACATTAAACTAATCAAAACCACAAACCATCCCATCATATTTTCCCCTGGTTTTTTCCAAATGGGAGTGGGAAAAAATATTTTATAAGGCATTTGGCCAATCCACATAAAATAATAGGGTTTCTTCCATGGAGGTGAGTCACACTCTCAAGGAAATTATTTTGGAAAGAAAAAATGTTTTATAGGTGTTGGAGGGTCAACTAATGCTTTTTAAAATAAATGAAGTAAAACTAAATTCACAATAATTTAATGGTAAAACATATATTTTCTGAATATAATGTTTATTGTTTTTTATTACATCACTATTGGGTAATTATGATGTCATAAAACATATTATATAATTAAACGGTATTTAATTTTTACCCAGATATTCAACTGTCTCAAAAAATTATTAAAAATTCACCATTGGGTAATTTTGACATCCTAATACACAAAATAATATTCATTAAATCTAAATAATTTTCTATATAAGTTATTTTTTACAATTAAAATAAAAACTAATATTTATTTAAAATTATTGGGTTTCGAAAAAAATATCATTCAATCCTTAATAAAAATCACAATTTTCATCATAATCATTAAATGATCATTTATAATTTATAAAGAGTAATTTACCGATATTATTTTATTAAAATAATATTTAATTCAAAAATCCATTAATTCATCAAAAAATATTTTGTAATTGAATATTAACTAAAAAAATACAATCTATGCATTAAAAACTATGTACAAAGTAACAATAATAAAATGAATATATATTATTTTTTACATAGAAAATTAATGCCCAAAATCATAGTGCTACGACATTTTTAAATATCCCCTTATAAAAACTGCATAATACCGAAGGGTAGGGATTATGATGGTAACATACTCTTAGGGTGGCTCAGATAACATCGATCAGGTAGTAATATCTATCAACTTACACTTCTCCCGTATGGTATTCTGTTTCGTCTTAACATGCAGAAGCTCGACATGGGCTTGGTCCAGAGTGAAGCCCAAGGATTCCATCTCCTTTCTGAGCTCTGTCAAATGGGCTTCATACGGGGCAAGTCTACTTGATGAGGTCATAAATTCAATTTTCTGAGTAAATTTGATTGGTTAAAGCCCTATATTTAAACTAATAAGATGATCATTGTTCAATGGATATATTAATAATGGTCCAAATGCAAAATGGTATTTTGAAATCCCAAAACATTAAACCAATAAAGATCTTATTTTATATAACTATTTTACATAATAATACATTTATGTAGATCAAGATGAATTTTCATTAGTGAGTTTTCGGGTCGTTACTATATTCCCCCATTAAGAAATTTCTCAATAAAAATGACCTTTCCCCAAACTAAAGTATATGTGGATACCTTTTCTTCATCACATCCTCTGATACCAACATCACTTTTTCAAATATGTTGTTTCTCTATAACACCTTAATGGAGGCATTGTCTTATTTCATATAAATTTTTCACAACAATCTATGATATTCACAATATTCTTCTTGTAAGAAAGTTAATCCTCTAACTATACTACCACTGGAGATAGTACATGTGAAGTGTCTAGTATATACATACGTATGATTGATACATGAATGAAATCATGTATTTTGGACATGGTAAGTAGAATTTCTAGTCAACAGGACACAACCACAACATGATCAAGAATCTAAAATGGGACGATGTACCTAGAAAATAACATCCCTTTCAATAAAAACCATACGACCTTCTTCTATGTAGATATGCATAGAAATACCATTTCTCAATCTTTGAACTCAAGGTCTCATCGATGGTTTTCTGCATAACTATTCTACCAATTTTGGGCTTCCATGATATGCAGCTGAATGGTTTTCACCTTCTCCATCATTTATTTGATCATTCGAGGTCATAAAAGCTTACACTCACTAACTTCATGCCAACACGCTGATGTTCTGTACCATTTCATATAAAGGGCTTCATTTGGTGCCATTCAAATTCTCGAGTAGAAACTTATTTTGAAGTAGAATTCAACCAGTGGAAGATGTTGGTCTCATCATCCTTTGAAGTCCATAGAAGATGATCATAATAAATCATCTACTGTCTGAATATTTCTCACAGTTTGGCCATCAAATTGTGGATGGTAGGCCATACTAATGATCAGTTCAGTTCTTAGAGCATGATGGAGACATTTCTATAACTTCAAGAAGAATCTTGGATCATGATTAAAATAAAATATAGTAGTACTCCATACATCCATATCACATGTTTTATGTAAATCCGTTCAATTTTATCAAATGATAAGTCCACTCAAATCATTATAAAAGTGAGTTTTCTTCATAAGATGATCCACAACTAGCCATATATCATTGTTTCCTCTGGTTTTCCCTTGATGTCCATTTACAATGTCTATGGTAATTTTGTCCCACTTCCATGTTTGTATGGGTAGAGGTTGCATCATCCCCTTAGAATATTTCCTCTCAGTCTACAATTGTCTATATACCAGAACATTGTTGTCTGTTCCGAAATCTCCATTTTTATATTTTTCAACAAAATGTTTTCCAAGTGATCTCGATACAACTTTGTGCGCCCTGAGTGAATAGAGAATGTTGGGCTATGTGTGTCATTAAGAATCTTATTATTTATCTCTAGATCAAAAGTTACACATAATTATAACCCAAATCTCTCAATTCCGTCATTGTCAAAAAAAAAATCTGAGGATTTCAATTTTCTAATTGCTTCCTCACTTTTTTGAATTTCCACATCCTTTCTTTGAGTATCCTTTATTTTCTCCATGATGGATTGTTGAGAAATCATTTTAAAAATGATTCATGATGTTCCCATCATAATAATTCCCATATACATCTTCATCAAATATATGATGATTGGATCTTTTTCAATTCTCATCAATGATAAAATTTTTGGGTTCTTTCTACTTAGATAATCTTCCACGATGTTTTTCTTACAGGTATGGTAGTGGATTGAGCAGTCATTATCCTTTATGATTTCTATCTATATTTTTTGGCACATATTAATCTCTTCTTGTGTGAATATATATATTTAGGCTCTTATGATCAGTATATTTCTCACACTTCTCTCCATGGAGATATTGTATCAAGATTTTCAACACAAATATCATATCTGCCAACTCCAGATCATGCATGGGATAGTTTTTCTCATTTATTTCTAGCTTCCTTGAGTGGTAGGGTGACCCATTATCAATCTTCATCAATACGCATACTATGCCCTTCCTTGAAGCATCACTAAATTCCACAAATATTCACCACTCATGGGTAATGTGATCACAAGCACCATGATAAACCTCCTTTTCAACTCCAAGAGGATTTCATTGAATTCATCACACAATGAATACATGACTCCGTTCTGTGATAGCTTGGTAAGAGGGGTTTGACAGTCGGGATAAATTTCACAAAAATTGGTGATACTATCCAGCTAACCCCATGAATCTATGGATATCTGTTATTGATGTTGGGCTCATTAATCCCTCAATTTCCACTGTTTTGGATGGATCCATAGATATCCCCTTACTTATTATGATATTCCCCAAGAATGAGACATCCATTAACCAGAACTCAAACTTGTTTTTTTTCATAGAGCATCTCCTTTCGCTAAGTCACATGTATAGTGTGTCAGTGCTCCTCAAGTTACACCTTGGTTATGAAGTATATAATAATATCACATATAAAGACTACCAAAACTTTGTTGAGATAATCTCTAAAAAATATGTTCACCAATTCCATGATGATTTCTCCATCATTTGTGACTCTAAAAGGCATTAATATGAATTCATAGTGCCTATATCTTGTACGAAAATACGTCTTGGGGATATCATCTTTCTTCATCCATACTTGGTAATATAATAACTACCAATAAACTTTGGAACTGTATAGTACTCTGCGTAGATGATTGAATATGTCATAAATTCATGGAAGATGATACTTGTTTGTTATCGTGATTTTGTTGTGCTCATGATAATCATCAAAAAGGTGCATTGACTTATCCTTCTTCATGACAATGCGGACTGGTTCACCCCATGGTGAAGCACTTGGGCATATAAACCCGTTATCTGGAATCTCCTTCAGTTTTTTCTTCAACTCGTTATGCTCTACAACGACTATTATATATGGATTCATGGATATTTGAAACTCCCCAGGTATAAGATCAATTGAGAAGTCAACATATCTTCAAGGAGAAAGACCAGAAAATTCCTCTGGAAACACTTCAACAAATTACCACACAAAAGGCATGTAATCAAGGATGGTTTCCCCCTTAGAATCAATAATCTGATCCATATACTCTTTCTCATAGGGAGGTAATTTTCACCCTTGAGATAATGGTGATGAATAAGATTAATCTTCCTCCTTTCACTTTTATAGAATTGAGGGGTCAATTCTCCATATGTAGAGTGATTTTCCTCTCACGGTAATTTTTGTTGGATCTATATAAGGTAATCCATTAAATGCCATGAATTGCATAAAATTCCACTAGAGTGAGTATGATGAGGTTCTCCAGGAAGGTCAAACAACCAATTATGATAGTTGAGGAGTTATATTCATCGGATACAATGAATTTCACATTTTCCGTAAACATTAACATCTATACTTCCATGAATTTCAAGTGGTTCTAGGACTATTCTACTAAACCTTCAAGATATATAAGAATGTGTAGAACTAGAATTAAAATTTATGTTCGTTATTTATGAATAAATAACGAGCTTACTGATCACCAATTCATTGTCGGGGAACACTGCGGTGGTGGTGATAGCAAAAAAATCTTCCTTTCTGCTTTGGAGGATGATGGTTTCCTCTAAAAACCCTTTCCTTAGGGAAAATATTTTAAATATTTTGTGGTTCATTATAGTTGATTCAATGGTCAACGCCTAGAGATTCTAATAGAGAACTCCTCTACCCTATTGTAGCCAAGGGTTTTTTCTTGTGGACAGTTAATGGATAGGTTCAGCTCTCTTCCACATAAAAATCATTTCCTCATCTGGTTTATGCAATTTCTGTGGAGCATCATTCCACACCATTGGCTAGTGGGGTGCTGGGTTTTCATAGAATCATTAGATTTATCCATCAGACCACCAACAATGATATCCACCACACACTTCTTATCCCCTGGATACCATTGAGATTCCTTGATCTCTATTTTGACCATCAGGGAAAATCGTAGAGTTTATTTAAGGTTGTTGATGTCACGAATCTCCAGGTCTTTTCACTGGCTTGGATTCGGCCCACCAAATAAACGATCATCCTTTCATTCAGAGGTAGTGAAAAATCTAGAGGCGTATCAAACAAGCCTTGTGATGTTTGTGTCATATGCTCCAATATATTCATCATATTTTTTCATGATGGCAACCTGGACGGTGTGAGGAAATTATTTTTCGAAAAAGCTTTTCTAGAAATCTTTATATTCAAACACCTTGATCTCCTCCTCGGGGATTGTATTTTTTATCAATGTACACCATTGATACATTTCAACCACCATATGATAAGTGACCAGAAGAACATTCTCTTGTTTGGAACATTGAAGGATGGAGAACACATTTTCAATGGAGTTGATCTAATATTCGGTTATTGTGGGATCAGATGATCCCTTAAAAGTTGGATTACATTATGTCATGAAGCTATGGATAGAGAATTTTTATTTATTGGGGGGGGGGGGGGTTGAAGGTTCCTATTGACCCATGTTTGTATTTAAATATTGAGTTAACAAAGAGAATATAGTTACAATGTTTGTGAATAATGATCCGAATGGATTGGGCATCACATTAGAATTATCATCACATTTATCTTCGTATTGGTTGTCAGCTTGATTCCTCCCATTACCATCCATTGGATGGATAAAAAATGATACAGGTAACACATAATGGGTAATCTAAAGAAAAAATGGATTGCTGAAAAATAGCTTTTATTTACTTAATTTATGAATCTATTGACTTCATGATATGTTATCCATTATCTACTTTCTAAAATATATTTTTTGCGGCATTTTTTTACTCACTTATTAATGGTTCATACTAATCTTGTGAATTTAACAAAGCATATGTCACGAGTGTGTCATAAACAAGATTATATAAAGGCCCGTTATCGTGTACTAGGATACCACAGGTCATGCCCAAAACTCTTTGTTTGAGTTTTTTGCACTCTAGGTACATCTGTGCTAGAGCCTCGATTACCTGCTCGTATCCAGGCAGGGATGTATTTTCTTTATAAACCAATTAATCAAAACAAAAACGAATTTAGGTGTGTTTTTATTATACACAGTCTTGTCTATAAGGCATCACTAGGGTATTCTAATTGAAATCCCTAGAATAACTAAACTAATCCTCTCATACCAACTATAACAACCCTGCTCATTATTACATAGTTAAACATGATTTATAACATAAAAATCACTTGATAAAACATATAAGTTCTATAGGTGTTGTATCATTGGGGATTTGTAACATTACATAACAACTTTGAACATAAAATACACAACATCTTTATTGAAAATAAACCCTTACATGCCCACGACATTCCCTCACACTTAGTATTGCATGGTATAACTCGAGGACATGCCTAAAAAATAGTGAGCAATAATGTCTAGTAAGGGAATAAAAAATGCATAAAATTATGATTAAAATGAATGTTATCCAATAGTATTATCAATGGATCATAAGAGAACCATGAAAATAAAGGCATAATATAGCATGATTATCATAACATGTAAATGTGGCATCAAAACAAAACATGGAATTAACATGATCCAAGGCTCATTGAACATGGAGAATTTGTAAAACATCATTTCAATTGAATTAGAATGTGTAAATCTTCATTTTCACATGAATTATCAGGAGTAAATACTCATTCCACATGAATTATCATAAGTAAACCCTCATTTCACTTGACATATCATGATACTAATATGTAATCAATGCATTGGAGAGCTATTAGGGTGCATCCTTCTCAAACATTTCATTTCATTCATTAGTGTTCCAAATGTATCCTAAAACAAAGAATCATTAAACTTCATTTCTTCCACGATAAAGGGTGGTTTTATACATACAAGATGAATTATAATAAATTAGTAAATGTTTATAATGGTGAGTACCCATGATAGATATATGGGCATGGTATTCACCACAAAAAATGTATACTAAGGGGGTAATATAGATACATTTCACAGAATTTGTAATGGAATTTATATTCATAATTAAAAATAATTTCAAAAATGAAAATGTGGAGAGATATATTCTTTAATGAATTTTGGCATAGTAACAGGTGTATATGAAAGACATTATTGAGAGTGAAAGGGGTCCCACTTCATCTGAAAAATAATTAGGGTAATATAAGGTAGGTGTGAAATCATACCCCAAAATGAATAATTGAATGTAAAAGGGTGTTACAATATATAGAAACTTAGATAAAAAATAAGAAATGATGGAGTCCCATACTTGGAAGTGTGATCTGAAAGGCATGGGAGAGGATTGAGAGAGGCTTCATGAGAGATTGGGACACCTTTGGAGTTCTTTAGAGAGAGGAGGTCAGAGGGTCGACGAACTCCAAAGTTATTTAGTGAAGAGAAGTGATAGGTTGGTTGTGTTTGTATTAGGAGAAAAGTGAATTTTTTATTATTTATGTTTGGGACACCACACATTCAACTAATCAAACCCACCAACCTACCCATGGGTTTTTACCCTGGTTTTTGAAAAATTGTGGTGGGAAAAAATATTTTATATGCCCAATGGCTGATCGTCTTAAAATAAAAGGGTTACTAATGCGGAGGTGAGTCTCTCTCTCATGAAAATTATTTTAAAAATATAAAATGTTTCATAAGTCCTGGAGGGTCCACTATGGTTTTTTAAAATAAATCAAATAAAAGAAAAATCATATTATTTTAATGTAAAATAATATATTGGCCGAAAATAATTTTTATTGAATTTTATTACATTATAATTCGGTCATTATGATGTCATAAAACACTTTCTATAATTAAACTATATTTAATATTTACCCAAAAATTCATCTGTCACAAAAAATAATGAAATATACAATGCTGGGTAATTTCAATGTCCTCATTCCAAAAAATAAAACTCATTTTAACTAAATTATTTTCTAAATATGTGAATTTTTACTATTAAACAAAAATATGACATTTATTGAAAATTTCATGGTTTTGAAAAAAAATAGCATTCCAACCTTAATAAAAATTAATATTGTTATAATAAATATTAATTGATCATTTATATTTAATAAAAATTAATTTAGAAATAATATTTTTTAAATTATAATTTAATTAAAAAATCCATCAAATTATCAGAATATATTTTATAATATAATATTAACTAAAAAATATTGTTTGTTTTTTAAAAATAATTTACAAAGTAAAAAATAATAAATGAATTTATATTCATTATTATATAAAAATAATTCTTAAAATCATAGTGTTAATGTATTCTTGCATAAACCCTTATGACACCTGTATAATTCCGAAGGGTATGGTGTGAAATGGTGACATACTCTTGGGGTGTTTTGGATAACATTGCTCTAGTGGAAATCTCTATCAACTTCAAATTCTCCCATAAGAGGATCTATATGAGCTTAACATGTTAATGCTTGGAGTAGACATGATCAAGAGTGAATCACAATACCACCAACTCCTTTGTGTTCTCCAACAATTGAGCTTCATACGGGGAAAGTGTACAAGATGTGGCCATCACTTCCTTTGTCAGGGTAAATTGGGTTTGTTGAAGCTGTATATTTATAATAATAATGATATCATTGTTCAATAGCTATATTAGAAATGGTCAAAATTCATCACAGATTTTTGTATTAAAAAATAGAAAATCAAATAAGGGAAAATTTTATATAACCATTTTACATAAGAAGTCAATTAATTAGATCAAGAGTAATTTTATGTTGTGAAATTGTGGGTTGTTACATACAGTGCATATGAGATCATCTTTTTGTTATGTTTAATTTCCTCTAGTTATGACCAATGGTTTTATGTATGATATACCTATGATGTGTAATATTTTGTGAAAAATAACTGAAAGGTGATGTATATTTGTTATGAACCATTTATTTATATTCTATAGCTTCTAGAAAAAATATATATAAATGTCTCTAAAATGAATATTTATGTAATTTTAATAATATTAATATGTTATTATGTAATGTCTATGTATAAAAAGTATGGGTTTCTATATGTATAAATTCCCCCAATGGTTTATATTATTGATTGAGATGCTAAAAGAATGGAATTTATCATTATGTACATTTTAGAGGTAGGATATTCATGGGGATGATGGTGGATACTGATAAAAATCCTTACACATGGAAATTATAGAGTACAAGGCCTTTATAAGTGACATCACTTGATAGGGGATGAAAATAGAAAATTTATATGACATCTCTAGTGTGCACATGTATTTCAAGGGTACTATTTTTATAGAATATATTTTGTAAAAAGGATGATCAATGAAATATTTTTTCCACATCTCCAGGATATGTAAGTATAAATAGGGCCCCATTTTTTCAAAATCACCTTTGTGTGTAGGGATGAGACAGGTCATATTTTTACTGCATATCGAGAGTGGTGTTTAATGACCATATAAAAAATTAAATAAAACAACTAGATTGATAATTGATGATCAATTTTATTAATGTGTGTCATTATCCAAGTAGTAATTCTTCTAAGAACATGATGTTCACCCTACTATACATTTTTGGGTTGTTTGAGTACATGATATGAAACATAACCTGAATACATGGAAAGAGGATGATGTTGTATGATAGAATAACCAATGTATTTTGGTATGTGTTATGGTTATCAGAAAATTTTAAATTATTTCAGGCATTAGCAATAATGGTAAGGATGGGTGTTGTCGTAACTACGATAGCATATGATGACCATACACACATAGTTTTGTGTCTATTTATATTATTTATTTTACATATGAATACATATGTTTATTATGGTAATGCCACCATGAGATATTTACTTTTTTGGACAAATTATGAAGTTTCATAGTATGACTTTATATTGTGTACAATGTATCATTTTCATGAATGTAGATAAATAACAAGAAAATGTTGAACCATATTATATATTTCTTGAATGGAATGTTCTAGATAGGGATATAAATGTATGAATGATAAATATAATCACATTGATTCTAGCATAAAAAAGTGACCAGGAAGAATTTTGTAGACTTAGTAAAAATTTTGTAGAATAACGACTTTATCATATTGAGTGTTCTAGAAATACAAAATCAAACCATGCATTAGTTTTATTCAATGTATCAAAAATAATTATTATTGGAAGAAATTTATGATTCTAATTTTGTTAGTTAAATATATGGGACTGATGAAATAAAGGTTTTTGAAATAATTCATCAGATGGAGTCTTCATAAGAGATTCCAGCAGATGAATAATGTTTATGGAGTCATCAAACAAAGGAATCTGGATGAATAACTATGTGTTCATTTAACAAATATCAATTAATTGAAATATATAAGTACATTTGAATGTGTTTTTTGGATGATGATTTACTAGAAAAATTATTCCTAAATTGGAAACATTTTAGGGTTACAAGATAAATAATTTATTTAATCTAGTGAATAATTTCACATTAATTAATTTCGAGGTGGATAAATAATTTACATCCCTCCACACATCGAAGATTTGTGAGGCCATTATATAGAGTAACTCAATGAGATATAGATAGTGGAAAATATTCATGATTTGCATATAGAAGAGTTCTAATGATTATGTATCCGAAAAATCGTTGATTATCTTTTAAAAAAAGGTATAATTGTGATCATATTTAGTTAGAATATCAATAAGTAGAAGATAATTAATGAAAATCTTGATTCTAAACAATTATTGATAGAGGTTTCATGATTGTTGATATCATGAATTATAGAATTATCATATTAATATTGTGAAACTCTATTTTTTAAGGGATTAAAGGTTAGAATGTAGAGAAATATTCAATAAGGAAACTCAAATTTGGAGTTTCAAATTCAAATTTTGTATTTTTTACTCTTCCTTTACATTTTAGAGAAATTATGAATATATAGAGTGTGTCATGTTAATTATGATATTATATTTAAAGATGATAGGTTTTGATAGAGAATATAGAGAGATATATTTGAAAAATCCTCACATATGGAGGTACTTGATGGAGAGGCACTGAAGAGTGAGGTACCGAACATTAGAGACTGGTAGATGAAGTATAGTTCGATATCAAGATGTTGCTAGATGAAGAATTAGAGTATCTGATAGACCCATAAAGGATGAAAATGTAAAATATATTTATTTTTTAAATTAAAAACAAGTTAATTTTTGAATTAAAGGTTTGAATGTTTTTACAAGAAATATATGAATAAAATCTCACTAGATGATATGTTTTTTTAAATATTTCAAACAACAATTGCATTACTTGATGAATATTTTTTATGGGCCATTTAATTTTTTGTAAATAATTCTCTCATATTATCTATTAAAGATGCACATTAATTAGTAAATGACTATATTTCTATTCATTTGATGGATATACAATACATTTTGTAAACCAAATGTATTTTTTTCATCATTGGTTAATTTCTAGGAATTTTAATAAATCATGCTAATGGATTGAAAATTTTATTTAATTCTGACATTTTACCCCAAATTCACCCATATTTCCTAGATATATCATATTAGAAAAATTAAATTTTTATTAAAGACCTGTTATACATCAATTACTCTAGTTTTGGGAGTGATCAATGAATAATGCTATCAATAATTTTCATAAATTTTTTAATATTAATGGGTTTCTATCTATGGATTAGAAAAATATTAATATATAGGTAATGAACTGATGTTATCCAATATATTATCTTTTGTGTATGAATTTAATGAATATGAAACTGATGGTTTTAATCCTCTTATTGAGTATAATCCAAAAATAGTTATATATATGATGAATATGGATAATTATAGGTAATAAACTAATGTTATACATTCCTATCTCTCTAAAATTAAATTTATTGTGGTTAAAAGAATGGGAAAAGCTTGATGAATCAATGAAAAGTTGAAAAATTGTTACCAATTAATTATGAATGTGATTAAATTCATGATACAAATCTTGATATTAATATATTTAGATCATAAAATTGTATATTAATACTCTTTTATTTGTTCCTCATAAGGGTCAATGGAATTTTAAACGCCATATGATTTTTTGGTGAGAAATTAGAACCTTTGGCCATTTCTAATTTGATCATATGAAATATCACTGATATGTTTTACTACATGGTATAATCCATAAGGGATATTGATCCTAAAAATGTAACTACAAATTATCTACATAGTATTATTGTCACATATGAAATTATAATGGAAAAGGATACCAAGACTAAAAAAATGATGTTTGAGAAATTTCATTCTAAGAGGATAAAATTGGAAATCTAGGATGTATTATCTTAATTAATCCAATAATTCTAACACTAAGTATTTAGTGAGTATAATGTTTGATGAATTCATATATTCATTTTCATGAAAAATTTAATGGTTCATAGGGATGCATGTGGTAAAATTAAAATTGATTTTCTCTATCTCTAGATCCATTATATATTTCACAAAAGTAATTCAACATGTAAAGGATGATATTGAATGTGATGAAGAATGTGTAATTTCAAAAGGACATATAATTAATAATATAGAAAAAATAATAATATTAAAAAGAAATGAAGAGAAGATATATGATTACAAAAAATGTTTTTTTTCAAACAAGATAAAAATAATGACTCTAATGTTGATGCTAAAAATTCCAATGATCAGGGTACTGATAAGAATAATATTGAAAAAGATGATATTAAGAGTATGACCATTAATAAATGATGAATCTATAAATAATTAAGTGGAAGAAAAAAATATATATTTTAAATTTAAAACATAGTTTAAATTGATCATTAAAAAATTGTTGAATTTGAATAATATAGTAAAACGTTTATGATAGAATATCTACCAAAAAAATTAAGAATTAGAACATAAAGAAAAATATTGATTCTTAAAGAAGATAGATGATATGTAAATGTTACATGTAGAGTAAAAAACCTGCATCATCAAGTATGAATAAATGGTAGTGGTTAAGGAGAATGGATTTCACCATTTACAATTGAAATCAGTTCAATCCGAAAATGGAATATTAATATTCTAAAACAGAATTACAAAAGTTGTTGAATGTTATAAGAAGTTTAAATCTCAATAGGATCAACTATGATCATCCTAATAGGTTAATAAGATGATTGGATATGTTTAAAGCAACAATATATTCAAGGGGGCATGTTTTTATCTGAAACTAATGAATTCTAAAATATTGAAATTTCTACGAAATCAATCATTGATGAAAAATGAACTACAACTTCAAGATATATTAAGACTATGAAGAATTATAATTTGAAGGAAAATAAATTTGTATTTTATAAAAGAAATTATGAAAAGTGGATATCTTTTATAATAATAAATATATTTAAATATGAATACAAAAAATTGAATAAAACACTAGTTACATTGGTAATTATGGTTTCTAGAGATATTGATGGTACTATGGAGGATTTCAGAAAATATCGAATATGTGTTTGTTCTATCATAAACACACTAGTGAATATATAAGGCATAGAATCATATGTTTAGTTGGATTCATCCCACTGAATATATAACACACAAAAATCCTCATTTAAAAATTAAATATATATTCCAAAAACTGGAAACTATTTTTGAAATATGTGATCAGCCGAAAAAATGTTTTATAGGTAGTCATGTAAAGTTTCCAAATGAAAAAAATATGAAAAATATCAAATTCCACATGTGTTGTTGGGAAAACAAAGAGTACGACCTTAGTTAGTGAAAATTCCCTTAAGGCTACAAAACCAAAACGACCTTAGATATTGGATATTCATTATTCTACACAGATAATATGAGATTAAGAAATTTTAAAATAATAAATAAAATACATTTAAGGTAAAGTAACATTTTGAAATAATGATTCATTCATAATCAAATGGAACTTATCTACTATCATTGATAAAGAAAAATAGAAATCAAGAATTTCATTATTATTTTGTCGACTAGAAAACATTTTTTGAATGGTTTTCCTATTTTTTATTGGACAAATGATGTTCCCCTAGATGATTAGTTTTAAAACCCAACCTGTCCCCAATTTATTGTGAAGGAGGCATGAAATTACTATGACTTATGTGACATTTCAAAGACACAAAATGCTAGAAATAAACACACAATACGTTATTAATAGTTTTGGGATTATTTTACATTTAATATCCATACAAC
This sequence comes from Viscum album, assembly GCA_963277665.1. NCBI lineage: Eukaryota > Viridiplantae > Streptophyta > Magnoliopsida > Santalales > Viscaceae > Viscum > Viscum album. The sequence continues at coordinate 1,611,809,865 of OY728120.1, forward strand.
TAATCCAAGATAAATATAAAAAAGAAAATAATATCTGATGCATGGGTATAATATTATAAAATGCCATGTAATACCCAAAGAAAACAAGACCAATAGTAAAATTATCCATTTCAGAGAACAAAAAGGATGATAAAACCCAAAATAAATTCAAAGACTATAAAAACATAAAATAAAAATCTCATCATATGCTCCAATTTCCAAAACACTAAGTCATGCCCCATTTTATAAGGATGAACCACTACAGAAGTGATATACAGTTCAATTACCTTTGTGATGATAACCAATATCTAAAAACAAACCAATTTTCCCAAGTGGGGTGAGTATAAATCACAATATAATTTTCCCAGATGACTTCCCCATTAATGCCTCTATGATGAACCATGTTGGCATATTTAAATAAAATATTTTAAATGATTTGATATTTTTATATATAAAATCCTAAAAATTCCATACTAAAAAATATTTCTCAAATAAAATAGTTTTCAAAGGAAGATAACCAAACACGCCCTTCAAACCATTTATCAAAACCATGTCGAACAACCCCTTCCATTCCAAAAATCAACTTATGAAATCCCACGTTATTGTTTCAAACTCATGTGAGGTCTCTAACAAATATACAAATTCATCATAAGGTACCCATATACCATGATCCATAGTAAACAATTCCCCATTCCTATATCCACCTCAATGAAAAATGAACAAAAACCAATAATTTATGCCAAACATCATTCCAAACCAACAATACATATACATTTAATTTAGAAATTCCATTTATTGAAAACATTTTTTTCAAATAATTTACCAGAATGATGTCATATCAATATTTAAAATTCACTAATTATAAAAACATAAAATTAAAAACTTTTAACAACAAAAAATTTATAAAATTTCACAAATCATAATTAGGGAGGTTTTCTATCCTGATTTTTAGAAGATTTCAAATTAAAATAAACCAATTAAATAAATTGGAAAACAATGCATATGTTTCTAATAAGATGAGTGAAAAATTAATCCACCGACCTCACAATAAATCGGAAATTAAAAACTATCGTACATATCCAAAAATATGGTTCGGAACTTCCAAAACCCATTATATATATTTTTTCCTTATAAAAAACTTATACATGTATCATCATGCTTGGTATCAACCACTAAGTACATAGACACATTAGACTATATCTTTCAATAAAAGGTATGAAATAAGAAGAAATATAATAAAAAAAAGAATAAGCACATACTACGAAACATGAGCCTCCAACTAACAAATAATCACCAATACATTTCTCTCCAATCAAGAGGAAGTGTCTTCATAGAATTTGGGGGAATATGAAAACATATAAGGGTAAAACTAGTGGAAATGGATTTTAAATTTCTAATTATATTAATATCCAAAAATTAAGGATGGAAGCCTATATATATCATGGTTTATATACAAAGTTTAGATAATTGAAAACCAATTATTTGGGTTATCTTTTATTAAGACACTCATTTCATGGTTGGATAATAATGTTAGAAAAACAAATAACCAACCATTATTTCCCCTCAATCCCGAGATACCTTGGTTGTCACGACCTGACCTAATGGGGCACAAGCCACGACTCCCCAAGCCTGCCTCCAATAGGTCAGGGGTTGGCATCTAGCACTGAGTAGGCTATCATAGACAAGGTAGGCATTATCCTAAAGCACCTGTACACACGCACCCACATAAATAACCATGAAATAGTGAAGATATATATAAAAAATGAAAAGTAAAAAATCATTCATATATCTATCCCAATCCTGAGTAAAAAAAATACAAATATGAAAAGTAGGGCACACCAAAATAAAACTACAAAAGTGTCCAACCTGCTAAGAAGGAGGGAAGACACTTCCAAAACACCTTCTGGTAAACTCATTGACACTGCTCCGGTAAACACCCCGGTCAAACTCGCTCACTAGAACCGCCTACTCGGGGTCCTCCTAAGACTTCGTCAAATGGCATGTGGTCTGCACAACATACATATATGTGCGGGAAATTCCCGTTCATGGGTGAGTATAAAAATACACAGTAGGCACCCTAAAAACCCAAAAAACAAGAGAGAAACTGAAAGGCAACAGTCCGCTCATCCAATCCAGAGGGAACCCAGATGAGGGTGAAACTCCACCTCATGACCATCATCGAATAAACACAACTAGTCACCTCAAACCCGGAGTATTCCCATACTTACACCGTGAACATCCAAATATACTCAGGTCACGCACCAAGCCACATGAGGTACCAACCACATCACCATCAATGGTTCACAACCAGGAGAACACACTCCACGATCACTGTCATCTCAGATGACACTCATCCAAGAGATAAACTCCATGAGGTCCCACACAAAAATCTCAGATGCTCACCCGAGAGATCACGCTCGTCAGATACCATCACTGAGGAAACCCCACTGAAAAAACAAAAGCAACAAACTCCTTGGATTGGTGATCAATCCTAGGGTACTCTAGGGGATAACTGAACCCACACCATTATATGAAGATCCCACAGATAGGGGGTCACTCCTAGGGTCCACTAGGGATACCAAAACCCAATCTGGCATTCGTAGAACTCACAGATGGGGATTCACTCCCAAGATCTATCGGGGGATACCACAACCCGATCTGGAATTCGTATAGAAACACATCCCTCAGATAGAGGATTGTCACCTGTGTCACGATGGTCACGACGATACCGAAACCCTATCTGGTACATCTCGCTCTGTAGGGGATCAAACTGACAATAACACAACCCTACTGACACCACGTGCTGAGCAGGGGATCATATAACCAATGATACCACAACCCTACTGTAATCCTCATGCTGTGTAGGGGATCATATAACCGTCAATTCCACAACCCTACTAAGCATGGACCACTGCGTAAGGGATCATATTCCTGAAGATTCCACAAACCCTATGACATGAACTAGCAAGATAGGGGATCATTTCTCATGGATAAGCGATCACAACGATACCAAGAACCCTATCTAGGGAAACAATGCCAAAGGGTCCTGCTATGGGCCCACCGGAGGGATGCCACAACTCTAACAAATAAATCATCACATTGAGAGGATAACAAACCTATACTATGTTTGTGATGTCATGTGAACCCCCATAGGAATGAACTAAGGGAGTACCCTCAACCACTGCAGGTGCAAACGTCACTAACCCGAGCGACACACCACAACGCCACTATGTGCACATGCATGGACAATACTGACGCCACCATCGTGTTCAACACAGAAAAACACAAGGGATAGGGTATTTACTCGCTCAAAACGGAAAACCGGTAAAAAGTCACTATTCACTATAGCTAGCCCATATGTGTCCCACACTACGATCCTGATACTCATCAAGCGGATCATACCACTGTGATCCCCTCGGAAAAAACATGAGATCCAGTCCTCATTCGTCCAAAGCGAACCCCCGATGAGAAACATACTATTTACCGAAGCCATCAAAGGTGGGGCCCACACCTCTATCCCGAATCTCATCGAATGGATCACACCATTGCGATCCTCTTGAAATAAAACACAGGATCAACTAATCATCCACCAAAATCAGACTTTTGGTGAGAAAGTTGTGTTTCTACGTAAAGGCCAAAACCCATCCTCATAGGGACCACACCCCAAAAATGGTCCCAAAACCCAAAAACATCAAGAGATTTCTTTCGTACCATCATGGTATCAACGCCACTGATGGCACGTCAATCAGACGCTCCGGGTAGAAGATACAACGGCTCGAAGTCGAATAATAATAATATATTATTATATTATTCAATGTTTCAAGTGCCCGGGCCACGATCCTGAAACATAAAACTCCCGAACCCAAACTGATGGATTCTACTCATCGCCACAGTCATGTCTCCATAGGCAACATGAAAAATAAACCAATGGATTGCATGAAACGGGGGTTTTAATACCCCTGTGTACAAGGTCAGGGCCGGACCGGCCCTCGCCGGCCGACCCGGCCGACGCAGCCGCCGGCTCGCCTTGGGTGCCGGCCCTCTGTCGCGATGTGGTCCACCACACCTTGCTCCTCCGGAAGTTCCTGTACACCCCCGTGCTGAGTATCCGGCCTCCATGCGCCGCCGCCAACTACCACGGGTCCGCCGACTCCAGTGCCGCCATGCCAACGAAACTTCTGCGGACTACCGGGGGTACCCCGGTGGTCCATTTTGCGATTCGTAACCTCCAGCAAGGTCCTAGGGATCAGATATTCTCTACTAAGACAAAAAAATGTAGCCATTAAATGCAAAAATGGTTTTGGGGAATTAAAAATCAAACCTCCTACCTCGTGGGCGAAACACTGAAGCTTCAGGTGCAGAACGACACCCGCGATGCCCTGAAGCTTAATTTGATGACGATCGGCATAGAGAATAGAACATTGCAGCTCGAATTAGCGAATAACGGAGGGATAGGGGAGGGTTTCATTCCACCTTCACATAGGAGGAAATGGGGGGGGGATTGATTTTCATTTTATTTTTTTTAAATAAAACGATTTCATCTCCCCGCCAGCCCGCCTCTGACTCGACATCCAACACAGACCTAAAATTATGTCGTCTATTAGGTAAAAATGGAGTTCTGAATGAAACTGTGCACTCAGTATTGTGATCAGATTCCCCGTTCATGAGTTATTCGAGCCAGCGCTCGTAAATAAAATTTTCCATTTATATACAAAAATTCCCTTAGTGGCTTTTCACACAGCAGGCCCGCGCCCGCAATGTTTACACCCCGCCTAGGGTAAATGACACGCTCTGGACGCAATCGTGCCCTCATATTCCCATTTTGAGCTACCATTTATGAGATAACACAACCCGTACACGTGTATCATATAAAAAATACTTAATATTTTTAGGAAATTTATTTCAGGTACACCGGGAAACGGAATCGCAAGTCGTCTTCGCGCCTTGCTCTGGAATTATTCATAGAAATATTCCAAAGTCTGACAAGGCCAAAAACCCAAGTCGATGCAATGGATCCCCTTGGGTGCCCCCACAATTTTGAAAAAACTTGCACCTACCCAATTACATCTATTTCAATCTACACAAATTTTGTACATGTTTCATTGTTTCCACTATCCTTCTGAAACTGTGAACCTCGAAAGAATCCCTAACAACAATATAAAAATCATACAAACCTTCCAAGACATTACGTAGTTATTTTATATACTAAAAATAAAATTAAAAATAGTTAATTATTTTATAGCATTGTTTCTACATTCTCCCCACAAATGTAATTTTTATCCTCATAGGGTAGAAACCCACCATTAATGTGATAGAATTTGGGCCACTACTCAACCATTTCCTCATCATGATCCAATGATTCTTCCAAAATCTGACCATGATTCCATAAACAACCACACTATACTAATGAGTTTCCTAGAAAAGACATTCTCTATCATACCAACAATCCAACATTGCAACGAATCAATGAATCATCCATATATTGGTCAATGTGACCCCATCAAATCACATTGTTAAGATCAGACTGATATATCATTAGTTGAGATAATTGAACATAAATATATATCAAACCAAATCTATGTGGAAAATCAAAATTATATTCCACATCAACAACACATTAAAGTATCTCAAAAAGGCCTACATATCAATGAGTTAAAATTCCATGGTTTCCAAAATGATGATTCCAAACCCATGGAGAGATTGAAAGGAACACAAGATCACTCATCTGTGATGTTCGTTGACAATAATAAAGATATGATTTCTGATAAATTCGAGATATCTCTATCCATTCTTTAATAATTAAAATCTTCGATGTTGTCTCTTTAACGTGGATTGGTCCTCCCAGTGATGTATCTCATATTTCCACACAATAAATTGATGAATTAAAATAATTCAAATAAAAATAATCAAAAGGAGCCATATTAATTGAGGATTGTTAACTATTCCTATATGATAACACCACTAACGATTCATGACCCTCTAATGATGAACAAAAATCTATTACACAAACCCTAATAATACATTATAATGTTTTTATAATTTATCTATTGAGTTCATTCATGTGATAATGAAATGCCATACTCAAGGTCAAATGTTTCCGAATGTCTTGTTGTAAAGTTTGCATGAGAAAAATGATAAAACCATGATATCAATTCATTACAATAAAAAATCGGTACCCCATAACTCTTTACCACTTCTAGGATATAGATTTTAGATAGGCCCTCAACCGTATGAGATTCATTACATGGGATGAAATTCAATGACATTGTGAGTTAATCCACTATCATCCATTTTGAGTGGTGTTCCCAAACAATCCATGGGAGACCTTTCACAAAGTGCATGGATATTATCATAAATTTCATAATATTATTATGTAAATACTACAACATACCAAATAAATTTTTGTTCTATTCCATAGCCAACTAATAGTTGAGGACTATAAATAAAAAAATTATCCACAATTCATATCATGAAATCCATCCCAATGTTTCATTTCAATTCCTTATACATCATCTATATTCAATGATGATCAAACCATAAAGGGTGGTGGTAAGATTTTTTTTAACACACCAAAAGTACGACCATCCAATATTGAAAACATTAAACGGATCTTCCATTTGAATTCCATAACTCAATGGACACCCACCATTGAGTATTCACATTATCACAACACATTCATAATTTCATGTATCTTCCTTATTAAGAGTCTCAACCAAATGATGAACTGATGAAAATGGAAGGAAAACGAAAACATTAACATAGTGTTAACAATCCAATAGAATGTTAGATATAAAAATCATTAGAATCGATGGTTCAGAAGCCCCTTATTATAACATATATATTTATTCTTTATTAATCCACCACCAAATTTCCTCTAGCTGATGTATATATCAATTAAATTTCAATCATTTAGAGATACTTCATCCACATATATTGTCTCATATTCAAATATCATTATGTGGAAATTTTCTCTATGATCATATGATATGAATATAGATTAAATTTATCAACTAATAGGTAGTGATTCCATGTCTTCACATAATGGGCTACAACATGTAATACCATCTCATGTGTTGGGTTGTTCATCCCAGGAAACCATAACATCCATTAGCCATAACCATCATAATTAACACATTTCATAAAAACAAATCCCCACCGTAATCCTAAATCATCACAATACACAACATAACCTTTTCCTGAATACTTATATATCAAGATAAATCTTGTTGTAAGTCAAACAATAATATATTTTACTGAAATTTTACATTCATCATTACTCAGAAATGGAACATTTTTCCTTTTCAAATCTTTTATTTGTTAACATAGTACTGAAATGTCATGAAAACAAAACACCAATAACAAAAAGCTAATCTAAGGAAAATTTGTATCTCAAAGCCATTCATTATTTGTTTCAACATTAAAATACTATATCAAACCTATATCTTCATTAACACGTCATTGAAAGATAACATGTCCATGGAAACATACCCGTTGAATCTAAAAACATTATTTGAATGTTTGGAATACAATCAATGATTTAACTATGTACCCAACATTGAAACCATGTGTTTCTTATGGTCATCCAGTTTCCTGGAATACAAAATAATTTCCCTCACATACACCACTTGAAAAATCCAAATACCTTGGAACTAATAAAATAATAAATTCCATAAAGACTGATTTGGAATTCTTAAGACTGAAAGGCATAACCATAGACTCTAAATTTTCATATCTACTCCTAAAATCTATTTTTGGGATCTCTTCTATATGAACCAAAAATTTCAAATATCTTAATCAAAATTCTATTTTAATGAACAAGTTGGATTCTTGAAATGACCATATAGATCATTAGGGTGTGAATGAAGATAATGATTTGTTATCATAACTTTTATATGCTAATGATAATAAACACAATGCTGATATGTTCCGTCTAACTTTTACATAAACAATACTTGTTTTTACCACCTATGTGTACTAGGAAGAAAAACTCTTCTTTCATACTCTTAAAACTAATCATTCAACTACCATAATTATATTGGAACCATCTAATAAAATTGATGTGAGGGAGAGAATGTTCCCGAGAGGAAGTCAATCATAAAATATAAATCTATTCTAAGTGGAATACCTGAAATATTTACTGAAAAAACATCCCAAAACTGATCAATAACTAATAGGAAAAAACTATTCTTGATATTATTAATTAATGAAATTGTTAAAGAATCCAACTTGGGGGAGATGTTTCCAACTACTAGTGAAAACATGATTTTTTCACCTTCCATAACATTCTTGTCACAACTAAAGATATTCTCGACACTCTCTTATGTCATAAAATTATCATTTTGGGTATAATAATCAATGTGAGATTTAAACATAGTTGACAAATCCATATTAGAGATTATTTCATAAAAAGTCATCTCAAGTATAGAGAAATCACATATCAATTTAGCTTGATATTTCTTCATAGAAAATTATTCAATCACAATGGGTCTACACTTTCTTTCAACAAGAGGAGTTTGAACATTTAAAATAGAAGACATAATATAATTCTGAAATCCCAGATGATCTAAAACATGATAATAAATAAAATAATAGGATGGACCTATATAAAAAAACAAGAATAAGGTTTGAATTAAAAAAACCATACCTCTTACAGTTGATTGTCCATATTGATCATCCACAATCACTATCTCATCTATATGTAATTTCTTACTCACTCCACATTGTAATTTATTGCCATAGTGACATTTCACTTCTTGAGGGGTCATGGTAGTACTAGTAATAAATTCCTATATCATTCATGCTGATATGAACTATTATGTTTTCCCTATACCATAAGAATATAAAACATCTTCAAAACATGGGAAGAGTGTATAGCACCCAACATTGGAGTACTATGAAAATAATAACAAATATAGCCCTTATGAATTCATTTTTGGAGAGCTCGATGTGGTTCTATAATATCATGCTTCTTGGGATCAGATAAAAAACATTAAAGGAATTTGGTTTTAACCTTAGGTATTGGAGGAGGATTCCCTTATCCATGATTTTGATTTTTGAGTAATTCCACTACCACGGATATCGGCGAACATCTTATCAGTTTTCTGAGAATTAGATTTCGCACCATTTCCCATATTTATCTTACATGATTCCTCTTCATTTTATTCAACAGAATCCAACTTCTTTTAATATTTCCATATTTACCAGATTATTATAATACATTATACAATACATGATAATATTTGTGAAAATATATATCCTAAACTCTGATTAAAAATTTCATTCCTTAAAACATACACACACCACACCTTCAGTTTACAAATTGACTAATTTCATAACCATATTCACATAAGCTATCAAAAAGTGATTCTCATTCCTCATGGTAAAAAAATATACTATTATGGAAATTATAAATGTGTAAGTATAGAGTTTTTTATTATAAAATACTTTAAAACACTCCCATGATATACCTTGGTCTAATTTAGACTTAAAATCAAGATCTCACCACTAGTGTAAAATATACAATAGTAGGTCTATTTCAATCATGACATTCATCTCAACTAGTATTCCTATGAAATCAATTATTGGATTCAAACTTTTAAGACACATATCTTTTTCCTCTATTTATAGATAACCTTGATATATGGATGGATTATGAATTTTTAATTGAATGTAAGGATCCACTTTCTTTGGTTCATCCCTATATTCCCCCTACACACTACATTTTAATATATATTAATACATTGAACTAGTTATTGGTTCACATGTGGCTAAGGAGAAACCACATTCGTATAATCCTCTTCTAGTTCTTTTCTTCCATTCATAAACTATATCATTTTTTATAACCGCAATAAAATACCATTTAGTCTTAATCACTAACAATTTGAATGTTTACCACATCACAAAGATCAAAAGAAGACTTCCCAAAATTGCACATTTCTTCCACTTTAAAACCACTTCTTAAAATACCACAATATTCATGTTGAATTTTTTTTGAAAATAAAACAATTATTCCCCTAAAAATAAAATTGTTTTCTCTATTTTAAAAAATTTAATACTTTTTCACCCAATATAAATCATTAATCCAAATGAAGTATAATCCCCTTATGGGTAATGATTTTTGTAAATGTATGGGATTCACTTATCATTGGATAAACCCTTGAAAATGATTTTTTAACTCATAAAAGTGACTCAAAACACTTATGTAGAAAACACCATAATAAAATGCGGTCCAAAATAATGGTTTATATACAAATCATTTTGTATAAAATTCCATGTCTTGATCATTTTATATACTTGACACCATCTCGACTGAATGATTAATGAAGAATGATCAACTCTAGGATAGAACGAACCAATAATATCTGTCCAAAACTAGAGGATGGGAATTCCATGACTAATTACAAATGATTTAAACCAACCCACCCTTTTGTCATTGTAATGCGGAAGGATGTTACTATTCCTTATGTGACGTATCCACAACACCAAATGTTTTATGTAAATGATAATGAATTCATTAGTATTTGGTGGGATGATTTTCCCTTTGAAAATAAATCATATCTATAAAAAATTTATATTATGTGTCCGTAAAATGTAATACTACTAGATAAAATTACAAAAATAAAAAAAACATTTTAGAGTGAAAAATATAAGGCAAAATGAAAAAAACACAAATAATCCAAATTCATAATCTCTGTAGCGCCAATTATTATCTATGATCCCACACTCAATGTGTGGGTGTAATGTATTATGTTTAATCAATAAAGACATGAGAAACTTTTTCTTTTACCGGTTTCTCAACAATATATAACTACACAACCAGCAAAGTTATCAATCAGTTGTTAAGTATAAAAATCAATACTTATTCCCCAAATAACCTCCCCACACAGACCAATAGTATATAACATGTTATCAAATTTATATGAAACAATTTAATAAATATAAAATAATATATATAAAATAATAATGACTTTCTAATCTAAATCAAATATCTCAAATAATAATGTTTTCTATAGAAAACCCCAATGATGTATTCCAAAAAATTTCCCAAATATATTCAAAATAACCCCTTGAATTCAACACATCTACAGATTAATTCCATGGTGACAATTCTATAATCATGGGTTTCCTCTAATCATTCTACATGGTAATAAAAATATAACTATATGCCATGTTCCCCAATAAAACACCCCACTTCCATAGGGTCATGTCAGTGGAAATGTACACATGCCAATCATTTATTTCAACTATCATATTAAACGAACCAGTCAACGAAATTCCAAAAAAAAATATTTTTAAAAAAACATTTTATTCAAAATATTTCTATTATGTATGAAAAAATATATTTTAAATCATCATTTTAAAGTAACTATACAACGATCTTTTCACAAAAACCAATTTCCTCAATTTCACAAACCATCACTAAAGAATGTTTCAACCAATCTTTTCACATGAATTGTACAATTCGAATAAAAAAATACAATAAATTTTATATAAATCATTAATGATTTAATGATATTATTTGAGACTGAATCCACATAAATCACATGTTATGAGAAAATGAAGAAAGGTCAATGCTCTAGAAACATGGCGTTGATAATCCAAAACAATATTTTGATCTTGTTACCTTTCATTATAAAATCCATATCTCAAAATATTTAGCATACCACACATTTGATATATTTCCAATAGATTATATTATTGAATTAAATAGGGGTAAGATGTATAAATATATGTAAATAAACCAATTCCCAGCACTGAAAAATGAACCTAGGCATCCAATGCATAATCAAACAGTAACTGATTTCTACCGAATAATGTGGAAGGGATTACATAGCCTTTTGGAGAAGAGGAAAAAAATTTAGGGTCAATATATGATAAATAATTGGATATGGTTTAATTAATATTAAATACACAATTTACCAATGTTCACCTATACATCACATAGTTAGGATGCATACTTTTTAAAATTATCATTGAACCATGTGAGTACCCCAATCATAGGCCACCATTAACATTGTTGGATCACGTGGATAGAAATACTATGTAGAAACCATTTTTTTCTTCTAAAAATATCATTAAATGTTTCCCATTCGTGACCATATGGTTTTTCCAAATAGTGCTCCTTGCTACAAAATATTTTTTCCTATTTCATGGTTTCCTAGAGTTTATTAGAAATTCTATAAACCGTTATAAAAATGTTAACCTCCATAAAAACCATGAAAACATTACAAAACTCCTCCATAACTATATAAATCTATCTAATGTAAAGTATACACTTAAAATAGATAGAAAAATAGTAAATTACCTGAAATCATCATTGCAATAGATTGATTTTTGTTAAACGGGATTTAATATTGTAATGATGTAACAAGAGGACAATAAACCAGGGGTAATATATTTCGAGTTGGGGGAGATCATAGATAATACTATATGACCATCATAGGGTAAAATACATTTTGGTATAAAAGGTTTTCAAATATGCTCCATTGAAATATGAACAAGCTACAGTTATAGGATGTGTTATTTATGTTCCAAACATATAATAAATAATATATTAGTGTTATTTGATATTCCTAAAAGAAAGGATTTTAATCTGAGTATATAAAAAGGATAAGATAAATTAAACTCAACCCTTAGAGAAATTTAATTATATAATGTATGGGCCCATGGGATTGAAATTGAAAAAGGTATATAGGTATTATATTATTACTATTATATGTGATTTGAAAAGTATTAAAAGTATTATATTTTGATCTAAAATTAAATATTCTAGAGATGTTTAATAATTATAAGAGATACCCTAAAAATAACGTAGATATTCCATGAATAATATTAAAATGAATTATTTTCTAATATAAAAATATTATTTTTAAATACTACCTTTAAAAACAAGGAATTAATGATGAAATTAGTGAAAAATACACAACACAATAAAATTCCATTTGTAAAATAAAGTATAGATTTTTTGTTTTTATCCTACAAAACATGATAAATGATCATGATATATCTCATTTATTTTGTCGAATTGATATTGGAGTAGCATTTCACATTATAAATCATTGATTCCTCAAGAAAAAATCTCATATGACTACATTCAAGATGCATTACATAAAATACCAACGCTTAAAATACTCTGGAATATATTTTAAGCCATTAATTATCATGGAAAATTGTGATAATATTATGAATTATTATACAATACATTTTATTGGAAAAATTCTTGGTAACCCTACTAATGGTATAATATATATGTTATTGAAAAATGAAACAATATTGACTTTTGAATCAACATATATGAATCTAATTAAAAACTTTTATTAATTGATTTCATAGTAAAATGTAATTATAAGAGGATGCAAATATGAAGCTTTTTCAAGTAAAAATATGAATAATTTACAATCAAATATGATGATATTGAAACTTAAAAGAATGAAAATATGTATCCATCCATTTATAGTGATTTGTTAAAATTTCCTTAGATTACCCATGTATGATAATCAAATTGGATATTTATAACATCATTGATGATCATGGTATTTTTTTCAAATAAGAAGTTTGTTGAGGAAAATGTCACAAACCACATTGATTTAATAGGGTTATCCAAGATATTATTATTAACAATTATAAAATAAATACTTAATTTATTTCAATAAAGAAGAATCACATTTAATTGGGAAAAACGTGACATTAGATATTACACCAAATATATTTGTAAAAACATCATTGGAAAATTGTGGGTTTCGAAGAAGAAACCACTAGATAGACATTAACCTGTAGGAAAATAGTGAAGTCTTGTCTATAAGGGTTAGAATAAATATCATGTTATTGGATTTAATGATTATTTTTACTAGTTAAAATACCTAAAAATATCATAATATACCATGGTATAACTTCATAAATGAGATATAAAATATTAAAAATTGATGTGAACTAATATTTTCTTAATAGGGAGACGGAAGAACATGTATACATTAAAAATAAAAGTGCTATCTTTTTAGGAAAATAAAAATCCAAGGATTTTATATGGAACAAGGAATTATTTGTTTAAATTAATGAAATAATATATAATTATTATACGTTGCATTCATTTTTAAAGAAGAATTATTGTATGAAATAAGGATTCAATAATGGCCTCTATAAGAAAGAACAATATGTTTCACCCAATGTGATTGTTTATATTGAAAATATGATTCATTAAGGGAATTATGTACATTAATGTCAATCACATGATAATAAAATGATGATATTATTCGATATATTTATTGACTGAAAAATGAGGTACCATCTTGTCTTCCAAATATGTCAAAAGAATGGTCAAATTTTATTGTCGTAAATATAATATACCAATGAATTACTTAAAATATATGTAATATATGGTTTGAATGTAGCTTCCACAACTATATCATTGGTAAAATGATATTTAAGGATTATGTTAGAAGTGATATTGGTCCTAATGGATTTAGAAAATTAATTTGATGCATGTTTTCTTTAAGAATCTTGAGACAATAATGAGTTAATGTTGTTACCCTTTGGGATATATTTCATATTTTCCCTAAAATGATACATTTTTCTATAAATTTATCTTAGTTAAATTCATTGACAAAAATATTACCGGGTAAATAATGATAGAACGGAATATTTAAATCTATATGGCTATCCATATGAAAACATGGAAGGTTGTGATAATGAATGATGATTCCCATCTGGTGGATTTTTCTTTCTAGTATAATGATGTATACATTTTCCTACAAAGAAGAAAATTTAAGGGGATATCAACACTCCAAAAGTGGAGTAGGTTGCTTCCACTCAAGATAAAACATAATTAGTATTGATAAATACATTGATGAAAGATTTTTTGGTAGGTAAAAAGTGGAACTATCTCATAGGTAGTGATAATAAATGTCTTATGAATATCACAATCAATTTAGATTAAAATTATATATAAAATAAAAATCATGTTAAATATCACATTATAAATAAAAATAAGGAATTAAAAAAATTACCAGAAGATTTTTCTTACAAATGGGAATTTTATTGATAGAATCACAAAAACATTATGGGAGGAAGCATGTCAAATTCTAAAGTTGAATATAGGTTTTCAAACTCACATTATGTAAGGATTAGGTATGTGATATCAATCCAATATTTATTCTTTTCCATGTATATTATTTTCAATGTTATAGTTTATATGAAAACATAAATCCAACCATTTATATTTTATATGCATTTCAATGAAAAAAATTATTTAAGTGTTTTTCTAAAAAGTGAAATGTTATGATTCCATCATGTGTGAACTATTTAAATAGTATTTATATATGAATGTGGGGACTTGATAAATCCTATGTTGGATTGAGATGATCATTCATTCAGTTATAGATGACTTTAAAAATTATTTCTAGCCACTTGTTAATGGAAAATGTCATTTTTTTCTAAATGATTAATATTTCCAAGAACAAGTTAACTTAAGTAGGATTAGAACAATAGAATACTGATCCACTATATAAGTTATAGACATAAATTAATTGTTTAAATTATATGAATTAGTTGAAAATAATATAAAAAGGTTGATATTTTTTATATCAATAGGTGTGGGGTTATTGTTTCACTAAGAATGAACATGTTTAATCGGAAGTAGGTAGGATGATATTATAGTCTTTTATTTAAAATACATTATTCACATGAAAATTTTGATCCTTCTATTATTATTTGTAATGTGAGTAATATAGACATAGAAATACATATTTAATATAAAATTTTTATCGAATGAAATCTTGTTGAAAAGGGGATTAGATATATTATAGTGGAAAGGGAAAATTATATGAATAAAAAAGACTTTATTTATTGAATTTTACAAATGAAAATCATATAATTCATCAATAACCATAAATGTTCCAATAATCATGATCATTCGAAGGTACTCATGACTAAATCATATTTTATTTAAATGATTGAATTTCATGAACATATGGATTCTCCAGGAAGTCATCAGATAGTGTTTTTTAGGCATATTTCATCAGAAATAGTTTTTACACAGGGCATAAATACACATATTTTACTAAGTGAACAAAATTTCATTATTATGAAATAGTGAAATTATTTGAATCATGTGAATAATTTTTCTTTATTAAATTTATATATAGTGAAATTACTTTTATTTCACAAGATCGTTATCATTTTTTATTTCATACAAAATAGGAACATGAAAATTACTAGATCATGGAAAAAATTAAGAATACCAGACATATGAGTTATTATAAATAAGTATTAGAAAAAGTCTTGAGGATCATTAAAATGTTTTAGTAAAGTCATTCATTTTTATGAAGTGGAGATCAGATTCTAAAACATTAAAAACCATGATGGAATGATTGGTATATTTTCTAATATTTTAAATAGTTTTTAAGATCTTTGATGGTAAACTTTTATGGATGTTACATTGATGTTTTTAGAAAATGATTTTTCAATGGTTTTTAATGTGATTAATTTGAGAATAAATTGACTTGGAAACCAATATTTGGATAATGAAATTCAAATATGGAGTTTACACACCTCTCATGTTTTCAATAGAAATTATGAGTGTATAAAGGGGGTAGGTGCAATGAAAATATGTTTTTAAATAAGTAAGGTATTATCTGGGAATCCTGAAAGAACATTTCTCAATGCTTCATATAGGGATGTAATAGACAGAGATGTACTAGAAATGAGGTACGCAATGAAGTGGGATCCAGAAAGAGAAGTGGAGTAACTAAAAGAGAAATTCATGACGAAGATACACTGATAAGAGAAACGTTAACAAATTGCATCATAAATATAGTTCTAAATAAAGCCTTGTAAATTATTATTTTAAAATATATAATAAAAAAGTTGACTTTATAACAATCCAATCATTTTGTAGTGACCCTGATTTTATTACATTACTATTACATCATTCTCATGAAAGAAAACAAAAAAGGATAACATGACCAGGATGAAATGATACATTGTATTTGGAATACTAGTATCATACATATCATTTATAACATAAAACATAACCATTTATTTAGCATCTTCATCTCTATCATCTTATTGGCTCTCAAATTCTACATAGTACAAGTACTCACCTAAGGATATACATAAAAAAGACGTGAGTGAAAATACCTCTAAGAGGATAGATATTAACATGAAACAATATGACATGCAATGATCATAATAATTATCATAACATTGAGATAGGATCATAATAATGATAGGAATCATTAAGAGAATTCTTGAAAAGTGGCCATGCATGAAAATGAAACATCATGTCTTAGAGTTCGAAAACCATACATTGGTTTGAACAATGAAATCATCATGTTCACATATATATCAGTTAACTCATTTTTTTAATCAAATTAACCAATGCATTGAGGCTCTATATAATTCATCCCATACACGTGACGTCATGATATTAAAATTACGCTATATAACTCTGGGTACACCTTTCAAATCATAACATTTACACTAACACGCATTCCCCGTTGAACATAAATCAATCCTAAAACTAAATAACCAAAATAAAGGAATGGGGTTGATCTCATAATAATACATTCATAATCATTGGCTTCCCATATGATAGGGGGAATACCAATACTGATATAAGAATCATTAACCTTGACTTAGAGGTAAAAGTTGTGTTTTCAAAGAAGGGTTCGTTTGGAAAATATTACATTTTTCATAAAATCATGTAGAAAACATTAATAACATGTAAAAGATAAGATAAAGATAAATAAATTAGTTTTAAGAAATAACCATAAAATGATAGTGAAGGAGGTAAACCCCAATGAAAGAGAGTTGGGTTCTTATATTCCCCTTACCTTAATTCAGGATTACGTTCATCTATTTTTCACTTACTGAATAGTTAACTTATATTTGTAAAAACAGTGATCTAGAAGCGAATTATAGTCATCTAATAAAAAATAAATATTTATTATATTCAATGGATAATATTTCATATTTTTCGATTAGTAAATTGAAGCGGTTATATATAATATTTCACATAAAATTTTACTATCTTGCAATGGTTTCACAATTTTATTAAATGTTATATATAAACATATATAATTTGTTCCAGAGTCATAAAATACATTTAATTTTATATTAATATAATATATATAATTTATATTTAAGTGAATGAATTTATTTATAATAATTGTCTTTGAAACATCTATAGGTTGTTATACTACTATTAAATGGATGTTGTTGAAAAAGTGGGAAAGGGATGTATGAAATTAATATTTTTCATTAATATCATAATTAAAATAGTTTAACATAACTGATATAATTATATATTACTATATTATACATTTTATATCATATAGTTTTGAAATGGGTAGAGAAATGGAAAAGATAAAAAGAAAAGAGATAAGACTTACGAGAGACTTACTCCCTCCTCGATGTAGCTTCATTTGCAAGAAACTGTAACTCCCTTACTGATTGGAGTATGTGGTATCTAGAACAACCTTTATTATTATAAGAGGGATGAGAGGTATAATTCTGGTAAAGATGAGGCTTTTTAATGGATGGGAGGAGTGTTTTTCTAAGGGGACATAGAGGGTTAATTTAAAATTGAGGTGGGGGTATTTATTAATATAATATATAAAATAAATTAATATATCAAATGTTATACATTTACTATTATTATTTTGAAAATATAAATCAATTATTATTATAATATATTTTATTTCATACTTTTAATAATATTTATAATTCAAAGTAATAAATTTGAAAATGGAATGTGAAGAAAATAAAAAATTGATATTTTAGAGAATAAATTTTGACTTTAGGTGTTGTAAAGTTCTATTTATGTTCATAAAATGAGCTCATTGAATTTTATGGAACAATTTATGAGATTAAATAAACCATGGGTGATCGCAATGCTCTAGAATGGGTTATGTCAGAATTACTTCATGAATGATGTAATTTATGATATACTGGTTATGTGAAAAGAAATATTTGTATTATTCACCAAATAATTGAAATATTTTTGAAAAATATAAAAAATTAACATTATTATATTTTGAAGAAAAGATTTAAAAAATTATAAATTTTTTATGAAAATAATTTTCTATATATGTGAAAATTAAATCTTACATAAAATATTTTTTTTAAATATCAGATTCTAAATATAATAAATTATTTTATAAGACATTGAAATATTATTTCAGATCTCATAAAAATTTATTTAAATCATAAGATTTTAAAATATTAATTTTTGAATACATTTAATGAAAATTAATTTTCTTTTAAAATATTCAGGTGATCTTAAAAATTTAATTACATGTTTATGACCAATGAAAAATACGAACACTTAATTAATAAATTATGAAACATTTTTTTACATGTACTATTATATAATAATATCATATTTTCATTTTTAAGATATATATTTGTATTTATACATTAATGTGTGTGGTTAATATTCATTTTATTCATAAGGTTCATATTACATTTCTAATGGTTATGTTACTATTTCATCAGTATTTCTTCCATAACATCCAGATATACTTCTAATTTCATTAATTATTCATTTATAAAATTATTTTTATGCTCTATAAGTTATTTTATGTGGTTTATACTACATTAGATTAATATAATAATGGAGAAATACCATTGATAAATTGTTGGCTCATTATATTATCACCCCTTTTAAAATATCACCCTCGATGATTTGTGGAATATAAACAGGAGAGGGTGATTCTATTTCATTGCATCATCTGATTCCCATGATATATCATCATTGTTATTTTTCATCCATAGAACATTGAAAAAGTGGGTTGTTATATTGTGTAGATACTTTTCTCTCTAATCTAAAAGTTTTACTCATTGCACCTCATAAGAGAGATCATCTACCAACTATACCGCATCTCTGTTTAGTATATGTGAGGGATCCAGTATGTACTTCCATATGAGTGATACATTAAACACAACGTGAACATGATCCATATTCTGGGGAACTACATTATTGTAGTCCATGGATACTATAAGGTCATGTATCTCAAAGGGCCCAATATACATTGGTCTTAGCTTCCCCTTCCTTCCAAACTACATGTCTCTCTTCCATGGTGATATTTGAAGGAAGCATTTTTATCCAATGGTGAACTCCAAGTCTCTTGGATGGTTGTCATTGTAGATCTTTTTCATACTATTAGTTGAATTCATATGATTTTAAATTATTTGATTCTTATCTATCATCTGTTGTGCAAGATCTTGTCCAAGTAGGTTTCTTTAACAAATATCAACCCAACAGGTTTGGGTTCTTAATCACACTCCTTATAGAGTATAATATAGAGCCACTTGAAAACTCTAGTGAAAGCTATTGTTTTATGGAATCATAACCAATGGGAGATGTTGAAACCATCCACTTTTGAATTCTAAATTATAGTCTCCTATATTATCGTTGGGCATCTATAAAGTCCATTCATATTGGACATTAGTTTAGTAGTGATTGGTTATGCTGAAATTTAATTCATCACTCACTGGATTTTGAAGACTCCTCTTGAATTTATATGTGATCCTTATATCATGATCAGAGACAATATAAAGTGGAATTTTATGTGTTCTCTCCATGTCCTTTACATATATCATTTCATGTTTTTCAAGTGAGGTCTTCTAAAATATCAAAATAGTTGGAAATATTTGTGAGTCGGTCCAGCAAAATCCTAATCACATTTTTTCCTATGGTTGTCTTCGCGACTCATCTGGAAAAGACCCTAGTGACATTCTCCCATTTCTACATGGGGATAAGTAATTTTCTCATCACCCCTTTCGACTATTGGCTCTCTACCTTAACATGTAGGAAAATCAGACACCACGAGATATAATAATCAATTTTCTCCGTAATTTTATCCCACTAGATGTTTTCTTGAAGATCACAGTGCATCTTACCACTCTATTAATGGATTTATAATGGTGATCATTATGAAATATCCATTATCTCGTTATTTATCAGAGGTGTTGAAGGCACACATAGCCTATTTATAAACCAAATCACATCATAATAATCAATATAGAACCATTTTAGATTAATTGCCTCTACTACATTAACCTTCTTTTTAACTCTAGATCAACCCTTTGTTCCTCCTTAATCGTCTCATGAATAAATAGATTATAATTATTTGGTTCAGGAATAATGTATTAAATTTTTTTATGATATTAGAATCCCTACAATGAATATCCAAGATGATAAGGCCTTTCTCAATTCGAACATGGATACAGTAGAATGTGATTTTCTATAAATAACATTAATTACCATGTTCTCCGTTTCAGGAATATGGTGAATAGAGAAATATTATTTATTTATTGGCTCTAACCATCTACGTTGACACATGTTGAGATCCTTATGTGTTATTATATACTTTCGGTTCTGGTGATTGGTATATATATCACACTTATCACTAGAGAAGTAGTGTCACCATATTTTCAATGTAAAAATCATTGTTTCTAACTACATATCTTGTGTTAGGTAGTTCTTCTCATGGATCTTCAATAGTCACGAGGCATAGGATATCTCATTATCATTTTTGAATGAGTAAACAACCTAATTATTTCCTAGATGCATCATTATATATCACAAAATGTTACCAAACTATTGATAATGTGAGTAAATGTGTGTTGATTAGCATTCTCATTAGCTCTTAGAATATTTCCTCACATTCATCCTTGCAGATATACTTCACCCATTTTCTTTCAAAATTATTTATCAGGCATGAAAATCATGAGAAAGTTCTCACAATACATTCTCAATACCCATATAATCTATGAAAACTATGGATTTTCTTGACAGTAGAGGTTCTGAGTCATTCCTCAATAACCTTTCTTTTTAAGGGTCCACATAAATTCCCTCACTTGTGAGAACATGTCCTAAAAACATAACATTATAAATCCAAATGTCACACTTTTAGAAAATTACTAACAACTTCTCCTACCACAATGTCACCAATGCACGCCTTATATATACCTCATGCTCCACTATTCCCTTGGAGTAGATGAGAATGTCATTAATAAACACTACCACAAATTTATTGGGGTAATTTCTAAGACCCATATTCATCAAATCCATGAAGATTTCATGGGAATTAGTAAGTCTGATGCACATCACAAAAAACACAAAGTTCTCTTACATTGTACGGAAGGTAGTCTTATTAATATCTTCCTAATTCACCGTAAACTGATTATATCGAAAACAATGTTCTACCATTGATAAGTACTGTCCCCCAAAAAACTAATCGATCATGTTGTAAATCCTCAGAATAAGATACTTTTTCATTATATTGATCTTGTTGAGATCCCAATAGTCGATACACATCCACATTGTTACATCCTTCTTCATGAAAAAATGCACGGGTGCACCCCATGGTGATGTACAAGGTTATATGAACCCTTTATCGAAATGGGCTTGGAGAGCATAATTATGTCCTCCAGTTTGATAGCTGCTATCCTAAAGGGACACAGTGAGAATGCAGTATCTCAGGGTATGAGTATTTTTATGAACACTACTTATGTGGGATTAAAAAACATGTTTTTCTACATCATTTTAACTAATTTTTAATGATTTAATTGGTTATTCGTGTTATTTATACTACATTTTTACACTTTTGTATTTTTATAAATAAAGTTATCTAATTAATAATTTTTTTATAAATAATCATGTGTATTATGCTTTAAATTAGTTAATTTATGTTTTTACATTATTTTATAGTCTAATAAATTTATATTTAGTTTGGAGTTTTTATGTGAATGTATAAAAATTTGAAATTAATTAATTAATTAACTAATCCTTTGTTGTATATAAAAAATGATGTTATAATTTATCATTTAATGTATTAATTATTAATTAATTTAATTTAATATTATCTAAATATTTGTTGTCTTTTAAAAATTCATTAATTATTAATTTTGTTTTATAAATGTTTTAATCTTGTTTAATTTCATCAAAATAATGAATTAACATAAATTTATTAATAAAATAATAGTTATCATATTTCATCAATTAATTTGGAATAGTAGTCTTATATAAATAATTATACTCTTTATTATTATTTTATAAATTTAATAATAACTTTTTATAATTTAATTGTTTCTAAATTCAATTTTTTGTATTGTAATAATTTAAGTAATGTAAATTGATGTTATTAATAATTTATCTTATGTTTAATTGGTATTTTAAATTTATTAATCTTTATGTTGTAATAAAATTTTCAATGGTTTTTAGTAATTATTTTTTTCATATTTTATTTAAATTTTAATTTATTTTATTTTCGCTGATTGTTTTTATGCGTCACGATGTCCCAGCAACAGTTTCATTTTACGGTGCCACCACACACCGTATGTACATGGTTTCACAATTTCGGTTCTAAACAATGTCTTCTCACACTGTTTCCCTCACGGTGCCTTAGTTGTATCTCTTTTGTGGTGACAATGTATCTCCACCTTTGTTACTGTCTCACCGCTTCGCTCACATTTCCATGCCACCATTTTTTTCTGTCACTGTGCAACCACACACGAACTTGTTCTCTCTATTTTCCACCATAAACCTTCATCACTACTTTTTTCTTCCACCATATTCCATCTCCCCTTCACCTCAATCTTTATTGCACTGCGCTCCAATCTCGGCTGAGCAAGCGGTCCAGTCCCCACCTTGCATCTCGCAACACCCACATCTCTACCTGACATCTCTTCCACCATAACATCAAAAACTGGACCAGAATAATAATATTTAAAAAACAAATAATGAGACCCGGACTAGTTTCAGACTCAAATCACAATCAATTTACACAAATAAAATCCTAAAAAAAATATGAAATTTGGCTGACCCGAAGGAAGGTGGATGGCAGAGGGTGAACAACTATTTCCACGACACAGAGGAGAAGTAACCCACAACTGCACCAGGAGGAGTCCAATTGATATGCCGAGCTGAGTGATGAAGAGGAGGCGCCAGTTGCAATACTGGATATGGATTGAAGATGTCACAAGCAGATTTGAATTTTGTGCCATAGATGATGAACCCTGATTTAAACCACACGAGCAGTAGGAGCCGACCTCCACTGAGTAGTCGGAGATGCAAACCATTGTCTGCCATTGGACTATACCTAAGGAGAAAACACTTCTTCTTCCTCAAAGATGATGTATAGGTGGACCCTTTTCCCCCCTTCTGTTGCGCAATGAGGGAGATATTGGAGGGTTTATATAATTAAAAAAACTATACTAAAAACAATAAAAATTCCATGATTTAATAATAATAAATATATTATTAATAGTAGAAATAAATAATTTTAAAAAATAGTGAATAAATAAACATAGAAATAATCTAATTGTAAAAAAAATATCTATCAATTAATGTATTTTATTT
This sequence comes from Viscum album, assembly GCA_963277665.1. Taxonomy (NCBI): domain Eukaryota; kingdom Viridiplantae; phylum Streptophyta; class Magnoliopsida; order Santalales; family Viscaceae; genus Viscum; species Viscum album. The sequence continues at coordinate 1,611,834,205 of OY728120.1, forward strand.
GTTTACATGAAATTACTATTTAATAAGTATTTTAAAATTAGACATTAAAATAATAATAATAATAATATCTATTACTTAAATATCATCATGTTTTAACGTTTTTATCTTATTTTAGCTTTGTAGGACCACGTCAGAACCTAAAACCCATCCAGATTCACTAAACTAAGTGAGTGGGAGTTTGTTACATGAGAAAAACTAGCGTGACATGCTAGTCGTGAAAAAATCACATGTGTCTCGTGCACAACTAAGGAACTATTGAAGTAGGTGGAAGTGCTCGGTGACCTATAGTAGATGACATAGTGTATTAAAATAGAGATGCAAAAGAATTTGATATAGGATCTCATTTTTTATTTGATGATCACACAATGGAGAGAATATACAGAGACTGATTTGAACTCTATTTAATTTTAATTCCATGATCAAATCCATCCAATAGTAGATCCGGACTCCCATTATGATACCATGAACACATCATTTTGAGAGAATAGACTCTCAGGAGATGAGCTAGAGGAAAAGGATCACGAAGGTAGAGCAGCTCTTGGGGAGTTCTTCCTTAGCGTTTCCTTAATTCCAGTACTCTTATTTTGGAATTTTTCAATGCTAGATTTCATTGTGATCATAGGATGAATTTTCTAACTCTGGAATTTTATACATTGATGGTTTATTCATTAAATTATTCACATTATTCTTTTCTAACATTAGAATTTATTGGCGAGGTCAATTTTAATGATCATGTAAATTTTTCACAACGTACATTCTTCTAAAAAGATTCATATATTCATGTTTAATCAATGATATTGAACTTGACCATCATCTTGTTGAAGAGTTATTGTCATTTCAGTTGGAATTTTATGGTGAGTTATATTTAAAATGTATTCTTCTTCAAATTCGTAATAGTGGAATAATATTGGAGTGACGAACACTAAAAGTCATACCCCTATTTTATGTATCTTCTGGTGAGGAAGATATATCAATCTAGTATTAATACATGATTTAATAATTTTTAGTGGAGAATTATATTTTTAACCAACATGTTTATAATTCCATAGTGTTATTTCTTGAATGTTTTTCCTTGTCTTGCATCTTAATATTAATATACTGTATTTCTCTAGTTTTTAAGTACTTAGTGTAAACATTAATTTCATTGTTAATAAAATCATCGATACTGATCCTATTTCTACTTCATCTTATCAATAAAAAATAAGGAAGTATGTTGATGATTTCCACACTACTGAAAACAGTGGATGATTAAAATTAAAAAACCATAGAATTCACTCACCTGCATTCTCTGTTGATCGACCCTGCACCACCATGCTTGTGTAGTTTAATAAATGTAATTTTTAGTGTCATGATGACCTCCATTATATTTAAAATTTTGTGTCATTTCTGGGGAAGGAAGTTGGTGAGAGTCTAATGATATAATATAAATAGAAAAAATCAATAAAAATAAAAAAGAACACATAAAAAATATGTAAAAAATTGTTACTATGAACATTTGATGCTTTTGTTAACTATTAAAATTCTTCATGACTTTTATTGTGTTATTTAGTTTTAAAATTTTAAAAATGGATGAATTAGGACCACACTGTGATTGTTGTGGAGATTATGGACTTTCTGCATGGCATTGTGTTTATAACCTGCCACAACATATTGTTTTCATTGAAGAAGATGAAAACATTTAGTCTAATCCTGAATTCCTAGATAAAATTGAATTAATTGAAACCAAACTGGATGCTAGTAGAAATGATTGGAACACATGGTTAACTGAAACCCATGAAATTAAACTTAGAGATTCTCAAGAGAAAGATCAATGAATGAAATGATTAGAAAACATGCTTTTGGAATTACAACAATGGACTAACAAACAAGAAGAATTTGAAGAAAATAAAAAATAAAATTTTAATAAAATATTTGAAAATCACATGGAAAAGGAAAGTGATAGTGAAACTGGACATGATACCGTTTACTTTAAAGAATCTAAAACAATTGACCCAAATCTATAAATAACCAACTCATTATACAAAGAACACAACATTGAAAATCCTATAATAATATTTAATGGTGTTTAGTTGGAAAATTGTGAAGATGAATTAAAAAAAGATTGAAAAAGATTTCCCAGTTCATTACATCATTCATTATTTTGAGAAAAATAACTATTTTAGGAGTTCTGAGAATGAAGTCACTCGGGATGAAGGCAAACATGAAACTGAATACTCAAAAGTAAACCACTCTTCACCCAATTTATCTAACATTGTTTACAATGAGGTTGAAATTTATATTGGGAATAATCTAGAAGAGAACCTTAAGATAGAAAATATAGAATCTGAAATTTTTAAACATTAACTGAACACTTATGTTCCATGTTTCTAATCTATAAACCCAATAATTTCTAATAAGTGTGGGGGATGATGAGAACGAGAGAAGGATATTTGAATAATGTATAATTCTTGACTTTTAATTTCTTTATTCTCATAATAATCACTTTTATGAAACGTTGTGTACTGAATTGGAAAACATTGTTGAAATACTTGTTGGTAAATGTTTAAATTTGAACAATCATGCGTATCAATTTATTGATTCTGAATTGTACATAATTCCACTTGATTTGAACTTTTTTGAACACACTACAGACTTTGTTTTGGAAAGTGAGCCTTTTGAACATGAAGTCGAGGTCGAACACACACTAAAACTAGAAAGAATTAATTTGATTGAAGCGGTAGATGATCAGAGTGAGTTAACAGATGAGGATCTTTTGGAAGAGATATTTCAATATTTTTAGACCAGAATCTTTTGGTGATAAAATAAATTATGTTCCTTGTTTTTCAGTTCCATCATTAACTATGAAGGGTGTTGAGACCTCTCATGATAGTGATAGTAGTCCAGAGGGGGAATAAAAATTGAGTACCATTGTACATGATTCTGTTCAAAATGTTCTTGAATCCCCTTTTGAACATACTAATTAGGATTTACCCACATGAAACCTTGATTTTGAATATGTTATTGTTGAAGTAGAGAGAGATATCCATGAGAACAATGTCACATCCCTAATAGCACCTAGTTTTGTGTTTTCCCATCCTAAAAATTCAAATTTTGAAAAATCTGATCTTAATATGGAAGTGCACACCACTATGCTTACTATTTTCAAGGCATGTCACTTAGTGGTTATTTCATGCTGTGAGAGTTTTTTTTGTAGAGTCTTGTTTCCCAAAAATCACTTCTTTCTATTAAAAACATGTGGGCCAAGCACATGTGGTGGTTCTTAATAAGGTAACCACATCCACCTACAGACTACGGTTAGTTGTTAGGTGAGTCTGACTGGGGACTATAAAACTAGCATTTCATAGGAGGGAACCCATGGATTTTCTTTTGTTTCAATAAAACATTTGGTAATTAAATATAGTATAATTGAAGAAATTACATTCGGTGCTTCTTGGGAGTCAACCCATGCTTCTATGTTTTCACTTTTGTACTATTTTGTGTTGAGTAAAGTACTACATTGTTGCTTTATATATGTTCTATCTTTTCTGGTTATTTTTATGTGTTTTTCATGCACTATATTTCTAAGCTACAGTCGTTGGGTAATAAAGAAGTGGAATTCCCTTGATCATCTCTAGACAATAACATAGTCATGGAAGTACTTCATATTTTTTCATTAATTTCATCTCATGATTTTGCTAATAAAATTCTGCATGTAGAAAAATACTTCTTGTTTTAGAAAATTCATCTATATGTCTGTTAAAAATTCATTTCAATTATTTGAATTGTATTAAAATCTGCTGCATGTATTTCATAAAAAATTATGCTCTATATGTTGTAGCTTTAAAATAATTTCTTCATACTTAAAAATTTTTTGTTGAATGTTTGTGCCACTACAATTGACTGTTTTTATTAATAACATTCTGCATGTGCCTATTGTTGTGAACTGCAATTTGGTTTTTAAAACCCATTAACTACGTGAAATTATGTGTGGGGGTACATTCTTGTTGATAGTTATGTTTTTCATTGGAACTTATTAGTCTATAGGGTGTTCAGTATTCATCTTTCTTCTATATAAAACATCCATTTGAATTATACATTTTTAAAACGCTTAAACCCAATTTACTGTGAACCCACAAATTATATGATTCTATTGAGATATATTGAAAATCTTTGTCATCGGACATAAATGATAATGTTTGTAGTTTTTAATGAACTTAATTTTAATTTATTCATTAGTGAAAACAAAATTTTTGAACATTAATGTGACCTCTATACAAGCCAGAAATCAACTAAATTGAAAATCATTTTTTAACCTTAATTGTTTAAGTGTTATTCTCCCCATTAAATGTGAACTATGGGGACAATGTTGGGTTTTATGTGTGTGAATGTGGGTAAATTCTGAGCTTCTCATAACTATGCTTAATTGTGAGCACATTAATTTCCCACATCACTTTAATCTTTTTGTCAAAAAATTGGTTAAATGTTTTCTAATATCATGAATAAATTTAGGTTTTATAATGTATTCATGTTGTTCTTGCCTTAGGACATGTACATTGTTGAAAATTTAGATTTTTTTTAATATGTAATTAGTGATAATGGCTCATTGTAGAGTGACTTATCTTAGTGATCTAATGTAAATTTTGGTTTAGGAATTATTGATGATAATGACAGGGGTGATCTTTTATTGTAATTATGATCATAACTTTTGGAATTTGATGTTTAATTTTGATCATAGGTGACTCATTTTTCTTTTAATTATAAAAAATAGTTATTTCAATGAGCCATTGTAAATGGTTATTATATAAATATTTTGAACGTGGAGTAATTTGGACATCTGGGTTCCCACGGTGAGTCTCTGAGACCCTAGATGCTGGGTGCATTTCGGTTAATTATAATCCCTTTGTACACTTTGAATAAGTGCATTTCACAGTTCCTAGCACATGATACATGCCTTGGAAAAAATAACAAAATGTTTCTAGGCTCAAAAATGAGTTTATTAAGGTGATGGGAATGATGAACACCAATTGTAGATGGGGTTAGTTGGTTTATATGAAAATCATTTAGGTTGTATTATTGAGGTTATTCCCAAAAAAAAATATTTATTTTCGCAACCAAGATGATAAGGTCAATGTATAGAGTTCCTACTGTTAAGTCCTCATTTCTACATACATTTTACCTTTTTTCCCTCTTGGACTTGGGACTTGAGCCTGGATTGAAGATAGTCACTGAACAGTACTATATATGAGGCATGCCACATTTATTTCTGGTTGATTCATTACACTCTTGACTACTATTGTGTATTTTTTCTATGTAAGATTCATATGAGAAATTTATTTTTTAATCCTAATAGAAGCCTTGAAGTCCACTGTTGAATGTTTCAGCCGTGTTACAATTTGATCAATTCAATAAAAACATTTTTCAATTTCTCAATGATAATAAAACATGAGATTTCATGAGGAAAAACAATGATTAAGTGTGTGTGAATTTGATATGGCCTTAAAAACACATGTTTTTCCACATCATTTTAACTAATTTTTAATGATTTAATTGGTTATTCTTATACTTTATAATAAATTTATACGCTTTTTTATTTTTATAATTAAACTTATCAAATTAATCAATTTATATAACTAATCATGTATATTATGATATATATTAGTTAATTTATGTTTTTAATTTATTTTGTGGTCTAATAACTTTTTATTTTGTTCGATGTTTTTGTGTGCATGTATAATAATTTAACATTAATTAATTAATTAACATATCCATTTTTGTATATAAATAATGATGTTTTAATTTATAATTTCATGTATTAATTATTAATTAATTTAATTTAATCTAATCTTAAAATTTGTTGTCTTTAAACAATTAATTAATTATTAATTTGGTTTTATAAATTATTACTCTTGTTTAATTTCATCAACTTAATTAATTATCATAAATTGATTAATAAAATAATAGTTATATGATTTCATTAATTAATTTGAAACATGAGTCATTGATAATTAATTAATCTTTGTTTTATTATCATTTTAATTTAATATTTACTTTTAATAATTTAATTTTTTCTGAATTCAATTTTTAGAATTGTACTAATTTACGTTATGAGAATTTAAGTTATTAATAATTTAACATATGTTTAATTGGTTTTATAAACTTATTAATGTTTATGTTGTAATTAAATTTTCAATTTTTATAATTAAGTTTTAGTTTTTTTCATATTTTTGTTATAATTATATTTAAGATTTAATTTATTTTATTTTCACTGATTATTTTGTAGCGTTACTATGTCATTGCAACTCTTTCATTTTACGATGCCACCAAGCACCGTATCTACATGGTCTCACCATTTCAGTTCTAAACGGTGTCTCCTTACACTGTTTCACTCACAGTTCTTCCTTAGTATCTCTTTTATGGTGACACCATAACTCCACCTCTGTTAATGTCTCACCACTTCGCTCAAATTTCCCTGCCACCATATTTTATGTCAAGGTGCAACCATGAACAGACATATTCTCTCAACTTTTCCACTGTAAACCTTCTTAACTAATTATTGATTACTCTATAATCCATCTCTACTTCACCTCAATCCTTCTTGTGCTGCACTCCGATCTCAGGTAAGCAAGTAGTCTAGTCCCTACCTTTCATCCCGCAACACCCACATCTCTGCCCTCATTCTCTTTCAATATAACATCACAAACTAGACCAAAATCAGACTCTTTAAAAATAAAATAATGACACCCTATCCAGTTTGAGACTCAAATATCATTCAATTCACATAAATTAAATCCTCAAAACCAAAAATCTGAAATTAGGATGAGCTAGAGGATGGAGGGTGGCTAAGGGAGAACCGTTGTTGAAGCCTAGTCATGGCCATCACGCTATGTAAATCTGAGGAGATGACAAGCTAAGGGTGGAGTCGAACCTGATCATTCTGCTATAGAGAATAGATATAACCCACAACCGCACCAGGAGGAGTCCAACTATGATGTCGAGCTGAGTGAAGAAGACCAGGCTGCAGTCGCATTACCAGATCTAGATTGAATTAGTCCCGAGATGATTTGAGTCATCCACCGCAGATGATTAACCGTGATCTAAATTGCACAAGGAGTAAGAGCCGACCTCTGTTGAGTAGTCAGAGATTCTAAAATGATGTCTTCCATTGGAGTATACTTGAGGCACTGAAAATTATTCTTCTTCAAAGAAGATGTACAGGCAGACCCTTTTCACCCCTTGTGTTGCGCATTGAGGGAGATAAAGGGGGGTTAATAATGTTAAAAAAATATATATTAAAAACTACATAAAAATCAATCTAAAATTTAATAATAATAAATATATTATTAATAGGATAAATAAATAATTTCAAAAAATAGTGATTAAATAATCTTAGAAATATTAAAATTGTAAAAAAACAATATCTATCAACTGTAGTATTTATTAGTTAATGTTAAATTACTTATTTATAATTATTTTATCAGTAGGAATTAAAATAATAATAATAATACCTATTATTTAAATATCTTCATGTTTAAACTATGTTATTTTGTTTTTGCTTTGGAGGTTCACAGAAAAACCTAAAACATGTCAAGATTCACCTAACTAACTCAGTTGGAGTTAGTAACGTGAAAAAAAAGTAGCGTGATGTGCCAGTTGTGAAAAAAGAACACGTGTGCGGTGCACATCTGAGGGACTACTGAAGTTTGTGGAAGGGTTTTATTACATGTAGTAGATGAAAGGGGGTATTAAAACAGAGATGCAGCAGAATTGGATATATGCTGTCATTTTTTTTCGACGATCACAAATTAGAGAGCAGATCCGGAGACTGATTCAAACACTCTAACAATTTTGATTCCATGATCAAATCCATCTGATATCAGATCGTGAATCTCATTCTGATACCATTAACCCATCCTTTTGAGAGCAATGACTACCCGGAGATGATGTGGAGGTAAAGGATCCTGAAGGTAGTGTATCACATGGGGAGTTATTCATTCCCTTTTCATTAATTATTGTACTCTTCATTTGGATGTTTTCATAGTCTGATTTCATTATGATCATAGTCTGAGTTGTTTATCTCATTAATTGTATACTTTTTTGGTTTATTTGTTATATTCCTCAATTTCTTCTTTTCTGACGTCATATTTGATCGGCGAGATCAATTTTAATGATCATGTAAATTTTTCACACCTTATATTCTATTAAAAAAATCATATTTTCAGGTTCAATTGGTGATATTGAACATGATAATCTTCTAGTTGAAGTGATAATGTCTTTTTAGTTGGAATTTACCAGTGAGTTTTATTTCAACTATATTATTCTTCAAATTCATAACAGTAGATGAATTATGTAGAGACGAACTATAAAATTCATACATCTATGTTATGTATCATTTGTATATGAAGATATATCATTATAGTCTTAAGATGCGATTCAATAAATTTTAGTGGAGAATTATATTTCTAACCAATAAGTTCAAAATTCATGAATATTTTTTCTGGATCGTTGTTCCTTGTCTTTCTTCTTAATATTAGTATATTGTATTTCTCTAGTTTTTTTAGTACATAGTCTAGACCTTAGTATCTTTGTAAAAAAATCATGTTTCCAAATCCTATTTCATTGTAAAAGTCACATTATGTGAATTGAACAATCTATAAATTTTTCAATCATTTATTCCACGAAAACATGAAGCATACCATATAATCCTTCTATAATATTAATTATAAGTTGTTATAGATTCCTCTTTCCTTTTTTAAACTCATTGAATTCATTCTCCGTATTAGTTCTATGAGTTTGAGGAAATTAATTATTATGAAACATTATCTTATTTTCATCCAACTCCATCTCTTCAATTACATCCCTCAGCTTGGTGTTTGTAATAAACTCCCTACATTGATCAATCTATCCATATTTTTATAGTAATCATTGGTGCTTGTAGTCGCATAAAACACTCGATAACATGTTTCCCCCTCTTTGGTGAAATAGGTCATTACACATTATTTTAGTTTTGTTCCAAACCTGATATTGTTGTCTAATAATTGCAATGATGTTCTAAACACCACCAACCAATGAATTGGGGATTATTCTGGGTAAATCACTGCATTGTCATTCACATTGGTTATTGGCCTGGATTCTGTGGGTTCCCACAATTTTCACAAATATAAAAGATTAAAACAATATAAAATTCAATAAGTCATTAATAAATTATTTATTCCATTGTGAAATTAGTAAAAACTGCATATTTATGGGATTCCTATGTTTAGAAAATATTTTCATATGGTTATATACATTTATTTTCATACTAAGGGTTCTCACAACAGTTCTATAATCCTATTTCCCTAATAAAATAAACCTCAATTTGATACAATCTATAGTGGCCCTGATTTTTTTCATTATTGTTAAATGATGTTAATGAAAAACAACATAAATTATTACATTATAAGGATACAAATTTTTTGTGTCTTGGAAAAAATTGGATCATAAATAATATTTTTAACATATAACATAAATATTTATTTTATTCCTTTTTCTCTTAATTATTATTTGCTCTCAAATTATCCCTAGTAGATGTAGTCACTTGAGGATATTCCTGAAAATGTGGTGGTCTAATGTTCCAGAAAGTGTATAGATAATAATATGAAACAGAATACAATTTTTTGAGCATTATAATTATCATAAAAAATTCATAGGATCATAATCTTGTGTGTAATCACTATGAGAAGACTTGGAATGTGGAAATTCCTGAAAATGATATATCATGTCTTTGTGATATAATACCATAAATAGTTGCGAAAAAATATACAACCAGGTACATGCATATTTCAAATTAATCAATAGTTTTTTCATATTACCTAATGTATTGGTGCGTTATGTAATTCTAGGATCACTTGTCATAGCATAACATTAACATTGTGCTACAATATCTAGTTCACACCAGTCACATAATAACATTCACGTTATCATGCATGTCACATAGAAAATATATCAATAATGAAAAAAATAACCCATATAATGGAATGATTTTCTTATCATAAGAATATATTCATAAATATTGGGTTCCCAAATGAATGAGGAATGACATACTTGTTATAAGAATCATCATCCTTGTCATAGAAGTAAAAGGTGTATTTTGAAAGAAGAGTTCTTTTGGAAAATATTTTGATTGTCCTAATCATCAATATAAAACATATATATCCCAAAAACAATATTATAATGATGTAGAAGTAATTTTTATGGAATATCCAAATTGAAAATGTGGTGAAATAGGAAAAATCCAATAAAAGATAGTTGGGTTCAAAAATTCATCTTATTTAAATTCCAACATAATTTCATCACTTCCGCTACTTCTAAAAAATAAACATTATTTTGAAACAATTGTACTGAACTGAATTATACTAATTTAATAATATTATTTATCAATTATATTTATTGTATTATATTTATTATTTTCTTTTGATGAAATAGATGCGTTTTGATATACTATTTTACCTACAAGTTTCTCATCATTCAACGATTTATCTATTTAATTAAATGTGATTTATAAAATAGTAAAAATAGTTACAAAAGCATAAAATAAATGTAATTTTATATTAATAATATAAATATAAATTATAATATCCAAAAATTAATTTAATTATAATAATTTTCTTTACAATGTCTCTATAGGTGGTTAACCAACCTTAAACGGGATGTTGTTGAAAGAGCATGAAATAGAAGTGTAACGATAACATTTTTCATTAGTATGATAATTAAATTAGGTTGAAATTATTTATATAGTGTTATATTACATTATAATCAATTTTTTATTATATATTTTTGAATGGGAGAAGGAAAAAAGAAAGAGAAGAAGAAAAGAGTGATGGTTTAATTGAGATATACTCTCTCCTTGGTGTAGCTTCTCTTGTATGAAACAAAAATCCCCTAGTGATAGAATTTGGAGGACTCTAGAATGTTCCTAAATATTATATTAGTCTTGAGAGGTTAAATTTTTAATAGATTAAGCATATCTATTTATGGGTGGCATAGTTCTACAGGTTGAAGGAGAGGGGTTATTTATAGTTAATGTGGAAATAGGTTTAGAATGAAATATTAAATAAATTAATATGTCAAAGGATAGACTTGTAATACTTGTTTTATGACAATATAAATAATGTATTAATGCAATATATTTTTTTTTACACTTTAAATAAACATTATAATTTAAATTCATTTATTTAATAAAAGGTATTTGAAAAAATAATTGAAAATGATATTTTAAGGAATCATTTTTTGAAATTTTATTATGGAAATTTATTTTCAGGTTTATAAATTGTGTATATTTTATTTTAAGGAATTATTTACATAATTAAATAATACATGGAAGATTCCATGATTTCTAGAAATTATTATCTCACAATTACATAATGAATGATATAATTTTAAATATATCGATTTTGTGAAAAAACCATATTTTTATTATTAATCCAACAAATGATGTATTTCAGAAAATTCCCCCAAGAATCACCCTTAAAAATAATCAATGTGATTTTTTTTAAATGGACTCAATTTTATGAAAATATATTTCTAAATTTGATAAATTTAATTTTTAATGAAAATACTAATTTTTTGAAAACAAATATGGCTTTTAAAAATTATAAATGATTTTATAACACTTTGAAATATTATTTAAGATATCAAAATATTATATTGAAAAAAAATCATCAAATTATAAATTTATTAATAGATTTTATGAAAAAAAATCTTTTAGATTATAATATTATTAAAAAAAATTAATAATATATCTATGAATAAAAAAATAACAACACTTAAATAATAATTTTTAAAACACATGTTCACTTTATTATGATATAATAATATAAAATTTTAATTTATAATATGACTTAATATTATTTATACATTAATGTGTGTGGTTACTTTTCATTTTATTTATAAGTTTCATATTACTATTTCTAAGGTAGAGTTACTATTTCATCGGTATAGGTTCATTAACTTCTAGATATACTGCTGATTTATTTAATTATTCTTTCTGAAATTTTTATTATGGTCTATATGTGATTTTAATTGATTTATAATATATGAAATAACTATAATGAGGATGAAATTCCATTGATAAATGTTTGAGTCATTATACTTTTACAATTTTAATTTTCTCCTTCTTATAATTATATTATATTGTATAAAATACATGAATATCATAGAGATAATAGAAATAAAATTATTTTCATATATTATGAAAAACATAATTGGAATTCATAGACATTAAATAACCTATACTGATGTAATATATACATGACCATTATAATAGTAATATGATCATTAGGAATAGTAATCCATTCCATAGAATAGTAGACTCACCTATAATATTATTTATAAAATCTCTAATTTTTAATTGAAAATATGATATATTTTTATAATTGTATATGTAAAAAAATTAATCCATTAAAATTTTCATATTGGTATTTCTTGAAAACATAATTGAATATATAAAAATATATAATTAATATAATTATTTAAAATGATATTTATATTCCTTGAATAGAATAGAAAATTAATAATTTTTTCCTTATGATATTAAGAAAATATTATGTGAAGTTAATTAATTTTTTAAAAGTGTCGCAGAATCAATTATTGTTTCAAAGTCAGTATTTGTCCTAAATTGATGTTTTTTATTAAAAAATATATCATTTTTAGTAAATTATTATACAAAAATGGAATTCATTTATGGATATTAATCATCAAAATTTTCATAGGGATGTTTTTTAGTGTTTTTCTAAATCAGATGATTTTTTTGTGAATAGAAAAATACTATAATTTACAGTATATTTCATTATAAGTTAAATTCACTATTTTTAATGTAATGGATTATTTAATCACTCTAATATAAAATAGTCCTTCATTATTTTACATATTCATTGATATGGTTATTACAACTCATAGTCATGAAACAAAATAATAATTTAGTGAATAAAATAATAATAATAACAGACATCTCCCCCTATTAATACCACCCCTTTTGACCTCTTCTCCTCACACATTACATTGTTTTACAATTCTCAAAATTCAACACAATCTACTCCCAATTTCAATGTAACACATCTTGTAGCCTTTAATATCAAAAGAATTCTAAATTAAATTTACATGATGAGTGTCTCAAGGAGAATAATTCAATAGGTAAATTCCCCATTCATTTTAAATTAATATCATTCAAATATATTTTAATTTCTTATTCTACCACCACCACTCTTTATCTATGTGGTATTATAATACCAGTGTCTTGTATATACTATAATTGTATTTTATCATTTTAATAATACAATATTATGCCTCTTATGTAAAAATCATGTTTGTCATCCAGTAGCCCAGTGACCTGGGTTATCAACAGCCGGTTACGGAGTTGTGGAGAGATCCCACATAGGTTCATACATGGATGAAACTTCACAACATTCTTAGATGGATCAAACAGGGTCATGATGTATGAGATAGTGACTTACCCCTAGCTGATCATGATATGAATGAGCTTAAACATGATATTGAGGGGTTGGAAACCACTCTAGAGGTATTTTGGGATGACCTAGCCTTCAGTTTTCTCATGGATAAAATGAATAGGCTACCTGGGATGGTACTTTCTCAGCAACATATGGAAAGGGAGAGTTCAATGATTAAATGGAAACATGAAGGGGAAAAAACATTCTATTTATATGCCTGTATAATGGAGGGGAGGGATCCTCTCAAGTCCATTATTGTAATGGAAGATAGAAAATTCATGGATGATAAAGAGTTCCAAGGATGTATGGCCCACATGTTCTTAAAAATTAATCATTCATTCTAGAAAATAGACATGCCTAATGGTTACCTATTTGTGGGTGAAGAGTTTTCTGAAACAATTCCTTGTATTACTATTGCTCATGTTGATGAGCATATTTGAGGGGTTCCTGATGAGGAGGAGACCCATGAGTTCATGATGAACTAGAAAACCAATAGTACTCTAGGCCTAGACTACATCCCCTGATTGTTCTACTATGGATCCTAGGAGGGGTCATGTTGCATATCATTAAAGTAGTTTTGAATTGCTTCCATAGAGGATGATTACCATGGGTTTCTTGTGTGATGAACCTTTCGCCCAATATGATGATGAAGGATCCCTCCTTCCTGCTCAACTATAGACCTATGGGTATATGAAAGATCACTTATAATATTTTTTCAACCATCATATGTTTGAGGTTTTCCATTCATCTACCCTGGTGGATCTCTCTTGAACAACACAAATTTGATAAGGGTCACTCTATACAAGGATGAATACCATTTTCTATAGAAATGTGTAGAGATATGAATAAAAATACTCATGGATCCAATATATACATGAAGTTTGATATGAATATGTTGTATGATATAGTTCAATGGGGTTTCATCAAAAGTGTGCTTGTCGGTTTTGGTTTCTCCTCCTGGGCCTATGACCTCCACTTTAGATGTTGCATTTCCTCATGGTTGGTGTTGTCATTTATTGGGAAAACACATGGATTCTTCAAGGTGACAATAGGGATACAATAAGGTGACCCCATTTCTCCACACAGTTTTATTCTTATGGAGGAATATATTAGTCGTATTATCAACAATGGTATCTCTAATTGATATATTCCCCCCACAAAAATAATTTGAATATTCCCTCCATTTTCACCTGATGATTTCTGATGACACATTCATTTTCAATAATGGGGATCAGTGATCTATGAGTGTAAAAAATAGGGACCTTGAATATTATTTCCACTAGAGTTTGTTGGTTATTAGTATGGATAAGTGAAATTTCTATATCTCAAATTAGTGTGATTTTTTTCTCGCCATGCTCCTATGTAACAATCTAGTTATGCAGTGAGGTTTCGTCCCAATGGAGGATCATAGAACCCCAATTATGCCAAGAAGAAAACACATATGTGATGTTGATCTTGTGTTGAGAAATACCATGAGATGAATCCGCAATAGGGAAAACAACATCCACTCCATTTGGGATAGAATTAACATAGTTAATAGTTTCCAGATATCTATGTAAGTCCATTCTATTACCTCCACTAACATGCAGAATAGTGTCATTAAAACCATTGATAATGTTTGTTAGGGTTTATATGGGATATTATCTCCTAAAAATAAGACATTGTGTATCGTGGGACAAAATTGGAATACATATTCATGATGGGGGAATTAATGTCAAGAGTTTGGATAACACCATCGACTTGGTGCAAGAAAAACATGCATCAGAAATTTTTGATGATTGTACCCTTTGGGTGTATACCATGTCGTGTAACAGGGGAGGATATGTGGACACTACCATTTCTCATGGATCTCGCCCCTAGTCTAAAACATGATCCATCATTCCAATCCTCATACATACTCACAATTGATTGTTGGGGAGCATAATATGATTTTTTGGCATCACAAATGGGAATGAAAATTGATTGGTTATCTTGGATGACCAACCCATAACAAAAAGTTTTTTTGGATACGAGCCATCACCCGCTGTTCATCAGGTCTGTGCTAGAAAAGAATCACCTATATGTGTTTGCATCAATTGTTATCAAAGTAGAACAATATTGATGTGTCTTCATTCATTACAACTTTTGGAATTTCATGTCATAAGACTATCTCATTCTATCCTACAATATGGACCAACATGAAAGATGGAAGGGAATGGTATGGTGTAATAATATTCCCATTAAATATAATTTTCACTTTTGGAAGACTATAATCCAATGACTAAAATAAGATGAAAACCTCAATTTAATTAGCATCATCCTGGCATCGAGCTACAAATATTTCATGAATAGGTGGGAATATAGTATAAATCATATTTTCATTTAATCTGATTTGGCTCATGTGGGGTGCAACACCATTGTTGATAGTACTGCATACCCCTATCAAGAGATTCTTGAGGCCGCATTCTTAGATCAATGGTTTAAGGGGGAAGATGACAATAATCTGGAAAAAATCACATGAGTTATGATTCTCAGTGCTGGTTGATAGTGCCTATGGAAGGCCAGAAACTGGGAAAGATATTATGGGTGTCTTTAAACAGGGAGATCCGTCATTGTGAGCACAAGAATTATGTTGGGGGACATAGTGACTTTGATCAGCAACAGGATGGATGCACCCTTTTTCTGGTTGATGTATGAATCCTTTTCAACAACACAACCAAACACTTCCAGGATGCATAGCAAATGGGTTTGGTGGAATCCTCCGATTACAATCATTATGTTAAATATGGATAGATCGTTCATCTCTGGGGGACATGCATGGTGGGAGTGTCTTTCAAGATTACATGGGGAGAGTTATTATAGCCATTACTGAGCACTATGATAAGGGCATCTCCTTTCCAGTAGAAGAAAATGATTTTATTAATGGTTTCATACTTTTCACTAAAAAAAATATTCGCCTCTCACAAGAGGACCTAGATTCCATGATCATTCACGATTTCCTTCTTGGGAGAGGCACTATACTAAGTTCAATTTTGGTACTTCATCAGATATTACATATCCCTCTTCATCAATAATTTAATGGTAACACACACTTGGAGTAAGGGGATCAATGTCCCAAACCACTATGCTTCTCTACAAGACCATGGTCCCATTGTTACTTACATATCCAAAATTTAACATATTATACCAAAGGGGGTGAATTTGATGTGAGTGGATTCCCTTGGTCTACATTACATTAGGCCTCACTAGGATGTTCTCCCTACTTTCCAGGTATTTATTTTCCATGAATAAAAATGAAAATAATGATATGGGTGAACATTATTATGGATTTTATTACGATTATGATGTTATGTTTTTTTACATATGTTATGTGAGATTATGATTCTATCTTTGTTGACAACTATGTGTAGTATTTCACTACAAATACATGATGTTTCATTTTTTATTGGAATTTCCACATTCCATGCCATTATCTAATAATACCTCTCAAGATAATGATGTTGATAACATGAAAATTAAATGAAGACGAAGATTATTCTCACCTAATGATTATTGATTCATCTATCTCTCTATCCCCATAATTGTGTTTTAGATCACCCCTTTCATTGATGCATATCCTATAACGAATATATATTCTAAGGAGTACAAGAGGTCCAATACAAATCTATGGATGAATGATTTAAATAATTTTTATGTTTTATTTTATAAATTTTATGTATGATACTAATTTATCAAAGACATTAATCCATTGGATCCTAGAATATAATATTTTTTAATTTTTATAATTAAAAAGATGTAAAAGTAATGTTTAAATTTTAGGGTCAATATTATTTGTATCAGTTCACAGTTTAGTTGATTTTGGAATTAAGATTGGAGAAAATTTATGAAATCCATTATTAGGAGACTATGTTTATGTAATAACCCAATAATAATTATTTTAGAAAAATTTATAAACATAGGGTTCCATAAACTTATTCCTTTAAAGATAACTACAAAAAAGAAGAATTATTTTTCATAACTTGTATAATTATATTTTGTTCAAACATTTTATAATCTAGAAACGGTGGGAAATAAGAGAATCCTGACCAATATCTCATGTGAAGCACATTTCTAAAATTTCCCTAATCGTATCCCCAATGCCATGGGAGTTGGAGTCAAAAATTCAATGTTGATTATTTCCTAGCTATTTTAGGCTATGAAAAATATCCTGAATAATGTGGAATTTCCACTTAATCTAAGAGGGAGAAATTAGTGGTTGAATTAGTTATGCGACAATAACCACTGACATTTAGTGGCTCTTATGAATCACATGGTGTGGAATAGTGGGTTAACTCAATAGAGACATTATTTTCGATGCTCCATTAGTTCTAGAAGGATAAGTTTACTATATCAATATGTCATTTAAATGGAGAGTCTGACCAATAGTGTTTTTTATTATGAATACCATCCCAATGTAAAAAATTGAATAGATGGAGTAGTAAGACAATAAGAAAATATTTATTAACAGCTACTTCCCATGAAATATTCATAAAATTATGTAGAGAGTATTCATAGAGTTGTAGAAGAATATAGTTGAGCCTATCATGATTATAGATGAAATTTCAAAATGATTTCATGGTATGAATCCAGTTTTTTATCATTAATGGTATATAAAATTATATATTCTGTTGTGGTTTTAAACAACACCTTAGAAAATATCTATCTATTTGAGACTATGGGAGTTATAAAGATGTTTTTCGATGTTCACTAAATGTGTAAATAGATTTTGGAGGATAGTCACATGGTTATATATATATATATATGAAATTTAATATAGAGTGTCAATAAGTGGGATATAATGATAAATCTACTATGAAAAATAAACCCCAAATATGTCAAAAATGTTAGAAGAAACGTCATGGGAATTTCCATAATGGGACGAGGAAATGATTAAATTATTAGAGAGAAGGATACCAAACTCCAGAATAATGAGGAGAAATGAGAAATATGGATAAAGTTGTGAAGGATAAGAGAGAATAGCACATGTATCACTGTTTCGACTATGGGGATAAACAAAATTATGCAATCCAATGAAAAAATACATCTCAATGTGGGTATTAAGTGTTAGAAAAATAAAAATCCAAAAGATAATGTTAAATAAAATTTCATCACTATTGCTCAGGTGGAGCCTGATAATGATATGGTAATAGCAACACTGGTTATTTATTATATAATGGACAATGTAATTTTTTATTTTGGTTATATAGATTCATTCATAAATTTCATGTTTAGTATAAATATTCAAATAAAACCAAAAAATATAGTTTATTAAATATACATGAGAATAATAAAATGGACAAAATATTGTATCCAATGTTTTTAACACCTCCCTAGATAATATTTTTGACTTAACATCCCATAAAATCTTGTTTTAGAAACATTTTTTGAGTTTTGTGGTATATTGGGAATGGATTGGATTAATTAACAAATATCCAACATCAAATTTTGGTATTCATATGTCACTCTTCACATCAAGAGATATACTCAACTTATATACATGTGAAAGGATGTAGATAGATGTATTTATTTTTCATTATCTAAAGTGTATATTTTATAATATTATGAGTATGAATATTTAGATTAAAATAATGAAAATATAGAATCATACATTTATACATACACATTGAGATCTAATTCAATAATGTGTTACCTAAAGTGATTCCTAGACATCCCCATGATCAAGAGGTTGAGTTCTCAATTGTATTTATTCCTGGATCTATTCCTATTTCAAAGACATCTTATATAAAGGCCACCATTGCATTGGAGAAAATAAAGAAATAGTTTCACGAGACCCTATACTAGGGTTATATTCTCCAATGTGTGTCATTATGGGGTACACTAGTCCCCTTTACCAATAATAATGATACATAGAGGAGAAATTGTATTGATTATATTCATCTACAAAATCAGTATAAAGAAGTACCCTATCCCCTTATATTGAACTTGTTTTGTCCATGGTATCTGTCCTAGTATTTTTCTAAGGTGGGACTTTTGTTGGATTATGACTAATTAAATGTGAGGAAGGATGATATTCCCGAGACTACCTTTCAAATGTGGTTTGAACACTATCAGTTCATAGTGATACCTATGAGACACACTAATGATATAATATTTTTCATATACTTAATGAATAGAGTCTTTATATATTACAACAATAATTTTTTTTGCAGTCTTTATCAATGATGATAGAATATACTCTAAGGGAATGGAAGAACATGTGGATAATTTTAATATTGTAATAAATACCTATCCATGGGAGAATATAGAAGAAGATTAAAGTAACATTGTGATCTGTATGGGGGAATTATCCTTCATGGTAATTGTTATCAACTAAAAAATATTATATGTGGACCCTCCAAAGACAAAGATAATTCAATAGTGTCATAGGAAAACATCTACAATCGATATCAGAAGATTCAATGGTATAGTAATGTATTAATGGAGATTTATTAAGAATAAAACATGATTGTAAATATAAATAACCAAGAGAACTCTAAAAGGTGAAAGGATATTATAGAACCATTAATGTTACAACTCTTTTAATGAGATAAAAAAGAGGCTTATCAATGCACCAATACTCAAAATAATATCATGTGGGGAAATCATTGAGGTATAATGAGATGCATCCAAATGTTAGTAGGCTATGTAATGATGAAATATTATAATGTAATAGACAAATACTCAATGACTAACTACTATAATTGATTTCTGAACCATATAAAACCATGTTGTTAGGAGGGTTTGCTAGTTTTTTTGTTTTTATGTGGATTCAAATATCATTAAAATGAGAAGAAATATTTTAAAGGATTACACAAATAAAGGTAGGGCATTGAACCCACACCAACCCTCATAGAGTGTACATAGATCATGGAGGGTAATTTTGAAAAGAATATTTTTAGAAACATGGTGGTACCTAATTAAGATGTATTTATCACACTCATCATGGAAACTTTGGTTTCTGTCTATACATTTAGTATTCATTACATTTGCTAACATGAGGTTCAGGGGGTCGTGGGGGAATTTCAATGAGTATTATACATGGTATTTAGGGAATACACAAAGAATGAAAGAATATATAATTCGGTTTTAGTTCATTATATTTTTTATATGTGAAATGTATAATTGGAGATCAGTTGATGGAAGATTATTTAACATCCATGTGAATTTTATATATCTTGATTTTTTATTGGTGGTGAGTTTAGTGATAGTTTATTTTTTACGATTTTAATCATTTTATATTAATTTATTATTTAGATATAAATTAAATAGTCACACCATTATATGATTTTTTTAGTCGTAACTTGTTCATAATATCTACCATACAAAGATCAATTCTTGAGTTAATGTGTCACTTAAATATTATAAATGATATTTTTCTTCATCTTTGATATGTAATTTGAGAATATTATTAATGATTTATCTCTTTTAATATAGTTAAAATATCTGTTTGTATCCATATAACATTTAAGTCGTAATAAAATGACATTAATATGATTTTTTTGGACATATATTACTTATGAAATGGATCTTAATTTATTAACATGTCATCCTCGACATGTCAGGTTTTCTATTATAAAATTTTAGTTCAATTATACTCAATTTAATAATAGTATTTTATTTTGATGATAGGATATGCAAATAACATCTTGTGATATTATATAGTTATTATTGAACATTACCTCAATGCAAATGATGTATGGTGACCCAAGGTGTATTGTTATTAGCATTGTATTCCTTAGTGATAGAAACATTTAGGTCATTGTAAGAATTGAATTCCTATGTTATGTGATGAATTTTTGGAAAGGGATTCCAAGAGGATATGGACACCCATTTGAGGGTTATGGAAATTCAAGTTATATTGACATGGAATATAAATATGTAATTAAAATAGAGTACATCTATTATTAATGATGATTTTTAGAGGGTAGGATTAGTTTCATGTCAGGACCAATTGATTTTGGGACTCATTTAAATTAGTGAAGTCAAATCGTGGTTTAAATCAGCACAATTTATTAATGATTCATATGTAGTGGGTTATTATTATTTTTTCCATAGCATGGGTGAGAATCCTGGTGCCCTTATTGATGAAAATCACTAAGGTGATGTTGGAAATATAATATTTTCATTTAGATAAGAATGGTTCATTTTATGGGGAAGTGAGTGTTTGTTCCAAGGGAAAAATACATTGGAAAATGCATTATTGTTTTGTGATAAAAAAGTGTGTGATATTATAACCACTGTGTTTATATGAGGTAGAGCTATACATATGGTATTAAATAGTGGAAGGGTTATTTAGTAGGAGAGCAAGTGTCAGTATGGATTTTTAGGAAATACATGATTAGTTAGCGAAAATGAATTAAATATTTTCATGTGGTCTATTTAATTATATGTCATTTAGGATCCACAAATTGATCATCAAATGATTGGTGGAATGAGTAACGTGTAGACATGGTAGACTGATGTTTATGATCCGAATTAGAGGTGTTTCCCTTATTAAATATGGTTACATTAATGATGGATTGATGCACATGGTTATTCTTGATTGGAGCATGATCCTTGAATGGGAGATTCATGATGGGATGAGATCATATCGATAAGAGAAGGACTTGTGTGACAACAAAATATATTTCACGTTATAAATGAGATGTGGTGGAAGACAAGAATTATTTTGGGGAGAACAAAAATGGATATGGGAGGTGGGAAACTCAATATAGGGGAAATTTTATGAATGAAGATGAAAATGAATTAGGTAATATTGGAATAGGCAGTCATGGAGGATTCAAGTTAAAGTCATGGTAATAATGTGATGGTCATGTTAGGTCCTTATATTTTGTAATATATTTATCATTTCATACAATGAACATGTTTTTCATTTCATATATGCGATGATAAATATTATCCTATGGTGGGCTTCATCGAATAAGATATTGATGTTTGTTCCAAATGCTAGAAAGGTCATCAGTGTGGTTGTACTAGATGATAGATGACCAAGATGGAATTAGGATACAAATTTGTACGAGGATCCATTTTTTTGGTTACATGGTAAATATAATTTTTATAATTTTGATATTGTGTTAAATTGTGTTTTCAGGTTGTAATCCTCCATAATGTAGAACATTGCACGATCCAGGGTTGAGTTGAATCTGAGGTGCATTGGGGCTCATGGAGAGACTGTGCTGGATGGAATTGATGTTTTAGTACCTAATAACTGAATTTTTATATATTCTAATGTCAATCACCAGTGTGGGTTTTTAATATGATCATATTTTCTCAATAAATTAGGAGTCCATGATCAGGTGATGTGGTGAAACATTTAATTTTGAGGCTATGCATTTTCGGGTTATAATTACCAATGGAGAAATCACAAGTGTTGTTGATTTGATTTTTGTTTGGTGAGGTTAAACTATATCAAGTGTGTTGATGAACCAATAGAAATTTATTTCTGATCAATGATTCTTATATTGGGGAGTGTTGCAATTTAGGAATCGACCATTCTGTTTCAAATTATTTTTTGGGATTGTCCATTTACCTGGTGATAATTTATTCTTCAAGGATAAGGATAAACTAGTATGGCTAAGAACTATCTCAATGTTTTTTCTGATGTTAAGTCATTACCATAGTTTCTTTTTTTATATATTTTACCCAAATATTGAGATTTACAAAGAGGATAATCATTTTGAACATAGAAATAGTACAATATGAGTTGGTTGTTAATTTCTAATTGAGGTGAATTAAAAATTATGTTTGTGGACCACCCTAGAATCATTAGGACAATAGGTATTGTTGTCGTGATTTTATAATGAAATAGTGATTTTTGGATAATTTGTTTTATAGGTTATTTTAATTTTTTTTATTTGAGCGGTGTAAAGGAACACCCATTACTGATTTAATTTAAAAAATCTCATATCTTCATGATAGTGAATGCTCACATAATAAAAAGTTACCGATAATGGTAATACCCAACATAGGAGTGGCACTATGGTTTTATTGTTATGAAATTAATATGAAACTATTTAACAACTTTGTTTCACTGTTTGGTGGATTTCTAATGGGTATTAGCCAATTAAAATACCTCATAATGGAGTCCCATGGAAGGGTGGAGGGAATCACAAGATGGAGTGAAATATTATATATGGTTCTGAGGACTCATACATTTTTCCATTGGGATTTTTCATGGATGGGGGAATGTGACACAATCACCCCTATGGTCAATATATGAAAAAATTACAATGTTCTAGGATTGAGAGGATACACCATGGATGTTTCCCATGGGGATTTTAGTCCATTAATTGAATGGAATGAAATTCCATAGACATAGTAGCCACACCGTGAGGGATTCATTCATTGGTTATATGGTATGGGTCGAGGAAGGTGTGGTACACTACGAAACTACGGGGAAAATATTGAATGGTGTTTGGAAGATGGTGTCACAATGTGACCCCTATGGTCAACACCTAAAAACACACCAATCTAGATTCTTAATGTTTGAGGTGTGCCTATCATTTTAGGTATGCACTTATCTGTGATTTATATTGAGGGGGAATTGTTATTAGTCTATTTTGGTTGTCTCTCCCCCTTCTAATAATCAATTAATGTCCCATGGAAATGGATGATTATTAAGAATTCCTTATAGTGATTAAATTTACGACTTTTGAATATTCCCCACCAATTTTCAACTCATACATTATACATTTATTTTAAAAACAACTGAATGGTTTCTTGTGATAGAATCACTAGGTTATGGTGAGAACCATCCAAAAAATGTGGTATTTTTATTTTCATGTATAATAGTGATAAAATAGGATAGTTACAATAGGTTTCTTATGTTTTTTGCGTAGTAGTTTTTCCAAGTATGTGTTTAACGTTGTTATGATTCATTGAATAAAATAAAAATAATTAATTATAAAATTTTATTTTTATTTATTTGTAATATTAAGGTTTATATATGATATTTGTTATTGGAATGAAATATAAAAAGGAATCCCCAGGCATTGATGGTTTTGTGTGGGACATTATATGGATGGATTATCTGTTTTTGTGGTAGGTATTCCAATTGTAAGAAAGTCATATTACTATTTAAGAATTAGTTATATTTCTTACATGAATGTAATTTACAAAATAATGTGTTTGGACAATGATATATCTACGTATTGATATTTAGTGGTATTTAGCCTCATAAAATTTGAGTAGGTTATGAAGTGATGTTTTTATAAATTATTGTTTTTTAGAGACATTGACTATAAGATGAAATGATTCTGGTTCAATTTAAAAGGCACTCAAAGTAGGAATAAGCATCCAATATGCCTTTTGGTTACCAAGGTTTTATTACATAGGATATTTGGGTAGGTATAAGAGTCATAAAACTAGGGGAAGTGGGTGATGCATTTATTCATCTCATGTATGATGTGGAAGAAACTCTTGATGGTGGAGTGTTGACTTATATATGTATATTTTTATAGAAATTACTCTATGTGGTGATATGGGTGATGGAGTGTGGT
Organism: Viscum album; assembly: GCA_963277665.1. NCBI lineage: Eukaryota > Viridiplantae > Streptophyta > Magnoliopsida > Santalales > Viscaceae > Viscum > Viscum album. The sequence continues at coordinate 1,611,859,181 of OY728120.1, forward strand.
TTCCTATGGGGGTTGGTTGAGATCTATTCATAGTGAAATGTGATATGGGACCTTAGTGATGGTAGTGATAATAGTCTCAGGAATGTGGAATCAGATTTGTAGGCGGGTTAGTGTGGTTAATCTTGGGATGGTCCTAGATATATAGTATCTTGAATAGATTTCCTAAATTATAGATGATTTTGATTGATCCTTGGGGAAAAGGTTAGGAATATCCTATTTGATATGATATATACATTGGTTTGGGTCATGGATTCATAAATATTAGAAGACTCAAAGTTAGACTTCACAAAATCAATGGATGTCATTATAGAAAACATGAGACCATGATTGTTCCATAATTTTTTTTCTTTTTTGGAATATACAATCGTAAAATGATTACCTTGTGAAGTCGTGCATGCACTAAAGAGTGTTTGAGGTATGAGGCAAGGCCTAGAGATACCACCACATGTGTGATGAGATACTGAGATTATCATATATGTTGTACAAATTTTTACTATTCCACAAATTTTCTCAATCTGTGCATGTGTTGGATAACGACTGAATGGATGGACCATACCCTGATAGAGGAGCTGATTTTTCTGGCATGTTTTTAATGTGTCATGTTAATAATTGAGAGCCTTCCATTTGATATAATAAGTGGACTTGTCATTTATGTTTGGAATATATTAAGTGGGGACTAGTAGGGTATTATTTTAATATATCTATTCGTACATAATAATGATCATGGTATTATTTATTTAGACTAGTCGGTTTATATATGGATAATGAAGGCACTATTTATGTGGCCTCTCTTGGGTAAGATGTTTTAACCTTTGTAATATTTTTGTGACATCATGTGAGTGATTATGGATGGCCTAATAAATAATTATATGACATATCCTCATTGAGAAAGGTTAACTAGGATAACATAAACGAGAAGTATTTTGAGTTAGTGGGTGTGACCAAGGATCTTATTGTGGTTCCTATAACAAGTGGTAATTAGTTAGGATACATATATTGAACCCTATAATATAATGTTTGGGATTTTTTTAGTACATTACATTGAACCTACACTAAGGATGACGGTGGTGGTAGATGAGTTATAACATCCTACACAATATCTTCATGTTTGTATAGAGTTTGTGGTATGTAGTGCTTCCATTTCTACTATACACCAATGTATGTCTAGTTTGATATCATAGTGTCCTTGTCCGCTTATAATGACCCAATGAACTTTCATGTGAGTCGATGTCTGATATTTTTATTCATTAGTATTTCAGACATATATTATAGAGTATATATGTTTTACTGGGTGAGAACCTATTGGGATGTATTTCCCACACCCATTTATGGGAACTTCGTTACTTGTGTTGACACTATGATTTAATTATATTTCAGTGTATGTTAACTTGTGGGATTCTTCGGTGTATCACGATGGGTATTAAATATTCAGATACTGGTTCGGATTGGGGATGAAAGTAGACGCATTTTTTTTATTGAATTCCAATTTTTTTTATTTTTGATTGACATAGTGGAAAATATATTTTGGTATGATAATATGAAATTAACAAACAAATATTAATATCATGATTTTTTATTGATTATAAATAATCAAGTCGTATTATATATATGATATTTCATTATTATTTTGGTTATTGGTGATTAGGATATTATGGGTATAGTCACACCCATGGAACAATTTTGGCCCACGTCACTGGTCAAAAACCTTTGGTGTATGGGGATGCATGCCTAAGTCCTTTTGATATCAATTTTGTAACACTACTTAGTGGTCTCATGCTAAAGCATCTAAAGTATCCATGATGATGTTATTATATTATCACTCATGTTTGAAATATAAATTTCATAAAATCAATGTAATCATGAATTTAGGGAGAATTCTAAAATTATAAAAATTTGAGAATTTGTACTTATGAAATTTCATCAAATGAATTGTCAAATTCCTCATCAACAAAAATTGGGGCCATCAAGAAAAACATTTAAATTAAATATGAATATTATGTAACAAAAAAATGGTTGAAAATTGACAAGGATATATTTCACTACCAACATATTAATATTTTAATTCTTAGGATTATTTTCATTACACAATGATATAACAATGAAAGTGATAATTAGGGAAATTATCATCAACAATATCAACATCAAAGAGAGAGAGGGATACATGTTTAAATCACTATAACTAATGGTGAATATGAAAAAATAAAGGTAAAATTTTCTTTAACTCAAAAACATTAAAATAATTATTTTATTTTGAAACTAAGGACACATTCATGTCTATAGCGATTTCTAAAATCATTAACTGACAAAAATAATCTTTAAATATAGAATTATTAATAAAAACACCAAGTTGGGAATTGATTTCATCGAATTTATACAACTCTTATCCAATATATATTATTGGGATGTTACACCCTGTAAATCATTTAATTCAAAATTTAGTGGAATTTTATGTTTTATTGAAGTTGAATTCTTTATCCCCACATAATTCTAATTTTAATTTAAATGATAAGGAAATAACACTTCATATCCCCAATCATACAATTTTCATCTATTAGTAAAGGATGATTGTGAACATAATTACAAACTCACCATCAAATTATGAGTTTTAATACCCAATAACGATCGATTTTTTTTCAAAACTAGTTTATGAGAATATCTACATAGGTAAAATGCAAAACTTACATGAATTTGTTTATGTAACACTACAATATTTTTTTGTGTTATTTCATATATTATGTGGTTTAATTAGTAATTGAACTAAAAGAAATTTATATTGATGTATCAAAATACCCTTATATAATGGCCCACATTAAATTATTGTATTTTCTGATGTTTTTTAAAAATAATCTAGAAATGAGTTTTATAATCTGAATTTCTTAAAAATGGGCTGAACTGGTACAATTTTTTAAATTACGTATGAATAAATTCATATATACACTAATTTTCATTTTCTTAATGATCACAAAAAAATAATATGTATCTTCCACCACATATTTATGAATCTTTTTAATCAAATTTCCAGGGATTAATACTTATCAATGATTGAACATTCAATTGGATGTCACAAAAAAAGGTGAAAATTAATGATATAATAATTTTATAATTTTATTCAAGATATGGGAATTAAGTATTTTCAATGATTCATATTGAAAAAAATAATCTCTTATCATATTCCAGGATATGAAGAATTAAGAAATTAGATATTACCTTTAAGTAGTTATTGAATTTAAAAATCAGCGCATGTGACTATTTCCTCCTGATAGAAAATGTGTTGGGTCATGTGATAATAATTTATGTTAGGTATATGAATCCTTAAAAGATTGACGAGATTGAATCATGGTTATGTTTAACCAATATATTTGATATTCATTATTTTATTTGATTAAAATTATATTATTACTTATTTGTGATAAATTGCACATCGACAAAGAACCCAATAACCATGAAAAATAAAATGGGATTCATGTTTCTTTATAAATATATATATCTATTAAAAAAGATGATGTTTACAACACTAATACTCCAAAAATACTATAGTAAATAAGGATATAAGATATATAATTGTGTATCATTGAAATTTATAGAGTGTGTACTTATTTAACATAAATTAATGGAATATTATTCATAATATTAACTTATTTACAATTATTAAAATTAAAAACACTTGATATGGAGTAAGTAGTGATGTTTCTCTTCATTATACATTTTAAGGAATTGTCAATGTAGAGTTAAGTTTGATATATTCTCTTATAATTGGGATACATTTTATATATTTATATACAATTTATTTAACCTAATTCAAAGGATGCTGTAAGAGATAATAATGGATTATTATTTCTCCATATATTACTATCTATGGATGTAATGTAAGATGGTTCGTACTCTATGTATAAAATTTTATAAAAATAATATCTATTATAAGAATTGAATGAGATCAAAATTTCGGGGTTAGGAAAATCATATACATTGAAATGATAGGGTATGGGTTATTACCAAAATTTATAAAATTAATTATTAATCATCAATCAATGGTAAGATCAATGAGGAATTAGATAATGAGAGGTTTCTAAAAAATAATTCATAAAAATTCGATAATCCAATCATGAAAATAATGGAATTGTCTTATATGTACATTATTTTATATAACATAGATAATTCCTTTTTGAAATACTATTTCTAATGATGAACATAGATCATCACTCTTTATTCCACAAGGAATCAATAATATGTGTTTATATATATATATATATATGATGTAACACATCTAAAGGCAAAAAACAAAATTTTATGTGTATAAACTATGATTTTTTATCTTGTTGAAATTTATATCAAAATTTCATATTTATAAGAGGATGATATGACTACATACCATACATGTATTGAAATGGGAGAATGCCTACATGGATATAGAGGTATATATTCAAAATATATTTTAAATTTTTTATTTCATTTGGTTTGTTTGGAGAAAATTTCAATTTTATAACATTTAATTTATATTCTAGAGGATTTATCATTTTATAAAATTATGAATATATGTATTAATTCGGATGGATATATTGGGTACCACATTTAATTCTATCGAATCATGTAGTGTCATTTACTTCAATGTTCATATATAGTTTCCGTTGATAATTTATAATGGATGTAGGATTTAGCAATTTAAATATTCCATAAAACCATCTTTAAACCAAAAGTACTAACAAAAATATTTAAATATATTTCAGGATCCTAATCAATTTAATGATATGAGTATATGGATCTACATATTCCACTAGTGTAGATATAATAGAACAATAGTTTCCCAAAAAACATTCTGGCGGAACCATAAAAGGCTCAGTAATGGAATTTGAATACAATAAATAAATTTGAAAAAGAAATAAATTGGAAAAATTAATTGGGTCCAAACCATTATCCTATAAAATAAGACAATATTTGAATAATTTAGTGGAATTTTACCACTCTGTAATGTTTACAGTATATATAAAATGATAATTATGGATGATGTTTATATATTGAGGATAGATAAAAGGAATTCCTAAAAAAATAACAATGTAATAGGTTTATGTGATTTGAGAGGCGGAAAAAGTTGATCCCTACAAGCATCATCCCAATATTGATTCATGATTATATAGGGAATATTACTTATTATTATGTGCTTCCATTGAATCTCTAAAAATAGTGTGATTTTTTTGACATGTCTATTTTGAGGAATTGAATAACAAATGCATCACATGTATTCAAATGATAAATTATAAAAGTAAAATAAAATCACTATTATAAGGGAAAAATATATTGGTACCAAAAATCGTGGAAGTAAATTAGAACATTGCAATATTATTAACAGTACTAACTCCCTCTACTAAAATAATTTATATGATGAAATCATATGGGAACATGACGATATATTTTTAAAATAGAATCCTCATCTATTATCATTTTAGGAATGAAATTTTGAGGGAGATATTTTTAATGGATGGATGAATATAATCATTAGATGTTACTTTGAATATTTTTTAAATAAACCTGTTGTGATCAATAAAATGATTCAGACAAAATGATCCAAAAAGAAGTTTAATTTATTTATTTTTTTAAGATAACTAATTATAATAAGAAATTATCATTGATACATTCTGAGAGAGATGTAAATACTTTTTAAAATTATGAAGGGAATAAAATAAAACTTATATTAAAATTGTTAATTATATAAATTTGATACCTATGATCTCTCATAAGGATGATACCAAAAATTATAATTATTTAATGAAGCCAAAATATTATAAATATTAATTATTTTTTTAAAATAAAATAATTAATTATATTTATAATTAAATAAAGATAATTATATTTATTTATACTAATATAAATGGGTAATATCACCATTATATGACCTGATAGTGGACATGGGGTCTTTTAACAAATAGTCATAATTCATTTGATTAATTTTTATAGCTAATACAAAAATTGAAATTTTTATAATATAAATATAACCAATTCTATAAAATTTATAATTCATAGAAATAACATTTCTAATTTGAATAATAAATTTCTAATATCCATTAACTAATTGAAAAATAATATTAAAAGAACATATAATCATTCATTATATTTGAATTGTTTCTCTTAGAAAATATAGAAATAAATATATTATATGATTGTTAAATGTCATATATTTATAGATTTAAATTTATAAAATGAATTTATTTTTTTTAGGAATATAGGAATAAAATTATTTTTATGTTTAATTAAAATTTTTAGAGAAACAATTACAATGTGTTAATAGTAAATTACATAACCAACTAGTGGAAACAATAAAATAAATAATATGTAGTTAAAATGGTATAAAAATGGTAAAAAACATTCATTCACATAATTTATGATATTGGAAATATAATTTGGGTCTTCCAATATGAGGAAATTTAGGACTCAAAATGAATATCCTAAGATATTTCGGTTTTAGAAATTAAAAATATTTCACTCAAAAACATCTGTAAAAGGACCCGTACTGAATATATTCTATACAACTTCTATAATTTAGTTTAAATTTGAACCCCTAAAAATATTTCCTCTATTAAATTGATCAAACATGGAGAGGAGATTCTAGTTAGAATGTGGAGGAATATATTCTTCTTTACGATAGATGTAATTTTGAGGAACAATTTTATTATTAAAAGTAACTAGTTATTTTGTTTGTTTTTCAATTAACTTTTCATTTCCACTCATTAGAAATCAAATTCACCACAATATTATGTTTCTGTAAACATCATTATTCTTTTGAATAAATTATATTAATATAATATAAATTAATATTCTCACTCACTGATCAATATATTATTTTCTTATTTGATCATATTTTTCCATATAATTGAATAATGTTATACAATCTCCATCAAATTCATAACGATTTATTAAGAAAACATAAATAAAAATAATATATATATGATAAATAAGTAATACATATTACTATAATGTATCTAAAGAAATGACTCTGAAATTAAAATGGGTTATAATGTAAATTAATATTAATTGGAACTGTTCCATGATATTTGTTCATTAGGAATTGTTTTTCCTTTGAACCATATCCATTCATTACAGAATATATGAATTATAATTTTTAAATCGTTAAAATATAATTGTTCAAAATTATTTAAAATTATATAAATAGTGAACATAAGATTAATTAATGAGAACTGATGTCATTTTACACCACTAATAAGGAAATATTTTAATCTATAAACATTATAGGGAAATATAATATACATATATATATATATATATATATATATTTATATAATTTTTAAAGAAGTATAAATTTTCAATTAGTATCAGAAATATATAATAATAATATATATGATTACTACATTGGGGGATAGATAATTTATGATAATTTCATATGTAATTGTTAGGCTTTTACTCTTAACGTGAATTTATAATTGAGATTGTATATGCCTATATTTCTATTTAGTAATTTTTATATAGATTCTATTTTATTACCCATTTTCCATCTCTTATAGGTATTTGGTGGATTTATATGTCCTTTTTGAATATCAATTTTATTTTTTCCGTATATCACATACTATAATATTTCTATGTGAAATATTATTTCTTTCTATATATTATTTGATACATTTTACATCAATGTTCATATTCAATATAATATATCACATATTTATTCTATATACTTATATCTATTTCTATGATTTCTAATTTATATTTATAATTTTTTAACCTATCTGTGAATATTTTAAAGAAATAATTTCATCTATATCCCTTAATATTTATCTCCTAGTGAATTTAATCCACTAATATCATTATTATGTTACATCCATTTAATGTTTTATTACATCATGGTTCTTTAAAATAATTTATATTTTCATTAATGTTCCATTTTTGAACTTCATATTCATAATTAATTTTTAAAATATAGATTTTACAATGGTTATTCTTAATTTTTACCTAGTTTTTTATGATCAGATAATGCATTTTTTACCTATATATTAATGTACATAAAAATCCACTTGGGATATACAGAAATAAAATAATCAACATTCTTTATCAAAATATATATTTGATTCTTAAGAAATATAACCCATTTTAATCTCGTGGTTTTATTTGTTTATGTTTTAATGGATATATGAATTTCTTCATATTTATATGGGATATATATATATTAATTTGATAATGATGTTACTAAAATTACATATCACTACAATTTATTGGGAATGCCTATATTTGATGACTTATTATGTTATGGGAATGATATGTTATACTTATCCATGTTTTATTGGGGCATGAAGGTGTTCCATTTTAATTGAAATTATTCTCAATTATGTGATTAATTTCATTGGAAAGAGTCTTCACATAGGTTATATAATTTTATAATTATATATGTTACATAGTCAGATTTTGAAAAAAAAATTATTCAACTCGAATAATATTTTTAATACACCTTAATTAATTATTTATAACATACTGATTCACATAATACACTTCTAGAAGCTTATCAGGCCTTGAGTCTTTGGTAAATTAGGTAAATGTATCAGTTACTAGAAAAATGGAAAAATGAAAATTTTTAAAAACACTAAACCAAGCCCTTTTTTCATTTCTTTTTTAATACTGCAAGTGTTATGCTGGGGATGTACATAAGTAATGGATGAGATATAAATCACTATAGTGAAATAATACATGAATAACATGATGAGTTTGATTCATGTTCGGGAAAATGAATATCAATTTGAAATAAAATTGGTGAAAATAATAAACCCGATCATTGTATCATAATATTAATTCATATTAACAAGTCATGTTTGGATTGAGGAAACAACATTAAATAAGAATCATAACCATTATTCAAGGGGATATAACAATAAATAATAACATAATGTTCTTAGGATAACCTGTCACACATCATATATATCATCTTATGAGATAAAACCATTACCCAAATCTTTTCATAGCTATATAATTCCTTGTAAACCCATCACATTCATATCATGTAAATTCTTTTGATTTCCATGAAAATCATAATCCAAATGAACACCATTCATAAATATTAACCACATGATTACAAATTATTGGTAAAATAGATATAAACCTTCAATAAATAATGGATATGTATATCAAGGTCAATAGATTTGAGTGGAAATGTTGATGGGTATTCTCTCCAGAAATGATTGGCATTGAAAATCATCAGATGATTTTGGAATCATACGATTTGTGTATAAACATTTATAGAAGGCATTAATGATTGAATAATAAAGTATATAATTAAAAATAAATAATTACAAAAAAAATATTTTTTTTAAAATATTCCATTTTGAAAAATTGGAAGAAAAGGAATAATACAAAAAATTTGCCTGAATAAAGAGGATTAATATATGATCTTCTACTTCTCTGTTGCAATGGATTAAATACTATTTATAAGGAGATGAGATAAATTATATAAAATATTTTAATCAAAATTTAAATTTTAAATTGAAATATTTAATGGCATTAAAAATACCATTAGAGATTCAAAAATCTATATACAATTAAGTTACATGTATGGGAAAAGATGGAGGAAGATCCCTTACCTTGAGAGGATTTTACTATAAGCATGATTTGATATTCATAATTGATTTAGAGAATATTTCTAAGGATCACTAGTGCAGAAAACATTTTTTACGTCGGTTATTTTTCATTTTTTATGTCGATTTCTAGCCGAAGTTAATACGTGAGACGTTATAAATAAGGTTTTTGACGTCGGTTATTTAAAAAATGACGTCAGAAACATAAAATCGCAATGTTTATCATGTCGGTTCTAAAATATCTGACGTGATAAGGAAAATGGGAAGGGTTTATCACATCAGTTATTTAACAACCGACGTGATAAAAGGCATGGAAAATGGTTTATCACGTCGGTTATTTAACAACTGACATGATAAAAGGCCTGGAAAATGGTTTATCACGTCGGTTATTAAACAACCGATATGATAAACCGGGGTGAGGGGGGTTTATCACATTGGTTCTAAAAGAACAGATGTGATAAACCGGGGTGAGCATGGTTTATCACGTCGGTTCTTATAAAACCAACGTGAAAAACTGGGGGAGGGGGGTTTATCACGTCGGTTATTATATAACCGACGTGAAAAACCGGGGGAGGGGGGTTTATCATGTCGGTTATTGAATAACTGATGTGATAAACCATTGTCCAAGCCAGTTTATCATGTTGGTTATTCAATAACCAACGTGATAAACCATTTTCTAGGCCTTTTATCACATCGGTTATTCAATAACTGACGTGATAAACCATTGACCAGGCCTTTTTTCACGTCGGTTATTAAATAACCAATGTGATAAACCATTCTCCAGGACTTTTATAACGTCTGTTATTAAATAACGGACGTGATAAACCATTCTCCAGGCCTTTTATCACGTCGGTTATTAAATAAACGACGTGATAAACCTTTCTCCAGGCATTTTATCACGTCGGTTATTAAATAACCGTCGTGATAAACCCAATTTTTTTAAAAAGACTATAGTCATCTTCTCTCCACTAGAATCAACAAGAAAACAAATCAAGATATCATACCACAAAAACAGAAGTAGAACAAAATTAAGCATGTACATTGATAACACATAAAACATACCCCCTAGACAGCCCCCGCCCTCATTTATACCCCATGGACAGCCCTCCCCCACCCCGTTGGAGACCTCACCCTCATGTATACCCCCTGGACAGCCCTCCCCAACCCAATTGGATAAAACATACCCCCTAGACAGCCCCCACCCTCATTTATACCCCCTGGACAGCCCTCCCCCACCCCGTTGGAGCCCTCACCCTCATGTATACCCCCTGGACAGCCCTCCCCCACCCCATTGGATAAAACATACCCCCTAGACAGCCCCCACCGTCATTTATACCCCATGAACAACCCTCCCCCACCCCGTTGGAGCCCTCACCCTCATGTATACCCCCTGGACAGCCCTCCCCCACCCCATTGGATAAAACATACCCCCTAGACAGCCCCCACCCTCATTTATACCCCATGGACAGCCCTACCCCACCCCGTTGGAGCCCATCACCCTCATGTATACCCCCTGGATAGCCCTCCCCCACCCCATTGGATAAAATGTACCCCCTAGACAGCGCCCACCCTCATTTATACCCCATGGACAGCCCTCCCCCACCCCGTTGGAGCCCTCACCCTCATGTATACCCCCTGGACAGCCCTCCCTCACCCCATTGGAGCTCCCACCTTCATGTATACCCCTTGGAAAACCCTCACCCACCCCATTGGATCCCCCACCACACTCCCGGACTGCCCCCTGACCCCCGGACACCCCCAAACACCCCTCGACAACACCCCACCCGCCTGAACAGCACCCCCTCACCCCCTCACCCCACTTGAAAGCCCTCACCACACCCCTGGACAGCTCCAAACAGCCCCAAACACCCCTAGACAACCCCCCCCCCCCCCCCTGGACAACACTCCCACACCCTTGGACGCCTTCCCACACCCATGGACATCCCTGCCACCCCTAGAACTGTCCCCCCACCCCACCGGACAGCCCTCCCAGACCACTGTACACCCCCAACCCCACTGAACACACCCCCACACCCTTGGAACCCCTCCCCCACAGACCCAAATCCAAACCAGAAAAACCATCAAAACTAGACCAAAACAACAAGTAGATCAAAATTAAACATTCACTTATATAACATTCAAAACATACACATTCAACTTAAAAAAAACTAAATCCAACCTAAAAAACTACCAAATAAACAATTAAAATGAGAATATTCAAAATTACATTTTACATTACAAACAACTAAAATTCAATCAAACCTGTGAAATAATTTGACCACTCCACTTGTACGTGTTTGATGTCTTCATCAGTGTAGGGTTTAGGGTCATCAAAAAGCTACAAATGAAAAGGAAGATAGTTAACGTGTATAATGAATAAATCAAATTGAAATATTATGGCAAAGTTTAGGAGGAAATCGTACCAGGTCAAAATTCACAACTGTCCCAGTTGTTATTATTTCATACATAAATCTTAACATATAATATCCTCATTTTATGATGCCTTGTTGTTCATGAAAATTATTTTTGAATGAGTGTAAATTCAATATATTATTTTTATGTAATAAATCAATAAGTACAAATTATAAATGGAAATTTACCTTCGCATTTAGATATTTGATCTTTGCATTTCTTTTCTTTGTGTTTTTTCGATAGTAGACCCATGCACTGTTAGAAAATAATACGAATGGGGTAAATTTAAAATTCATTATAATATATAAAACAATTGAGAAATTGAAACTTACTTTTCCAATATTTTCTTAAAACTTTCCGGCACAGCACCATGAATAGAGCATATACAATAGAGAGCTTTCTCCCTTGGGCAAAAAATCCCTAACATCCAATGATCACTGATAAAAGGAAATTTAATGTTAGTGGTTTTTTATGTTAAAAGATAATTAACTATTTGAGAGAAATGTGTTTCATACCTCTCACAAAAAGGCATCATCCAACATTGTTTGATTATATTCTTTTCAAATATTTCAGCAATATAAACCATTCTTTGTTCCACATTCAATGCACATGCTTCAGGGGAAATCAATTGCGGGTCCATGAATCCATATACTTCTATCACACATTCCTCTCACAAATTTTAAATTGATACATAATACAAAACATACATAAGTATACATTTTTAAAAAATATAACGCAGGGAAAAGGTGTTAAGAATTACATGGAAAAAAATTGCACCACGTTGATGCCCAACTTATCTCCAGTAACAAGCTCCATGATATAAGATTTTGTAATCCCCACACTTATTTGACGTCCACAAACAAGATATTCCATTGGAAACTCATAAAAACCCAACAACAAATGTGAATATCTTGACAATCTGTCATGACCACTGGAATCTGTATCTGATGTCATAGCCTGTTGTCTTTGTTGTTGTCTATACAGTATTTCTTTACTTTTGAAGTATTCCTGTGAATTTTTTTTGAAAAAATAGGAGTTTTCAAATGATTAAACAACTTTAATAAATAAAATAAAATAAAAGATATAACATTCATACCTCTATGGTAATGTATCCAAGAAGTTTGGATGGCCAAACTAAAAAAATTCTGATACTCTGTCCAACTATCGCCACCTCATCTGTAGGTATTGGTACCCTAGATGATTTATCTATAATATCTTGTACAGTAACCCTCTGATTCTCTACCTCTAATTTTTGATGATGAACTGTATGCCCTATAAAATATACCAACCCGTATGCTACTATATGATGTTGAGAATCATCAACATACAAATCGCAATATGTAGGAAGTTGCAGCAGAGTCGTAGGATAAAAAATGGGGTCTGAAGGTTGAGGTGGGGGAGTGGGAGCTTTTGGCAGTGGTCGAGTATAAATAATGGGGTCTGCAGGGGGGGTGGAGGAGTTAGAGCTGCAGTCTGAAATTGTCTTTGCATTTCTGAAAACATAAACTACACCGACTCTCTAATCTTTTCCTCCATCGTTGCATTAATATTTTGAACTTCAGCCTCCAAGGATTCTATTTTTTTTATAAACCCCCTCAATGTTAGAAGTTGAAGAACGTGGAAACACTTTTCTTACCGATACACCTTCCGAATAACCTCTTACACGACCAGGATGTTCGGGCCTTCCCAATGCTGCAAATAAAATATCATCCCTCCCAGTAGGTGTAAATGTCCCCTCTAAACTCTGCTCCTCAAGAGAGTCTTGTATTAATTAATTGAACATTTCTGTAATGATTGAAACATATATGAAGAAAAAATTTAACTTAAATAAATTAAATAGATATCTTACAATCCTCTTAGCTATGATTCTCGATTCTTCCGAAAGATATTTCCCTTTTTTCCCTTCCGAGATCTCTTCAATTTTTCATGTCTAGATGGAGGGGATGGAGGGGCCACCTCTCCAGAGCTTGAAGACTCAACTCTTAGTTGGTGAAATTTTTCCGCCATCATTTTTTCTTCCAACAATGTATAGCCTCCCTGAGATAAACTATGAGGGTATAAATTTTTAGATTGGATCTCCTGATGAGCATTCCTTGTTTGCTGTAATTTATGAATAAGAAATCATAAACAAAACATTAATAAAATCATTTATATAAGAATGTTTATAAAAGTTTACATTTCCCTTACCAGAAATGACTCTTTTTTTCTACTTTCAAAAAACTGTCTCCATGTGTCTTCATCTATAAAAGGATATATACGACATGGATTGTCATGCCTCCTATGACCATAAATGAAATCTGATGAGAGGGTTGATTTGAAATCCCTCCATCTCCTGGCAGCCAACGATAAGCATTTCTTTCTGACTCCTCCAGTGTCAGGAATATCAAATGTCATCTGATAAAGAAGAGGTTAAACATATTATATATACTAGAAACATTTAAATAATGGTCAAAACAATGACTAAAGATCTTACCAAAATCGTCTCCCACAACTGAGAGATAATCTCTTTATCCACACCTCTCCAATCATCATACAGAATTCTTACTTTGGTCTTAGCCTGAGTTGCAACAATACCCTTAAAATATATGGAATTCGGACCTCTAGGAATATCATCATCATCAAACTCAACGACTATCCTCTGATCCTGCGTACGTGCAAGTGATAATTTTGGTAAATGTGTGCACCCATGTTTACCAACCTTTGAACTCATTGTCGTAATAGGAGCATGTGAATGTTCATCCCTAGAGGTATGACCAACAGTATGCTCCTCTCCAGAATCATGTTGTTGATCATCTGAATGATCTGCCATTATCCTTCAAACCAAAAAAACAAACGTCAGTTCACAAATATAAAAATTAAAATATTTTAATACTACTGTAATCAGAAAATAGAAATGTGTACTAAGTTACATAATAGTAAACATTTGTAATATAGTAAGCATGTTAAACAATGGTAAAGATGTCAAAGATGGTCAAGATGGTCAAGATGGTAAAAATGGTAAAAACGGTAAACCTGGTAAACATTGTAAACATGGTAAAGTAAATGTCAGTGAACAAAAATATGCATTTTAAAATTCATGTAATGGTTATAAACATGATAAAGTAAACTAAACAAACTTAAAACAAACAAAAACATATACTTATTTTATTTTAAAACATGTTTTAATAAATAAAAAACTTACAATATCTAACATTTATGGAAAAAAATGTAAACAAGAAATAAACATATGTTACCTGTAATTTTAGGAATATACAAATGGATTGTTTTCCCAAATTCCTTACTCGTGATCGTTCCTTATGGCACAAAATATGTCTTCAACATGATCATCATAATGTTCTGGTAATATTTCCATGGAAGTAGGGATCTCACATAAATCATCATATTCATCAAGTTCATCCCCACCAACATATTGTTTTTTCCCTTGTAAAACAACAGCCCACTACATATCTGATTGATCTACTATATAGAATGTTTGTTTCGCATGTGTTGCCATTATAAAAGAATCACATGTGTATTCCAATCTATTCAGATTAACAAGTGTCATTCCAAATTCATTGTGTCTGACACTGTTGTTACCGTTAAACAATTTACAGTTAAAAACGGGAACTTTAATTTTAAACTAATCAACCTCCATATGTCTTCAATCACTCCATAATATGCATTTGATGCAGAAATTGGGTTTTTGTCCTTAGCAGTCGAAAAATGCATTGCTTCTGCAAACACCAATACACCACTATTCTGAACTACACTTTTGTTGTCCTGAGCTTTTGTATGACATGTATAACCATTAATGTCATAACCGGACCATGTTATCACATTTAAACATGGACCACCCACTATCCATTTTAAGGTCTTTGATACATCTGATCTACCAAGCAAAGTCTTTTTAATCCATGACAAAAAAGTTTTGTTGTGCTCATTCAAAATACACATTTCTTTCTTCTTTGGATGACATTGTTTCAACTCATTAATATGCAATGTGATATACGGTTGAGCATAAGCTATGTTATTCAAGATGTATGATTCTAACTTCTTCATCTATTCAGCTGACAATGATTTGAATTTCAAGCCGCGAATCCCCTTTTCCTCATTATTAACTCGTTCATGGCGAGATGGAGGCAAACCTATGTGTTGCACCGCAGCCAAGTAGCTCGTACAAAACTATGCTACCTCCTCAGAAATATACTTTTCAATAATAGAGGCTTCAGGTCGATATAGATTCTTAACATACCCCTTTAATATTTTCATATACCTTTCAAAAGGATACATCCAATGAAGATATAAATGTCCACAAAGATTTATTTCTCAAACCAGATGAATCATTAAATGAACCATTATATGAAAAAAGGGTAGAGGAAAATACATTTCCAATTGACAAAGTATAAAAATTGCATCCTTTTCCAAAATGTTCAAAGCATTCACATCAATCGCCTTGTTACAAATTGAATTCAAAAAATAACACAACTTCATTATAGTCTTTCTAACATGAATGGGAAATATTCCACACAATGAAACTAGTAGAATTTGTTGCATCATGACGTGTCAATCATGTGATTTCATAACTATCAACTTCAAGTCCTTCAATGAGACAAAATTTTTTACATTAGAAGAATAACATTGAGGCACTTTGGTATCATGAAGACACTGACAGAAGCTAATTTTCTCCCTCTTCAATAATGTATGACATGCCGGGGGAAGAAATGTTTGTCTTCCTTTAGGAGTGGGAGCTAACTCAAAACGTATTCCCATTGATAGTAAGTCTAATCTTGCATTCAACCCATCTTTAGTATTTCCTTTAATATCTAACAATGTTCCAATCAGAGAATCACCGATATTCTTCTCCACGTGCATGACATAAATATTATGATTAACTTAATGATACCTCCAATATGGTAGCTCAAAAAAATTGACATTTTCTTCCAAATATGTGTATCATTACCATATTTCTGTGTCTTTCCCAATGTCACGTCACGGTTTTTCACCCTCTCAAAATACAGATCAGGGGATAAAGATTTTGGAGCAGTATCAAATTCTCGTGAGCCATTGAATTCCTTTTTTAGTCTTCTATAAGGGTGTTGCATAGGCAAAAAATTTCGATGACCCATGTAAACTGTTTTCCTCCCATGATGCAATTGACAATAGGACGTCGTTTGTTCGCAAATTGGACATGCTTTATGCCCTTTAACACTGTATCCAGAAAAATTTCCATACGATGGGAAGTCATTTATAGTGAACAGAAGCACTGCATGCAGTTGAAAATATTCCATTTTATAAGAATCATACACCCTAATACCATCAGCCCATAACAGTTTCAAATCATCAATCAATGGTGAAAAGTAAACATCAATATCATTACCGGGTTGCTTTGGACCAGATATCATTGTACTCAACATGACATATTTGCACTTCATAAAAACTTCATGAGAGAGGTTGTAAATTATCAAGAAAACAGGACATGAACTATGTGTGCTACTGAGTGTTCGGTATGGATTCATTCCATCTGTGCACAACCCTAGTATGAGATTTCTAATTTCATTTCCAAATGTAGAATACTGCACATCAATTTTCTTCTATTGTGAACAATCAGCTGGATGACGTATTTTTCCATCACATACCCATTCTTCAGCATGCCATCTTAACCTTTTTGCGTCATGTGAATTAGCAAATAAATGTTTGAAACAATTAATTATAGGAAGATACCAAAATACCTTTGAAGGGAGCTTTGTAATATCTACATCAGCCTGTGATTTTTCTTTCACCTTATACCGTGATGTCCCACATTTAGGACACTCTGACAGAAATTCATATTCCTTCCTATATATAATGCAGTCATTCGGACAGGCATGCATTTTCTTGTATCCCAATCCCATCGGGCATAATATTTTCTTAGCTTTTTAAGGTGAATCTAGAAGATCGTTATCTTTTGGAAGAATGTCTTTCATCAATTGTAGCATCTCTGTAAAACTTCTGTCACTCCATCCATGCTTCGCCTTCAGGTTAATCAATCTTAACACTGCCAACAAAACCGTAAAATCTGTACAACCGGGATATAATGGTTTTTCAGCATCACCATAAAGATGCGCAATTGTCGGTTCTATATCAATTTGTTCTGCTACAATATCGCAAATCATTTCTTCAATTCCATCGGAGTTACCATCTTGTGAATCATCATCATCAGTGAAATTCCATCCAGTTTCACCATGCCAAATACATGGGCTGTAACTCGGATTAAAACCATGACAAATCAGATGATCTTTTATCTCTCTACTTTTCAACTTCTTCATATTCAAACGTTTCAGGCATGGACAGAAAAAAATGTCACTACTTGGAACATTTCATTTTGCAAATTCCAAAAAAGGAATCAACACCTTCCTCAAATTCATTGCTCATTCGATGTGCCATAATCCAACTTTTAATCATTATTACCTATAACAAATATCAACAGAAAATATATATTTTTTAGAAAAGATAAATATATTTTTATATGAAAAAAATCATAATTTGAATGTAAAACAATTTAAAATATAAAACAAATATACAGGTATTTAAAAAAATATGCCTGAATATTACTTTTAAACAAAATATAGTGAGATATAACAGTTTATAATTTCATTGAATTAAAGAAAACCATGACGCCTACATAGTTTAATATTGATTGCGGTTTTGATGTTTTAATATATTAGATAAACTACCTATTTAACATGTTATTAATGGTTTCTGTAGACCATAAATCCATTTGGTAAATATTTTCACACAATTATAAAAATCAATGGAAGTTTTTTTGGGAGGAATATGTTCAATCATTTGATTTTGATGTCCCATATTCTATAACAAAAGGAAATGTGGATACCAAAGCCCTTAGTTTGGTTTTTTATTCTCAAAGGGTTTGTGATGAAAAAGAAGAGTATAAGTTGAAGTATATGATAAATAAAATACAAGTATATTTTATTTATTGTTATGATATAATTAATTAATACCATATCATTTAGGATCTTCTCCCACCAAAAGTAACCCTCCTCAGTTCGAAATGAATAAATTTAGATAATTATGCATGAATTCATACAAGTATTATTGTACATAAACCAAAAATAAGATTATTAGTACTAAAAGTAAATCTAGGAAGAAACAATAATCTCTATATACACATGAAAGCTAATCCACAACACTTCCATGATACTAACATCTATAAAAAACTACATATTTCTTTTAAAATCCAAAAAAATTGTTTATATCTATTTATGGTGGGCATAACATATATGAATTGTAAGATCCTCCCTAAAACATCTCATGAAAATGTTTTGGAAGTACACTAATGCCCTATGAAAAAAGGAATCCAAATCATCACCTAAATAAGGAAAGATAGTTTCATATACTCACTATGGATCACTCACAAAATAATTCATATAAATAAACCTTTTCGTATAAAAAATTATATATATATATATATATATTAAAATTAAGGTTCTCGGATACCACTTCTCCACTAGTTTTCCTCTCACACCCCAATGCTAATGTCATGGTCTCACCCCACCCATAAATCATCCTACACCATGTGAAATTGTATCACATCCATAAATGAATCATATGTATCTTAGATTATCTCATCACCATCTTATCAAAATAGTAATGAGGTGCATACTTTGAAACCACTACCTCTTGTTTACATTAAATGTACAAAAAATTTCAAAACATATTTATAGAATATCCGTGAAAAATAAACGAACGAAATAAATTCGTGGAAGGCTTACTTGAATGTTGCGAGTTGAGATGATAGATCCGAGAGGAGTGAAGAAGATAAACAATGAAGCCAAAATGAGTTTAACGTAGACCGATCGACGAGCCGATTAGGGTTTAATGCGCGAGAGAGACGAGCCGGCAGACTGTCAATCGAAAAATCGTAAATGACATTCCACGGGGCTTTAATTTCATTAAAAGTTTTATAAAATCGGTTATATAATAACAGACGTTATAAACTATTTTTTAAATTTATAACATCAGTTATATTAAAACTGACATCAAAACCCCCCACTATTTGGTTTTTTACGTCGGTTATTTTGTAACCGACGTAAAATATGAGTTATGTACCAGTTTTTTAGGTCGGTTATTTTAAAACCGACGTAAAAAACCCCCCGGTGCTTTGGTTTTTTACATCGGTTTTTTTTAACCGAAATAAAAAACACATAGATATCTCGTTTTTTATGTCAGTTATAATATAACCGACGTAAAAAACCAATGCACGTGCGGTTTTTTACGTCAGTTATTTGTATACTGACGTAAAAAACCCGATATCTACGCTTTTTTTATGTCGGTTATCAAATAACCGACGTAACAAACCAAAGAACGGGGGGGTTTTTATGTCGGTTTTAAAATAACCGACGTAAAAACCCCGTAGACATCTCTTCTTTTACGTTGGTTATAAAATAACCGACGTAAAAAACCCCGCGCTTTGGTTTTTTACGTCGGTTATCACATAACCGACGTAAAAACATGTAGATATCGGGTTTTTTACATCGGTTTCCAAGTAACCGACGTAAAAAACCCCACGCGCATAGGTTTTTTACGTCGGTTATAGGATAACCGACGTAAAAACCGAACAGTCGCGATTTTTAACGTCGGTTATGAAAATTACCGACGTTAAAAATCTACTCGCCGCATTTTTTATGTCGGTTATATATAACCGACGTAAAAAATGGTGACGTAAAAAACATTTTCTTCACTAGTGGATTTACAGAGGCACTGGGAGAGTAACATCTTTCTCAATTTATTTTTTTGTGAATATTAGTGGTTGGATGGGTCGGTTTTTATAAAAAATATCGGATGAATTCATTATTAATTTCAAAAAATAGTTTTTTGATTCTATATGATAAAATAATCACAAAATCTTATATTCCTGGTTTTTTTAATATTTTATATCAAATAATTTTAGTTTTAGATTTTTTAAAATTCAATAAACCAAATTCAATAAAATAATACCCATTGTGATGTAGAAGTGAGTCATGTACATAAATACTTCATATTAACACCTTATTGTATAATAAAGGTGATTAAGGAGTCATTACAGTTTTATAAAACTAATAAAATAATTTACCAATATATTATTTTAAATTAGACATTCTAATATGTTCATTTATTCACTTTATAGTGTTTACCGCCTCACTTTTGGAATATTATTATGTTATAATATAGAGCATTAACTTATACATTATTTTATTTTTACACATAAATTTTACTGTCTCAAACAATTATGAAAAATTAACAACTAGTTAATTTAGA
Source organism: Viscum album (assembly GCA_963277665.1). Lineage (NCBI taxonomy): Eukaryota > Viridiplantae > Streptophyta > Magnoliopsida > Santalales > Viscaceae > Viscum > Viscum album. Next base: position 1,611,880,429 of record OY728120.1, read on the forward strand.
TATTATTATTTTAAAAAATAATATATATATTATCAAAATAATTATATATACATGTGAATTTTCAATTATCTATAAAATTTAATGCTAATTTAGAAATTCTAGTTCTTTTAGCAATAATAGTTTCTTGAAAATTATAAGGATTATATTCGGATTAAAAAAATTATATTATAAATTATAAATAAATATTATTCTCTTATAATATTAAATAAATGTTGTAATTATTATTAAATTGAAAGGTATATGATGTAACACATTCATTGGTTAGTTTTAATAACCTGGTTTTAGTCATGAACATAATATTTATGAAATTATCCCTTAAATAGATAAATTAATTATTTAGTTATTTATTATTGGTATTGTATTGGTCATGTATTTGATCATATTGACTAGATATTGAATGATTCAATTATACTAAACATCCATATGTGGGTCATAAACAGTACTAAAACTCAAATTTATTTCGAACATTGGATGAAGTACTCTCTAGATCAGAGAGCGAACCCTTGGATCTCAATTGGATACAACAGAGAGTGTAAATCCATACAGTATTACAAATTCCTTTTTTATTACATTTTATTTTGTTTATCTGAAATGTATTCCATATTTGAAATGAAATATTATTACTTTTTATGGAAATCAATAACCACCCAAATGGATTTATTTCCTTATTATGTGCTAGAGAGTCCAATGAAAAAATCCCTGGTTATAATTTTCCATTAATATATTGGTATATGAAATGGATAAATCACATCCTTAGACATATAACATTAAATATTATATTTTTACAAAACCTACCATCAAGATACAAATTCTACAATGACAAACTTCAGGTTATCCAATAAAATGTTTTTCATTAGATCTCTTTAAATATTTGTACTTACTAAAAGAATAGTGAAGGGTTATTTAAGCACATCATCTAAAAGTCACCTCATAAATTGAGGTTTGGATGGGATATATATCTGGGTCCCAAAACATATCACTATATTTTTCTCAAAGCTGAAATAGTTAATATTCTTCATCATATTATTTACATCTTCAAAAAAAAATTGGCATGTTTGATCCCCGTAGGAATTGATGGTTTGGAATTTATTTGCGAAATAAGAGATTTAAAACATGCCATCATTCACATTACCAAGAATTTTATGTCTATGAATATTATATCCCAATAAATATTTGAAATTTATTGGGTTGTAGTATCCTTTCAACGAAGATCGATTTCCACCTCGTTCATTTCATTATATTTTAAGAGAATACACAATGATAATCTTCAATCATATATAACTCCCTTCATTGACGCGCATTGAGATCCATTGGCTTGAAAATATACATGAGTATTATATGATACATATATAATTCACCCATTTTTTGATATGATTCCAACAAAACCTCAAGTTGAATATCAATATATTCAAGTATAGATCATGTGTAGGTAATTTAATTCATGGACCCCTGATAGGAATGTGTAATCGACTAATAATTTTTCACCTTTCAAGTGTACATAAACAGTGCCCATTTTTGACACATCATTATAGTTAAAAAATCATCCCCCACTAATTGTTAATATGAACATAGGTACAAATATTATCTAATTCGCAACCTCTCAAAATCCTTCTTCTCTTTAATCATTCAAAAAAAGTATCACCTCATTTTATGATGACTTGGTTAGTGTTAATTGCTATCATAAGATGTTTCTAACACATAAATAATATTACCCAGTTAATCTATGGAACCAATGGATACCAATCAATGATATTGGACGGGGACATCCTTAAATAGAATCATGTTTTTAAGGATCCAAAGATATCTCTTTTCAGGTGATGACATGCACCTAGAATATAACATTCCCTTTCCAAAACTCACGTATACTATACTTATAATATAACTATTCCATTTGCTATGACTTTATTATAGAGTTCCAATTATGATCCTGATACTACATTTATTTTGTGATGGAGTGGGATAATTTTATAAATACGCCAAAAAAATATATTGATGTAATCCATAAAGACTCTATTCAATATGTTCATTAAGATAGTTGGAGCATTGGTTTGTCCAAATTGAATCATTGTGAAGTTATAGATCACCTATCATGTATTAAAACATTTCATGGGGATATCTTCCTTCATCATAATTATTTTATCATATTCCAACTAAAACCCCAAGAAATAGAATTTCTATGATCCATATTGGTGATCAAACATGTCATCAATCCATGGAATATGATACATATTCATTATGATGATCTTGTTCATCTCATGATAGTTAATGGAAAGGCATATTAAATCATCTTCTATTATTAAGAGGACCATCAAACCCCATTGTGAAACACTTGGTCATATAAACCCTTTAGGTATTCTCTATTATATATTTTTTACTTCAACTCCTAAATAAAAATCATGGACATTCTACATGGATTCTTGGAGATTGGATGTGTCATGAACTATAAGAGTTCCCCCAGTAACCTAATAACCAGTTTGGCCCTTACATAGACGAAATGGAATTTCTGATCCCATAAGCATTGATAATAGAAGCTAGTATCATGGAACATGAATGTGGGAATGAATTTTATACTAACAATGCAGATAGAAATGATAAAATAACATATTTATAAAAAAAAATCCCCACTTGGATTAAATGTTCTAGAATACGATAAGGAATAAAATTTCAAATCACTCCAACCCATGTTACAAAAATATGGATAATAGTGCCATGTTCCATAAGTAAAAAACTCAACATGTACCAATATAGATAGATGAATCCACCACGAAGTGATCCATTTTATTGGTTAAACATGGAAGGGGAAATTATAAAAACACATGAAAAAATATGGTGTGAGCCTAATACTAGTAGGACACCCACATTGATTCCATAATAGATTCCAAACATAGATTATCCAATGAAAATATTTAAATTTTAAAAATAAAATATTTTAGATACATAAAATAATATTTAAACGAAACATGTTATACAACTTCAAAATGATGAAAAACACTTTTAAAGCCCCTGTTTTACTTAATAAGAGATGGAATGTTTCTAAAAATTTTCTTAAATAAACTAGTTTCTGTAAATCCTTCAAAGGAATGTAAATAATCATTACAACATTAGGGAAAATTTCTATCTAATATATAAATAAATAATGAGAAACATGGTAATTTTACAATTAGGTATTATAGTTTTAACCAACTTCAAGATTCTACAATCATTAAGTGATCACAAAAAAATGAGTATATTCTTATCCCCCTGACACGGGATAGAGGTTTTTTTTCACCCTCCCATTTGGTATGTGACATGATGATTTTATGTTTAAGAGAACCGTAATATTTTAGAGTGCATCCAAATAACTCACAAACTACTTAAGGCTTGTATGTGATCTAACATGAACAGAAACTTATATTAATAATCTTTAATTTAAAATAAGTTTCATTGTTCTTTTTCAAAAATACCAACATCATTATATTTAGAACCAAACCATTTTTTAATACAAAAAATTATTCTTTCAAAAATGAAACCATTTGGTTTCAAAAATATATATATATTATATTTTCACAAGATTTAAATCCATTCAAAACAAATTCCATCCTTTTCAAAATTTATTTCAACAATTAACCTCTATAATATAATTAAAATCAATTTCAACAATTCCAAAATTTAAATTAAAAAATTTAAATTCTGAAAAATAAATTAACCAATTATAAATAATGAAAACCCCAATTCAATGGAATTAGGGGTTTTCCAAATTTTCATTCCAAACTCATTTCAAATCACCAAATTCAATAAAATAAGGTTTTTATCAATTTAATTCAAATAATTTTTAAAAAATATTATTTGAATCAATAATAAGTAAATCATGTTATTTAGGAATAATCATTTTGGCTAATTGGGATAAAAAAATAAACCATTTTTCTGAAACCCACCACTCGCAACGACACTAGATAATAAGAAAAAATTGTATTATAACTGGAAACTAAACCTAGATGCGATAAACAACATCATGGGGAATATATCCATCAACTTTAAAATTATAAAATGAAACCAAAATGGAGGAAATGGGGATAAAGTTAAATAATGATGAATAACACTTACATGGATATCCCATGCCATTGAAATAATGATTATTCACCAATGGGAATGATCCTGAATAGTTGAAAGCCTCAAAAATCATCTAAGGGAGGCCCTGAGATGATAGAATGTGAATTAGAGAGTATTTAATAATAAAATAACCAATAAATAAGTCCCTATTATAGTCTATTTTGTGGAATTACATGGTGTATAATCTAGTTACACGTTTTGAAAATATAAATTTTATGAATAGAAAAGAGGATTTGAATTTGTAATGTCACATTAATGCCAGCGAATTTCCCAGTGGGTAACCCCAATTCATGTCCTCAAACTCATAAGATTGATAATAGTCAAAAAACCCATCATTATTCATTAAAAACCAATATAAAAATACATCACATCATGTAATGAAAATTCATGGGGTGTACCCATCACACCATGAACCACACTTCACATCTTGCACATTACAGATTCTACACATTGTGTATTATAGTTAAAAGGAGTATAATATCCTGGAAGTTTATAAAACACAATATTTAATGTTGAAAAATGTTCCAAAAAGTGTTGTAAATTTTCATTATAGGAATCCTATCAATATAATTCCATTTAACCTATCCAAAAAAAAATGAAAAACCATGAAAATGATAATGGTGTTCCAAATAGAGAGGTAATGGGATGTTACAACCTTCCCACTATAAAGGGTTTCATCCTCATGATATCCTATTATGAATCATTCATACCAATGATATGGGGCCAATGTTATCTCTTTAGTTACTCATGTTCTTGAGATGCATGACTATCAGAACCAAGCTGCGATGGAACATAAACAAAATGTATTCAATTCTAACATAGTACCTTGGAATCAAAATCAAAAATCCCAATTTTATGATATGAAAAATATGAATCAGTCACAATCTCATGATCACTAAAGCTCAAATAATTAGATTGATAAGATAGATACATTCTCATATGTGATACATGGAACACAATATGGATTTATTTCAACAGTGGTGGATGTGCTAGATGGTAAGAATCTTTCCCCACCATTTCAATGACCAAAAATGGTCCCATAATGTGAGGGGAATATTTACATTTCCTCTCAATCCTTAAAGAACCCATTCGGGGCGAACCCTTTCATGAATACCATGTCACCATATGAAAGTTCCAAAGTCATACTACGAAAATAAATGTACTATTTATGTCGTACCTATAATGTCAAAATTCTCTTATAAATTATATGAATATTTGATGTCGTCTCTTACAAAAAACATGGTCCAACAAAGTAACATTCTCTGATGTCTGACCAACAGAATAGAGATTTAAACGGATGTTCATAAAAGGCCTCAAATGTTTCCATTCTGATCACATACTCGTAACTATTGTTTAAAAAAAATTCAACCAGCCCCATGTCATTATTACCTGCCCCACCAAAGTTGAGAAGACAAGGACCAATCATATTTTCAATAATTATTATAGATCATTATATCTTACCATCCAACTATGGATAGTAGGCCATGCTCAAATAGTCCTAAGATCCTAATACCTCTTGAAGGCCCTCCAAAAGTGATAAGTAAACATGGATCAATATTAGAGACTATATTAGATTAAACTCCAAGAAAATAGAAAATATATTTCATATTGAGACTTCCCATCTACTCAACATTGTATATATCATGAATGGGAATAAATTGATCTAGCTTGGTAAACCTATTGATCTCAACCAATATCACATTCTACTTTCATAGGCTACATGGAAACCCAACCACTGAGATCGCGTCCCACTTCCATGTAGGGACTTTACGCAGCTAAAAACCCAAAGGGTTATTATGATTACACATAACATATTGTAATGTATAGAAATTAGAGAAAAACATTGGAATTCCTCATCTCATAGCTGGGCACGAAAAATGAAATCATATATAGTAGAACATTTTTTGGTTCTTATGTGTATTTCCCACTAGGAATTATCGTAATCCCCCGTTAGAGCATGTCATTCCTCTAATGTAACAGTAATGTGATACTAATACCATATAAAAAACTCTTTGGATAATGACCACTATGAAACTATCTCCCCACCATAATGTGAGCCCCAATGCTACATAAATCATGGTCATGTTGTTGATCCAGAAGAATATTCTTGAGATGAGGGGATGAATAGTGAAATCAAGCTAAAGATACATCTTCCCTTTTCTACTAAACTTCCTTATGAAATTGTGCAATATTAGACATTGTGCGTCACTCATCTGATGATACTTTCACTACATGGGTCGGTAGCTTCCTCCTCAACAAATCAGTGAAAACATTCCATTTTCCCGGGGTATAGGTGATGTCAATATCTAAGGACTATATGTACTCGACCCAATGCCTTTAGGGAAGATTCAAATATTTTTTAGAGGATATATAACTCATGAATGTATGGTATGAAAATATAGTAAACCATTCACCATAGAGTTAATGATGCATACTTTTAAGTGAGTGCATTACAACTACATGTTCAAGGTCATGGGTAGGGTAATTATTCTCTCGTGACCTAAGATGATGAGATCCAAAAGTAACTACATGGTCACCCTAAAAAACAACACAACTATAGACCTCAACAGATTCATCAAAAATGAACTCATGGCACTTCCAAACCTCTAAAAGTTCCAATAAAAATTTATTAGTAGAAAGAGGATTCATCTCAAAAAAGAACTTTTACATTTATCATTCCTTTAAAACATCACTCCTTTGGAGTAATAGTAGTCATAAGAAAATCCAACTTCAATAAGTCTTTCATCAACCTATTGTAATATTATTGTCCCAAGAATCCCTAAATATCGAAGATGTTTTTTGTTTTCTTCCAATTCATAACATCCATCACCATCTCATGATCATCTAATATACCATGTTCAGACACCATATGTCCAAATAATTTCACATCTCGAATATAAATGACATATTTTTTTTCATAGAATAAACTTGGTGACTTCTAATCTAACTCATAACTATTCTAAGGTGACCCAAGTTATCATGTTCTAATTTATAAAAAATAAGGATTTCATCCACAGAGACTACCAAAATGTTATCTATATACTCAAGGAAAATCTAGTTCACCAAATCCATGAAATCTCTCGGAACATTTTTTAGAACAATGGAATATTAATGTACTCATAATGGAAAATCCTTCTCCGAAAGGATGTATTTGGAATGTTAAATTCTTTTATTCTCAACTTATGGTAACCATACCAATGTTATATCATTGAAAAACACTTCACATAGTTTTGTTAATCAATCATATCATCAATCCATGGAAACATATTATTTTTCATTATCGTAACTCAATTGAGCTTCAAATAATAAACACATAATTGAATAAATCCATCAGCCTTCTTAGTGAGGTGGACTATTGCTGCACAAGAAAAAACCGAAAGGCATATAAATCCTTCTAGATCTTTCTTCTTGGTTAGTGCCATGAAGTAATATGGAATAGATACTAGTTGATTATCACACATTGTGTCAATATAAAACTCAAGAACTCTCACCAGTGAATGGTTTGTGAAATATAAAGAAAACATTTTAGGAAACTCAATGATTAATATAGGGAGATCATCAATCAAATAATCCCACCACATATCTAAAACAAACACTGATATTACTTTCTAAACTCTTTGTTATAAGGTCAAAATCTACTCATCCTTTTTTTATAATCTCCTTTAAAGACATGATATGTGCCACTAGTTCTATTAAGGTAGCCCCATTGATGGTAACAACAAATCGGGGAATTATTGGCAGTGATCAAATCCATCTCGAATATATTGTCATGCAATTTAATATTAAGAACCCGAAAACTAATCGTTAATTAAGAATATGATAGAGATAAAACATAATAAGGACTACGGAGATCCTAATATCTCTTCATACCAGGGGGTTATTAATATCCATCACACAATATAAATATTCCAAATGAATGTTTAGTAGATAAATAATATGTGTTGGAAAAAATGAATGAGATGTTCTAGTATCAAATGGAGTAGTCACTAATGATGATTATAGAGTAATTGTGACTCTCACGGTCATTGGACCCATGTCTGCTTCTCTGGAGACTCTGACACTATGTAAGGATGCATTATTCTGGATGCCTATAGCTAAAAACATTTGGTAGATGAAGAATCTGAATTCCCGGTTGTTTAAGAAGGATCATATGTTCTTTTTCCACTTTGTGAGGTATATAAAAGATGGTATAATCTCTGTATGTTCCCAAAAAAACCATAAGGGCTATAGATCTTCGGTGATTCTGTGAAATAACTCCTAGAATGTCATAGATGTCTACAATAATAAAAAGTCAATGAAAATCCTCCTAGAACACTATGAGGTTTGGAATGAATATATCATTGATAATTGATATAATAATCACATGCATCAATTTCCATTGTATGAACCTATGCATTTATTGGGAGAAAAAAGAACTCTACTCTACCTTGAAATTCTAGGAAAGTCCATCTCACGCATCATCACTCTAACCAGCACATCAGCAAAAGTGGGAAGCTTCAACAAGAAGACTTAGCAATGGATATCTAAATAATGTCCCGACTAAAACTTTTGAGCCTTCATCCTCTCTTTATATAAAATCAAAAGATAGAACCCCAATAGAATAGCAACGATATTTTTAATACAGAGTCAAGGTTTTTTTGAAATGATCAAGATTGAAAAACACCATAGGATTCCCCAACACCATTGACACTGAGTTGATCTAGTTGGTGAAAATAATCAGGAAATTATTCCACACTAATCCCTTTTTCATCTCTTTTTTCACCCTCATATCCCACCATCTTATGCTTAGCCCTTCCAGCATAAATGTGGAACACTTCACCATAATCGTGTCTGGTGTTTCCCAGAACTATAATATAAATTACACCTTTCTCAACCATTCCATAAAATTATTAAGATTATTGGATCCTTTGAAAACTAGTGTTTTTTGGGGAAGAAACACTTGATAATAATTTTGTGGAACATTCCTTTAAGTATCCATAGCTGGAGACTGAGTGGGAACTCGAGGTGGTGCCTATCCAAGACCATGTATAGTGTGTCAATCAGCACAACCGGATTCAAATATCTAAAATGATTTTCACGATGTGTTTCAACAGAATCCTCTTATTGTATCCGATTCACACGTCATTTCATAGACATGATTATACACAACATTAGCAGTTAAAAAAATATAGAAGTGAGTTTTCAAATAGGGAAACGAAATTAATCAGTCACGATGAAAATATCAACCAGGACATTGATTTCACTCTTTCTAAATCACAATAGTGAAATTACTATAACTAATCCACATGAAATATTTATCCATCTAAACATGGTATCATAATTTTAATTATGGTGAGAGTTGGAAGGCCACATAGTCACAACATGCTCTTTAGTCTGGAATAGAATACTCATATGAATATTGTTATCAAAGCATGATTATTAAATACCTCTGAAAACACATTATCATGAACGAGCCCAAGAACCATTTTAACCCAATAACATATTTTTCCAGGGCATACACCATAGGGCCTTCCTGATCCCCGTGGGCTATTTACTAGCACATGGAATCATATAACATTAATGCTGGAATGATTTTTCCACTAAAAAATGCAGAAGAAAAAAACAAGAGAGTATTTATAACAAAATAATATCCACTTGGAGTAAAGTATCAGAATAAAACATGGCATAAGGAGTCCAAATTACTCATATAGAAGTACAAAAAATAGGGAAAATAGCTTCATGGTCCCGAAGGAAAAAACTCAAAAAAAAATATTTTTAATTTCAATATTAAAATAATTTTAATTTAAAAAAAACACTCTCTACATATTCATAATGATGTAAAATACTTTTAATAAATATGTTTTATTTTTTAAGAGATGTAATTTTTCTAAAAAAATAGCATAAATAAAATAGTTACATAAAACAGTTTATGTAATTTTAGAAAAGGAATGTAACGACTTTGTACAAAATTAGGATTTGATTGTATATCATATATTAATAAAAGAGTGAGCTAAATTTACATATTCAATGTAGGTATTGTAATTTTAACTACCAATAGGATTCCACGCTCTCTAATTTATTGTAACACCCCAAGCTTCTATGGTACGCTTCCCTTCGAATAATGCGATAGCGTGTGTTGTACGCAACCTCGAGTTCTAACACACACCACAACTAATTAAACTAGCCGTTGTGAATAGTAATACCTACTTTTTGAAATTATATATATTTTATATTTTAAAATGGACTTCATTTTTGGATTCGGAATATTGAATTTAGCTTAAGGTGAAATTTCCGTACTTTTCAGATAACTTTCATATTTTGATGAATAGTGAAAATTACTAAATTTTAATTAAAAACAACTTTTTAAATCAAAATAATTAATAGTGATAAATTGTGAATTTGAGTGGTTTTAAAGTATATTTAGAATATATTTTTACCATTAAATATAATGTTGGTCATTGGACATAATTTTACAATTAAACCGAACATAAACAAGTGTCAATCTTTTGATAGTTATTACCTCTTAAAAACACGCTTTTTGTTTTGACAGCGGAAATTAATTTTAAATTAATTTCTTCCACTTTTGTGTTTTGAATTTAGAAAAATGGATTCCATATTTGGAATCAGGATGTCCAAATTGTGTAAATAGGTAACTTTTATTTTTAGACATTTTGAATAATTAATGTGGTAAATATTTTATTTACCATGGTTAAAGGGTAAATACGGTAAATAAGGGTTAAAAAATAATATTATAATAATACAAAATTACCCTAAAACGTGTCCTAACAATATTGGTTGACACATACCCGACCATGGGCATCATTGTGTCGATTTGGGGACCCCTTGGAGCCACTTGTATGTGGTAGGGACACATTATATTAATAAAGTTAAAATAAAAATAAAAATGGCATAAGCTTACATCCTTTAGAAGAACAATTTTTACATAGGGTTATACATGTTGGATTTTCTATTATAAATATTCATTAGAAAGATAAAAAGATTTCCTACATAATGATATTTTATTTATAATTTTTAGACATCAAATAATTTAAATTATTAATGACACAATAATGATGCAATGTTTACCTCATTAATAAATCATTTAAATAAATAAGATTATAATGATTAAAATATTATCTAAAACCAGTCCAATTCTTATTGTTTGATGTTATTTATAATATGAGTCATCTTATATTCGACCTCAATTATTTTTGAACCATTATAAACCGAAGTTAATTATATTATAAAGTAATACTTTCACTATTTCCTAAAGAGCCCCTCCTCTCCCTTATAAAAGGAGACCACTTCTACTCATTTCTCACACCTCTCAAGACACTTGGCTCGGCCAAACTCTGCCCAAATACTCTCCCAACTTTCCTCACTACAACCTAGAGTCCTTAGTTTGATCAGAAAGCCAACCTAAGGAGCCCTTTTGATCAAATCAAAAGGAAGAGCCCGAAGAAGAGGTAATGTTTTCACCACCCCTTTTCAAGTTCCTTTCTTCTTCCACTTCTTCTTTCTTTGTTATTAACATTCTAAAATAATAAATCCAGTATCTCACATATACTGTGATGTTATTATAAATATGGTACAACCATATTCAGTATTCTATCCACCCTTTGAATAACATGACACCATACGTGCGTACGTACGGCTTAACGTCTCCACGTCGTGGTGTAATTGTTATTCAATATATTATTATTTGGATGGGTATAATAATGATGTGCAACTCATGTAAATAATAAATATAACAGGTTAATTATTCTGTATATATGATATAACATCCATTTATATATTATTTTAATATCAAAAGAATGATATTGTCGCTCGTGCGTACGTACGGACTACCGTCTCCACAAACGCGATAAGATTCATTCTCCATCGTATCCATTCAAGTATAATTATCATTTGATGATTTAAAAATGATGTTTAAGGACTTGATATAATTCTGTATATGAATAATATAAAATCTATCCATTACAAACATGGCTTACGTAACAAAACATATAAAATAAAACAAGTAAGTTAACACCTGAAATGACGATAATTCTAAGATATTATTAACAAATCAATGTTAAAAGATCATATATGATATCATATTAAAGTAAATGATTCTTGTATTATTAAATAAAAATTATTTCACCATTATAAAGGAGGTAAACCTACCATCGACCAAGGAAAAAGTACAAAGTAAGGGATTTTCTTATCTCACTTTCAATTCCGTGAGATTTCCATTGTTCGCCACTAAATTATTGAAAGTGGTGTATTGTGTACTGCCATTTGATATATATTATCATGATTATCTTTATATTCATGTTATTCTGTAAATAATTTGGTGGTTATTAACTTTTGTCCATACGACTCAGTTGATTAACGTGGTAAGGGAGTTTCTTATCTCACTTTCAATTCCGTGAGATTTCCATTGTTCGCCACTAAATTATTGAAAGTGGTGTATTGTGTACTGCCATTTGATATATATTATCATGATTATCTTTATATTCATGTTATTCTGTAAATCATTTGGTGGTTATTAACTTTTGGCCATATGACTCAGTTGATTAACGTGGAAAGGGATTTTCTTATCTCACTTTCAATTCCGTGAGATTTCCATTGTTCGCCACTAAATTATTGAAAGTGGTGTATTGTGTACGGCCATTTGATATATATTATCATTATTATATTTATATTCATGTTATTCTGTAAATCATTTGGTGGTTATTAACTTTTGGCCATACGACTCAGTTGATTAACGTGGTAAGGGGTTTCTTAACTCACTCTTAATTTCGTGAGAATTCCATTGTTCACCACTTAATTATTGCATCTGGTGTATGTGTACTACCCATGATTGTATTCATTGTGTAATATACTTTATTTTATGGGTATTTACATCATCATGGTATGATATTTATTTCATGGGTTTTTGTTTCGTAAGTTACCTAATCGATAAGGGAATTTGAGATTTCAATTTCCACTCATTTGGCTTTACGCATATTTCATTGATTATATTACCCCAAGATTATGTGTGGAATCACTATTCATTTGATTATGTCATAATTTCCACTCCCCTTCCTGTGGATATAAGTTTGATACACATAATCACTACATTGATAATTCTCAAGTCATTGATATGAATTTGATAAGAGTAATTTTAACTCATTCTCCATTTGTTGAGTTAAACATCCAATTCGTTGGTATTGTTTTTACAAGAATATGTGTGAATGTCCTTTGATTGTTTTACACTGAATATCCATTAATATTTAGTGTATTTATATTTTTCACACATAATTATGTCATTGATTTATCCTTAACCTAAGGATACAACCTTTATGAGAGATTTCATCTCAATTTACATTCCATTGAGACTTCTTTGATGATATACACCAAATCACTTTTATGTGGTGTATATAATGTACTTTGACATAGTATATAATGATTACCTTTATTCTCATGATATTACAATGTTTTGATTACCTCAATTATTTGTATTCAAGTGTCTCTTTTGGTTAGAATCTCTAACTAAAATACAATTTTTTTAAAATGTTTTAAAGACTTATTCATCTAAACCTTTATCATTAATGTCCATGTTTTAAAAATGGTTTTAAGGATTTATTTATATGGACATTAAAGTTTAGAAATCAAAACTCCTTTTAAAATGTTTCAAAGTGGTATGGGACACTTTGATTCAAAAATCTATTTTTAAATGGCTTCTTGACAAATAGTGTGACTTTTAAATGTTTTCAAGAAAAGGGGGATATTTCTCTCAAATAGTTTTGATGATTATTTTCATCTATGTCAACATCCTTCATTATTCATGATTGAGGTTAATGTGATACAATACAATCTTCCATATTGTATCAAATGAGTTATGTTTGACTGTGGATGTGCTGTTTTTATACCATTCATGGTTTGTGGTAAAAGTATTGACATTTCGTATGCTAGTTTTAATACGAATGTTTATGTTATGTTTAAACATTTTCATATGAGGAATGCATTGGACTTAATAAGTGATGGGTGGAGCCCTCTATAGCTCCTCGATGCATCGGTAGGTCTCATGAGACAAACTAGTGTCTTGGCACAAGGCCTTGGCAAAATCTTATTTGTAGTCTTGGCACGAGGCCCTGGCTATGTGGTTATGATAGTCTGGCATTATGCATTCCATCATTATGAAAGTGGTTATTGATATTGAATGTGATTATTCGATTAGTAGAATATCCATGTGAATAAGTAAATGGCATTATTTCATTTTATTTATGCCATATTATGTTGAAGTTAAAGTTTAAAAGGCTTTTGTTTTAGTTATACATTGCCTTAAATGTTTATTCTTATTTATGAAAGTTTCCGCTATATTGTTATCCTTACTAGGCATTTGAGATCACCCCTTTTCTATGTTTTTTTTTGGATTATGAAGAAGTAATTTATGAATGACCTGCAGGGATAATATGAGGGGATATGAAGACAAGATGTTTTTTTTGATGTAATGTAAAAATTTATAGATGTATCTAGTTATTCCAAGTCTACTAAACTAATCGGTCTTTCGAGACTAGATCTTTCTCGTGATCATGCCAATGTTTTGTAATTAATGCACCGACTCTGGGTAACTGGGGTCGGGGCGTTACAGTTGGTATCAGAGGAAGTTTATTACAAACCTTGGATGCTAGATTTAGATAAACTCTGATTAGAGCACGTAGACCTAAGATGAACATTGAGGATTAGTATAGAAGAACTTCCTAGAATTTTGGTATTGTAGAGATTTTGTGAGTTTTCCGAGAAATACATCCCTGTCTGGATACGAGCAGGTAGAGGCGGCTCTGGCACAGATGTACCTAGGGGTAAAACCCGAAAACACCGCTTTGAGCTAGACTCGAACGGGAACTGGTGCACGACAACGGGCCTTGCTGCACTCTTGGTTACGACACTCCCGGGGGATATGCTTTGGTAAATTCACAAGATTAGTATAAACCATTATTAAGGGAATACAAAAAAATGCCCCTAAGAATATATGTCAGAAAATAGTTAGTGGATAACCTAGATTTTAACATAGGGTACCCCATGTTAGGATATATTGTTCAATTAAAATATTATCCTATTATATCTATTTTTCTTTACATTCTTATTAGATAAGTATTCAAAAACCCTAATTGTATTTTCTTTTGTTAGTTGAAACATGGAGGGAGCAAGATCACGAACAACTCTTCTCTCTCTTCCTGAAGAACTACTTACAATTATTATCCAGAAGTCATGCGCAGACGATGTTGAAACTTTTTCAAATGTCCAAGTTACATGCAAACAACTTTATGAGACATCCAATACCTCTAGCATTGCACGATTCTTTCAAGGATCAAGTACCGACTATGGGATAATGTTGCGCTCCCAACTTTCTTACCACGCTATGCATGGGAAGTACCATCAGGGTCTTTTCAAATTATTCACTTTATCTCAAAATTACGATGCACTAAATGATTTACTAGATGCTGCAGAAGAGGGAGACCTTCGAGCAGCCTATATGTATCAAATTATATATTTATGTCTTTTGGGATATACGAAAACTAATTTACCAAAACCTTATTTTGAAATATTTGAAGATGAATCAGTGAGAATTTTTCTAAAAAAACTTGTTAAAGATGATGTCTCAAAATTATATATAAGAAATACCAATTTTTTTATGATACATCGATGCTTCCATCGATATAATCCAAAATGGATAAGGAGTTTTTGGGTAAAGGAAGTAGATGATTTTGAAAAATTCCTGAGGTACCATTGTGACACATGAATGCATTCTACCAAAAGGAAAATCCACCTAGTCTCTCCAGAGTTCATGTTGTGATCCACATATCTCTAGTGACAAAATATATGCCTGACCCAATGCATGTACTCACCTATGAAGAATTATAACTGGAACCCGATCTATCTTATTGTGGAGAGCCTATCATAATTCTTCATACCAAAGATCAAGTGTTGCAAAACCGGATGAATCGTCTGGTAAAAGATCTATGGAGAAATCATAAGATGGAAGAGGCAATGTGGGAACCCGAGGAACATATTATGAAGAACCTATGTGGAAATAAATGGATGGTGAAATGTTTAAAAGTGTTAGTGCTCTTTATTGATGGGTTTACTTTGGAATAATTTTCTCTTGTATTTGTAACCCCGTAGTTTTCCATGTGAGAATGATATTTGAGGAAGAATTGTCTCTAATCTTGTGGATATAGGTATAAATAACCATTTGGTTTTATATGATCATTGGGGGTTTGAGAAAATTATAATTTATTATAATTTGGGATGAAAATGCAAGGTATGATATAACATTTGTGGTTAAATTATGTTATTTTTAGGAATTTATCTCATCTTGGTAATATTATAAAATATAGTTTTTTAAAAAGGACAAAACGTAGACCGTGTGACAACTCGTCGCGTCGGACAAAGCTGTGGGAATCGAACCCACAACCAAAGTGCGATTGGGATTTATCGCCTACCACTGGACTACGTGAAGTCCCTGGTTAGTGTGACTTTTTTTTTTTGGTAAATGATTTTATTGATCAATAATAAGATGATTTGGGTTCTTATGACTTATCTAATGAATACCCTTGGTATAGGAAAATGATTTGGTGATTAAGTGATAAATGTTATTTTGGAAGATGTTCGTTTTGTTGGGAACACTATATGCCCAAGGAAAATAGAATACAATGGGGTTTCATTTGTAGAGTAATGGTGGATTTTTATCTACGTTTTTATTGTTTATTTATAGTGATTTGGGTTATTTATGGAAATGATTAACCTATAACAGAGAATATGTGATAATGTTAATTACTTTTAAGTTTGCGACTTTAAGAGTATTTGATGTCATTTGGAGATACAATGTAACATGGGAGACTACATAATCAAATTCTTCTATGTTTTGGGTTTCAATATTAGTTTGGATTATATTAAAGGATTTTAAGGACAATTGGTTATTGAATGGTATCTATTTAACTTTGGGGTATTGTTGGTTTAATTTTAGAAATTAAGATTAGTGCATATTTATCTCAATGAATATCCTTTTGGGGGATCATTAGATCATTCACTAACCATTTTGGTTTTGATTAATCTTCAAAGACAATGTAAATATATGGTTTATCCTGCATGGATCATGTGATTCTATAGAAGTTCATTCTAGGTCTTCCAGTGTGACCAAGTCTTCTTGAATACTCATCGTTTAAAAAAATAGAGTTAGTGGTGGAAATTTATTAAAGAATGAAAATCTACATAAAATGTAAGTATATCTCATAATGTTCTTAGTCAATATCATAAATGAATTCCTCTTCCTTATGTAATGTAACTTAAAAAAAATGTTGTTCATTTACTTTCCTACTAGGAGACTAATGGTCGTTTGTCCCAACACAAGTTTGTGGTTTTCTCATTGTTAACTTTCTCCTGATCATTATTTCTATCCCTCTCCATCAGAAATTGACACTCAATTTATCATCCATATCCATGTTTTCTTACATGGAATCCTAGTATGGGTTATCTTGGATGACCCTTATACCTCTCTTTCTTTCTTTTAAAGTGATAGTTTTATTGACTCTTTTTCCGAAGAGGGACATTCCATTATATTCCCAAGCAAAATTTTAAAAATTGTGAGGACGCAATTTATTGAAGGAGGGGAGAATTTAACACCCCAAGCTTCTACGGTACGCTTCCCTTCGAATAATGCGATAGCGTGTGTTGTACGCAACCTCGAGTTCTAACACACACCACAACTAATTAAACTAGCCGTTGTGAATAGTAATACATAATTTTTGAAATTATATATATTTTATATTTTAAAATGGAATTCATTTTTGGATTCGGAATATCGAATTTAGACTAAGGTGAAATTTTGGTACTTTTCGGATAACTTTTATATTTTGATGAATAGTGAAAATTACTAAATTTTAATTAAAAACAACTTTTTTAATCAAAATAATTAATAGTGATAAATTGTGAATTTGAGTGGTTTTAAAGTATATTTAGAATATATTTTTACCATTTAATATAATTTTGGTCATTGGACATAATTTTACAATTAAACCGAACATAAACAAGTGGAAATCTTTTGATAGTTGTTACCTCTTAAAAACACGCTTTTTGTTTTGACAGCAGGAATTAATTTTAAATTAATTTCTGCCACTTCTGTGTTTTGAATTTAAAAAAATAGATTCCATATTTTGAATCAGGATGTCCAAATTGTGTAAATAGGTAACTTTTATTTTTAGACATTTTGAATAATTACAGTGGTAAATATTTTATTTACCATGGTTAAAAGGTAAATCCGGTAAATAAGGGTTAAAAAATAATATTATAATAATACAAAATTACCCTAAAACGTGTCCTAAACTTATTTGTGGACACATACCCGACCATGGGCATCCTTGGGTCGATTTGGGGACCCCTTGGAGCCACTTGTATGTGGTAGGGACACATTATATTAATAAAGTTAAAATAAAAATAAAAATGGCATAAGCTTACTTCTTTTAGAAGAACAATTTTCACATAGGGATATACATGTTGTATTTTCGATTATAAATATTCATTAGAAAGATAAAAAGATTTCCTACATAATGATATTTTATTTATAATTTTTAGACATCAAATAATTTAAATTATTAATGGCACAATAATGATGAAATGTTTACCTCATTAATAAATAATTTAAATAAATAAGATTATAATGATTAAAATATTATCTAAAACCTGTCCAATTCTTATTGGTTGATGTTATTTAGAATATGAGTCATCTTATCTTCGACCTCAATTATTTTTGGACCATTATAAACCGAATTTAATTATATTATAAAGTAATACTTTCACTCTTTCCTAAAGAGCCCCTCCTCTCCCTTATAAAAAGAGACCACTTCTACTCATTCCTCACACCTCTAAAGCCACTTGGCTCGGCCAAACTCTGCCCAAATACTCTCCCAACTTCCCTCACTACAACCTAGAGGCATTATTTTGATCAAAAAGACAACCTATGGAGCCCTTTTGATCAAATCAAAAGAAAGAACCCGAAGAAGAGGTAATGTTTTCACCACACCTTTTCAAGTTCCTTTCTTCTTCCACTTCTTCTTTCTTTGTTCTTACCATTATAAAATAATAACTCCAGTATCTCACATATACTGTGATGTTATTATAAATATGGTACAACCATATTCAGTATTCTATCCACCCTTTGAATAACATGTCACCATACGTGCGTACGTACGGCTTACCGTCTCCACGTCATGGTGTAATTGTTATTCAATATATTATTATTTGGATGGGTATAATAATGATGTGAAACTCATGTAAATAATAAATATAACATGTTAATTATTCTTTATATATGATATAACATCCATTTATATATTATTTTAATATCAAAAGAATGATATTGTCGCTCGTGCGTACGTACGGACTACCGTCTCCACAAACGCGATAAGATTCATTCTACATCGTATCCATTCAAGTATAATTATCATTTGATGATTTAAAAATGATTTTTAAGGACTTGATATCATTATGGATATGAATAATATACAACCTATCCATTACAAACATGGCTTACGTAACAAAACATATAAAATAAAACAAGCAAGTTAACACCCGAAATGACGATAATTCTAAGATATTATTAACAAATCAATGTTAAAAGATCATATATGATATCATATTAAAGTAAATGATTCTTGTATTATTCAATAACAATTATTTCACCATTATACAGGAGGTAAACCTACCATCGACCAAGGAAAAAGTACAAAGTAAGGGATTTTCTTATCTCACTTTCAATTCCGTGAGATTTCCATTGTTCGCCACTAAATTATTGAAAGTGGTGTATTTTGTACTGCCATTTGATATATATTATCATGATTATCTTTATATTCATGTTATTCTGTAAATAATTTGGTGGTTATTAGCTTTTGGCCATACGACTCAGTTGATTAACGTGGTAAGGGATTTTCTTATCTCACTTTCAATTCCGTGAGATTTCCATTGTTCGCCACTAAATTATTGAAAGTGGTGTATTGTGTACTGCCATTTGATATATATTATCATGATTATATTTATATTCATGTTATTCTGTAAATCATTTGGTGGTTATTAACTTTTGGCCATATGACTCAGTTGATTAACGTGGTAAGGTATTTTCTTATCTCACTTTCAATTCCGTGAGATTTCCATTGTTCGCCACTAAATTATTGAAAGTGGTGTATTGTGTACATCCATTTGATATATATTATCATGATTCTCTTTATATTCATGTTATTATATAAATCATTTGGTGGTTATTAACTTTTGGCCATACGACACAGTTGATTAACGTGGTAAGGGGTTTCTTAACTCACTCTTAATTTCGTGAGAATTCCATTGTTCACCACTTAATTATTGCATGTGGTGTATGTGTACTAACCATGATTGTATTCATTGTGTAATATACTTTATTTTATGGGTATTTAAATCATCATGGTATGATCTTTCTTTCATGGGTTTTTGTTTCGTAAGTTACCTAATCGATAAGGGAATTTGAGATTTCAATTTCCACTCATTTGGCATTACGCATATTTCATTGATTATATTACCCCAAGATTATGTGTGGAATCACTATTCATTTGATTATGTCATAATTTCCACTCCCCTTCCTGTGGATATAAGTTTGATAACCATAATCACTACATTGATAATTCTCAAGTCATTGATATGAATTTGATAAGAGTAATTTTAACTCATTCTCCATTTGTTGAGTTAAACATCCAATTCGTTGGTATTGTTTTTACAAGAATATGTGTGAATGTCCTTTGATTGTTTTACACTGAATATCCAATAATATTTAGTGTATTTATATTTTTCACACATAATTATGTCATTGATTTATCCTTAACCTAAGGATACAACCTTTATGAGAGATTTCATCTCAATTTACATTCCATTGAGACTTCTTTGATGATATACACCAAATCACTTTTATGTGGTGTATATAATGTACTTTGACATAGTATATCATGATTCCCTTTATTCTCATGATATACAAAGTTTTGATTACCTCAATTATTTGTATTCAAGTGTCTCTTTTGGTTAGAATCTCTAACTAAAATACCATTTTTTTTAAATGTTTTAAAGACTTATTCATCTAAACCATTCTCATTAATGTCCATGTTTTAAAAATGGTTTTAAGGATTTATTTATATGGAAATTAAAGTTTAGAAATCAAAACTCATTTTAAAAAGTTTCAAAGTGGTATGGGACACTTTGATTCAAAAATCTATTTTTAAATGGCTTCTTGACAAATAGTGTGACATTTAATTGTTTTCAAGAAAAGGGGGATATTTCTCTCAAATAGTTTTGATGATTATTTTCATCTATGTCATCATCCTTCATTATTCATGATTGAGGTTAACTTGATACAATACAATCTTCCATATTGTATCAAATGAGTTATGTTTGACTGTGGATGTGCTGTTTTTATACCATTCATGGTTTGTGGTAAAAGTATTGACATTTCGTATGCTAGTTTTAATACGAATGTTTATGTTATGTTTAAACATGTTCATATGAGGAATGCATTGGACTTAATAAGTGACGGGTGGAGCCCGCTATAGCTCCTCGATGCATCGGTAGGTCTCATGAGATAAACTAGTGTCTTGGAACAAGGCCTTGGAAAAATCTTATTTGTAGTCTTGGCACGAGGCCTTGGCTATGTGGTTATGATATTCTGGCATTATGCATTCCATCATTATTAAAGTGGTTATTGATATTGCATGTGATTATTCGATTAGTAGAATATCCATGAGAATAAGTAAATGGCATTATTTCATTTTATTTATGAAATACTATTTTGAAGTTAAAGTTTAAAAGGCTTTTGTTTTAGTTATACATTGCCTTAAATGTTTATTCTTATTTATGAAAGTTTCCGCTATATTGTTATCCTTACTGGGCATTTGAGCTCACCCCTTTTCTATGTTTTTTTCCCAGGATTATGAAGAAGTAATTTATGAATGACCTACAGGGATAGTATGAGGGGATATGAAGACAATATGTTTTTTTATGATGTAATGTAAAAATTTATGGATGTATCTAGTTATTCCAAGGCTACTAAACAAATCGGTCTTTCAAGACTTGATCTTTCTCGTGATCATGCCAATGTTATGTAATTAATGCACTGACTCTGGGTAACTGGGGTCGGGGCGTTACATTTATCATAGAGAAATGAGTATACTCATGTCCCCTAAACACTATGTAAAGGTGAATCATCACCCTCAAATTAGGGATGTGACCCACCACATGTATGTTTTAGAATGATGTAATATTTTCGAGTGTATCCAAATAACTCAATAAATACCTAACACTTTCATGTGATCTTACATGATTTGAATCATATTTCAAGACATTTTAATATACAATAAATCCCATTCTTGCATTTAAAAATTTCCAATTTCATTCCATTTAAAACCAAAATTCTTATTTAAAAAAACAATCATTTTTTACAAGGTAAACCCACAGTGTTTCTAAAAATCCAATTTTAATCAATTTTTTAAAGATTGAAATCAATTCAAAACGATTATAGTCTTTTTTTAAAAATTGATTTCCACATTTTAATTATATAATATAACATAAATAATCTATATCAAATACTCAATTTAAATTAAAAAAATTCAAATATATAATTTCGTATAAAACACATCTCAATTTAATAGAATTACGGGGTTTCAAAATATCAATTCCAAAACAATTTCAAATATCTAGAATCATAAGAAATTAGTTCAAATAAATTCAAATAAAATAATTTCTGAGAAATTTAATTTAAATAAATAGTTTAAATACATAATGAAATTTAAGTTTAATCAATTTGTATAGTGGGGAAAAACCAGACATGTTTTTCCAGAATCTCTCCACTCACAATGATACCCATTAACAAGAAAAAAATTGATGAAGATCATAAAACTAACTTGATAAGAATGATCAATGTCATGGAGAATAGATCCATAAATTTTAGCATGATCGAATGATATAAAAATGGGGGATATGGATATAAAGATAAATAATGATGTAGAATTATTACTCGGATATATTAAACTAATGTAGTGGTGATTGATCACCAAAGGGGTGGATCTGGAAGAGTTAGAAGGATCCAAAATTCCTTAGAGGAGGCCTTGGGTTGAGTGAATGTGAATGAGATAGAATTGAGTTAACAAATTACTAAGTTCTACATCCCTATAATATACACATTCAGAGTGTTAGACATTATGTAATCCAGTTACGTGTAGGGATTTTTCTAATCATCATAATAGAGAAGATGGATTGAATCTGTATCACCCCTTTAATATCGGTGTATTACCGATAGTATATACCCTATTCATGTCATGAAACTCTTAACATTAATAACATTCAAAACCCTTATCATTATGAATTAAAAACTGATATGAAAATATATCACATTGTGTAAAAGTCATTCACAGTGTGTATCCATCATGACTAGAACCACATTTCAAGTTTTGAATTTGGCATTAGTTATAGGTTGATTAAACTAGTTACAAAATGTGTAATATCATGGAATTTAATAAAAACACCTTATTTAATGATTAAAAAATCTCACAACTATTGGAAATTAAAATTATTGACATCCCCCATTATACACTCAACACATTTGAGTAGACAAAAACTAAAAACCATGATATGGTTAAAGTAGTACCAATTAAAGTTATAACAGGATGTTACCAAAAGTTATATAGGTATTATCATTGTTGATAACACTAACACTTATAATAGAGTAATACTAGTAAATTATTCTTGAAATGCAATAGTATATTCCCACGGAATGTGAGGTCATCATGGATGATGATTTACAACGTCTCTATAATTTGATCTAGACATGTTCATTCATATGAAAATAATATCCCTGCATGAGATAATGGTACCAAATAAGTTTCACCCACATACAATCACTTGTCTAGAGTCGGTGCGCAATGTGTTATAGGGAGAGTGATTTAAATTTCATATAAATTTATGTGCACTCTTTACAAGTAAATCGAATGCATTCAAATAATTACATAGAATTTTTATAAGTGTTGTGTTATAAGTTTATATGTCACGAACCGATTATGGTCACCATCAATACAAGCACAAAACAAGGCATGTGAAAAGGCCCAAAGGGTGTTCCCTATCCCCACAGGCTGAAACAGGTTCTCGGGTATCATTTATCTTGATATGGGAATGATTTAGATGAATATCTATACATAAAACATAAAAAACATTTGATAAACTGAATCTGAAAAAATTATACCAAACAAGGTTTATACAATATTCAAGAACTAAATACATAAGTTAAAATGTACTACAATATTCCAATGACACAATGAAACATTAGAAAAATAGACCATGGACTCCACATGACATGTGGTCATCACCCACAGGTCATCTCCACAACTCCACACCCAGAATGAGGACTAACACCCTGAACTTCCATCACCCATAGCGCCCCCTTTACTTGAGCCCAGAAAAATAAATTCAACATAAACCGAAGTGGTTTAATTAGGGAGTGATACTAAGCCAAATAAGATACCTCCCAATGATTCCAAAGAGCATTAAATACAATGTGAACATGCAATCATTTTTAATACACAAAGAAAAGCAGTGATAACTTCAAAGAAATGCAACATTCAATTTAAAATAGTGTTCAAAATAAAATATTCGGAATGATAAAACATTGAAATATAAATGTTGGATATTTTTACATACCTCCAAAAACACCCCAATACAAGGGAAAAATACTATAAATACAATTAAAAACAAAATCGGGAACACCCCTAGGCACTAGATAGTCTCGGGCACCATGTACCACATACCTCCGTGTAATGTAACCATTGTAAAAAAATTTCTCCTGTACAAGACACTACTAGGGTACATACCCATAACCTAGTGGTCCCAAATCATCATCCACATAATGTTTTTAGAGTTTCTATTATACATATTCTAGGTGAAATAGGTAAAAAACCCATCCAATCCCCTTGGCATAATTGTAAACATCTGCCCCACCTAGATACCTAGGCTTCCACCTTTGTGCTCAATAAATTTAAGCATTAACCACATATCCATTTTAATTTAAAATACCACTACTAGTCAAATAAACCCATTACTCTTGATATTTCAATTTATACCACTGAAAACACACACAAAACACATTGATTTTTAGTTAAAAAATTATCAAAATCCTACATTGTTTTGCACACAAATCCCCTTATAAACCCCACATGTACACGGTGTGCACAATTTTAAGGTACCAAAATAGAAAAGGTAGACCAATAAATTTCAATGAAAAAAACATATCAATTTTAGGGAAGCCCCATGTTAAACAAAAACTAATAACTTTGTAAAACAACTATTTTCACACAAAAGTTTCACCAAAACATCACATTCTTTACAAACACCATTAAAAACCATTTTTTCAGAAACAACAAAAGGAAATAAACATTATAAACGGTATTTTATTCCCTAATAATGTTGAATAAAAACAACTAAGTATTTATGGGTTATACCCAAATAAACCAATAAATCATTTCTTTCGAAATCCTACAATTTCACTCCAAATTGGTATATAAAAATCAATTTCATTAAAAACACCACTAATTTTTTTTCAGCAATAATAAAATGAGATAAGCCTTCAAATATTATAAATACAACATGATAATAAACAATAATTTCATAAAACATTGAATCAGAAACCAAATCAATGGAAACCCTTGAATCGCCATGCAAAAATTATGTCGCACAACCACCGCACCAAGATGGGCTTACATAGAACCTAAAACCACAATAATTGATCCATAAAACCCAAGGACAAATCATAGGTTCAAAACCCTATCCACCCTTTCATTTATAACTTCAATGAAATTAAATGAATCTTCTTAGAATGTGGAGGAACTAAGGAGGAATGACACTTACTTGATATTCATTGAAGTTCCTCCAACAAATCCCCCTTCAATTGGGGTTCCAAATAGGTTTTTAACGACTTGGAGGGCTTTCATGATTTTTAGAATCAAATAGAATGAGGAGTGGTCGAATTTAGAATTTTAATGGAGAAAAATGAATAAGAATTGATAGAGTTAAGATGGAAAGATGTTACATCTTCAAATCTGGTTGAATTGAGAAACCCAGTGATGTTTTGTACTGAAATGCCATTGAAACGATTTCCAAAGAGGGAGGAATGAAGAGGGGCGTGCGACTGGGTACAGTGGTCATCGGTAAAACATGAAATAATATAAAACCCATAAAATTATATATGTTATTAATATAAAAAATGTGTTTTTTAAAACTGCAAATGGGCTTTAGGGATGACCCAATTTCTATAATAAAAACCCAAATACACCATTATTATGGATTTTTAAAGGGTCCTACTTGAAATGGTGGTCTTAATTAGTCAGGGGATGCCATTTTGGAATTGTAATGGTTAGAAAATATTAAAAAAATAAAATGATATAATAAAAACAAAATTGGGTTTTAAATCTGGAAATGAGGTCACGGTTTGGCCCAAATTAAGAAAATTCACCCTTTCCTCAAAAAAAGCATTGGAATCCCACCAAAAAAAGAAATAATGGAAATGAAATTAAAAATAGAGATTAAAAAATTCATCTATATGGGAATTATCCCCACTATGAAAAGATTCTTTCCCAGGAAAGCTATAAGAAGGCCTCATACAAAAGCCAAACCAAACTGATATATCCCAATGAACTTCTTTGCCATGATTCACCCCTAAAATCCAAAACACCTATACTGATCAATTAATGAAGGATTACTCTCACATCTTAAATGTACACCACATTCAAAAAATGATCAATCACATTCATACTTTATCCAAAAATAAAATTCCTCAAACACTATCTGAAAAAGACCCAAGAAATTCACCCAAACGAATAACAACTTCGAACAAGGTTACGCTAACCTTACATTAACTAAACCATTGGGTGATCTCCAATCCAAGGGTTTGGGCCTATAGGATGTGTGTAGCAAGATATCTATTAATGAGACTTCCTAACACAATGTGAAGATCGTGGGAAAATCTGAGTTATCAATACATGGGGACACAAAATGGCTCCCAACTATAATAGACAACCTATATTTTTCATGAGATAGAATTTGGACAATATCATGGGGAGGCCTGAACAGACATCCCAGTACAAAGGGTAGACTTCCATTAAAAATTTAAAATGGAACATACATGAGAATCATAGTGGGTCTCCCCACCATAAGAACGAACCATCTTTACCAAAAAACGTGGGCAGGAAAAGAATGACCCAAAAATTAAATGATTTCAGAAGGGTTCATGGTTAGTCTACATGGTTTTTGAAACGATGCACTAATTTTCCAGATAATTCCTTCTTCATGGCTTCCAAGCACATGTTCACTACTAATCACGAACAAACTATGTTCTCTGTCTGTCTAGCCAAATTTTCCCTAATTCTCCAAAGAATAAATTGAAACTAAATGTGTAGGGAATAACATTGGGTGATTATATGGGTACAAGGACCTCCACCTATTTCCACCAAATAGGAACAAAAAACTACTTATGAAACTAGAGGTTTAAACTATTCCACTATTTCATACTAATTATAGGACTTTGAAAAAGGGTTTAAAAGACCATGGGATTTTCCTTGACTATGATCCAGCTTCTCTCTGAGACCTATGGATGGAGCTCAAATGATTGAATCATATTTGGCCTCATAGTTAGGCTTTAGAAACACCATGAAAGAGAATTCTTCTTTCTGTGCCACCAAAAACTACACCGCAATCCTCTATAAATTTTCTAAAAAATAACATTTTCCAAACTCACTTTACCCTAACTCGACATTTCACTAAAACTAGGGCAAATAAAGATGCACAAACATCACAGGTTGTTTCTTAGGGAGAGAAACAAAAATAACACCAATACTCACCTTCATCTAAAAGGATTTTTTTGATGTTTTTCGAAGGGAGAAATTCTCCCAGCATAACAAAGACTCTCAGTGGATTGCACGACTTACAACTTTATGGTCATTCGAGAACATGACATCATAGGGAATCACTGAACATGACCATTGTGATTGATATAAACAATTAATGGAGAGGGACCTTATACAACATCTCCGAACAACACACAATTCTAGAATGTGGCCACAATATCCTCTCATGGCAGGATTTTCAACAGAGGTAATTTAAAGTTAACTTCTTCTTCGAAGAGACTATAAAGGACCGAGAGGACCTCTTAGTCACCATGCAGATACTCATCATGCTAACAACCCCGGACCACTTCCACCTTTGGAAAATCAGGAATCGTAAGAATATATGGTATCTTTTAACCTTCCAAGATCTGTATCCCGCTACAAGAGGATACATAATACCAAGAAATTAAATAGTGTAGACTCATTCTACAATGTTCGAGAAAATTATTCCTTATATTGATCATCTAGAGGGTCTTCAAACAATGAAACAATCCAGTTTGCACTTCAGGTGTTCAGTAACCATTAATGGGGCATACCTTATACAACGAACGAACCTAAGACTCAACCAAGATGGTCCATTGGTCATGATATACCTCAAAATAGATCCAAAAACATAAAGGTAACCACCATAAAGGTGTCCCAAAACATTTCTCATAAGATACAACTAACAGGCCCTTCAACATAACTTACCGACCAAACACAAAACCAAAACATAGTTCAAACAGGAGGGTTTCATGGAATCAAAACACCCCAAAACATCAGAATTTTAAAAAACACATCATAAAAATCATCCCAAACTATTCATCAAGACATCAGGTTTTTCATTTAAAATCATCTTTTTGAAAATAAATGGTTCAACAGTTAGTGTATCCACCAATGGTACTCCATGGGCCTCACACTAGCATGTTTCTATGCCACACCGGGCACCATCCTCATATCCTTCACAGAACTCATCCATTCACGAAATCAACCTTCCATCATCCTATATAACCCCATGCATGTGGTCTCTCATGGATATACCAAAGGTTAAAACAAAAATTCATTCCAATTTTCAGAACCAAAACAGTCAACCAATTCCTCCTTTTTCACAAAAACGCTAAGCACAAAATCATACCCAAATTACATCTTACAAAAATTTTCAGAAATGAACACTAATTTAAATTAAAATTCACATTCAATTCATACACATTAATTTCAAAACATATTGTCCCATTAATACACCTCTCATTAGTTTAGAAAACACTATTAGAAACAATTTTTCCAAACCATCATTAACAAAAAATATTTCTTTCAAAATATGTGAAAAGAAACCATTTTCAATTGAAAAAAAATCTGAAAACATAGTTCCACCATTTCACAATTCAAACCCATGAATATTTATTAAAAATTAATTTCACAAAAAATACATAAGATTCTTAAAACCATGTCATTTTTGTTTTCAAACCTAACATCTATGATTACAAAACTAAAGGACACAAGACAATGAAAGGGGAAACAAGTTTCAGTTGGTGAATTAGACATATGGACGGAGGCCATATTCCAATCACTTCACTATCAGAGAGAGTGATCTATGGAAAAATCTCCAACTCCACATGGATTTCCATACCCTGCAAGCTCACTGAGACCATTAACCCAACTCTATTTTCATTTCCCATAATCATCTTCAAACCATGAAATCCAAAGGAATCAAAAAAAGTACAAAATTTCCCTGGAGACATGAATCTCGTTATCAGGTGTGGTGATCAGCTACCTTAATCACAACTAGAATTCCATTTCTTGAAAATCCAAACTCCAGACTTTCTCTACTGTCCTCCAAATAACATGACCCCAAGAGAACGAACTTCCTCTAATACCATTTTGTCACGAATAGAATCTAGTCACAAAAAATACCGGAAACAAACCCAAACCATGATAAGTCTTGAAGGGGTTTCCATATCCCCAAGGGCTGGCACATGTGCCTGGGTATCATTTATCCTGATTTAGGAATGATTTACCTGAATATGTATGCATAAAACATTAATAACATCTGTTAAACTAAATATGAAAAATTAATACCAAACAATATTTATAGCAAAATCTAGAACTGAATATATAAAACATTAGGGTGTTTGTAGGGTGTGAGCCTAAGACCAATAATATACCATGAATTTATTCCCAAGATCATTCAATACAATGTGAAAAAGCAAGTAGTTTTAATACGCAATGAAAATCAGTGATAACTTCCATGAAATGAAACATTGAATTGAAAACAATTTTCAAGATAAAATTTTCAAAATGTTAACAAATTTAAATAGAAATGTTAGGTACTATAAATTACCACAAAAAAAACCCATGAAAAATGAAAATACCCCAAATATAATGGGCAACAAAATAGAGAACATCCCTAGGCACTAGATAGTCCTGGTCCCCATGTACCTCAAACCTCGGTGTAATGTAACCATTGTAAAATCCATTCTCATGCATGATACACTATTAGGGAACATAACAATAACCTATTTACCCACAATACTCATCCACATTGTTAATAGTGAGTTGTTTTTATCCAAATTCTAGGTGAAGTAGAGGCAAAACCAATTTGGTCCACAAGCCTTACTATTACACATCCGCCCCACCTTGGTAATCAGGCATCCCCCTATGTAATCAAACAATTAAAGCATGAAACACAAATCCATTTTCATTTAAAATACCACTAGTTTTCACATACACCTATTAGAGTAGCTATCAGATTTTATACCACATAAAACACACAACAAACCCATTGATTATTAATGAAACGAGTTCTCAAAACCCCGCGTTGTTTTTCACACGAACCCCTTTAAGAACCCCACTTGTACACTATGTGAACATTTATAAGTTTCCAAAATAGTAAATTCAACCAAATAAATTTCAATGAAATCAAAAAGTCATTTTAGTTCTACCCCATGATAGATAAGATGTGATAACTTTGTAGAACCTTCATTTTCACGAAATAGTTTCACCAAAACATCACTCTCTTTACAAACACCATTAAAACACATTTTTTTAGAAACACTAAAATATGATAAGTGTTATAAACAGTATTTTCAGCCAAATTAATGTTCAATAAAAACAAATATGTATTTATAGGACAGCCCCAAATAATCCAATAAAACATTTCTTTGAGAAACCTCCAATTTCACACAAAATTGACTTTTAAAATTCAATTTAAATAAAAACACCAATAAACTAATTTTTTGTAGAAATAATAAAATGAGATAAACAATTAAATATGATAAATAAAACATGATAATACAAAATTATGTCATAATCATTGGAATCACTGACCAAATCAATGAAACACTGGAATCACCATGTAGAAATCAAGTTGCACCACCATCACACCAATATGGGATTATATAGTACCTAAAACCACAATAATTTACCAATAAACCCCAATTTTAAACCCGGGGATAAAAACCCTACACCTTGGTCATTTGGAACATCAATGTAATTGAACAAAAATTCATTTATAGCGGAGGAAATAAGGAGGATAGAAACTTAATTGAGATTCTTTGATCTTCCTCCACCAAACCCCCCATAAAATGGGGTTCCCAATATGTTTTTTGAGACTTGGACGGCTTCAATGAATTTTAAGTTCGAATAGGATGAGGAAGGGTCTAATTAGCAACTGGAATGGTGGAAATAGAGTATGATTTGGGAGAATTCAAATGGAATGATGTTACATCTTCAAATCTGGTCGAATTAAGAAACCCTATGATGTTATGTACTAAATCATGATGGAAACGTGCTCCAAAAACAGTGGAGAGAAGAGGGGCGTGCATCTGGTGTGGGTGTGGGTGACACTTTGAATCACCGAAAAATTATTGATATTAAATATGTTATTAATTAATTGAATTTGTTTTGTAATACTGGAAATGGGCTTTCGGGGTAGCCCAATTCCTTAAAAAATAACACAATTCCACGATTATTATTTATTCATCATGGGTCCAAGTTGAAATGGAGGTGTTTATAAGTAATTGGAGACAATTTAAGAATGGGAATGGGTGAAAAATAATAAAAAATAAAAAAATTATAAATGAAACAAAATTTGTTTTTAAATCTGGAAATGGGCGCACGGGATGGCCCAAATAATGAATACTCACATTTTCCTCAAAAAACACGTGGGAAACCCCCAAAAACAAAGCAATAATTGAAAATAAATGAATTATAAATTTAAAATAAGTAATTTATGTAACATTTTAGGTATGTTTAGTTTCCAAATATAGATATGGGATAGTTTATATACTTGGTAGTAAATAATCACACATCGTTCGCTTTTCACAGATAACTACATTTATATATTTGTATGTAGAGTATGAATTGTTATACTTAACATAAATGATATGAAACAATTCATCAATCCAAATATCATAAGAAACCAGTTTGTAGTTTTATTATGAATTTAATAATTTAGATAACAAAAAATAGACATCTGGATGAGAATTTTATAACTATTAAACATATAGATGGGAAACTATGAACATTGGATGCATACGATATAGTTGTTATATATTCCATAATCAATGAAAATCTATTTTTATAGCTAAATTATTCAATTTCTATTTCCTATAATAATATTTCATGGATATTTTTCCCTTAATAATGTTTCCCAGTGTGATTGTGAATTCAATTAATAGGAAACCCTATGGTTTTCAAAATAGGTGTGCAGAAAGGCTTCTTTTCATGCATCTGGTGACAACAGAGTAAATAACCAATGTTAAATTCTCAGTTTATTAACCCTTATTAAGAAAATTCCAAATCCACACACATATATATAATTCCTAATAGGATTTGGTTTCTTGGAATCAATATACTATATACTTTACCAAAATTTTGTTTGTTTTTCATATTTTAGTCGTATATATAAGGCTTTCAATAATGTTTTCAAATCCTAATTTTGAAAAATAACTATAATTTTCTCTGATACGAAATAAAATATCCCATGTCATTTATACACATTAATTTATTATTTGTTTCATAAAAAAACATACAATTCAATATTAGAACGTTTTTTAGGGAGAGTGTCAATGAGAATATAGGTATATAAAACATTAACAAGAAACATAGGTATAACAAAATTATAAAAACTCCAAAACATTCCTTTGTATTCCATCTATATTCTAATACTTCATTTGATAAATGGGAAAATAACATAAGAAAGAAATTACCCCTAAATACCATTAAATAAATTATCAAAGCATAACATTAAAGAATCAAAACCCACCAAATTATAAATATAAGGGATGAAGGTGTTACTATTCTTTGATTAAATCTCCACTACAGTAAAGGCTAGTAAAAAATTAAAACAACTAAACAAAAATTTATGGGCAGCTTTTCCATAAAAAATTAAATACGAAACTACACACTAATAAAAGATAATATTCAACTAGATGATGCATGGGAAGATAAGAAATTAAATAGTAAAATGCATGAAAAGACCAAAAATATCAGTGTGACAACATAATATGGATTATTAATTGTAAAACCAAAAGGAAAAAACCCATAAACACTAAGTGACATTTTCCCAAACAACACTCAAACATGCTCTATGATCCAAATTGACCTCTTGTTCCCTTGGTATTAAGACACATCACAAAAAAATCATACATTCTTGTTTACTATAAATAATTAGACGAAATCGATAAATGTACCATTGTTGACAAGGATGAGGTGAGTATCAAACTAGAAATGTTTCAGAAACAGATTCCCCACTCATTCCACTATGATAAGAAATGGACATAAAAAACAATTGAAAATGGACCCAAGGAAATTGTTTTTCTAGTTTTTATCATATCAAAATGATTATCCATAGAAAAAAATATGTCTATAAGTAATTTCATAGAATTATGAATAGCCTTTATCATGCATCTAAACACACACACCAATATACATAGGTAATACAACTGATAGATCAAGGTTGAAGAGCGATCTCTCAAGAAAGACGAATAAGCTACCTCAAACGTTAATGAACTACAGTGGTGATATGTATATGATTTCTAATAATACTGATAAATTAGAATTATCATTCTAATATTCTAAATATTTTTCTTTTTTTTATGCTTGATACATGACATAATAAGTGAGTTCTAAAATATTTCCTCCCAAAAAAGTTAATAATGACATTCAAATCAATAATTTTTTTAAAAATAATCCATATATATTGAGAACTGATAACTCTTATTTCATAAATACTCAATAAATATTTTGTTCTCTTCCTATGTTCCACAAAAAACCATCACACATTCCCTATGAATGTATTCTAATAATTTTATCATCCTATTATATGATTCATGTATTTTCATTATTTGATGTACTCACAGACTATTGGATTCCAAGATAATTATTACAAGGATTTACAATACCATTTTGTAAATTATTGATCATAATAAAATATAACCAAAACATGAACCCCATGTATATTTAAAATTTATAGAATATATAGTTTGGAAAAATATTCCACCATATTAGAAAATATGTCTGAATATCCTCTACATATGAAACTAAATCAGGAAAAAAATATAATAGAAATAAAACATTAGTTTTATTTTTATCAACACGTTCCAAATTCATGTCATATATAACAATCATTAACTACCATTTACGTAGAGATAATTTAGAAAATAGGTTATTGGGATTTTTTCTCAATTCATCTTCTAATGAATTCCCCTTTTCAGAAAAATTCATCATGTAGAATTGAAAAATCATATGATATTCAATATATCATTATTTACTTATGTTAATGTATCATAGTGACAAAATTTGTTTCTAACACTTGTGATATATAAAAAAAATTAATATTACAATAATGATATAACGAAAACATGTCATCAAACCATGGATTATATCAAATAGTAAAAAATAATGTGATGGATAGTCCTTCAAATTAACTTATAACTATTGTTATCCATAATGTGTGGAATGATCTAACAAACATGAGAACACTTCCCAATTCAAATTCTAATGACCCAGAATAGAACACGAAGACTATTCCTAATTATGGAAATGCTTGGAAATTTATTGATGTAAGGTGAACCTTATATTATTAAAATAATTGTTGAAATTTATTTTATAATGGGGAGGAACATGTTTCTAGGTAAAATATATCTATGGTGAGGAAGGCTATTAAAACAATTAAAGGAACATATGTATTATCCTACTATGTTGAGTAAATTTTATATTTGAGAAATATTACTTGGTGGTTTCCATTGAATAATGGCCTCAAGCATTTCAGTATCCACAAAAACACAATTTCAAAAGATAACATGATAAAGGATGTGTTCCACATGTATTTGTAAATAAAATATCCACAAATTATAAAAATGGATATAATTTAAAATTAATTTTTATAATATAGTGAATTATTCTTCACCATCAAAATTTTTCCTAAGATATATGAGGATGCCTTTGAAAACACCACTACAATGAGATCGAGATTCCTATAAGGTATCAAATTTATAAATTACATTAAAACTACTGACATATTCTTGATCCCAAAATCCTTTGAGAAATATTCATATTGTTAAAAAACACTCCGAAAACATGTTTTCGTAATATTCACATTCATATATCATTTATTGTCATACGCCAAAAAAATATAATAAAACATAACAGCTAGGCTCTAATTAATTTTTCAAAATAGTTTATCAATTCATTGATGTGGATATCAATCCATTATCCTAACTCAGTAATGATTATGATAATCCCCAAAAATTCTATGACTTCCACTTTTGATCTTCACATAAAGGACAGATGCATCCTCGAGGGATGTTCTCAATCAAATGAACCCATTCAACTCCAAAACATCGAGTTGGATTTTCAGTTTTCTAAATTACATTGTTTCCAAATTATAAAATATAAGTGACATAGGAATTATTCTCCATAGTGTATCAATGTTAAACTCCATATCTCTTTTGAGTGTAAATCTTTCAAAGATAGAAAAACATTAAGAAACAAGTCAAATATATTTGGAAAATCGTTATTTCATAACTTTTTCACTGATTCCAATTCGAACTGATAAGTGATTACTAAAACCACACTTAAAAATGTTCATTCCATAGTATCTTTTTCATCACATGCTATATTATAGGGAAATTTAACAACATCAAAAGATGCTAAATTCACCTATAACGCAAGAAATATGATATTAACCATAAAATTCAACAACCAATTCATCCTTAATATCAAATCACAGATATTCAACTCATGGAAATATAACTCCCATACTAATTATACCCTATTGATAGTTTACATATATAATGGGCATATTGAATATCGATATTCTCATTAGAAAATATGATTTTTAAATACCAAAATAAAAAACTGTTTTCTAAACATGCTATAAGGAACCAAAATTAAACATTACATAATATTTTAATAATTGAACAATTTTACTATAATTCAGTTTGATGAACTATTATGGGTTATAGTTTTATACAATTATCTCATCACTAATACATATGAACAGAAATATTACTAGTATACACATCTACATAGTATGTAATTTCAACATAAACAGAATTGTGTTAAATATAAACATGCTTCGTTTCATGGGTTTTCCATGATCTCATACTTGACATTATTCTTCTTTATGTCCTACAAAAAACATTTCATAACATGGGATGAGCATAAAAAACTCAGTAAGGGATACATAAATAAGGAAAACTGTTAGCCTTTCCAAAACATATAAACCATGAATACTTTATAAAAAAGTAACAATTTTCCCCTTTATGAAGTATTAAAAACACATTAGTGAATATATGCTCATTTCTTATCCTTTTTGTAAACAAAATATTACTATAATTCCCTTAGAAACAACACTTAACATATAAAATAATTCTTGGGAAAAACATAGTCAAATGGAAGAACCATACGGTTGACACCTACACATATCACAGAATAGATTAACCATACAACCAACTTCCATACACAATACATTATAGGCTATAACGTAGCCTCTCATACGGGGATTATTATTAATCCACTCATCATTGGATTATCAATTAACCACCCATATTTGGCTTATCACATAACCACGAGTCAAATATCCATGTACCATTATATAATCATAACACAAAAAGATATCAATTATCAATTTTTCACTCGTAAAATTTCATTTTCTATCACAATATATAATATCAAGATATTGAAATATTAAATCCACATTGAAAACAATTTTCAACATAAAAAACCAAAAAAATTACTAATGAATTTATTTTCCTTTTTAAAAAAATATTAAATCATATAGTGGATGAAAAATTTTAAATAACGGTTACTGTGACAATGAAGTATTTGTCACTGCATATATTAAAAGCATTCCATCTGTTGTTTCATAAAATTGTTCGTATAAAAAAAATCCTTTTGAAAACCATTGATTGAAGATATATGTCAAGGGATTGGTGATACACTGTATAATATAATGTACTCTATGTTATCAAAATATGCCTCATTGAAAGTATATTGTGAGAAATTACTATGAAATGATCGTATTAATAGACTATGTATAAATCAATGGCATAATTATGAGTTAAAATTATAAATACCCCCAATATAATTATTTATTCAGTGTAAAATATATAAGTAATTCACAGATATTATTGGAAAAACAAAACTAAAGGCATGGATGTTAAAATCAATGAATGCAGATTGATTTAATATTTCGATCAAAAAGATCATCTTGTTAATAAAATACATCAATTATGGGTATTAACTATAAATAAAAAATATATACTATAAATATAAATAGTATTTAAAAATTTATTTCTCACATAACCATACCACGACATAATCATGAAGTTGGTGAATAACCTAATCAATGGAAATTGGGTTAAGAAGATCCATTTCCATGAGTCAAAATCACCACATACAATTGTTACGTTCTTGAATAAAAACATAAGATAAATTATACTTCAATTAGAGTCATTATCATGTTTATTATAACTTTTATATCACTTATTACCATGTTATAAAAATAATATAATTATATATGTTCATATCGGTCATTTGGTCGACATTCAATACTAGAGTCGAAAATGAACTTGTTTTGATTAAAATTGTACATGAGGTAAAAGATCCATAATCTCTCAAATATTATTTAAATATAATATATATGTCTATTATATTTTTATTTATAATAGACCATCCAATTTGGAGATAGGAACTGAACTGCACCCTTCATGGACATCATTGTCTATACGTTTGCATTATTGTAACTTTCATTTCATTGACAAATTAAATTAATAATAATAAAATTATATAATTTTATATTATAAGATGAGTATTATATAAATTTCATGTATTTATCATATTATTAATAACAAAATCAATTATAATGTTCCATGTATAGTAGGAACAAGTCACATCGCATTGAGTGGTGGTAGTACACACATCCTCAAACGAAATTATAATATTTACATAACAGTTAAAGCATAATGTTATGTTATAAATAAAATTTTCAGAAAAATACAATATATATATATATATATATTATAACATATAAATATATTTCCATCATAATGGTCTCTATTAGAGGTGGTAGGAGAAAATTGAAGAATCATCTTTTAATGAATCATTAGTTCTCCGTACATAGAAACACTATATTGTATATCCATTATAGGACGGAAAGAGTAAGTTCAGGTAGAAACATTTGAATTATAATATCCTTGTATATTTAAAATAATTTTTTCAATAATATAATTGAATAAATAGAGTAATGGTGTTGGAAAATAAAATAAATGAAAGGAGCTTGAGGGATGACGTTACCTATAAATTGCGTAACTCTGTTTGAATCGTGCCAAAACACATCCTTGAGTTGCCTTCTGTCCAGAGTAATGATTCTAGGAGGATTTGAAAGATTTTTTGAGGTCTATTGATTATAATTTGGGTGAGAAATGGTTTTTGAGAGGTGTGAGTAAGTTGATATTGTCAGTAGCCTTTTATAAGATGGAGGAGGGGTACATTATTGAAGTATTGAAATATAATTTTTTTATAAATTAATATTCAAATTAAAATAGTTATAAATAGACTAATTTATAGGATAACATAATGATGTGTATATATCCTCTGAACAGATTTGTTTTAGACAAGTTCAGTTCAAAAATTTAACCATATCCTTTGGCATTAACCATTAGCTAAATAAATTACCTCTAGCCATGACATATTTTATTTTTACACTATATAGTTAACATAGTAAATATAAATTAAAAAAATAACAAATATTATATAATTAATGAAAATTTTAATACTATCTATGTCTGTTTTATGAATCTTATATTTTTATGACTATTATATCATTTAATAAAATATTAGTCATTTTAAAAACTCATTTTTTATATTTTGTCCCTACAACGTAGTTGAGTTTTTTACAAATGTCATAACAACATTATTCATTAGAAAAAAATATAAATATCAATGAGAATATTTAATAATTATCTATAATTTTTTTATTAAATCAAAATGTTCAAATTACATTTATTTTATTATTTATAATAATATTTCATTGAATCATTCATTAATAAGGTAATCAATACATCATCATTTTTTCATAAATAAATTTATATATATAATGACTAATAAATTATAAATAATACACAATGAATTAGGATATAATTTTATATTTATAATGAAAATTTGTAGTAAAATAAATCAGTTATATAAACATATATTAAAATAGATTTAGTAAAAAGATACATTTTTTATCTTATATTTCTATTTACATTAAATTAATTATAATAACATGTTATTATCACAACCATGTGGCTCTATTAGGACCTAAAATAGACCCAAGATAGATCATGGTTGGAAAAATATCAAAAAATAGATTATGACACCTTTTAGGGTTGTTTTATATTATTTTAAGATTATTTTTTACAATTATTTAAATGATTCTCCCTTTTACCATGGTAAATAATAATAATTACTGAAGTTTCTATTCCTAATTTACAAAAAATAAAAGGTAACCATTTTAAAATATTGGACGTTATGATTCTTAAAAAGGAACCCATTTTTTAAAAATTAAATCAATGAATTGTAAGAAATTAATTTAAAATTAATTCACATTCTCATGACACAAATACAAGATTTTTAAAACTAAAAACCATAAAACAAATTTACACGTGTTTATATCAAATTTTAATGTTAAATTACTTCCCATGAAGAAAATTGTATAAAATGATAAAAACTAAAATAAAAATGTAAAAACAACTAAAAGGACAATATAACTATATAAATAAATTATATTAAAAGGAAATTTCAAATTAAAATGCAGTATTTTTCACTATTTATTAAAATATTGATTTTATCACAAAAATTTCAAAATTTCATCCAATGCATTTTTTGATGTCCCACATCTAAAAAATAAATAAAATTTGTTAAATAGAACATATAAAATTGATAAATACTATATTTATAAGGGTTCTCCATCAAAAGATGGTAAAACTCCATTTTAAAAAAATTACTCATTTTATCTGTAAAATTGAATTTTTTACTATATGATATTAGAAAAATACGTAAGTTGAATTTTAAACAATATATTAAATTAATATTTCATTAATATAAAAAATATTGATTTGATTATTTTATAAACAAAATTATTCAAATTTTTAAATGATTTCATAAATATACATTGTTTTTATTTAATTGGGTTTTAGTTTCATTTCATGTTAATTTGGATACTGATTAATCATTATATAAACATATGTAAACTGTATATTTATAATTTAGTTAACACGATTCATTTCTCCATTCTAATAGCTAGGTGATAACTACCATATTAAATAATACTATTAATTTGTTCATTTAAACTCAATGTGGCATATCATGTATGATATTTAAGACATTGTATAATTATAAAATCTAATTATATTACAACCTCAACCCCCCCCCCCATTTTAATTTGGGGTTGGTTACTATGGTTGGACATTTCAAAATATCACTACTGGAAACAAACATTAATGGAAGGGTTAATAAAACATCCACTATAAAAGATATAATATGAAGTACAATTGTCACATGAGATAACTCCTAATAGATTTCCAAATAGAAAAACATTGATATTGTAGAAAAAATAAGAATCAATTTCTGATGGAGAGTGATAGAAAACAATATTAGGTAAAACTCAAAACATGAAAACCACAAACTTCTGATTGGTTAAACAACCATATATTTTATAGTATGAAAATGTAAATGCAAAGCTTTTTGGATTTTAGATCCACATCATAATGTTGAGGAATTATTTTACTACATAGAATATGAACATAAGGAAATATACATACAAAACAATTAGAGTCTCATCTGTTAATAAATTTCTACCACAATCTTAACTTTTCACCAATGTGTGAGTATTGAAGATGATTTGGTCACACCTACAATACTAGAATCAACATCTAGGAAATCACATAATACCCAAAAAATGAACAATAAATTTCACCCGTCTTTAGACATTAACCCAAACCGAAATGGTTAGTACAATATCATATCATACAGAAAAAATTATAATCCTTTATAAGGAGATGGGCTAATTTTTATATAATAACCCAGTTCTTATTTTTCAGGTA
Source organism: Viscum album (assembly GCA_963277665.1). Taxonomy (NCBI): domain Eukaryota; kingdom Viridiplantae; phylum Streptophyta; class Magnoliopsida; order Santalales; family Viscaceae; genus Viscum; species Viscum album. The sequence continues at coordinate 1,611,922,028 of OY728120.1, forward strand.
CGAGTTTCTTCTTTTCTAGTTTCCTTATTTGTTTTTGAGAAATTAAGGAAAATGGGAAAAATTCGTAAATTTTGGGGCTACACGCCATTTACTATTCCACACATCGTGTTCTTTGGCCGTGTGGGATGAGTACCCAGGGTGTGTAGCCATGGCAGTGAAAAAGGGTGTAATAACCGACTACATGCCGTGTAGTGGGTATTTACATGCCATGTAGTCAGTCGGCAGAGAAACAGTAAGGCGGTGGAAGTATCTGCCATCTGGGAGATAGTACACGCCGTGTAGTCGAGAATACACACCATGTACTCATGTTGACAGATGAACAGTTTGGCGGTGCCACCAAAGGAATAGTTAAATGAGAAAAGTACACGCCATGTAGTCAATAGTACATTCCATGTAGTTTGTTTCGCATAAAATGGGATATAGACATCCCTATTCATAGGATTGTCTTAGAACCGGAGGAAGGAGTCGAGAGAGGAGGCTGGACATTCGAGGTTCTCCAGATCGAGCGTCGGGAATCCGTTTTTGCCTCTGATGATCTCTTTGGAACCGCACGGGAAAGAACTCAGCTCTCCTTAAGCCATTCTTTCAAATTATTCCTCTATGTGAAGTTATTTAAGTTTTAATGAGTATTTCTTTCACCTCATATCTACGTCGTTCTTGGACGATTCGAGGATATTCATTCACGTATACCGTTCAGGGGCGTTTAAGGTAGGTGGCATGGTGTTTAAATTCCAACTGTTGTGTGTTTTTGTGCACCATTATGCTACGAAACCATGTTGGGGTGTCGTTTTGCTGTGACCTTGACTGTTTAAATACCTAGAATTATATAGGTAATTAAATGTGATAATAACCTGCTGTTTGGGATCGCTGCTTTGATCCCGGACCACCCCGGGAGTGCGTTCCTCTGTTGACCCGTTTTGCTAGGATACCAGAGGGTATTCCAATGTAATAATGTTTGTTAAATTACATTGAGAGTAATTTTAAGAGAATTTCTTATTTACATGTTGGGTATGGCCTAGTTACATGTGCCTAATAGAAATTTTCTTTTTTAGCCTGAGGGAATTGTTTGTTGATCTTATAGGAAGGGTACTTCTTAGCCTGAGGGCAACGTCCTATTTCACCTGAGGGAATCATTTCGTATGCCTGAGGGTAGTGACACATGTTCCTAAGAGAGAAACTTTGTACGCCTAAGGGAAATATCTGTTATGCCTGAGGGAAATGCATGAGGTCATGATCATGATTACAAGAGGGCAAGGGTTTGCGTGTCTGAGGACACTGATTGTTTACATATAAAATTAACTACGGTGATTTCCTTATATTCAATGATTAAATTAATATTAAAATGGAAATACAACTGGTAATGTTAGTAACATTTGAGTACTTATTCGATTATTTCATTTTACTACTGTACACTGTTGTTGCATATTTTCACAGGGTTGGGAACGTGCCTTTGGTGGGTGCCTACTTGGATTTATTTCTCACACCCTGTTTGGGTCATGTCTTCGGCCCAAACAGAATATGTTTCTGCAGTTGTTGAAAGGGAAAAGGGTCCCTATACAGGTACTTGATTGTTGCTAAGGTGTAGGGGAACATGGGACCGAGCTCAGGCTCGTGATGCTGCCAGCTATTTTGTTTTGTTTTTGAGTACCTGGTATTTGAGATGTATTGTATTGTATTGTGGTGTAACATGTTCTGGCCATTTAATGATAACTTTAGGCTTGTTGCATCTTTATCTATATGACTATTGGTTATCTTTTACAGCAGTTTGTTTATTTTAAATATGTATGGTTTACCGATTCTGTTGTTTTTGTATGTTGTATATTTTATTCTGTTGCACTACACGTTGACGAATGATGGTATAGATTCCACACTATTAGACCCGGTCCTTCACAGCTAGTCGGTAGCCTTTGGAGTTTGGGTAAATGCGCTTGAGGTCATGTGACCAAATAGGTTCAGGGCACCCGTTGAGTGGCACCAAGATCTGGGATGTTACAATGTGGTATCAGAGGAGTTCTTTTCGTTGAAATACTATTTGGAGACTTAGTTAGGGATAGGACGGGAATGATAGTGGGTAATAAGCTGTGTCTGGGCATAGATAACCCGTGTACGGTGAAAAGATAGTCTACCTCTTATTTTTGTAATTATTTTGATTTTGAAAATTTTACAGTTGACTTGATTTTCACCGATGGTTGATCCACTTGTGATTGTGTTGTTTATATTTATCCTTGAGTTCTTTTTAGTTTCAACCCGATGAAATGAGGGAATTCCATCTCATGCTTCATTTAGTAACATGTTAGATATCATATTCCATGCATAGTTCCGTGCCATTTAGGTGCATTATAAATTCCATGTTTTTGTGATAGTTGTTGTGATAGAAAATCATTCTGTTGTGATAGCTGTTTTGATAAATACATGCTATGTGATAGGGTATTTTTTGTGTAATCTTGTTGGTTGAATAAAAGCCAAAATTTGGTTTTTGGGGAATATAGGCCATCATTAACTGGAATTTTTTGTATCATTGACTATTTTTTTGTTATAACACATATAAGATGCCAAACATTGATTCGTGGGGATTATGGGCCCTCACGGATCGAAATTTGGCACTTAAGTGTTTTTTTCATTATTTTATTGATTCCAGAATAGTTTCAAAGGTGTACTGTCCGGAAAACCCAATATACATGTTGTGTAGTTCTTCGGACACACGTCGTGGCTTCTTCTGTTTGGGAAGAAAAGAAAACTTTTAAGTACACGTCGTGTTCCATCATTACAGGCTGAGTAGTCTCTTCCTGTGTCATGGACCGTGTGGGCGGGGACACTGTGTAGGGAATGGATGGGGTAAAACACGTCGGGTCCCTGATGTACACGATGTGTAGTGTTGACCCGGAGTCTTCTGTGTAACTTACAACACGGACAGAGGAGACCTTAAGCCATACACGCCGTGTCCACTATGGAAAACACCGTGTAGGCTGACCTGGGATCCAGCCTTGTAACTAACAATATGGGGCGACAAAGATCATCTAGTACATGTCCTGTACCTGTGGGACACGCCGTGTAGTCTCGTCCGAGGATAGACCGTGTGGACATAGTCGTGTGGCTGGGATGACGGGGTGGTGTACACGCCATGTGCGAGTGTAACATTCCGTGTCATTTCAAGCCGAGTAGTTGGTCATTTCAAAAATGTCACGGGAAATTGGAAATTACACCATACAATCCATGTAGATGATATACACGCCCTGTATTTTTGTTCAATGGGAGCCGTGTGGCTTAGCTGTGTAGAAGAACCCGGGAAAGGGAAGAGAAGTCAGGTACACGCTGTTTAGTCAGTATACACGCTGTGTAGTATTGTTTTGCAAATCGGGGAATGCCTTCTTTCTCTTTTTCCCTTTATGGTTCCATTGTTTTCAGTATTTATAAACATGATCTAAGGTGTGAGTTTGACTTTGAAGAGTCATGCTACCGAGACGACTACAGGTTGTTTTCCAGGTGAGCGGCAACGATTATACTCTAGAAATGGTGCTCCATTGGATACCAGTGGATCCTATAGTAGAGACAGATGCGACACTAGCCGTTATACCGAACACAAGCACAAAGGCGCAGTTCTGTGAAGGCTTTATGTGGTTTATGCAGACCTTTCTGGGAGCACCGCCAGCTGCCACATCTATGGCTGAGCTGACTCGTATATTCTAGCAGCCGTATCCACATACATTTTTAAGGGATGGTGGACTACAGGCTGCAGAGTCTTCACTGGGGTCTATGTAGACAATTTTGGATCATCTGGAGACGCCTCCAGGGCTATGGGTCAAGAACGCGACATATATGCTGCATGATTCCTCCAAGAGGTGGTGGGATGTTACCACTCAGTCTGAGTATCACAAAGACATGGCATGGGTAGATTTTAAGATATATTTCTATGATGTCTTCTTCCTAGAGACGCTAAGGGGGGATAGAGCTCGAGTTTTCATGAACCTGCAACATGGTGCTATTTCAGTGATGGACTATTCTGCTCGTATCACCGAGCTTCAGTGTTTTCCACTCGTACTGGTGGGTGATGGGACGTTGAGGGCCAGACGTTTGGAGGATGATCTTCGTTATGACATCTGAGTGCTGATGAATGTTTTCATGTTTCCATCAGTACATGATTTTGTAAATCAGGCACTGATTATTAAGAGGAACCTTTGGGAGTCTATTAGTGTAGGCCAGGGCGGTTTGGCACCAGTTTCTGGTACTATTTCTACCGAAAAGAGGAGTCGAAAGATGAGTCTCTCTAATGGTGGCAGTACTAGAAAGGCAGTTTCTTTAGGTGGCATGGTCCTTTTCTACCAGTGTGGTAGAGAGCGGCACAAGAGACCGCAGTGTCCATGTGACCTAGTGGAGTTCCAAGCCTGCAGCAAGATAGGTCATCTATAGTGCATTTTCAAGGCGTTTCAACCAGTGGATACTTAGAGGGATTCTGTGCAGACTCCACATGCGTGAGTAGGACCAGTAGCTTCTTAGCAGTCGAGAAACTGGAATACGTCAGGACATGCAGGATGAGATGGTGATAGTGGTTGTGGTATCCAGACCCCAGGATCTCAGAGGCAGCATGGCAGGACATCTCAGGGTAGTCAGGCTATATCGTAGGGTCGCGACATAGGGTAGGCATATGCAGTGCAATAGTCCCAACATGAGCAGGATCCCGAACCTTCTACAGTCAGAGTTACTATTATATTAGCTTCTGTCTTATGTTCAGTACTTTTTGATATGGGTGCTACACATATCTTTATATATGTTCCCATTATGGAGAGAATTGGGTTGTGTGATTCTTCTTCTTCTGCTGTTATGATGCTAGACACTCCGTTGGGAACTAGAACGACATTGTGCATCAATGCAAAGAGTGCTCCCATGAGGGTGATGGGTGTCACTTTTTTGTACCTCTATGTCTTAGAGATGACATATTATGATTTCATCCTCGGGATAGACTGGTTGGTTCCCTTTTGATCCTTTGTAGATTCCTATTGTCGAATGGGTGAGTTTCACATCACGAGAGGGCAGATATTTTCTATACAATGGTGAATGGGATGTTCAGGAGAGTCGAGCTGGACCAGAGCATCAGGGGTGAGGTGGAGTCACATCCCAGATTGCGATTCTATATCTAGATGACCGGGGAACATGTCTGAAGGATTTCCCTCCAGTGTTTGATCATTTTACGAATATCTTCCCGGACGACTTTTTAAATCTCCCTCTGGAGTGGGAGGTGGATTACACTATTGATCTGGTTCCAGGAGCAGTGCCAATGTCCATTCCTCCCTATCGGATGGATACACCAGAGTTGCAGGAGCTCAAGAGGAATTTTGAGGAGTTACAGGAAAAGGTTTCATCTGACCTAGTACATCTCTGTGGGGATCTCCAGTCCTTTTTGCGAAGAAGGCGGACGATACCCTCAGACTCTGTGTGGATTATCGGAAGCTGAACCAGTTGATGGTCAAGAACTGATATCCCTTGCCGTGGATTGATGATCATTTGATCAAATTCGATGGGCACGAGTGTTCTCGATGATTAAATGATATCCAGATATCATCAGTTGCGCGTGAGACCATCAGATATACCACATACTGCTTTTCGAAGCAAATATGGTCTGTAAGAGTACTTGGTTATGCCATTCGGACTCACGAACGCGCCAGCTGTATTCATGGATCTGATGAATTTTGTGTTCCATCCTTATCATGATTCTTTTGTGGTAGTATTCGTGGATGACATCTTGGTGTACTCTCACACTCGACACAACAATTCCACCCATCTTGAGATCGTACAGAGTACACTGAGAGATCATGAGCTATATGATATGATCTCAATGTGCCACTTTTGGATGGACCAGATTCACTTCCTGGGTCATATCATCTCAGAGGTAGGATTTGCAGTAGTCCTAGAGAAGGTGAGATCAGTAGTTTCCTGGGAGCATTCTAATAACATGTTTGAGATATGGAGTTTCTGGGTGCCGGCTGGTCACTACAAAGGATTCACTCCGGACTTCTCCAGCATAGCAGCACCATTGATGGGTTTGACTATGAAGGGTGTGAAGTTTGTTTAGTCGGAAGCCGGTGAGGCAGCCTTTTAGGACTAGATATGAAGGTTGACATTAGCACTAGTCCTGGTACTCCGAGAGCAGGGAAAGAGCTATACCGTTTACATTTATGCATCATGTATTGGACTGGAGCAGTGTTGATGATGGGAAATCGAGTTGTCGTGTACAATTCTCAAAAGTTGAGGCCAGATGAGAGGAATTACCCAACAGATGATCTCTAGTTGGCTACAGTTATTCATGCATTGCGCCATTGGAGACATTATCTCTTGGGAGAGCATTTTGTGGTTTTCACATACCACAAAATTTTCAAGTATATTTTTACTCAACGTGACTCGACCCTGAGACAGCAATGTTGGGTCGAATATCATTATAACATTGACATTGATCTTTCCTATACACTTGGTAAGGTTAATGTTGTAGCTAATGCATTAAGAAGGAGGACTCATATATAGGAGGTACAGGATGCCAGTGGTGAGTGGAAACTCATGGATTTGTTCTCAGAGATGCATTTGGAGGTGCCTGTCAGTCAGGGGCAGACCTATCATTCTCCTTTAGATGTGAATTCTACCCTCCTGGATAGAGTGAGGATAAGACAACTATCTAATTCAGAAGGACTAGTTCTATCGGATTCTGTGGAAAGTGAAGACCCTTTTCCTGGTTGGATGATAGGTGATGATGAAATTATTTGTTTCCATGGATGAGTATGGGTTCCAGAGGATATACGCGAGGAGTTGAAGCAGGAGTTTCATTCTTCAGCGTGGGCAGTTCATCCTTGGGTTACCAAGATGTACTGTGACTTGAGACATCAGTACTGTTGGCCGGGTATGAAGAGATAAGTAGCTGTTTTTGTTACGAGATGTTCCACCTGTCAGTAGGTGAAGGAAGAGCATTAGTAGCCTACTGGACTGTTACAGCAGTTACCCATCCCGGTGTAGAAATGTGATGATGTCACGATGGATTTTGTTACTAGATTTCTGTGTTCACCTTGAGGAAATGATGCCATGTCGGTTGACGTGGAAACACTCACGAAGGTTTCTCACTTTTTTCCAATCAAGGAGACTTTCAGTTTTGATGAGATCAGAAAGTTATATTTCTGAGAGATCGTGCATCTTCATGGGCTACATCGTTCTATTGTATCAAATATGGAATCAAATTTTATGTCTCATTTCTAGAAAGGTTTTCACAGGGAACTGTGTACACAGGTGATTCTGAGCACATCTTACCACCCTCAGACAAATGGAAAGTTAGAGGGTATGATACTGGTGTTAGAGGACATACTGCATGCATACATCATATAATTTCAGGGCACTTGGTAGAAGCACATACCCCTAGTTGAGTTTTCCTCCAAAAATAGTTTTTAGGCAACTATCGAGATGGAACCTTTTGAGGCATTATATGGTAGGCCATACCAATTACCATTGTGCTGGTTAGAGGCAGGTGAGGTAGCTTTACTGGGACCACGTCTCGTGCAGGAGACTTCTGAGCCGGTGCAGTTGATTCAGAAGCGGATGGCTACCACACAGTCTTATCCGAAATATTATGTTGATCGCCACAGACGAACTTTGGAGTTCGTGGTCGGGGATCAGGAATTCTTTCATGTTTCACTGAGGATGGGACACATACGGATTATGAGATAGGGTAAAATTTTACCGAGGTTTTTGGGTCCATTTTAGATTTGGGAGAGAGTCGGTTTGGATTCTTATCGGTTGCAATTACCATAGAGGTACCGATCCATGCACGACGTCTTCCATGTATCTCAGTTGCACCTCTATCATTCAGACTCGTCTAATGTCTTTCAGCCCAAGGAGGATGATCTTGAGGTAGATGCATCCTTTGAGAAGCATCTGATTCGTATTGTTGATAGAAGCACGAAGGTTCTCCGAGGCTGGTCAGTTCCTCCCATACGAGTGATATGGTAGCATGGCCGAGTGGTGGGAAAAACCTGGGAGCAGGAGACCAATGTACATGCTCTATGGCCAGAGCTGTTTTGAGCATTATCTTTACTACCCTAGGAAGGAAAATTCAGTGAAAATTTGCTTTAAGGGGGGAAGTTAGTAAGAAACCGGTTCTTATTTTTGAGGTTTGGGTTTATTATTTTCTCTTTTCCATAAGTGTTATTGAGAAAATAAGGAAAATGGGGAAAGTTCCTAAATTTTGGGGATACACACTGTGTACTATTCCACACACTGTGTACTTTGGCTGTGAGGGATGAGTACACAGGGTGTGTAGCAATGGCGGCGACGAAGGGTGTAAAAACTGACTACATGCTGTGTAGTGGGTATTTACACACTGTGTAGTCAGTCAGCTGGGAAACAGTAAGGCGGTGGAAGAAGCCACTAGCTGGGAGACAGTATACACATTGTAGTCAAGAATATATGTTGTGTACTCATGTCGACTGATGAACAGTTTGGAAGTACCACCAAAGGAACAGTTAAATTAGAAAATTTCATGCCGTGTAGTCAATAGTACATGCCGGGTAGTTTGTTTTTTTAATTCAAAATGGGTAGTAGCCAACCCAGTAGATAGGATTGGCTTAGATCCAGATTAAAGAATTGGGAGAAGAGTCTGTACATTCGAGGATCTCCAGATCGAGCATCGGAAATCCATTTTCGCCTCTGAAGATCTTGTTGGAACCGCACGGGTAAGCCATCCACCCTCCGTAAGCCGTTATTGCCAATTCATCCTCTGAGGGGTGTTATTTAATATTGAATGGGGATTTTTTTCAGCTCAGATATATGTCATTCTTGGATGATATGAGAATCGTTGTTCGTGTATACCGTTCAGGGGCGTTTAAGGTAGGTGGCATAGTGTTTAAATTCCAATTGTTGTGCGTTTTTGTGTATTTATGTACTACGAACCCATGTTGGGGTATCATGTGGATGAGGCTTTGGCTGTTTAAATACCTTAAATTGTATAGGTAATTAAATGTGATAATAACCTACTATTTTGGATCGCTGGTTGGATCCAGGATCACCCCAGTGGTGTGTTCCTCTGTTTAGCCATTTGGCCAGGATTCCCGAGGGTATGCCAATGTAATAATGTTTGTTAAATTCCATTTGAGAGGAATTGTATGAGAATTTATTATTTACATGTTGGGCATGGCCCGGATACTTGCGCCTTAGGGAAGTGTTCCTTTTTAGCCTGAGGGCATTGTTTGTTGAGCCTGAGGGCAAGGTACTTCTTAGCCTGAGGGAATTGTTTGTTGAGCCTGAGGGCAAGGTACATCTTAGCCTGAGGGAAACGTCCAATTTCGCCTAAGGGAAAATTTTCGTATGCCTGAGTGCAGTGAATTTTGTGCCAATGGGCGACACATCATACGCCTGGGGGCAATAACTGTTATGATTGAGGGCAATGCCTGAGGGAAAGATTCTTATTACCTGAGGGTAAGGGTCTGCGTGTATGAGGACACTGACTGTTTACATAGAAAATTCACTTTGGTGATTTCCTTATATTGAATGATTAAATGAATATTAAAATGGAAATTTAACTGGTAAAGTTAGTTACTTTTGAGTACAGCTTAGTTTGTTGCATTTTACTACTGTACAATATTGTTTCATATTTTCACACAGTTGGGCATGAGTCTTTGGTGGGTGCCCACTGGGATTTATTTCTCACACCATATTAGGGTCATGTCTTCGTCCCAACAATATTACGTATCTCCATGTATTGATAGGGGAAAGTGTATCTATATAGGTAATTGATTGTTGATGAGGAGTAGGGGAGCATGGGACCAAGCATTGGCTCACGATGTTGCCAGCTATTTTTTTTGGTTTACCGTACCTGGTATTTGAGCTCTATTGTATTGTATTACTGTGTAACATGTTCTGGTTGTTTTCTTAGAACATGAGGCATGTTTCATTTTTATCTATATGACTGTAGGTTATCTTTTACTACAGTTGTTTATTTTAAATGTGTGTGGTTTATTGATTCCACTATGGTTGTATGTTCTATATTTTCTTCTGTTGCGCTACACTTTGATGAATGAGGGAATAGTTTCCCCACTATCAGACCTGGGCCCTCACTGCTAGTCGGTAGCCTCTAGCATTTTGGGAAATGTGATTGAGGTCTTGTGACCAACTGGGTTCCGGGCACCCATTGACTAGCACCTAGATCTAGGGCGATACATTTTATCTTTAAAATTCAATATTAATACAAAAGTTCAACATATACCATTTGAAAAGTCCCGAGGAATCTTCATTATAATCTAACTAAGATTGAACTCCAAAAACTCATAAGAATTTTATAACATTTTTTTGTTGATAAATTTTAACATTTATCTCATAATAACATCAACCACTCTAAATGTATCATACGAAAAAGTAATTAACCTAATCACATTTTCTCCAAGAGAGATTATTCACTTCCATAAATAACCTAATTCCCATAAGTCCATAATTAAATAATAATTTCTCAAAAAATAATTCATCCTTTATTCCTCAATTAAAAATACATATTATACTATTTAACTTAATCATATAATGATCCCAAAATAGTTATCGTCTTCCAAAATAACATCTTTCATGCCATCCCCAAAACATTTTCCAATACTATGGGTATCCATTCAATAAAAAATATATATCCCAAATCAAAATATTCATAATCCATATGATCAATTTAAAAAAAAAATAATTCATACTAATGGGGGAAATCGTGTTGGATAATGGTAAGCTATGCACCCTTGTTTCCCTTCAGTTGGGTGTTTTATTCCCATAGCCTTGACGGATGTGATGAGTTATCACCCATCATGTACATTTTTATTTTTTTAAAACCATATAATTCTTACGAATTTATAAAATATAAGATAATATCTTCAAAAATAACCATAACATGATTTATCCTCAATGGTTATTTTGTATCATTCATTTTTCATCCCAATAACTAATAACACATTATTTCCTAAAATTTGAATGACTCCCAAAATACCATTAGTCACCGTAAAATTTCAGAACCTAAAGCCCCAAAATCATATTCTCTGTCATTGAATTTTTGATCAATAATTATATTATAAAACAATGAAGGTATCCCTAACTCTTATGAAATATCCTAATATATAAATATACGTAAACCAACCTTTTATTCAAACTATACGACTCCATCTATAAATGATCAATAATATTAAGATACTCTAACAATATGACTTCAATTCACATTGAGTATCTTATCAGATTTAGATATTTAGAGAAATAGGTCTTAACTAAAATATAACAAATAAAATATTACAAGGAGACAATTCTACTAACTATTCAATTATTTCATGAACAAATCATTTTAAAAAGGAACATGGTTCATTTAATGAATTTTCTTTGATCTCATGCTTGACAATATTCTTCACTAGGTCATGTGAAAAACATTTCAAATCATCGGATGAGAATAAAAATCTCAGTAAGGGACACCTAACGAATGAATGCTTTTAGTATTATGAAAACATTAAAACCATTAATACTTTATCATTATGTAAAAAGATTTACCTTTAAGAAGTACCAAAAAACTTTTCTGAATATATGCTTATTTCATGCACTTATTATAACCAAAATATTATAATATAACTCATAAAAAGGAAAATATAACATATCAGGTTAACTGAGGACATAAAAATACATAAATGGAATAACCATAAAGTCATCTTACACACATATCACTAAATAGAATATCCATACAACTGAATTTCATACCAAATTCCGCAGAGGATACAATATAACCACTCATCATAGGTTTATCATGGAACCACCCATCATTTTTTTATCATGTAACCACCCATCATTGGCTTATCACCTAACCACTCTTAAAATGTCCATGTAACATTATATAGACTTATCAAATAAAAGATTGTAGTTATCAAAATTTCACATATGAAATTTCATTTTCAGTCCCAAGAGTTCATTTCAAGATATTGAAATAGTGAATCCACTTTCAAAATCATTTTCAATACCCAAACTTACAGAAAATGGAGTAAGAGTTTTATTTTTGAAAAATAGTAAATATTGTAGAGGAAGACAAATTTCAAATAATGGTTATGGCAGTGGGGATATTATTGTCATTTAATATGTTAAAAAATTCATCTTGTTGTTTTGTAAAATCCTTGCATATAAAAATAATTCCTTTTGAAAATAATTAACCAAAATTATAAGTCAAGTGGTTGATTATAAAAAATATAAAATTATGTTTTGTATATTATCAAAATATGCCTTAATTTACAAATATTGAGATAATGTACCATAAAAATATCATATAATTAGATTATGGATAAATTGTTGACATAATTATGTGTGAAAAATAAAAATACACCCAAAAAATAGGATATTTAGTGTAAAATAATCAGAAGTCATCCACACATATTTGAGGAAAAACAAAACCAATGATATTGATATTAGACTCAATGAATAGAGATTGATTTAATATTTCCCCTAAAAAGATTATTTTGTTAATAAAATAGATTTTTATTTTGTATTCACTAAAAATACACATAAACGAACTATAAATAAAAGATAATATATAAAATATTTTTTCTCAGATAACCATTTCACGACATAATCCATAAGTATAAGATTAACTCAAAGAATTGAAATATGATTTATAGGATCCCATACCTTATGTCTGACATATCATGTCCAATCATTATGTTCCAGAATAAAAACAGTGGTTAATTTATACATTCATGATAACCTTTTTCAATTTTTTTCATTTTTACCACTTATTACCATGGTAACAAAATTTCATAAATTTTTATGTTCATATCTGTCGTCTGATTGATATTCAGTACATGAGTCGAAAATGACCATGTTTTGATGTAAATTATCCATGTGGTTAAAACAATACCATCTCACTAATATTAGAAAATATCATATATCTCTATCATATATTTAATTAAAATTGTCCATATCATTAGTAGATAAGAGATGAAAAGGAATATTCATTGAGATGATAGGTCATACGTATGCACCAACGATACATTCGTTTCATCATCATATTAAATGAATAAAGATAAAATGATATAAATATATATATTATAATACCAGTATTACATTAAGTTAATGTAATTATCATAGGATTAATAAATCCATCCTTTTTACTTTCCATGTATAGAATTAATGAGTCATAGCACTTTGAGGTGACAATACGCCACACTTCCTCGAATGAAATTATTATATTCAAACAACATGGAATCATAAAGGTATGTAATAAATAAAAATTACAGAATCCTAGAGACAATATTAATAAAATATTTATCATATTTAAATATATTTCCAACATAATTTCCATCGTGATAGGTTTTATGATAAAATTGAGCAATCATCATTTTGTGAGGCAGTAGTTCATTGTACACCAAAATAGTATGTTCTAAATCAATTAGATGGAGACATGTGAAATTGTTTATCGAAAAATTATCATAAAAATAATAGTATAATGGGGAAACTATTTTTATTAAATAATTAAATATGGATTGTCAGGGAATTGGTGAATGAAAATAAGTTGATTGAGCTTGAGATAAGATATTGCCTCTAAATCAGGTAACTCATTTTGGGTTGAGCCAAAAGGGTTCATTGGGGTTCCTACATCCCAAGGTACGGAATATTGGACAAATTTTGGGAAGTTGAGAACTTATTTAATCTGAATTTGGGTGGTCCAACTAGCTTGAGAGGAGTTAGTGAGATCTTAGAGGTGGTGGCCTTTTGTAAGAGGGCGAGGGAACTTTTGGGATTTCTTGAAATATTATTTTATTATAATTTTTTTTGGAATTATAATTTTCTTAACATGATATATTTTGACTATAATATTATTATTGGTCTTAATACTCTAAACCAATTTGATTTAGACATGTTTAGGTAACCTATTTAACCTTATCATTTGGCCCTAACCCTTTGATAAAAAAATTAAACATAACCGTGTCTCCATTTATTTTTAGACTATATAGTTAATATAATCACAATAAAATGACAATGGACCCTCAAATGGATCGTTACTGACATTTTTATTACGTTATATTTCATTTTGATGAATCATATATTTTTTTACCAATTATAAATTAAAAAATAGTATTTTTTATAAACTCATTGATGTCAATTTTGACACTATATAGTATTCCTTTTTTATAAAAACACTATTAATTTAAAAAACTACAATAATTCAAATATAACCTATCATAATTAACCATAAAATTATTTTATTGCCTAAAAATGTTCAAATTACATTTAATTTTTTATTTATAATAGCATTATTTTGAATCTTTCATTAATAATGTAATCACTACATCATCTTTGTGTCACAAATAAATATATTTTTTTAGTGTCTAAAAATTAAAATAAAATAAAATTATATAGGTAATATTAATATAATTCTAATTAATTTTTATATTCATAGATATATATAACATTATAATAATTTTTTTCTGTAAAAAGATACATGTTTAGGTCATATTTCTCTTTACATGAAATTATTTATTATAACATGTAACAATCACACCCATGTGCCTCCATGGGGTCCTAAAATAGACTCAAGGATTACAAAGGTAGGAATATCACATAATATATTATTAGGACATGTGTTAGTGACGTTTTATATTATTTTATTATTATCTTTTACCTTATTTACCTGATTTACCTTTTAACGGTGTTAAATAAAAATAATTACAGAAGTTAATTTTCATAATGTCCAAAAATAAAAGGTACTTCTTTATAAATTTGTAAAATTTTGATTCCAAATATTAAATACATTATTCGAAATTCAAAACACATAATTTGTAGAAATAAATATAAAAAAAATCTCTTTGTTAAAATGTGAAAACATGTTTTTCAAAACAATAAACCATAAAAATATTGACATGTGTTTATATAAAATTTAGATGAGAAGTTACATAAAATGAAAAAAGATGTATTAAATTATAAATATTGAATTTAATTACAATTTAATACAAATTAAATGGATAATAAAACTATATAAATAAACTATACGAGAAGGTAGTTTTGATTTAAAATAATGTAGTTTTCATTATACTGTAAAAAATGTATTTTATCACAAAAATAAAAATATCATGAAAAACATTAATTTTGATGTCAATATTCTAGTGAAGAAGAATATTTTATAAAATAGTAAAAGAAAATTTGATATTACTAGATTTTATAATGGTTCTCCATCAAAAGGCTGTAAAACTATATTTTTATAAAAATACTTCTTTTATCGGTAGAATTGAATTTTTTATTATATGTTGTCTATAAAACATGTAAGATGAATTTTTAACATTACTAAAAAAATATTTAATTAATATAATCAAATAAATATTGATTGGATTAATTTATAAACACAATTATTCATAGTTAAAATGTTTTTCATAAAAATACATCCTTTATATTCAATTAATTTTTAGTTTCATTTCAAGATAATTTACTATTATATAAATCATTATATAAACTTCTGTAAACATTATTTTAAAATTTTAGTTACCACATTTCATTCCGTTCATTCAAATAGATTAGTGATAACTATGATATAAAATAATAAAATTTAGGTGCACATTAACTCTGGATATGGCGATAATGTACACTATTGAACATACTCTTTCATAATTAAAACTTTGGATGATACACAAGAAGTAAAATAAGATAAAAATCATGATATGAAATAATGGACTTAGATTAACCATTATGAAACAAGGCCTGTATACTGGTTTAATTCATACAAATAACACCTATTGTCATTAAATAACTAGATTTATCATTTCTGACCACCTCCTTAGCTCCTTAGAGTATCATACTCACTAACCCATTAAAATTATTTCCCAATTATGATTCCATTTATTTGGGATTTTGGCTATTCGAGTAATCCCCTTCACTCAATCAGTTATGAGAATGGGGGTTATACATAATTTATCTCCCCATTATATCATAGAATGTCTGAGAAACAAGAAATGCATTTCTAGAACCACACATTGGAGTACAACAACCATATAATTGGAGATTTCCCATCTACTCACAGTTCTGATATTTCGTAGGTCGTTTCAAATAATCCCACGTCATATGATCGAGTGAACTAGTCTAAAAACTCCCAGAATAAATCTTGGATCATAGTGTAAAATTTATTGACAATGTGGTCACGTTCTAGTATTTTCCACCACTGTATATGTATGTGATCTCTTAAAGATATACCAAATATTTGAGTTCCCGAGTATTCTTATGGGGATAAACATGGTCCCTCTAGATCTACTCACAGTTATATCAATTTTTTCAATAATTTTGTTGATTTACACTCTCTGTATAGTTTATAATAGAAATTATAGAAATATTTTATTGAATTTATAGTTGTGGTATTACTAAAAAATATGTCTATTCAATATCTACATTCAAAAACATCTAAGGTAAATAAAACTAAATTAAAAAATTTCTACACATCCTATGTTAACAAAAGATCATATAGATTTAATGTAATAAATTTATTAATCATTCAATTTATACTGTTTTATGATTGGATTTTATTTTGAATAAATCTTCAAAATCCTCCAATGTATTTCCTTTCTATTCTTTATTAACAATGACTAAATCCAGCTATTGTTTTCAAGATCCTCTAGTATGATCATTTCCAACATTAATTTCAACTCATCTATATTTACTATGAAATAAATGTTTTGATTCATCCAATTTGTCCATACCATGACATTATACATTTATTAATCCCCCAAAAATAGTGGTGTATTCTACTTTTGAATATAAACAGAGTGATCCATCTGTCGAGGTTCATCATTTAATTTTCGATTATCGGTAATATGAAAATCTTGGGCGATGCACTAAACCTATAATTTTATCATTTTTGACATATGTTAATACTATATATTTATGGTCTACTCCTTTTTCAAAATACGTCTACCGACTTCCATTTCTTCAAATAGAATAAATCATTACATATCCAACAGTCAATATATACTAATTGTCATGTATCTTCCTCGAGAACCATGCTACGACTACCCCAATCCCTCCATCCATATTCTAGGGGTTGGATACTAGCCCCAAATGCTTAAATCCTTAATCTGGAAGACATTGCCTTAATATAAAGTTATCACACACAATCAGAGTACCCAACTGGTAGAAAAACACTCATAAAAATGGCATACATAAGAAGTGATGGAAAGTAAAAGGGGCCAGAAATAAAATCCCAAAAGTAAAGTACAGGTACAACTGAAATCAAGCACAACTGAAGAAAAGTAAAATAGCCACTGGGTAGTCCTCCGGGGTTCCTACATGAAGGGTAGGATCAAAAGGCCTCCTCAGCACTCCAAGTCTGTATGTCTGCTCCGTGTACCGTCACGCCGAGTGGTCCACCTCTGGGTACCGCCCAATCCTTCTACTCTCTGCCTCAGTCAATGTTGTCTGTCGTCTGCATCCAATACATTGATATGCGGTTATATCCCGTGTAGGGGTGAGTATAACGATACTGAGTAGGGACCCTGAGGCCCTCAAGGTCTCACAAAATCCAATAAGGATGAACCACAAATAATTAAATCAATGGATAACCGTTATATAATTATATGACCATAAATATACCTATGTTATCTAATAATCCATCTCAATCATAAGGAAAACACCAAAGTCATTGACTCGGATCAAAACCAGGACTTTACTCTTGGGGGGATAACATGTAACACTGCTAATCTTACTGTTAATACCTCATCAGCTGGTGTACTCTTCCTCTATAGAGTAATGTGGTCATACCACTTCACATAGAGGTGCTTCCCAATATCCTATACTGATGTGGTACTCCTTCTATCGAGTATCGTGCGTCTGCTACGTCACATAGAGGCGCTCGCCACTATGGGTCTTCTACGTCACACAGAGGCTCTCCCCACTGTGGGTCTGCCACGTCACGCAGAGGCGTTTTCCACTGGGATAGTCGAATCACTTCGAGTCGAATGGTCAGCTGTTGTCAGGTCTCAGCCAGTAACTAGGTCTCTGTTCTCCACTCACTCATCTCTGGAAGGATATTCTCCATGAGCTATTGGTAGATTCACCATTTGTGACGATGTGCCATTTATATGTATCAAAATGGTCAGTCTAACCATAGGTTTCTCAATGCAACAGATGATGCGTCAATCGGTCACCCGGTCTGTGGGTTATTGGCTTTCCGTTTTAGGGGCCCGGTTGAATTTTAGGTTCAAACCAATCTGACAGTACCCTAAATATTTCCAAACCTGAAGTGGGGTATGCCTAAAGAACTGTCTAAATCTATGATTTCCATCACTATAGACGGTTCGTCGATCAGAAACTCGTAGCCCAAGATATGGGCGAGAAGGTGTAAACAGGTAATAGCGGGTCCAGGTCCGGTCCGACCCAGTGGGACCAATGTCCGAACTGACCCATGGTTTCAACCCGGCCTGCGAGTCCGACCCGACTCGTGGGTCCAACCCAGCCCACGGGTCCGACACAGTCAGCGGGGCTGACCCGGCCCGAGGGGGTGGCCTGACACTAGTGGGCGGCCCGACCCGAGTGGGCAGCCTAGCCCGAGTGGGTGGCCTAGCCCGAGGAAATCCCATACTGAGGGCGCATCCCTGGCCGATGGCAGCTCGGCCTGAGTGGGCTGCTCGGCCCGAGGGGACAGCTCGGCGGTCCGCTCTGGGATTCGTCCAACCTCACGTATGGGGTCTGGCATAGCGGCCCGTGTGGCCTGGCCGGCCAGCGGCTGACAGTGTCCTGTGGGGCCCACCCTAGCAGCGTCCATGGGGAGGCACACTCCCCCTCGACACCTGAATGGTGGTACCGTTTGGGTGGGGACTCAATATGGTGCCAGGTGTCGCCGATCCAGCTCATGTGGGACCCAGCGTGATTCCGCTCCTCCCTGCTGGCTGAGCGGCCAGCCTCTCACACTCCACCTCCGGTAGGCCCAGCCAGCTGCCTCTACTCCTCTGTCGCTGCCCTTCGTGGTAGCAGCACTCTGCTGTCCTCTGCTAGAAGCGACGGCACCACGCCCTTCCACCACGGCCCTACTTGACCGTGGCCCCCTTACCCTTCGCACGACGCGACAGTGCAGCGCCCCTTCCGGTGACCTTGCGCCGCCGGTTTCCTTCACTGCCGGCCCGACGCCGGACACCGCTGCTCCTCACCATGGTCATCAAAAAACTAGGAAGAACGAAGGGGTATGGTCGGTCCATTTTCGTGCGGCACGAGCCCTCCACGTTGTGGTGATATTAATCGGCAAAACAATTACCCAAGATTGAACGATGTTGAACAGAACAAAATTAATTCAAAACCCCTAACTCATCTTGTTGTTATTTGACGATGTTGTGGAAAGGCAAATGTCATTTTTTTGTTTTCCATCTTCATCACACACTCCCACTTTTAAGCTCATGTGTCGATAAGTGACTGGGGTAGAAGACCGAGGAAGAAGCGTCATCATCATTCTTCGCGTTCTTTATTGGGAGGATGGTTTATTCTCTCCAAAGCTGCCTCATTCGTCGAGCTCCACCAAATCAATATTCTGACAAAAAATAATGGGTTATTCTAACCTATTATTTAATTGTAGGCGAAAATATTCATATTATTTCAAATTAATTATATACTGTTCACTTAAATAATTTTTGTGGTTTGGCACATTTATGAGGGATGTTCAAGGGTTTCCCCCACTTATGTAGAGTTCAAGGGGTTTTAAGACCGAGTGGTCCCCACCTCTTTCTTTTATAAGAGATGTTTGGACCTTGGGTGGGCCCCACAAATATAACCCCTAATTAGAGGTTATGGTGTGGTGTCCCCCACCTCTAACCTCCTCTTTGAGGTTTTAACCACCAAATAATTAAAAAAATCTAAAACATTATTTTTATTAAATTTTATTAAAAACCCAAAAACTAACAACCATTCTCAACCAACTATCGTCAAGGTGAAAGTATTCTTTATCAAACACTGGCGCTGCACATTCAACAATGACCTCAGATTTCAATTCCAACCACTAGTTCAGAATATATAAAATCTCGCTCGTAGGTTTACCGAATGGACCCAAAAAAACATCAGAAATTGATTATGTGGGGGTACCGAGCATGCATCTTAGCCTTACGCTCCCATGTTCTCTCTTGGAGGTTCCCATGATGCAAATTAATGCACACTAGAGGAATCGAAGGTCCACGTAGGACCCTCTCTTGTAGATCCTCAATCTCTACTCAAACCTCCGTGAATGTTTCCCTATCATCGATGTCCAGCTCTCCATGGTCGATTATGTGGGAAGGGTCGTGCACGTGTCTCCTCAGCTGAGATATGTGGAAGACGTCATGCACCCGGTGAAACTGAGGTTTAAGAGCTATGCGGTGATCCACCTCTCCTACTCTGTTGAGGACCTGGAAAGGACCGATGAATCGTGGAGACAACATGCTTCCTCGGCCAAATCCCCGTAGACCTCATCGAGGTGAGACCTGTTGGATGATTTGGTTGCCATCCTCAAACTCCAGAGGCCTCCATCTCCTGTCAGCATATGACTTTTGCCTGCTTTGTGCAGTTTTCATCTGCTTATAGATGATCTGTATCTACTCCATGGTAGCATGTACCATCTCTGGTCCCACTAGTTCTGACTCCCCAGGGTTTGTCCCATATAGTGGTGATCTACAAGGTAGACCATTCAAGGATTCAATAGGTGCCATACCAATGGATGAGTGATAGCTGTTATTGTAGGAAAACTCTACCAACTCTATGTGATTCTCCTAGATGCAACCCAAGTTGAGGTCACGTCCTCTGAGAATTTCCTCGAGGGACTGAATGGTCAGCTCATTCGGACCATCTGTCTGAGGATGGAAGGCGGTGCTCAAGCAAAGATGTGTCACGAATGCCTCATACAACCCCTTCCATAGCCGGTAAGTAAAACTTGCATCACAGTCAGAGAAAATTGAAGAAGGTACTCCATGTAAACTCACATTCTCCTGCACATAGAGGTTTCTCATGCTCTCTACTTAGCCCTGCTGTCGGATTGGTAGGAAGTGGGCAGACTTGGTGAGTTGGTCAATGATCACCCATATCGAATAATGAATCCAAGATGTACATGGAATACCTATCACAACATCCAATTATATCCCATCCCACTTCCACTCTGGGACCTCTAAGGGCTGAACCAAGCTTTATGGTACCTGGTTCTCCCCCTTCACTTGCTAACAAGTGAGGCACCGACAGAAAAACTCCGCTACTCCATTCATCATACATGGCCACCAGTGAATTCATCGAAGGTCCTAGTACATCTTTGCCATTCCTAGATGTACCGAAAGAGGGTAAGTGTGTAACTCCCTCAAAAAATCCTCCAAAAGTGATAATAGTACCATAGTACATCCACTGAATAGAATGACGTGCTCCCCACCTTCAGAAAATCCATCCGGTGCCAGCCCTGTGGATATCTAAGCATGTCATGTCTCGCAGACAGCGTCCCCATGATGTGCCTCCCTGACTCACTAAAGAAGTGGAGGAATTACTGTAAGAGAATGAAGGAAAGATACTCCATCTCTACCCGCATAAGAAATATGTACTGCATCTAACTGCTTCGTCACCTCTCCTAGATGCTATATACCAGATCTCCTACTGAGTTCATCAGAAACATTGTTCCCCTTCCCAGGAGTATAGACTATCATGAATTCATAGTCCTAGAGTAACTCTTTCAAATGATGTTGTCTCAGGTTCTGATCCTTCTGGAAGAAGATATACCTGAGACTCTTTTGATCAGAATAGACTGTGAAACGCTCACCCATCAGAAAGTGCCTCCACATTGTCAAGGAGAAGACCACGCCTTCTACCTCCAGGTCATGGGTTGCACTTTTCTGCTCATGTTGTCTCAGATGCTGAGAGGAATATGTGATCACAGATCAATCTTGAATCAGGACACACCCTATTTCGGTCCCTGATGTGTCACAGTAGACTACGTACACTGTGCCTTCTTCTCAAAACCAGAGGATAGGTGCACCTGTCAGCCTCTACCTCAGCTCCTGAAAGCTCTGCTGGCATATCTCCGACCACACAAAGGGTTGTCCTTTTTTTCACCAAGGCAGATAGTGGTGTAGAAACTATGTAGAAGTCTGAAATGAATCTACGGTAGTATCCATCCAAGCCCATGAAACTACGTACCTCCGTCACATTCCGAGGTGGCTCCCATGAAAGTATCACCTCAATCTTCACTGGATTAACTGTAAATCCAGTTTCCTAGATGACATGTCCCAAGAAGTGAACCTCTCGAAATCAAAACTGGTATTTCGAGATCTTACCATAAAGATGGTTCTCTCTGAGTGTTTCCAGTACTATCTGTAAATGGTAGGCATGCTCCTCCTCAGTAGTGGAGTGTATAATGATGTCATCGATGAAGACCATGATAAAATAATCGAGGTAATGCTGGAAATTTTTTTTCATGAATCACATGAACACTGATGTAGTGTTGGTTACACCAAAGGGCATAACCAAAAACTCATAGTGGTCGTACCGACACTTGAAGGTCATCTTCTGTAAAACCTCATATCGAACACGGAGCTGGTTATATCCTGATCTGAGATCAATCTTCAACATCAATCGTGCTCCCTTGAGCTAACGAAAGAGGTCATAAATCCTCGGGAGTGGGTACTTTTTCTTCACGATCACCTGGTTCAGGTAATGGTAGTCGACACAAAGCCTCAAGCTCCCATCCTCCCTCTTGGCGAACAGAATTGGGGCTGCTCAGGGAGAAACACTAGCCTAGATGAATACCTTCCCCTAAAAGTCCCCTAACTATAACATCATATCCCAATGCTCAGAAGGATCCATTCGATATACTGGAGTAGATATCAGTGTCATCCCGGGGTACAAGTCAATGTATAAGCCCACATCTCGGTGAGGAGGTATTCCATGGAATCATCAGGGAAAAAATATGTGTAGAGGTCCACCACTATAGGATAAGGCTGACACTCCACATCAACTGCTCCGAGGGTAATGCATGCTAACACGTGAGTGATCGGTTGCACCCTCCTCTGATTAAGTATGTCCTATGCTGTAGAGGTTACCTTCTCGTCTGTGATGGTAAAATTGGTCCCATCTGTATGGACACACCACACTTTTAGCCTAATATAGTCAATCTGAGCATGAACTATAGATAACCAGTCTATACCCAAGATGATGTCGTAATTAATCGACGTTGCTATGAGGAGATCCCACCCAATGGTCTCTCCTACTAGAGTAAGCTCACAATACTGACACCAATTCTTAATCGTCGAGTTTTTTCCCGTAAGAGTCTCTAGCCATAAGAATCGAGCCAACAACTCTGTTGGAATCTCTGAGCTCCGAACGAGGTCAGTGTCTATAAAAGAGTGACTAGCACTAGTGTCTATAATAACTACTTCTAAGGTGGGGAAAACCCAGATATTACCTCGAATCATCTCCCGAGCGCCATGGTTGAATGCCTCAGCTACATGAAGCTGAGATCTCCCCTGTCCACCAACTCCCTGCGGCCTGGGTGGTCCTCCTGATGGTGGTGGCTATAGCACCTCGTAACGTTGTCCACTGCCTTCTACTCGACTAGATCCTCTACCACATCCTCTTGCGCCCTACGGACCTCATCGATCGAATCTCTACCTTTACCTAGGAGGTCCCTCGACTATATACGGATCATTGGCATAACAAGACGGACAGTTACGAGCCATGTGACCCTGCCCGCCGCATGAGTAGAAATATCTGCTCCTAGAATATTTTTCTGTACCCCAGGTGCCTCGAAAAACTAATCCTGAGTCATGCGGTCAATCACCTATGGGTCTGGTCTTCTTGGACGTCTGCGTCAGCTGTCTACTACCAGCTGTAGAAGACTCTGTTTCATGTCGAATAGAATTGGGTCTCGCTGCTGGTGACTTCTCAGTAATGAAACTGTCCACTAGGAGGGCTCCCTCTAACACCCCCTCATACGTTCGAATGCAGAGGGATATCGTCTATGCCCTGATCTCTCACCCATTCCCCTACTCGAAGGTCTGATCCATGAATAATGGGTCTCGTACCAAATCTATGGAGTAGCGCGAGAGATCAGAGAAACTTGCTGTGTACTGTGCTACTATTATGCTGCTTTTCTGTAGATGAAGTAGCTCTTGTATTGGTACCACTCATAGGGTCACTGGAACAATATCTGCATGGAACAAGCACTCGATGTCTGTCGAGAGTAGTGTTGCCTCGTCATGCACATAGGGCATCAGGCTCCACCATCTGCCTGCTGCTTCCTGAAGGAGACTCGCATCAAGGATCACCATAAGGTCTTCTGGTGTCCCTACCAGCCTGAATACTCTCACCAAAGCCCCAAACCAATCCTCAGCTACATATGGGTATGTCTCTCCCCGTAACCTGGGTGGCCTATGGCGCTGGAACTCATGAAACATGCTCAAGAGACGTGCATCGTCTGCTGCTGGGGCTGGTGGCATCGATGACCCAACAGAAATTTGTACCACTAGTGCCTCCACTGGTAATGGGACCGACACCGAGGCCTCGTCACTCAGTGGGCTGCCAGAGGGTATGACTCTCGGGGCTCTGAATGTTCATCCACGGGGAGGCATCCTGAAAGAAAAAGATGCAACAAGGTTAAAAGATTATACCTGGAGAGCTGACCTATTTGAGATGACTCAAGAAAACTTTTAATGACATGCTCGCAATGGGTTTTTTTCATGCACTAAGTTGGAAATCGGTAGCCAGGGTCCCTGTGTATGGATTCATCAGCTGACCACACAATCACCAGACTCACTAAACTGAAAACCAGACTTATTAACCTTAAAAATATTACTTCACTAAAAAGAATGATTTGTGTCCTAAGTTCTACAGTAGAACCGACACCTCTGGTACAAATTTTTCACAACCCATCCTCAGGACCCATGCCATGACCACCCCAAGTCCGCCTTCCATTGGCCAGGGGCTGGATACTAGTACCAAAGGTGTAAATACCTGTGTGGGGAAGTCATTTCCAATATAAAAAGTTAACACACACAATCAGAGTACACAACTCGAAGCAAAAAACTATGCAATGTCGTATATAGAAGTAGTGGATGAAAGTAAAAGGCGCCGAAAATACAAGACAAACAGAAATGTACAGGTACAACTGAAAGTAAGAACAACTGAAGAAAAGTAAAAAAACTATGGGGTCATCCTACGGGGTTCCTACCTGAATTGTTGGTACAGATGACCTCATTAGCACTCCATGTCCGTCTTTATGCTCCATGTACCATCACGTCGAGTGGTCCACATCTGTGAACCATCTGGTCTTACTACTCTCTACCTCAGTCAGGGTTTTCCATTGTATACAACCAACTCAATGTGGTGCGATCATAGCCCATATAGGGGTGAGTATAACGATACTCAGTAGGGACCCCGAGACCCTCAAGATCTCACAAAATCCAACAAGGATGAACCAAAAAGAATGAAATCAATGGATAACCATTACATAGGTATAGTACCATACATATACCTATGTTATCTAATATCCCATATAAATCATGAGTAAAACACAAAATTCATTGACTCAACTCAATACTAGGATTTAATTTAGGGGTGGTAACATGTAACACTCCCAGTCTAACTGTTGAAACCTCGACTGTTGGTGTACACTTCCACTATAGAGTATTGTGGGCAAGAAGTGTCACACAGAGGCACTTCCCACTCTCCTGGACTAATGTGGTACTCCTCCTGTAGAGTAATGGGGGTCTGCTGCGTTACACAGAGGCACTCCCCACTGTGGGTATGCCTTGTCAAACAGAGGCACTCCCCCACTTAGTCTACTGAGGTACTGCACCTGTCGAGTACCCTGGGTCTAGCATGTCACAAAAATATGCTCCCGACTATGGGTCTACTACGTCACATAGAGGCGCTTTCCACTGTGCTAGTCGGACCACTCCGAGTTTAAATGTTAGCAGTCGTCAGGTCTAATCCCACAACTAGGTATCCGTACATCGCTCACTCGTATCTGGAAGTATCTGCTCCACGATCTACAGTTTGATTCCACAATTGTCATTAAGTTCCATGTAAAAGTATCACGAAGTTCTTCCTCATTATAGGGGTATCAATGCAATAGACGGTGCATCAATCGGTCGCCCGGTCTGTGGGATATTGGAATATCAATTCTAGAGGCCCTGTTGGATTTTAGGTTCAAATCAACCCAATCGTACCCGAACTATGTCCAAACCTGAATTGGGGAAATTCAAATGAACTGTATCGCTCTATGCTTTCCATAGCTATAGACGGTTCGTCGATCAGACACCCGTAATCCATGATATGGGTGTAAAGGTGAAAACTTTTCATAGCGGGTCTGACCAGGCCCGCGGGTCCGACCCGGTCCATGGGTCCCACCCAGAGTGAGGGGACTGCCTGACTCGAGTGGGCAGCCTGAACAGAGTGGGCAGCCTGTCCCGAGTGGGCAGCCCGACCCAAGGGTGTCCAGGCTCGAGGGGGAGGCCCGACCCAATGGCGACCCGACCAGAGTCGGTGGCCCGGTCTGGGGGATGGTCCATTGGCCCGCATGGGGTCTGGCCTGGAGGCCCACACTGGGTACGACTCGGCAGTCCGGCGGCCCCCGTGGCCTTGTCGGCCAGTGGCTAGCGGCGCCCTGCGGGGCCCTTCCTAGTCGTGTCCAGGTTGGAGGCGTGCACCCCTGGACTCCCGAACCATTGAAAAGTTCAGGTGGGGACCCAAACCGGCACCAGGTGGCGCCGGTCCGGCTCACACAGGACCCTGCAGGGTCCCGCTCATCCTTGTTCGCCGAGCTGCTGACTGCTCGTGCTCAATCATCTTTCGGCCCGGTCGGCCGCCTCTTCTGCTCCGTCGTGGCCTGCCCTAGCTGCGGCTCCCTGCTATCCCCTGCGCAGCGCAACAGCGCCACACCCATCTACCATGGCCTGGCCTTGCATCGGCCCCCATGCCACTCCGCGTGCCGCGATGGCGCAACACCGCTTCCACCGCGTCCACCTGCTCTTTGGCAGGGCGCGAATGCGCCGTGCCACTTTCGGTGACCCGACGTCCTTGCGACAATAGTTCCCTTCGCAGCCAGCCCGAAGTCGGCCACGGCTACTCCGCCCATCGGTGGCCAACTAACATCACCGAATGATGGGGGAGGGTCGGGCCATGTTCATGAGGCTCGAGCTCTCCACGTTATGGTGAAATCATTCGACAAAAAAATTAACCATGATTGAACAACGTTGAATGGAGAAAAATTAATTCAAAATCTCTACCTTGAATTGTTGTTCGTTGACGATGTCATGGAAAGGTAGACGCCATTTCGTCATTTTCAATGTTCGTCAATCACTCGCAATTTCTAGCTCATGCATTAGAATGTTGCTAGTGTTGAAGACTGAGGATGAAGCTTCGTCGGCATTCTTCACGTTCTTCATTGGGTGGATGGTTCTTTCTCTCCCATGCTCCCTCATTCCCCATGCTCCACCAAATGAATATGCCAACCAAAAATAATGGGCTATGCCTACCCATTATTTAATTGTTGGCCAAAATATTCAAAAGATTTCAAATTAAATAATTATTGTTCTATTAATTAATTTGTGTGGTTTGGAACCTTTTATGAGGAATGTTCATGGGTTTCCGCCACTTATGGAGAGTTCAAGGGGTTATAAGCCTGTGTGGTCCCCAGCTCCTTAATTTCTACGAGATGTTTAGACATCATGTGGTCCCCACCACCATAACCCCTCGTGGGAGGTTGTGGTGTGGCGGCCCAACCTATAACCTCTTCTTGGATGTTTTAACAACCAATTAAATAAAAATAATCTAACAGTTTATTTTTATTTAATTTTATTAAAAACCCAAAAACTAACTTCCATTATCGACCAATAAAAATTGAAATACTAGGTTGGATACAAAATTCAAATTGATAATATGATAAACTCACTACCAAGACCATGATGATGAGGTTACAATATACCTATATGTTTTTTCAAACACTTTGGAACCCAAAAAACCCTAGTAAATTGATTTTCAAAATATAAATCTTAACTATCTCTTTTTTCTATATATTTCAAGTTCCATAGATCTTCTATCCGTCCAAAAATCCAAATACAAAATATGGACTGACCAAGATTAATACCATTTCTAGAATAATGATTGAATGATACTGATGCAATTTGTAAAATCTTTCTGTACCGCATTGCATTGAGATGTGATGGAGGATTTTATTTTTTCAAAATATATCACCTAACTGTAATAACCCTTGATTTCGTAGTAAGTTATTTTCCTTAACGTAATTTAATAGCTTTCACTACACGAAACACCGAGTTTGAGCACACCAAGACATACAACACCAGTTGTTCAAAAAGTGGTTATGAATAGTATGAACTGAATTTTGATTTTTATATACTCCATATAATTTTAGAATCCATATTGCATGTTTCATAGACATAATAAAAGAACAAATTCATTTTTTCAGATAAAAGTTGTATTTTTAAAAATATTTAATTTTACAACATTTTATTAGAAAACCCTTTTTAAAACAAATATTTGAAACATTTATATATTCAATTTTATGATATTAAATTATTTTTTAGAATATGGAGATAAAAATTTGTTTTGGATAAATTTTTTGTTCTTTTCTGATAACTTCTATATTTTGATGAATACTGGAAATTACTAAATTTTATTTGAAAATAAATTTTTTATTCAAAATATTTTATATTGTTAAATTATGTATTCGAATAGTTTAAAAGTATAATTAGATTATATTTTTATCATTTAATACAATTCCAGTAATTATAACTAATTTCACATTTATATGTTATAGTAAAACGTGTCAATCTTTTGATAGTTTTTTCTTTTTAGAACCCCGCTTTTTTTAACAATGACAATTAATTTTATATTAATTAATCAAACATAGATGTTTTTAATTTGGTAAAATAGAACGAATTTTTGAATTTTGAATGTCAAAATTTTATTAGGGTGAATTTTTTTATTTTTCTGAAAACATTCAATGTTTGATGAATAGTAAAAAACACTGTGTTATAGTTTTTAACCCAATTTTGATTTAAATAATTATTTATTTTATTTAATATTTTTTAAGCCAAAATACATATATAATACCTATATATGTTCAATTTAATTCATTTGAGTCATTTTATAATTAAATTAAACGTATAAAAGTTTATTGAACTTTTTTACCATCTTTTACCGACCTCTTAGGAGCATTTACAAATTTACATAAAACATAATTTTACCACCTCCCTGTGTTGAATTTCAAAAATATGAGAGACATGGTTAATATAAATATGTAAAATGTGGTTCATAATTTGAATATAATTTTAGGGTAATATTAACTTTTTACTTTTATTAACAATGGTTAAAAGTAAAGTAGGATAGTTAAGGGTAAAAATGATATCATAATTACCCTAACACATGTACTAATTCTAGTTGATAACTATAATTTGACCAAAAAACCATAGGAATAAAATATGAACCACTGTGGCCCACATGTAATAGAATAGGACATTTATTATTATTTTCTTGAGAGAAAGTATTAAAGAGTTAAATCCAATGTTTAATAAAGAAAAGAATTTTAATGTAGAGTTAAACACAATATAAATTTGAATATTAATATTAATTAGAAAGATAAAAATATTTCTTAAATAATTGTATTTTATTTATAATTTTTAGAAATTTTATAATTTAATTTAATTATGACACTATGATGATGTAGTAATTAACTATTTAATGAAATATAAAACTAATTGATATTACAAATATCCAAATAAATGAAAATTGAGACTTCTAAAGAATTACACTAATTTTATAGGTTAATTTGACATGTTATGGAAAGGTGAATAAATTTTATTCGATGTAATAATGTTTAATGGATTTTAATAAAATCTAATACTAAATAGTGTCTAAATTTACATAATTGAGTTTTTAAAATAAATATTATATTATTAATTGATATAATATTCCTAAAAATATACGGTTTCTCAAAAGGACATATATATGGTTATAAATATTTATAGTTAACCACATGGGG
Source organism: Viscum album (assembly GCA_963277665.1). Taxonomy (NCBI): domain Eukaryota; kingdom Viridiplantae; phylum Streptophyta; class Magnoliopsida; order Santalales; family Viscaceae; genus Viscum; species Viscum album. The sequence continues at coordinate 1,611,952,014 of OY728120.1, forward strand.
TTATATTGACATGTTATTGTATGTTTATTAACTATATAATATAAAAATACAAAGAGACATGGTAAATGTCAAACTATTTAATTAAGAGATAAATCTAAATGGTAAGGTTAATATTATGACCTAAACCTATCGAAAACCTATTTTTTAAGAGGCTTTCGACCCATCCCTACATTATATTTAAATAATTAATTTTGGAGGCATTATAAACCGAATATAATTTTATTATAAAATAATATTTCAAGCTTTTACTAATATGACCATCACCTCTCTTGTAAAAGAGAACTTCCACTTATCTTAATTTCACTCCTCCATAGCCCTTTGTCTCAGACAAACCCTACCCAAATATCCTCCAAACATTCCTCCCATCATTTAAGAGGACTTACATGGGTCATAAAGACATCCTAAAGATCCCTTTTGATCAAATAACAAGGAAGAACCCGAAGAAGAGGTAAATATTTCATCACCGCTTTCGAGTTCTTTTCATCTTCCACTTCCACTTTATTTTTTTGTTTCTATTCTAAAATAATAACTCCAGTATCATATATATACTATGTTTTTATTATAAAAATGGTAAAACTATATTCATTATTCTATGCACACTATAAATGACAATGTCACCATACGTACGTACGTACGGATTACTATATCCACGTCGTGGTGTAGTTAGTTATTCAGACACTTCATTATTTGGATGGGTTTAATAATGAGTATAACTGATGAAAATAATATATATAACATCTTAGTTATTAAATATATATTATATAACATCAAATTAAATAAAATTTCCCATTCAATATAAAGATATTGTCACTCGTGCATACGTATGGATTACCGTCTCCTCGAATGTGATGAGATTCATTCCCCATCGTAATCATTAAAGAATATTTTTCATTTTATGATTAAAAATAATATATTTGAACTAAATATAATTTTTGTATATGAATAAAGTACATCCTATCTTTTACAATCATGGATTACATAACCGAGTATATAAAGGAAAACATATCCATTAACGCCCAAAACGATGATACTGTTAAAATATTATTAACAATGCTATATTAGAGGATCATATATGATATCATATTAATTTATATATTTACTATATAATTTAATAACAATAATTTAACTATTATAAAAGTGGTTGACATACCCTGGAACAAGGAAAAGTATAATGTAAGGCCTTTCATATATAACTTTTAATTCCATGTGATTTCCATTGTTCGGCACATATTTATTTCATGTGGTGTATCATATAATTCCATTTGATATATATTATCATGAATCTCTTTATATTCTTGGTATTATGTGATTCATTTAGTGGTTATTATCATTTTATCATAGGGCTCGATTGATTACAATGTGGTACGGAATTTTCATCTCACTTCTTATTTTTGTGAGATTCATGCTATATTTCCACTATTTACTTTTGTGTGGTGTATGTACTGCCAATGATTGTATTATTTCTGTAATATAATTTAATTTATGGGTATTTACATCTTAATTTTATGATACTTCTTTCATTTCATGTATGGTTCATATGTTACCAAATCAATAAAGGAATTCCAAATTTCAATTTCCACTCATTGGGTTTTACGCATAATTAATGGATTATTTTACTCAAAGATTATGTGTGGAATCACTAATTATTTTTTATGTATTAATTTAAACTCCCCATTTTGTGGATATATATTATATAAACATAATGAATCCATTGATAAATTCTCAAGTGATCGATATGAACTTGATAAGAGTAATTTTAACTCAATCTCCATTAATTGAGTTAAACATCCAATTCATTGGTGTTATTTTTACAAGAATATATGTGAATTTCCTATATTTGATATACACCAAATATCCAATAATATTAAGTGTGTTTAAATTTTTCTAACATTATTATGTCACTGATTTATCCTTAACATATGGATATGGTCTTTATAATGGACTTAATCTCAACTTACATTCCATTGAGTCTTCATTGTTGTTATGTGCCAACTCACTTTTGTTTGTTTTATATAATATACATTGACATAGTATATCTTGAATCCATTTATTCTCAGGATATTATAATTTTTTTATTACATCAATTTTTTGTGTTCAACCGCCTCTCATTAGGTATGAATCTCAAACTAAATGATCATTTAAAATGTTTTAAAAATTTATTCCTCTAAATCATTCTCATTAATTCCATTTTTAAAAATTGGTTTAAGGCCTTATTAATATGGAAATTAATGTTTCAAATTGTTATGGGAAAATTTGATTCCGAAATATATTTTAAACTGCTTCTTGATAAATAGTGAGACTTTTAAATGTTTTCATGAAAAGGGATATTTCTCTCAAATAATTTTGATGATTATTTTCATCAATTTTGATATCAATAATTATTCTCTATTGAGGTTGATTTGTTATTATAAAATCATAAATATTGAATTGGATGAGTTATTTTTGAATGTGGATAAGATATTTTTATGACATTCATGGTTTGTGGTTAAAATTTTGACATCTCATATGATAGTTTTAATACGAATGTTTATATTATGTTTCAACATTTTAATATGAGTAATGCATTTGACATAGTATGTGATGGGTGGAGCTTGATATAGCTCCTCTATGCATCTCTAGGTCTCATGAGACAAACTACTGTCTGGGCATAATGCCTTGACAAAATTTTATTTGTAGTCTTGGATTTAGGCCTTGACTATGTGGTTATGATGTCTAGTATTATGCATTCCATCAGTATGAAAGTGTCTATTGATATTTCATGTGATTATTCCACTAGTAGATTCTCCATGTGAATAAATAAATGGAATTATTGGATTATATATTTTCCATATAATGCAGAAGATTACATTTAAAAACTTTTTTTTTAGTCTTATACATTGCCTTAATTTTTTATTCTTATTTATGAACGTTTCTGCTATATTGTTATCCTTACTAAGCATTTGAGATCAACCCTTTCAATTTATTATTTTTTATAGGATGTGAATAAGTATTTTATGGTTTACCTTCTTAGATAGGATAAAGATATAAGTTTGTTTAAAAAGGGGACTTATTGTTTATGATGTTTTTAATACATGATGTAATGTGAATCATAAGAGTGTATGTAGTACTTCCAATGCTACTCAACAAATCGGCATTTGTGGGAATGATTCCATGTATCATGCAAATATTATTTAAAAATGCACCGACTCTGGGTAACTTGGGTTGGGGTCAGTTGGTATAAAAGGAAGATTAGTACAAACCATGGAAGATTGATTTAAAAAAACACGGATAATGAAACACTACCAAAATATAGAAATTGAAGAATAGTATAAAAGAACATCAAAAAAATTGTTAATGTAAATGTTATGTGGGTTTTCCATGAAATACATCAATAAATGGATACCAGCAGGTAGAGGCAGCTCTGGCACATATTTATCTAGGTGTAAAAACTCTGATAACAAGTTTCAGGCATGACCCGGGGATTCCTGGTACAAGATAACAGGCCCTATTGTAATATTGGTTATTAAAATCCCAAGGGATATTCTTAGGATAATTCCCATTTCCTTTACAGACTGATTTCAAGGATATTATTATAAGATGAGAATAAATAACCTTTATTAATCCAAAGGTGTTTAGACTGAAAATAAGGTGTTATGATATTCTATAAATGATTTTTTGAATCACACTATTCTTTATTGTGTCAGTCACCGGTTGGATTACAAGAAAGTAACAATAACATTGAACATGATGTACAAGGTGGGAATGATAGGGAAATTGAGAAATAAAATTGAATGTTGATAGGTATAAAAGTTATCATGCTCATGTGGAATATGTTATCTAAAAATATGATCCACATAATATATATTAACCAACTCTCAGTCTCAACGAAGAAGAGAAAGGCGGTGAATGATAAGAGCTCCAACCGTGGAGACCATGGAGAAATGAAAGAACAATTTCTATCATGGAGGAAATGTGGTAAGAGACACCTAGGAAAGTGTCTCAATAGAACAAAGAAATACATTATGTGTGGTAAATAAGGGAATAATGTAAATAATTTCCAAGGAAAAATTAAGAGTACTGTGGAAAAAATGATTCTTAGAATCCAATTACATTTATTTGTCGTAAATGTAAGGGAGAAGGAATTACCTGAGTCAATGCCCTATTCTATAGGATTACCTCAATGTAAAGGAACGACCTATGTGGAAATTAATGGATAGAGTATTGTTTGATGTATGGGATTACTTTGGAAGACTATTCTCATGTATGTATAACAATGTAGTTAGTTATGTGAAAATTCTATTTGAGGATGAATTGTATTTTCTTTTGTGGATATAGTTATAAATAACCATTTTGGATTATGTGAACATTGAATTTGAGTCAATTATAGGTTATTAATTTTTTGGATGAAAATGTGAGGTATGAGATAACTTTTGTCGTTAAATTATCTTATGGTTATTTTTGAGGAATTTATCTCATTTTAGTAATGTTATACAATATCGTTTTTGAAAAATGACAAAACACAGATCGTGTGATAACTAGCCACATTTTAAAAATCTATGGAAATCGAACCCACAACCCAAGTTCGAATGAGTTTTATTGCCTACAATTAGACTATGGGTAGTCTCTTGTCAGTGTGACTAACTCATTTTAGTTAAATTATTTCAGTTATTAAAAATACGTTGATTTGGGATGTGATGATTTATCAAATGGATATCCATAGTATAGGAAAATGATTTGGTGATTCAGTGATAAATGTAATTTTAGAAGATGTATGCTCTGTAGGGAATATTATATGTCTAAGGAAAATATAGTACTATGGGATTTAATTTGAGGTGTAATGGTGGATTTTTATCTATTTTTTTATTATTTATTTATAGAGATTTGGGTTCTTTATGGAAATTATTAACCTCTCATTGAGAATAAGTGATTAGGTTAATTATTTCTAAGTGTGTGACTTTAATAGTGCTTGATGTTATTTGGAGATACAATTTAATGTGGAAGACTATGTAATAAAATTCTTCAATGTTTTTGGTTTAAATAATAGTTTGGATTATTTAAATATATTTTATAAATAATTGTTTATTGAATGGTATTTATTGATCTTTTGGAATTTGAGGTTTAATTTTTGAAATTTAGGTTAGTATTTCTTTTAATAAAGGATTATCCATTTTTAGTAATTGTTGGAATAGTTTTAGAAATTATTCTATGTGACAAGTATTTCATTCTATAACAATTTTAGTTTTGTATAAAATCTAGAGACAATGGAAATATATAATTTATCCTTTATGGATCATGTGATGTTTTATAAATTGATTCTAGCACTTCAGGTGTGACCATGTCATCTTGAATACTCTTCATTTGAAAAAAAAATATTGGTTAAAGGTATAAATTTATTTAAGGATGATACTCAACTTAAAAATTAATTATATACCTTTATATTCATAGTAAATATCAAAAAAATATATTCACTTTATGAAATTGAACATAAAACAAAAAAACGGTGTTTGTTTACTTTTCCAACTGGGAAACTAATGAAAATTTATCCCATAACATGTTTGGGGTTTTCTTATTGTTAACAGTATGCTGATGATGATTTCTGTCACTCTCCATCAGAACATGACACTTAGTTTATCTTCAATATCCGTGTTTTCTTACACGGAATCCTAGTATGGGTTATCTCATTTGATCTTTGTACTTCTCCTTCATTCTACGAATGTTATAGCTTTATTGACTCTTTTTCCGATGTGTGACCTAAAATTTACTTCCCAAGCCCAATTTTAAAATTTCAAGGACGAAATATCCATAATGGGGGATGAATGATTCACCCCATGATTTCTTATTATGTTATTATCATTAAAGTAATTCAATAGATTGCGCTACATGCAACACCGAGTTAAAGTGCACCACAACTTACCATACTAGACATTAAAAAATGTGTTTGAATAGTATTAATATAATTTGGAATTTTATATACTCCATATAATTTTAGAATTAATATTATGTATTTCATTGATATAATATTAGAACAAATTCATTTTTTAGATAAAAGAAGTATTTTTAAAAAACTGCAATTTTATAACTTTTTAATGGGAAATCCTTTTTCAAACCAATAATTGACACTTTTGTATATTCAATTTAATGAAATTAAATTCTTTTTTCGAATCGGGACATAAAAATTTATTTTGGATAAATTTTTGTTACATTTTGGGAAACATCCATATTTTGATGAATACTAAAAATTACTAAATTTTAATTGAAAACAACATTTTTAATCGAAATAATTTTTAGTGTTAAATTATATATTTGAATGGTTTGGAAGTATAATTAGATCATATTTTTAATATTTAATATAATTTATTACATTATAAGTAATTTCACATTTAAATTTGACCTTAACACATGTCAATCTATTGATAGGTTTTACTTTTTAAAAACTCGATTTTTGGTTTTCAGAATGGGAATTAATTTTAAATTAATTAATGATATTTCTAGGTTTTTAATTTGGTAAAATAGAATTAATTTTATAATTTAGAATACCAAATTTATATTAGGTTGAATTTTTGGTATTTTTTGGAAAACATTCCATTTTGGATGAATAGTGAAAAACATTGCATTATAGTTTTACACCCACGTTTTATTTTAATAATTAATTATTTTATTTATAATTTTTAAGTCAAAATATAAATATAATACCTTTATAAGTTCATTGTAATTCATTAGAGTCATTTTAAAAAAAAATGATGTATAATATTTTATTGACCATTTTAACAATCTTTTACCCACCTTTAACATTTTCAAATTTACAAAAAAACATAATTTTACCGCTTCTGTGAGTTGAATTTAAAAAATCATAGAGAAACTATTAATATCAGTATGTAAAATTAGATTCAATAAGATGATATAAATTTGTGATTAATAGTATCTTTTGACATTTATTAACCACGGTTAAAAGTAAATAGTGTAATTAAGGTTAAAAATGAAATCACAATTACCCTACACACATGTCTTAATTATATTTGATAAGTTTTATTTCACCAAAATCAAACTTAAGAAAGAAATATGAACCTCTTTTTTTCACTTGGATTAGATTTGGACATTTTTTATTATTTAATTTAAAGAATTCTTAAAAGAGATAAATTCAATGTTTAATCACTGAACCATTTTTAATATAGGGATACACAAAATAAAAATTAGAATATATTTTTTTTTTATATTTATAAAATATTGCCTTCATAATAGTATTTAATTTATAATTTTTAGTCATTATATAATTTAATTTATTTATGAAACAATGATGATGTAGTAATTATCTTATTAATGAAATATTAAAATAATTGATATTATAAATATCAAAATAAATTTAAATTTATACATCTGATGAATTAATCTAATTTTATAGGTTAATATGACATTATAAGATTAGTTTAATAAATTTTTTTCTATGTAATAATGTTTTCATGGCTTTAAAAAAAATCAAAATACAATATACTGTCAAAATTGACATAATTGATTTTTTAAAATCAATATTCTATTACTAATTGATATGATATTACTAAAAATATAAGGCTCGGCCATAGGACTTTTATAAGGTTATATATATTAATAATAGACCACATGGGGTTCTCTTGGCATATTATAGAATGTTTTTTAACCATATAATATAAAAATACAAAGAGACATGTTAAATGACAAACTATTTAACTAAGAGTTAAATCTAAAAGATAAGATTTATATGATGACCTAAAACTATGTAAAACCTATTTTATGAGATATTATAGAACCATACTAACATTATCATTTCAATAATTCATTTTGGAGGAAATAGAAATGGAAAATTATTTCATTATAAAATAATATTTCAATCTTTTCCTGAAGTGACCTTCACCTCTCTTATAAAAGGGAACTTCACCTTCTCATAATTTCAAACCTCCATATCCTTTTGGCTCGGCCAAACCTACCAATATATCCTCCCAACTTTCCCCACTTAATCCGTGAAGCCTTCCTTTGGTAATATAGAAATCCTATGAATCCCTTTTGATCAAATCAAAAGGAAGAACCTGAAGAAAAGGTAAATATTTCATTACCTCTTTCGAGTTTTTTTCGACTTCCACATCCTCTATCATTGTTGTATCCATTCTAAAATAATAACTACAATACCTTATATATATTTTGATGTTATTATAAAAATGTTACTACCATATTCATTATTCTATCCACTCTATAAATGACAGAGTCACAATACATTCGTACATACAGATTACTGTCTCCACATCATGGTGTAGTTTGTCATTCAATCACTTCATTTTATGAATTGGAATAATAATGACTATAAATTATTTAAATAATATATATATAATGTTAATTATTATGTATATATGATCTACCATCCAATTACATACAATTTCAACCTCAATATAATGATATTGTCGCTCGTGCATACGTATGGATTACCGTCTCCACCAAGGCGATGAGATTTATTCCCAATCGCAATCATTCAAGAATAATTTTCATTTTATCATTAAATATAATGTTTATGAAAGTAATATAATTCCGGATAAGAATAAAATAAATAATATCCTTATCAAACATGGCTTACGTAACTGAGTATATAATGTAAAATAGATCAGTTAACACCTGAAATGATGATACTACTAAAATATTATTAAAAATGAAATATTTGAGGGTAATATATTATATATTATTTATGTATATAGTCATATTATTATTTAATCACATTTATTTAACTCTTGTACAAGAGTTTAAGGTTCCCCTGACCACAGAGAATTACTCGTTAGGGGCTTCTTATCTCACATTTAATTATGTGACATTTCAATTGTCCACCACTTATTTATTGTTTGTAATGTATTGTGTACTACCATTAGATTTATATTATCATGATTCTAATTATACTAATGGTATTATATGATTAATTTAGTGGTTGTTAACTTTTTTTTTGTAAGACTCGATTGATCACAATGTGGTAAGGGATTTTCATCTCACTTCTTATTCCCTGAGATTCATGCTATTTTGCCACTATGTCCTTTTTTGTGGTTTATTTATAGACCATGATTTTATAATTGGTCTAATATAAATTAATTTATCCATACTTACATCTTCATTTTACAATGATTCTTTCATGGGATTTATTATTTATGTTACCAAATCGGTAAGGGAATTCCAATTTTCAATTTCCACTCTTTCAGATTTACACATACTTTATTGATTATTTTAGTCCATGATTATGTGTGCAATCACTATTTTTTATTTATGTAGTAATATCCTCTCCCATTTATGTGTATATAATCTTTATACAAATAATCATTCCATTTATAAATTTTCATGTAATCAATATGATCTTGATAAGAATAATTTTAACTCAATCTCCATTCATTGAGTTAATCCTCCAATTCAATGGTGTTGTTTTTACAAGAATATGAGTGAATGTGATCTGTTTTATTTACACTGAATATCCAATCATATTGAGTGTATTTATATTTTCACACATAATTATGTCATTGATTTATCCTTAACCGAAGGGTACAGTCTTTATAATGGATTTCATCTCATCTTACATTCCATTGACTCTTCTTTGTTGTTATGCGCCAACTCACTTTTTTTGGTGTATAAAGTGTACATTGACATAGTATATGATGAATCCATTTATTCCCATGATATTATAATTTTATTATTACCTCAATTATCTGGTTTCAAAAATACTTCATTTGGTTAGGAACTCTAACTAAAATATCATTTTAAATGTTTAAAAACATTATTCTTCTAATTTATTCTCATTAATGTCCATGTTTTAAAAATAGTTTTATGGATTTATATATATGGATATGAATGTTTTAAAATGATAATTCCTTTAAAAATATTTAATGTGGTAGGGGACACTTTGATTCAAAAATCTATTTAAACAGCTTCTTGGTAAATTGTGAGATTTTAAAATTTTTTCAACAAAAAAGGTTGATATTTCACTTAAATAGTTTTGATGATTATTTTAATCTACATCCATTATCATAATTATTATTTATTGTGGTTGATTTATTAAAATAAAGTCTTCTATATTGTATTTAATGTGTAATGTTTGACTAGGGATGTGCTATTTTTTTTCCATTCATGGTTTGTGGTTAAAATAATGACATAATATATGCTAGTTTTAATACGAATGTTTAGATTATGTTTCAACCTTTTCAAATGAGAAATGAATTGGACATATTAAGTGATTGGAGAAGCTCTCTATAGCTCCTTGATGCATCAGTAGGTATAATATCACAATCTAGTGTCGTGGAAGAAGGCCTTTATAAAATCTTATTTGTAGTCTTGGCATAATACCTTGACTATGTGGTTAAGAAGTCTGAAATTATGCATTCCATCATTATGAAAGTTGATACTTATAATGAATGTGATTATTAGACTATTATAATAACCATGTGAATACGTAAATGGAATTATTTGATTTTATCTTTCCATATTATGATAATTTTTAACATTTGAAGGATTTGGATTAAGTCTTTTACATTGCCTTAAAAGTTTTTTCTTATTTATGAATGTTTATGCTCAATTTATATCATTATTGGGCATCTGAGCTCACCCATATATATTTTTTATTTTATCCCAGGATGTGAAAAAGTATTTTATGGTTGACCTGCAATGAAAGGCTATGGATAGAAGTGTGTTTAAAAAGGGGACAAAATGTTGTGGGTGTTTTTATTTCGGGATGTAATGTAAAACATATGAGTGTATCTAGTACTTCCAAGGATACTAAATCGATCAGCATTTGAGGATATTATTTCATGTATCGGGGCAATGTTATGTAATAATGCACCGACTCTGGGTAACTGGGGTTAGAGCATTACAATGAAATAAAATTTTGTAAATAAATTCCAATGACATATTTAAACGGTAGAGGTAATTTACTCGTAAAACGTGAACAACCACAATACACAAGAATAAAATATCTAAAGACACAAGATAATACACTAGTAGAAAGTAAAAACAAAGTTAAATGTTGTAGATTTACCAAAAAATATTAAATTCATAATAGAATAATGAATATTAATTAGAAACTACGAAGGCAACTTGACTGATAGATATCATGTGACGTTATCCCAAATGTCACATAACTATTCTCCATGATTTAACTCCACCAGTTATTCCAATGATATCTCCATTCATCAATGGGTTAAAATGATATCTTCTCTTGTTCTATATCATGATAGATGACATTTATAAATACACTAATGTCACCAAATATGGGGTGAGTGTAAACTCAAAACATTTTCCTTAATGTTTTCATATCGCATGCCACTTAGACATGATCTAGTTAAAAAATTTATATAAAACTATTTAATAAAAATTATTTAAGAGTATTATATAAAAAAAAATTTAGAACCACGGGAAAATGAAATAATTAAATTTTCTCTTATATATATTTCTTTACCCACTCTCATGATTACACACAAAAACACAGATGAAACCATTAATTCCATTGCTATGTAGCACAGTCAAGATTAATCTCTCACAAACCACCAAATTTTCACAATGTGACCAATATATTGGTTACACAATGGATTAACCCCTTATAAAGGGTCAATTCCATAAATGACTCAATCCAACCATTTATTCCATGTTTTTTACAATAAATTCATTAATAAAGCATTATTTTTTTGATGAATTTCATAGAACACATTTATTGTTTCAAAATAACTATTATTAAAAAACTATCAATTTAAATTTAAAAACAATTATGGTTTTTTTTAATGATTTAATATTTATAAAAATTCCAAATCCATAAAAAAAATATTTTCCTTCATGAATTAAAAATACAAACAATTTCATGGAAATTTTTTAAATAAAATTAATCCTTTATGGTGTATAATTTTGGAGATGATATAGAATTCACCATTCTCAAAATGGATGAAATAAATGTGTAATGACTCATAATTATTGTAGATTGGACAATGAAACATCATTACTATAATAGATTAAATCGTATTTCATTAATATTCCCATCATAGAAAATCGGACTCTCCCTAACGAACCATATCTATGTATATAGAGATGATTGGAAGAATATATATCAAAAGATCATGAATAAAGAATCACTTAATAAGAATTCCATATCTCTAATCCCATTTGATTCATAAAAAATTTTCTATATTGAAATGATGTACCTTCGGAGATTAAGGGAAAAAATATAATTCTATAAACTGGGATAATATTTTTGAATTGAGGGTCCACTGACATTAATCAATAATAAAACACAAATTTATAGTCATTTACTACTCACTCCTTGGTGAGGTCCCAATGTTTTTCGTACCACATGCCATCCAGGATTGCATTACTAGAAAGGTCATGTAGAAACATTGCTTGGGCTTCATTATTCTCAAACCATCACCGAATAGTTTTTTCAAATATCTTTTTCATACATTCCACATCAATTTGATTTCATGGTTAGAAAAATTAAAAACCAATAAAACTTTTACCCCTACATCAATTTGCAAAATTACCCATGGTCACTCCCCTTGTATGGCCAAATTTAACCACGAAAACTCACCTTTCATGAAACCCTAATAAATGTTTCATAGTTTTCTATAGGTGGTTTAGTGTTTCTCCTCAGCATTCACAAACCGTAAACCATGAAAATTTCCTCAAATTCATGACAAACACTCCCTAAATAGCCAAAAACATAACCCAAGAAATCTGTAAGATCACTTTACCTAAATCAAGTGTAATTTAGCGGAATCAGATGGTGAATAAAATTATTAAAGTGATAAATTCTATTCATTATATTTATAGAGGTGGTATAAAGTTGGTGAAAATAATATACATGATTCTTAAAGCATCATATTATTTTATAAAATCTTGGAAACTATGGAATTTTGTTGAAATATCATACATGAAATCATATCAATAATTGTTGGATAATCAGAAATAAATCATAACAAAATTTTATTAGTATAACCACATGTGAACCATAAAAGTAATTTCACAAGATAAAATCCATACCTAATGAATTGGAAGGCCAATGAAATATAGGGCCATCCATCATATACATAACATGTTCATACAATTGTATGCTGATTTATTATTCAACATAAGACATATTTCATCCCATTTAAACCCAGGATTATGTAATGTCAGTTTCATATATGGATGTATCAAGTCATTTAAATATAAATATATATAAATGAATACATTATAGTGGGAATGGTGATGGTTATTCAGAACAAAAATGTTCAGCATGAAAACCTTAGGGCAATTACAGCGTATAATGTGTATACATAAAGATTCCTAGAATGGATTAACGAGGATGATAGTGGGTATATCATTAATTTTAAATAATAATGATATTATAATGGATACATAAAAACATATTCCAATACATAAAATTTGAATAAAGGTACCAATCAACATGTAATTTTTGAACAAAGAGGAGGGTGAGAACATCCCTTACTTTGGATTAGAAATGTATTGTGTAATTTTTCTAATAAGAGAGGATAGATTATATATAATTCAATGATTAAAAATTTAAAATTAAATTTTGATTTAAAATATAATGAAAATATGATAAATATATATTCAAATGTCTAATAATAAATACGGTTCTAGAATTGAAATGTAGAGAAAAATAAACCTTAACGTGAGGGGTGCATTTAAAATCATGAGAGGATATTTATAAGATCATGGGATTACATTAGGAAGGATTTAGGGATGTATATTGAGTGTTAATTTGTTCTCAATATGTTTTTAGTGAAGGGGAGTTTTCATAAGGGTGGGTATATTTAGATAATGTGGGGGAAATTCATCATTAACTTCTAAAAAATATTATCAACTCATAATGATGATGAATGGATAATAAAAAATCTTCCAAGTGATTTTCATGTGGTTTCTTCCAAATAATAGTGTATTTCAATATCTTATTTTCCTAATAATAAAATGAAAAATTAATACCCTAGTTGAGGTGTATGTGTGTCACGTTCATAATGAATATATTTTATGTGTATAAAATACAGTTTATGATTTGGAGGACAGATTTAGGGTTTATAAAATTACTCATGTAATGTAAATAATATGTTAATTTATTTGTAAAATCAATATTTGTTCATTTATCCCCTTTATAGTATTTATTTCATCTTATATGGGATATTATGATGTCATAATAAATACAATTAATTTTTAATGTAATTAAATTTTACACAAAAAAGTGGATTCTCTAATACAATTTTTAAAAAATTTCCCATGAATAATTTCTTTATTTTTATTTCAAAAATAAAATTTTTATCTAAATAATTTTTATAAACATGATAATTTAAACATTTATATATAAATAATCATTTTTATAATAGAATAGTTTTTATAAAAATAATTTTTTTCTAAATCATATAATTAATATATTGTACATTACTAATTTATATTATCATTTTAGGTAGATATTTTTTTAATAATATTATTATATTATGATAATTTTTATTTCAATTTATTTTAATTTCATTAAAAATGTTTTTTCTTTAAAACATTATATTTTCCAATTTTTTGATAATTTTTTATTCACCATGAAATATTATTTCAAAAAAATCATTTTTAAATTTTTATTGAAGGTAATAATTAAAATATTTAAATATAAAAAATAATTTATATATATTTAATATAGATAAATAATACTATAATGATCTAGATACATTTAACATTGTTACTCCATCGAACACCCTAAGGGTAAGGTGTGAAATGATTATACATTCATATAGTGGTTTTTGGAACATGTTTTCATCCAAGATAATGATAAGATGGAACTTCTTCTATAATTGGTTCCATTAAATATTTACGTGCTAAATATTTTCTTGGTCTTTTTAAATTGTAAATCGCATGAAATGTCCCTTAAAAGATCTAATAAACGAGCTCCATATTTTGTGAATCTACTAGGCTATAAATTTCTTAACCACTTTCAGTTTTACATGTTCATAAACCTGAATATAATAATAATAATTTTCAGTGTAAAATGGTTAGGATGTACTTGGTTTTGATGTTTAAAAATCATCTCAATTGAATAGGTTATATTTTATAATGTCATTAAATTACTAACGTAATACATGTGTTTTCAAAAATCACAATAATGAATTATTTTTCAATTTATTTGAAAATGGATTTCATTTCTAAATTTTTATGTTATTACATTACGTTATGATTCATGTTGAGTTATATAGTTCCTATTGACTAAAATTTATAATTATTTACATATAATTTTGTTTACCTTTCATGATTACCACTTAATATAATTCTTTATGATCAAATATATTACTTTGATTTATATTGATTATGTTTTACCACATAGTATACACCTGAACTCGCTATTTTCATATGTTTTCTATTCCAAATTTAATAAAATGGAATATTAGACAAGATATATCATAAAGGGAGTCATTTGGGTCATATTAATGGTTGAAATATACATTGTGTTACTATAAAATACTATACTATAAGTAATATCTAAAGACACTAAAGCACTTAGTTCTATAGGATTATATTATTTTTGTGATGTAACGGATAATATCGTATAATTATGTAATACATATTTACATTATTGTTTAGTTTTATTAGTTATAATCTATCATACAGAAAAGAAGATATAAAATCAATAACATTCAAATAATTTTGATGTCGTGTAATCATTTAATGACTAAAAAAATATGTTATTATAAAAAACATATTTCCATTAACTTATCAAATGGAAAAATTTACAAGTTAAATTTAGAGTTTTATATAGACTTTAGGAAATTAGAATCCCACAACATATTGGGGTGGAATGATGTAATGTTTTGAGGATCACATAAGGAAAAATAAATCACCAAGAACCATTTTAACTATGATATGATGGTGAGAAAAGGTAAATATAATCCTTACCATCATTTGAAAACAATATTTATTGGAGATATACCTTGATAATATAATATTTACATTCAATAACCACTATATATCCTACTATAAATAGGATTAGTGTGGTAATAGGGAATATAACTTTTGAATTTCAATCATCTGATCATTAGAATGTATGCAAGTGGTTAAAACGTTACATATGGAAGAATGTAATGATTCATTTAATCATTCTCATAAAATATATGATCAAATAATTTAGTGAGGACAATGGAGGAAAAATATTACCTTACATATAGCGGAAAGTTATGATACAATGTGACCCACCAACATACCAAAATAAAAAATCAACATGGGGGACATGTTGGATCATATTTTTTAACAAAAAGTTGAGTGATAATTTTACAAAAATGAAAATGTATTTTTTTTTTGAAATTTGCAGTGAAGTCAATTTGTTTTATAAAAATTGAATAATTCCAAGATAACCCTTCATTTTGTAATGATATATCATTTTATTAATATTATAATTAACACTCAATTAGGTGATGTTTATGTATATTATTAGTGACTCTAGTTACTCATAGAATAATTTATATCTACATATAATACATTTAATTTATAATGAATAAGAATAAGATTATTAAATGTGAAGACGAAATTTGATAATATCATGAGATTAATACAAATCATAACAATGTGGAGCCCTACTAGATTTCATGACAATGTTAGGTAATATGAAATTTCATTAGAAGATAATATAAATGAAAATGTGATATAAAATTAAAATGAATTATTTGGATTTCTGTTGATGATGTGAACTCCTGTGACTTATAATGCCTGATGTGGAAATATTTATATGACCTTTATATAAAGAACTAGGTTTCAATAAATTATTATAAAAATAAATATTAATGATGTAATATTATTCATTTGATGAATCCATAGATATCTTGATTTTTTTTTGGTGTTATATTTTTATATAGATGTTAATATTAGTATGATTTACACATGTGTATCAAAGATAATTATGGAAATTTAATTGAACTTTTAATGGATGTTGAATTTCAAAAAAAATTATTATTCCATTTATATATAATGAAATTAATTCTAATAATTTATATGTTTAAAAAATAACTTCTTTAAGAAACTATAGTATTTTAACATTTATTCATATGAACTATGTGACAATGAAATTATAATTTTATTTTAGATCATCAAATTAAAATTAAAATTTCAATACATGTAATAAGATCAATACAAAAATAATAGGATTAAATTATGTCGTTTATTGTATTATAATTTTGAAAATGATTTTTCATTTTCTCTTATAAATCTAACTACGTGTAAAATTACAAAGAAAATTTAAAAAATTACAAAAAATATTCATATCATGCAATGTAATATGTTGAATGAAGGAACAAATTGAGTGAATAGAGAATAATAGAAATAACATTTCTTTATAGTTTGGTTCAATAATATATTAATGTCATTAAAATATCCATTATAATATGACCTAATTTATAATATATTATCTTATCCATTTGAACTATTCCTCATCTATTATGATAGTATCATAAACATTGGAATAATAAACTAAACCTTAAGGAAACGTATAACATTAACATATGATTAATGTTTTACATAAATAATGTATATAAATAAAATTATAAAATATAATGAAATAATTCCAAAATAAATGTATCATATCATACTAATAATAAAAATTTCTATAAAACATATTTTACCATATTTCAAAAAAAAAAATTGAATGTATTAAATAATTGAAATATCTAAATTTTTTTATTTTAATTTTTTTTTCATTTTTTCCACTATGTTGAAATAAAAAATGGTTTTACTCTAGGAAATTTAGATAAATAGTGAAGTATTAATATGAATAGTGAATATAATAACATATATTATTTCCCATTATAATCCAAATAAGGGACATACTAAATATTGGATGATTTAATGAGAATGTTTTTCTATAAATTAATCTATTTCAATAATTCAACTAAATAAAATCTATAATGTATATGTTCCACTTTTCAATGTCATTTTTATAATAAAAATTCAATTTCAATTACGATTTTTCAGTATTCCAAATGTGTTATCTCAAAGAGGGAAACTAAATTCTCAATACATAAATCATTCAATTAAAATTTTATAATTTCTACCACATCCCCTTTCCAATCATAAAAAAATCACATATAATCATAATATAAATTATCTAATTCAATTTTAATATTTATTTTATCATCATATAATCAATTAATTACATTTCAATGTTATTATAATATTCTGACGAGAATGGTTTAAATGGCCTTTGTGGATGATGCTATGAAATAACTATTTCCAACCAATAAATCTAGATTCAAAAATGGATGTTATTGGTAATTATAACATTTATGTGATATTTAATATTATATAATATTTAAATGGTCTTCTTATTAATAATATTAAAAAAATCATGTTAATTTTAAAGCCCCAAAATAACCATAACATGAAATATCTCTTAATCTATAATAATTATTAACCAATATATTGAACATATAACATTAAAAGTTTGATAATTAAATAAATAATATACCATAAATTTTTTCCCTTATGAAACCATTTAAAAAAATTCCATTTATCAAAATCAATACACAACTCCTTATTTAGAATAATAAAAAAACATACCCCAAAATATATACTTGACAAACATTGATATAATAAAAAATTTACCTGTTATATTAAATTTATTATATTTGATGAAATTATCATTAATAAGTTCCTATTTAATGTAATATACTTATATAATTCCATTATTTATTATTTTATGATAATCACCAAAGCTAATTGGGACCTGAGTTTAGAAGTCTCTCACACTTTTCATTTTCATCCAATCTATACAAACACATACACTCTTCCCCAATATCTCTCTATCCTCCTTTTCCCATCCATATATATGCTTTTATTGATTTAAATACTTCTTGTTTTTCATACTATTTCATTTTCCATTTATTTTTTTGAGATATACAAATCTATCAAGTTCCCTTCCAAAATATGTTATTAAATTATACCCTATAAAAGATAAATTAAGTTTTTTATAGTTATTATTTTTATTTTAATCTTTTAAAAACTATTGAAATAACCTTTACCCCACTACCAAGAGTTGGAATTGATTTTATTACAATAGGATAGATACAAGAGATCACATAACCAATTATCAATCATTTTATATTCCTTGAAGAAAATCGATATAATCATGGTTCCCTTATTACATTAGTAATTAAAAATAAAACAAAATAACTAAAAATAAACTTCTTTTATCACATACTGTATGATTTCATCATCACTACCTGGGGAATCAAAATATAAAAAAATGGAGAGATCAAACACATAATTATGGTATCATAAATCAAAAATAACTGATTTAAATTCAATTCATAATAGATTATATGGAATGGTAAATTATATTAAAAAACACATTCAACAAATACACTGATAATGATAATGACTCAAAATATTTTAACGTAGTTATAACCTCAGAGAGAGTAGTAACTGAATATATAATGAATAATGTTCTTACTATATTGAAGTTATGAATCATTCACATAAACCATTATAAAAAGAATAAACTTTATGGATTCGGATAAAACACTTTTCACCCTATTAGTAAACAAATATGATATGTTTATCTCCAATTATGCTCTCCTAGGAATCTTGTTGATGCCTCAGGGCTTTAACGATCCCCACATATCATTGCACGTCCAAAGGATTCATCATATATTAAAATATAATATTAAAATGAATCATTAAATTATAGTTCTAATGCCATTATTAAATATTTAAATTATAATCAAATATGAGAATATTCTAATAAAATAATTTCGAAATTCATTATGGAAACCCATCATTACATTAAAAGGAATAGTTCATTGGGAAATAATTTGTCTTTATCATTAAATTTCATTGTAAAAATGTTAATATCCAACAGTAAATTAGATTATAATTAAAATTATGTTGGATTATAAAATTATATCCAACTGGAGTGAATGAATTTAATAAATTTTTTTAAGAAACATGAAAAATGTGCTACTTTTGTGTGGTTTATGGGAAAATATTAATGTATTTAAATGGGATGAAGAATAATTTTTTTATAAAACAAAAAATTGAAAAAGATCGTTTACATAATAAAATGAGTGATTTTAGATATTTAATGGTAGCTTAAAACATATTATTGATTGTACTTGAAAATGGGTTATATTATGGAATTTTTTGTTTAATATGGATTGCATGTTGGGTGGAATATAATTAAGAACGTTATTAAAAAAGTATTTACCATTTAAATAATGTGTAATTGAGATTGATTAAAATATATTGAATGTAAATACTGAATTTTTTATGTGCATACAATAATTACAAATAACTACATTTGGCTAATGACAGAGAGAAGGAGTAACCAAAATAAAAAATATTGATTCAGGGAGAATCCAATACCATTGGTAATTAATCGAATCATATTCCCAAAATTTAATAACCATAAAATTAATCTTAAGATAACATGACGATAAATATATTCACTATATTATATAATAAATGTATTCATAAAAAACCATACATAATAAATAACTGGTGATTAGGAGAAATCTCGTGGAAATATAAGTGAGATGAGAAACTCCTTACCATATTTCTATATATGTTCTGCACCTTATCATAATGTCCTGGATAATAAGATTAAATTAATTAATTTATAACTTCAAAACTATTAATAAATTTCTAATATTTATTATAAATTTATTATGTCCATTTATGGAATGTATGAATTGTTTTAATAAAAAAAATTATCCTTTAGGAGTGATAATTTTCTTAGATTCCATGATCGATTTACTTTTATAAATTTAAAGAAAATTATGTCAAGTAAGAATAGTTTTCATGAATTGAAATTATATTTTATTAACACAATTAAAATATACTAAATGGTTATTTATTTCATTTTTTATATGTTATTAGGTTAAATCTTTAGATAAAATGTTATTAATAATCGTTAAGATTGTTTTGGGATTTTTTCAATAATCATGATCTAGTTTTCATTTATTAATTAATATTATACATACACACACATATATATATATATATATATTGGTTCCATAACGTCATTTAATCTAAAATAAATTTATAATAATTTTTTTTACCCATAAATTTCTTCATTATCATCCTTTAATGAGGTAATGGATAAATGGAAACACATCATCCTCAAATAGGGTATGTCAGAACCTCACTATTGTGGATTTTATCTTTAGAATAAAATGTGTAAGGAAAAGAAACATTACCCTGGATTTTCCATTTACAAAATAATATTGAAATTTTTAAAAAATAATGAAGTTACCAATCATAGTGGCATAGAGGAAGTGAAAAAAGGATAAAAAAGAAAATAAATAATGAAAATTAAAGGGAAGGATTAGGGGTTTTACCCCTTGCATTCTTCTCTAGGAGAACTGCCTTAGGGGACTTGGGTTTAGTATTTTCCTATGTCAAAAGGATTATGGACTGGCGGAGACATTGAATTATTACTGAGTAGAAATTGAACATGATTCAAGGCATTGGAGGTGTGAAATGAAGTGGTGGTGATCAGTTTTATTTATATTAGAGTATATGGGTGTTATTTTATTTTTCTAAAAATTATTTTTATTATTTTGGCTCAAGATAAGTAACAGTGATGATTCATGTGACTAAAAAATGTAACTAGTGAATTTTATTTTATAATATTGGTGGTTACATCATTCAGGACTCAATAAAAAGTGTATTTAACATATAATGTATAATACTGTAAATTACTGTATCTTACTAATCTGTAACAATTCATGTATTTTAAACAAAGCCCAAAATTTATGTATAAGAATTTTTTTACATTTAGAATTATAAAATAAAACAAAATATATGAAAATAATAATCTAAATATGATAAATTATGTTTATAAAAACAATAATCATTTAATCAAAAAAATAATAATTTTTAAATTATATCGAATTTTATTACACATTGAATAATGAATTAAGGTATCATAAAAAGAAATTATTATAATACGAAAAAATATTAATTTATTATTATGTATTATAAAAATATGTTTTTATTTAAATCATTATATTATTTATAAAACATTAATTTAATATTTTTGAATTTAAAAAACGCAAAAACATAATTAATCATTTTAAAAACATTTATTTACATTTACCAATATATAATTATATCCTATCTTCATTTATAAGAAACCAAAATTTTATTTATACCTTCATAGGTGATGTAGGTTTTCAAATTTTCATATTAATATTCCTAATGGTAACATTAGTATTCCAATGGTTACAGTACTATTAATCAAAAGCAAATTTTATCAGAAAAATGCCAAATTTTTAACAAAAGTAAATTTTGATATTACACATTCTAAAATAATGTTTATTTGATAAAATATAATTTATTATTGTGTCAGAATTATTATTTAAAATAAATTTCCACTGAAACGTCAAAAACAACATTTAGAAAAATATAACTTTTTTTGTGCAAAATTGTATTTATTCATATATATTATTCATCTGAAAATTTTGGATTAATAAATTTTTTTAAACCAATATATAATATTTAAATATCATTAATATCAATAAATAATAGTGGTTATTTTAATGTATTAACATTAAATTTCATTATTGACATAAAAATAGTTTTTAGGAAAATATATAATCTATGTTCAATTGGTTTTCAATTTAAATTAAATGGAAACTATTGGATTAATTTTATAAACATGTTTAATCTATACTTTCATAATTTAAATAACAACATTCATTCCATCCAATCCCATCATCTAGTAGATAACTATATTAATTAATATTATAATATTTAAATCATTTTTTAAGCTAGTAAGTCATCAAATAAGTGTAATTTAAAGAAAGGCATTACAATTTGTTTTTTCCATTTCATAACACTATGATAAACATGTTTATATATTATGTTCCTAATTATAAATTATTTTCATTCATCCGTCATATTGAGATCAATATTTTAGAGATATGATTCATTATTCACTTATCAATCCACAACATATCTCAATCCTCTATTTTCTTCAGAACATAAAATATATCATGTTGTTTTATAGTTTAAGTTACTATTATATTGCCCACAAACATCAATTTATTATATTAATGTTTATAATTAATTTTTTTGTTATCCCAATGTGGAGAACATTTGTAGGATATTTTAAGATGAGACATGAAATTATATACCCTCAATATATAGGGTAATGATTACCTCAAATGAAATACTATGGGTGGTACATGGACAATTATCCTTGAACATTATATTATGATGTTTATATAGGGAGCTTCAAAAAAATGTCTTATTAAATTTTTTATTCTTATGCTGCAATCAATAGAATTTCATCATTAAATTTCCATTATGATATTTTGTTCTTCTTGAAATATTTTATCATTCCATAAGTTTATGAGAAAAAATTCATTATGCCTATGAGTATTTAATTATTCTATTCTTACATTATATTACATTTGGTTCTCTATTTTTTTTTGTAAAATATGGTATGGTATCTTATGAATGATTATGGGGGTTTAGGTATGTTTTAAAAATTATTCACATTGGTTTTACCAATTTCACCCCTTGGAGATACATCCCATAGTTCCCATATCCAGATCAAGTTATATGCCCTCTTTCATAGGGTTGGAGTTCATTTGGGGTTTCAATTCGAAAAAACTTTGTAACTCACATTAGTCAAGAGGACGATAGGTTCAGATCATCAAAACCTTTATTGGTGATATATTACCTATTTCGAGACTCTCATATAGATTTATGATATGTTAATTGATCACTGCCAAATCCTTATGTGGGAATGGTAACCCAAATAAAATTATTTAATGTTGAATCATTCAACTTGTAATGAGTGTTATATTATTGATTACATCTATATGTATACCATTTTCAAGAAATATTTAGGATTATTTATTATAGATGGGTAACTTCTTATATATTGAATCCATATATTTAGTATCTCTATAATTTACTTATGTCCAGATAATTTAGTTGTTTTTTGAATAAGGTATAGAACCATCATGAGGGATCCTACGTATCCTGTTTAGAATAGGAATCAAAACCCATTTAGTTTTTATGTACAATCTCTGATGATTAATATAAAGTTAAATTGACATATATGGTGTTAATTTGCAACCCTTTATAGTTCTAGATCAATAATATGTCCTCCTATATATCCATATTAAAATATGAATAAGTGTCATCATAGATTCATTTATACTTAACACATTATTGGGAAGTTAAAGATAACTAATTAAAATTAGGGTTATTTTTTCCTAGTTTTCCAATATTGGAATACATTTGGGACATAACCCAAGGTGGATTCCCTTGAATAGGAGAAATCATATCTGGTCACTGGGAACAGGTTACACAATTTTGTTTCCTTGATTGGCAAAAATTTATGATGTTATTTAAATGATCATTGAAAATGAATAATTCTACATGAGCCATTATTAGTGTGAGAAGTAATGGATTTCATGTGATCAAACTCATTACATATGGATTCATGACTTTTTCATTGGGGAGGCCCTAAGGGGGTATTTAATATGGATCTCAGGAATTATGAAGGTTTCCTACCTATCATGCCTATAATGGAATCAGAGTCCTCTTAATTCTACAACCTTATCAATCCAATGATGAATGAGTAATAATGATAATCCCATATGACTTTTCATTTTACATGGGATAGAGTTTATGAGACATGAAGAGATTTATATCAAGGTTGATTCCTATTGGAATACATCTTGTAAATACCCTCAAACAGATAATGATAAGGAACCATGAGTGTCCAGCTGATCATGTTTGTATGGGATGAGGATCCCATAATACCCATTGGATTGTTTTTGTATCCCTTTGAAACTCATAATATAAACATTTGATAAGAAATGGGAACGTGCAGCCAAAAAATCATGGTTTTTTAGTTCACATAGGTCATGGAAACATTCCCAAGTACTCTTGTTGGAAAATTTTGGCATTCCTTGGGGTATTTTCCTCACATGTCCATGTAATTTCGATGACATGTATTGGGAGTTATTCTAATAAATTTGATAGATCCCCAGGTTCCTCACAAGATCAAACAAGACACATCTATGCGTTGTTGGATGATAATTATTTCATGTCTAATGTAATTTCCTAGATCAATGAATACATGTACATGTCTTTTCGGGTATTCATAGTCTGCATGTTGAATGTATGACACTTGATTTTACTGACATCTCCCATGGTTATCATATGATTTTGAGAAAATTTCTACGGATTCCAAGCATGATAGATACAAAAATGTCCAAGAGTTTCATGAGATCATGGTTGATATATATATAGGACTTCTCATGATTTGGACGATTTGTCTGGATGTTCTCACATGACATGGATGAACTCTTTAAGGGACTATTACCTAACCATTATGAAATTTTTAGGTACTTTCAAATAACCTAGATGGCATGTTTCGGAGTTTTCATATTACAAATTAATAGGTCACTTAAAGCACATAAACTCGTTTCATGAAAATTATCTTTTCATTCTTGGTGTATGTATCTCATGTTTTTTCATATATACATGTATAAATATATCAATCTCCTCAATAAAATACCTTTTTGATACATCTCACAACTTTGTAAATATATTAAAATTACATTTCACAATCCAAGTGTAACTCAATAAGTTCTTTTTCATGATCAATAGTGTGATCACATGAAGTCTATATACAAGTCATGTAATCCCTTAAATCACACACAAGGTATACATGGAGGAAGAACCACATGATTATGTAGTTTTATGCTCAGAGAAGTCTAATCTATCCTATACGGTCTAATTTCTATGTATTCTCTATCGAGATGAGGAATTTTGAGGCATCTCTTCCACGGATCTATGTTCCTTCACATGGGACATATATCATATATATGGGCTCTTGTCAGTGAAGCATCATGCATTTCATATGAACCTTTTTAGGGTCATCAATAACATCATCTTCGTGTCACATCATAAACAAAAAAACTATGATCACCATTTCATATATATATTTATTAGGCCCATGGATTTTTTTTGGAATCTATCATAATAAAAATAAACATGTTATAATGACTTCACAAGATTATGTTTACTTGTGAGGGAGTCTTCATGGGATTAGGATGCAGGATGATGAGTATTTTTTGTGATCAATAGAGACTTATATAAGGCCCTTCAACTCATTAATTTGGTTCATCATAGGTCTGTCCCAGGAAAAATATTGTAACCCACCTTCGTATAGGGGTACCAAATTAATTACATATTATTTTAAAAATTATATGACTATCCAATTTATTTTGAAACATAGTTCCATGTTATCAAATTGAAATGTCAAAGATCCTTCAACTGTTAGAGGTAATCTGTCGAGCTTCCTTTTGGTTATGTGTTCATGATATCATGTATTATTTTGTATGATAAATGAATTGATAATGATTGTAACATCAACCTTTCATATTAGAAATTGTTTAAATTCCTTCCACATTACTCATCCTCCCCTTCCAACTCCATTTTTACTTTTTTTCAAGAACTTCAATGATTTAACCTTGGTAGTTCATCAACGCATCGCATTACCACTACTAGGAGATAGATTTTTTTGAAATAACAGTCCTGAATAGCACATACTTTTATATAATTATCCAAAATGGAAACACATGATTGAATGAACACTTCTATGCGCATTAAAATGATAAGGGTGAAATACCCAATGGCTTTCATGTTGTATGGATGACATTCCATTAGGGATTCCTAGAGATTTTTTAACTCATAAGATGATACATATATTCCCTTCACATGAAAATAAAAAAAACATCAATATAATGATATGTCATCATCATTTGGTTTTTACATTATAACATTATTTAATTGATTTTTATGTATCTACTAGTGGACATATTACATTATTGGATTAACACATCTAACAAAGGGTCTAATAATTAAAATACCTTTCAAAATAGATTTACATGATAATGTATATAGTCAAATCAACATATTAATGATATAAAGGTCTAAATGAATTTGATAAACATGATCATTATTAGATCACATGGAATTCATGATCAAGCTTCCTGAAGTTCCATGTTTTATGTGACCATGAGTCTTCTAGGTAATTACATGATCTAGGTATCTATTCTACCAAATATTCAAGTTGAAATTGTTCTACTTCAATTATTTAGTGGTGAAAATATTTCATGTATATTATATTTTAAATCCATCCAAAAATTCACAATTATTATTTGGAGGGAATCAAAAAATTCCCACACCCTTAGGAGTAATGTTCATAGGGACAGAGACACTGTTATGAGGAATGTAAATTCTGGTGTAAGTCCACTAAGCTTCCATTTCCTTGTGTTCCATTTTAGTGTTAGTAGTATTTTTAACGATATGTTTTTATATTTTATTTTTTATCTCGGACCATATATAGTTTTAGTATAGGGTATTTTATCTCAGATGTTCTATTATTTGTACTGAATTGTAGGTAATCATGAAGGGTTCGATAAATATGAATCCTTGATGGGTTTATGAAAAATAATTATTCCGGAATTGTAATGAAACGGTATATTCATAAGTAGTATTTTGAAGAATTAATTCTAATTAAGAGTTCATGAACCCAACATTCTTTGATAAAACATGAAAAATTAATATTAATGATTAGTATTGGAACTATGAATCCTTATAGGGATTTAGATTGATGTACGAAATAATATTCAGTATTACTAGTCCACTTAGACAAATGAAATGTGTGTCATTTAAATCTTGTGTCTTGGGGATTGATTTGATGAATAAGGAGAGGCTAATACATGTCATGATTAATTACAAAACATTCTAATGTGATATATTCTTCCACTGTGTATTTTGGGATCATGAGGAGATGAGGTCCTTTCCTATAATGATGATAAACCCCTAGTTAATGGTTTTGAGTCCCTTATGCAAGATCAAGTGGGGAATTCATGCATAGACATGTATAAGGGTCCCCTCACTTTATCATGTTATGGAGAATATATTTGATGATTCATGAATTTGGATGATGAATTTGGATAAGAAGAGGGAGTTATGCATGAATTGGTTTTGAACCCTAGGGAAATTTTCATTTTGGTTTTTTTGGATCAGGGCCTACTTCATTTGGTTTTTTGGAACATCATTTCAATCATCAATTTTTTTTGGAATGGAAAATCAGCCTCTCAATTTTAAAAAGGTTAAAATACCTTATGATGTAATGTTGAAAACATTGAATCTGATTGAATAGTTTGGTTATGGGGATTATAAAATGAGCTCTAGGGATCTACTATTCTAATAAAGGTGAGAATCGATATATCAAAGTCTGCAATTGATAACTGTAAAAGACAATGTTCCATGAAATCATTACAATAACTTTTGGTTTTATGTAGGGCATCCCCTCTTCATCTATGCATCCTATTGGAGAATTCTCTAATGCGTTGTTTCATTCCCTGTGGAATCATAACATAGTCACATTGGATCAACATGTCCCTATTATTTACATGATAGAGGGGGAAAGTGTGAGAAATTACCAAATTCAATGGGTTTCTAGATGAATGGATTCGAAATAGGAAATATTGGTTTCAGTTAAGATTTCAAATATATGAATATGTTTTATTGAAAACATATAATTATGTAGGTTTTGTGAATCCTAAAAGTCGATTTGATGCCTACTGAACTCATTATCGTGTAAAATAGTTTGGAAAAATCATTTGTCTAACTTTTTTTAGACCATGGGATCGATCAAGCATTGATTTTACTTTACTAGGGAGACATAATGGTCTATGCGATATTTTTTCCATGTTTACATATGGCCTAATTATTTATTAATATCTAGTGATTTGGATGTTAGCATGACGTGATTTTAAATTTCCTCAGACCTCCCACTATAAATGTTTACCATTACATGCATTATGTATCTCCCACTAGTGGTTTAGGGTCTTTCCATATGTACCATCAAATGGTAATGTTTATGGTTGTACAACATTGACCATAGTGCATGTCATTTAAAGTCATGATACACATGGACTTGTAATCAGGGGAGTGTTTCACAACTTTCTATTTTGGATTATTAGAATCATAAATAGCCCAACCCCTTTACATGCATAGGAAGGGGGTGTTATAAATCATCGATTATTTTTCTCAAATCATGAGTAATATTGTGGTTAAATAATTTTCTGTATGACCATGAATAACACTAATTTATTGAGGTAGACAATAATTATTCCAAGACACCTGATGTTTATAAGCCCTTTTCAATCCAATGGCACGTTTAATTAATATCCAATTGATTACTTATATGTATAAGGTGAACATATGTATAGTAAAAAATTTGTCCATTGATGTTGAATTTCATATTCCAAGGCCCATAGAAGGTTCACAAAAGTACATGATAGTCAAAAAATGACATGTCATATATTTATGGAGGAGCTAAAAAGATAGTGGATGTATCTTGAACATTGGTTTACAAAGGATATGATCTAATGGTCCTCTGATAATGATTTATAATGGGAGACATTAATTAAAATTTTACATCATTTAGTGGTTTACAATTATTGTGTAATATAACTTATTGTGGTAAGGACGTCAACCATTTAGTTTAGTGTTAGGATGAAAGGAAGTATAAACTGATGTGATGTTTTGAAAGATATCCTTGTGAAAAAATTTCACTAATCGGAAAATTTATATATGGGAAACATCATTCACCCATACCGAGGCTTATTAATGGATCTCCTCATGATGTGTCAATTAGTATGAATATTATTGTCATTTCAAATCATGCCATATATATTTTTAAATTTTGTATGGGAAGTGATATCTTTTATGAGTTATCCATGTTTTGAAATAGGTATATTAAATTTTTCATGGATGGGAATCCATGGGTTTCCCTTTGTATGTTATAAGGGAGAGAATTAGTACATAATTAACTTTATTAATGAGATCACCCTGGAGAGATCTAACTCTTATGTAGTGGATAATGGAATTCTATTTTCATCACAAAGTGAGTCTCAACATCACTGTTGGATAAGGAGTCCTCTACATATATGTTCTCATCTATAAGGATATGTAATTTCCAAATTTTATTCTAGTATTGAGGTGAAAAAATAATTCCTAGAAAAAATTAATGGATATAATATCTTGATATAAGTAATTTTATCTCTTTACAGATGGTCTATATTTCATATAGTTTAACATCATGGGACTAGGATGTTTAAAATCATTTTAACATCATGCAACATGGAAGTTTTTATGTAATTTTGTTTCATTAATCTAATATGTTTCACAGAGATGAGAAACTGACATAGTGTAATTGGATACATATTGTAAATGAATATATAGAAATGGAATTCTAAAATTATAAGATTTCATAAAATTTCATTCAATGTTTGTACGAAGAAAAATGTGTATCATAGATATTATTTAAATCCTCTTGAATAGTTGGGTTTTGGAAGGCTTAAATCATAAATGAAGAAAATAAGAGTTAAATATAGTAGGAACCCAGTAGTGTATAAGTCATCAATTTTTAATGAAAAATGAATTTTATATTTTTTAGTAAAATTAATCATGGTTGTAATGGTGACCTCTCCACAAGGATGAAGAATTCTCAATAAACTACCTCTAAGGAATTGTTTTGTTCACCAGTAAATCCATGTGGATTACCTTTGGATTATTCAATATATATTACTAGTTTTCTATAGGGGAAACAATTATTTAATACCCCAATATTTTGAAAATTATTTATTCAAAAACAAATTACCTTTTCCAAATTTTCAGTTACACGCTACGTAATGTTTTACATTCATAACACACAACATTGAGTTTAAATAAAACCTAAAAAAATACAATATTATAATTTAATATGATAGAGATCATATATCTATAAGAATGTCTAATATGAATAGTACAATGTTTATTATGAAAATATATAGTTTCTAAATTTATATATAATGAATTCCATGGTGACCAATAAATTAAAAATAAAGGTAAAAATAATTTAAAATAATAGAATATATTGTTAGAAAACACTTTTTATTACTGTAAAACTATTTTTCACATATAATTTAATAAATAATATTGGATAAAATATTTTAGTAGAACATTTACATAATATACGTTTCTTCAATTATTTAATATTTATATTATTTTTTTCAATACCTGAGATAATGATCAATCTTATATTATGATTAAAAGCAATATTTTTCTAAAGAGAATCTCCGTATCCTTTTGTGGACATATTTTGAAATTATTTTCAAACACATCTAGGAATTATACATAAAAAATGTCATTATTTTTATACAGAATCATATAAATGAACTATATTTTTAAATGTTTTATAATTTTCATCGAAGATAATATTTTTATGAATAATGAAAAATACTAGTTCTTATTTAGAATTTTTAATTCATTTAACTCATTAAGAAAATAAAATTATTTTATGATGTTATTAATTGTAAAATTTGTTAAATATTATATCAATTTGTCGAATTTATTTCAGTTTAATCAATTTCTTAATCATTTTTCCTTAATCACATCCTAATCATTTAAACATATCTACTTTGAAAACCCTTTTTTCCATCATATTTATGTGATTAATTTTAAATTATATTTTTCTATATTTTGTGAATAGAATTTCGAAAAATTGATTCTGTATTTGGTGTCATTATTATTTATATTATCTAATGGATTCAAATTAAATTTTCTCCAAAAAAATGGAAAAATATTAATAATATTTTTCATGGTTAATATAAAAATTTGTTTATCAGGGGCATTCAAATATATAGTCAAAGTTGAAAAAAATAACCAAAACATTTCAAACAACATTTATCAGAAAATATTTTTATATTATCTCATAAATTTTTTATTATATATCATTTTTTCCTTGACAATGGGATAAACATTGGTAAACCTTATTCATTCTGAAAATCAAAAGTGTGTCACTAACCTCACTCATTAAAGGCCACTACTCTTCTCGCTACATAACACATCCAAAACAATTTTATTCTATGAATACCAACCCAAAAATCATTCTTTAATTCATTATTATGATATGATAGTCATTATATTTTTCATAAATCCATCCAAATAATCATTATCATGCAAACTAAAATAATTTTAATAATGGTTAACATCGTTAATCATGCAATTTAATTTATCAATTATTCCTCCTGAATGAATAATTATTAACCTATAATGATAAAATGTCATTAGTATAATATATATAATGATATTTTAGTTTTTTTATATAATAACTTAAATCATTATCCTCTTCCATTAATAGAGTTACAGGATCATCATTCGTGTCACTGGAAAACTACCTCATCATAAACTGATGTTATACATTTTACATAACAACATATTATGGATAGATATAGATATTGTTTATTATTATATATTATATATATGATATTGTTTTCAATTTTTTATCATTATATCACATTATACTTTTTACCATACATTCCATTAGTTTACAATAATAACGTTTATGTGTATGATGAACTACCATCATCTGATGCGATGTGATCCAGTCACTCTTTACAAGGATGGTATAATGGATTGATTTAATAAAAAAATATTTCATATATATAACATATAAATTATTTTATATTGGTGATATATTATATATAGTTCATTCTTTATTTGGTTCAGGAAATTGGAAACTTCTTTCACGTGAACGTACAACCTAATGCCTATGTGAATGGTATATTCCACTCCCTTTCCCAAAATATTATGTATCACTATAAATGAAAATATAATAAATAAATATTATATTTATTTTATGATTAAAATTCTTGATGTCATGCAACATTGATCAAAATAAGAGGACCAAAAAAACCAAATTATAAATGAAAGACAATATAGTTATTGAACGGAATGTTACTCAAAAATGGAATTATTTTTAAATGGGTAACAAATGTTCATAAGTAAATTGTATATAGTATTATATAGAGAATTATTGTCGTACAAAATAATTATTATAAAACAATATTTATTATATAGTCATATCGAATTAATACAAAAATAATTCAAAACTTATGGTATGAGTTTTCAATTTAACTTTATTTTACAGTGAGAGACATGCCATATTCATGTGTTTCTTTTATGTTGTGTGTATAAATTCCATGAATTTATATTATAATGATTATCCAAAAAATAATTCGGATTTACATATCCATTTTTTAACCCACAATCTTGGATTTTATTATACATATGTTGCCAATGTTGGAAGGTTTTTATGAAAAAATCACATCATTTATCAAGATTGATTATGTTTATACTTCTAACGATGAAATACTATGACATATCTCTCACAAAACACATGAAATTTATTCCCCATCAGTTATTTTGTGAGAATACATGGTTTCCATTTATTCTTTTTCTGTTAACGTACTGCAGATGTTAATTTATTGTTTTTATAATAATGTGTGTCTATTTCTCTGTTCGGTAGAAAAACCATTTCTCATTTAAAACCATGTTTTCTAAAAAATCCAAATGATTTTAAATTTATTTAAATTATTTATTCAATAAATTTTTAACAATTTATTTATTTTTAAGATAATTATTTTAATGGAATCTACCTATCATATTCTAAACAATTAAAATTTGGGTTTTACCAACAATTTAAATAGAATCAATGTTTTAAAATTTATGGCATGAGATGTATTCTCCATCACTATGAGAAAATCATTGTTTTAAATCACCCTTCATAATATTCAAGGATTATTTTTAATGATAATTATTTCAAGAATGAATTTTAAAATTTTAAATTTAAAATCGGATTTTCAAAAAGGAAACGATATTGACCTCGTGAAATTTTTTAT
This sequence comes from Viscum album, assembly GCA_963277665.1. Taxonomy (NCBI): domain Eukaryota; kingdom Viridiplantae; phylum Streptophyta; class Magnoliopsida; order Santalales; family Viscaceae; genus Viscum; species Viscum album. The sequence continues at coordinate 1,611,985,754 of OY728120.1, forward strand.
ATAATGATTAAAATATTAATTTTTGACATTCCTAATTTATTTTTAAATAAAATAAATTTGACCGTTTATGTTTTTGAAAATATTTTTTTAAAAATTTGAATGTCTATATTCTTTAATATATTTTCCTTGTGGTATTTTAAAATAATATTACATCTATAATGAAATCAATTATTGTTAAATATTATTTTTTTGGGATAACATTAATGGATTCCACAATTTTTCATTATTTTGATGGTTAATATTTATGTTGTCAAAATTATTAGAAAAATATTTTTTTCATGGGATATGACATGGTGAAGTGGTGATATGTTAATTAAATCAAATTCATATACATGGGATTATATGATGAATTTTTTATGATATTACGGCACACATAATATTTGATTAAATTCTTAGATGGGTGGGACTAATTTCCTTATATAAAGCACTAGGTATAGTTTTATATCTTGATACATAACAATGTGTAGCAATTTTATGGTCTTGATATAAATTGGGATAATAGAATGTCTAGATCCACTATGGGTAATAGTTGCAACCTGATATACTTTCGGAAACCGGTGTATCCAAATTCACAATGGGAAAACTGGTATAAGTACTAATCTACTATGTTTGTGGACTTAGTTGTTAAAATCGACATCCAAAATCAGTTCCCTATATTTATGATAGTTCCAAAAATTATTTAAATGTTTCTGTTTTTAATAATAGTTTTATCATGATTTCTCACTCTTATGGTCAATTTTTTATAAAATCATAATATTTTATTCCATTAATCATGTTTATGATATGTGATGGGTTGGGTACGAACTTCATATATTATGATCAAAATCACAAATTCTTATTCTTATCATATGATTTAAAAAGATCATGGAGATATATATCCTATATTTACTCATGCTGAACATCTGAGCTCACCCATTCTTATATTCCCTTCATAAGAGTATATGAAAATGTTGAGGTGGGATTTTCCTTAGAGGATTACTATGTGAGATGATATTTGTGTTGGATATTTAATATATTTAATGAAACTAGAATATTGGGCTTTCATACTCTAAATACACGAAAAAATTATGGTCATTAGGTATGTGTTTATGAAATGTATTCAATAATAATATGATTATATATATATATATATAATTCTCAGTCGCTATTGTTTTTTTATATGATTGTATTAGTTAAATTTTGGAATATCAGATGAGATAACACTAGTGAAATCCTAGGAGAGACTTCTAAAGATAGGTCGAGGGATGTTTATTAGGATAATTCTAAGGAATAATTAATGTACATAATACTATAATAGAATTTTTGTAAAGGATAGAGAAAGAGGGTTCACAAGAAATTACACACATATATTGATTCAACAAGTGGATGTTGATCGTGGACATAGATAATTATAGGAAATAACATGGTTAATGATGCACTTATCAAGATTCAATCATCAAATTGTTCATGAAAATGTGCATTGATCCATTCATGGTATGAAATTCCTGGGTGATATGATTTAAAAAAAATTCATAAAAAAGTATCAATAAGTATTTAATTTTTTAAAAATATTAATAACTAAGGATAAACATTTTTTTTTCATATACTGAAAATAAGGTGTCATTATGTAGAAAACTTATAAGTAATTTTTAATGATTATATGGTTCTATAAGTTAATTATTATTGGTTACAAAATTATATTTGTATTCAATGGATGGATCCAACAAGAACCATGTTAATGTTGGGTATGATGGAGATTATAATGATTTTCCAGCTCATGTGCCAAATTTTTTGGGAGATGGAATGAAAAATCCCATTTCCATACTCACCCAGCTTTCTCAAACCATAAATCCTGATCATGATCCAAAATAAATGGGAATGAAAATTTTTTATTGACTCCAACATTTTGAAAAGTCAATATTCCTTATATGGGTCCCTTGATCCACAATATTCTTAAAATTGGAGCAATACCTCAAAAATAATAAAATAGATTATCCATATTTCGAAACATGAAAAATCCATTTTGGATTCTTATCATATGGAAGGATAAATAGATCAATGGTTTACTTCTATCAATAATTCATGGGAATATTATTAAATTTAGTGCATGGATTAGGATGTGCTACTAAGCATATATATCAATAATTACAGTCATTGAATCATTTATATGAAGACGGAGAAGGAGTTTGTTGAGCTATAGAAAAACTATAATGAATCTATTGGTACCAATAATATCAATTTCTCTTTCCTGGGACATACCTTTTCAATTTTCTCCCATGTTATACGTTTTAATGTGTTCAATTTAAGATTAGAAGGATCTGGAGGTGGTCTGATCTTTTATGAAAAATCTTTTTGTATTGATATCTATCATCATAATAAAAATAAAACCTCTCATGCATTTCATTTTTGATTATTATTACATCTTCCAACCTTCCTCTTCCCAACTAGGGAAATCACATCAAATATTTTGAAAATGTTCTCTATCTCTGGTGATTACAGATTGGTATCATATTCTTGGTATGTCCTTTTGTTTTGGTACCTTATCATTTTTCCTTATACTGATGAAGCAATGATAACATTGATAATTGTGGGTTTGGGTTGATCATGATCCCATGTTTTGTTCTATATATCTTCTATTGTTTTTATTTAACTATCTTACTTCAATTTATATTTTCTATTTTCAATAATTCCTCATAAATATTGAGCAATGTGGTCTATTAGTCAATTGAAATCATCCTAATTTTTATTACATGTATATAATTGTATAATTTATTCTGGATGATTAATAATTTAGTTCCCAAATTTGAATTAATTAAATTGATTGACTAATAAATTTAGTAAATGTGAAATTGGGGATATTTGAATAATTTTTATTGATTAATTATTTTTTAATATAATTAAGGGAAACTATTGTGATGGGGAAACTTACTGAATCTATTAATTAATTATGGTATTATTCAACATAATTTATTTTATAAACTAATGAGTGGGTTATTTGAATGGATTTTGGTTATTAATAAATTGATTAATTAATTAATGGAAATTATGTGATTAATTAACGATTAAATTAATTAATAGATTTATGTGATTCTGTAGTTGATTAGTTTGATTAATTAATTTATTTAATAATATATGTTATATTGTGACACATTTAAATGTGTGATATTGTGATATATGTGTCCAATGTTTATGGGATGGGGACTATGTATGAATATATCCATATTAGTTAAATGTGTGTAGGATAGAGACTAAGTCACCAAATATCCATTTGAGATAGTGATAATTGGATAGGGACTATGGATCCAAATACACATGTGACCTTGAGGTGTGGGATTGTGATTGGGGATCCAAATACCCATGTGGTGTTTTACAAGACATTATACACCCATAAGTTGGCATTGGAATATGGTTCCAACATGCCATGATGTGAAATGAGACGATCAATTGTAAAAATGGAATTCATATATATAGAATTCCTTTGGGATAGTTTAGAATCCTTCATGGTATGATGTAGGTAATGAGGATCCAGTGTCTGATGGATCCCTAAAATTCCTGTAATTAAATAATGATTAATGGAATAAATGTATATTAATTACATTATTGCATCTATATTATTCATTATAAAACATGAAAAGGTATTATAGACTAGCTATTGTTTTACAATTTGATAGTGGGGCCCTACTGAGTTGTACTCACACCGTACTTAGGCATCCTAATTGATATTCCAATATATGTCATGTTTTTAGGACAGGAAATGGGAAAATTCATTATGTTAGATTGATGAAATGGGTTGGGGAATGGAAGAGGGAATCATACAGTTTTCTGGACCTAATTGGGAGTTGATATTTTGATCAATTTTTGGTGTTCCTTTTTAATCTTTGAACTTACGTTATCTTGGAATGCCTATAGATTATTTGTGATATTGTATTTCTAGTATTGGTCATCTTGTGATACCTGTATTTTCTAGGTTTTGTTATATCTGTTGGTTATTATTTTTCATTCACTTTGTTGAGATAAATTGATAAAGAGGGGATAATTTCCCCTATAAACATTAATACATTACTTCTAGTCAGTATCCTCTTGCATATTTGGAATAATGCATGATGTTTTGTGATGGACTGGCTTGTGGTACCAGTTTGTGGCATTATTTTTGGGAATAATATAGTGGTATCAAATGGATGGGTTTTATTTTCTTTTTCATTTGTCTTCCAATTTGTGGAATATTGACAAGATAATATGATGAGTCATGTCTTAGATAATAGACTATTCATGGTAGTTGGTATCCCATGTATGAGAGAAAAATCAAAGTACCTAGGGAAGGATTTCTATTGTTTACTTGTGATTTAACAGTTTTGGATAATTTAGCTTTGTGATTAACTTGTTGTATGTTATTATTATATATTATAATATTTTCTACAATTTGAATTGTGTATTTTTATTGAATAAAAGTTTATTATTATCTTGCCTCATTCTGGGAAATCATGATTATATTTTTACATGAATCATATTGGGAACACATGGAAAATGGGTTTTGGGTATGTTGTTCAACATTAAATATTTTTCCTTTCTTTAGAAATTTAAATGTAAATAGTTTCTAATATAAAATTGAAAATTTTGAAATCATTCAAAAAGGTACATAAATGACTGTCTATAGTGAAACATAAATAATGAGAATTATTTTAACCTTTAGTAACCACACCAAACATATATGGTGGTTATGGGTAGTGAATGATTCTTGGTTCTAACCATGTGGATGGAAAAGGTAAAAATTGATTAATATGTATTGTTGTGACTTCTTATAAAAGTGTTACTATTTGGTTAAGTGTCCTATTGTACATGTATGTAATTGAATAGTTATTCCTCCATTATGTTGAAAATTTGGTGGAATATATGATGATATAGATAAATATGATCTTCCTAAATATGAATTTAATACACTAACAGTGTTGGGATAAAAAGTAAGAGAGACGTTCTATGAGAATTTCTCTGGCTTCCTGTTGTATAGGTAATGTGACCCTAGATCGGATAGTAAAATAATGTATGACCTGAGAAGGGTGTTTTAGTTACAAGTCCCTATGACTTATACTTGAGATGTTTGACCATAGGTGTAGAAGATATGGATTGAGTCCATCCATACATTTCCTAACAACTTAGAGACATCTATTGAGAAGAGGGTCAATTTGGATTCCAACAAGTTTTGAGGATCCGAGAAGTCCTCATGGGATGTTTAGGCCCAAATAGGGAAATCATATAGGATCAATTGAATGTTACATCTGTAGATTATTCCAAAACCCTGTTATCCAAAATCACAATAACTGGATAGATACTTTGAGTTCTTTCAGTTGACATAGGGGTGCATGTCTGTGATGGACTATTATAGTCACATTACAAACTTTCAATACATATCTCTTGTGTATTAAGGGGATTATTTGTCTATAGAATAGAATTTTTAGTATGTTATTAAATGTGTATAATATCCCAAGTTAACCTATATTGGTTAGATATGTTTTTTAAGTAGGTGGATCAGACCCTCATTGCAAAGGGGAACCAAAAGGATGCTTCAATTGTAGGACAGATGGTGGATGCTTTACAATCCTGAGTTTTGCATTCTATGGAATGAAGTGTTTTTATTATAATGTTATCAAGGGGGAAATCACAGAGCGTGTATTGGGGATGAAACAGTTATATTAGATCATAGCCTAGTCCATTTCCACCAGGGTGGTAGTTTTGGCCTCCATCATAAACATTGTCCCCTACCACTGGTGGAGTGGCGACTATGAGGTTGGATGGGGCATTGATAGAGGTACTTCAGGGACCCAAAACAAAGGTGTAGTGATAGAGTACCTTGATAGAATCAGAGTTAGAGAATGGGCTCATCTACAATTCATCAATCTTGTATAAAGATTTCTATAGGACATTGTAGTTGAGTTGGTAGACATGGGGCATTAGGGAAGAGCACACATTTAGCAATGTGGTGGAGCTCGGGGGACTCAAACTACATCACAGAGAAGAGTGGTGGTATAGTTAAATTCCATTCATCCAACACTTTTTGATATTGAGGCCAGACAATTTATTATGAGAGGTAATTTTAAAATAGCTTCAACATTTCCAAATTCCTTATTGGATACTGGTACCTCTCATTCCATTATTCATTCACAACATGTGAATGTTTTGGCGTTATCAGTGGTGTTAATGAGGTGCCTGTTGAAGATAGATATTACATTGGGAGTATAGTTGAGATACATCTTCATTTTAAATTTTTTTCTCTAGATGTTGGATAACATCATTTTTTGGTATATTAATGTTGTTTATATGCCAGGATTTGACCCAAATTTTGGAATGTATTGATTAGTATCATACTAATTCTACAATTATGTTTCCCATTGGAGAGTGACTTTTAGACCTCCTAAATGTGACTAAGTGTTCCTCATTTTGAGTTGGACATTTAGGAGGGTTTTGAATGATCGGTTCATCAACAACTGGGGGAGCTTACCACCCATGATTCTAAACTATTTTCAGAGGATGCAGGTGTGGAGCATAATGTATTAAAAAATGTAGTGGATAGGTATTAATATGTGCTTATTTATGACATCATGGGATGCCACCTATGATATATGTGGAAATTATAAATGAGATCTTCCTTGGATCCTTGCAAGATTCTATTCAACCGTACATAATGGAACCGACAGAGCTTCAACAGCTTAATACTAAACATGGAGTGTTAGAAGATAAGGGTTTTATCTATCCTATAGTATACCTCCTTGGGGATATCTAGTTTTGTTTTCTAAGAAGGCTTATGGGACTCAAAACATATATTTTAATTATAGTACGTCGAAGCTCATGACTGTAAATTAACGATATCTACTACAACATATTGAATATAATCGTTACCATTTGAGGAGAGAATTTTTATTCTCTATGATTAACATGGGATTGGGTATCATCTGTTGAGGGATAACCCTTCTAATAAATCAATGAATAATTTTATATATAGATATGGAATTTATTATATCATTGTAATTCCATTTGTTATGACAAACTCACCAGTAGTGTTATTAACCTTGATGAGTACATTCTTCCATCGACAACTATATTAGAATTTTGTTGCATTCATGGATGAAAATTTGGTGTAATCCTTGTCTCATGATGATCATTAACAACATCATGAAATATTCATATTTATAATTAGAGAAAATATAATATACACCATTTTATCTATGTTCTTATTATTGGTTGATTGGGTACACTTCCTAGGTCACAATATACCATAAGAAGGTGGGATAGTTGACCCGTGGTTTGTTCACATTGTTGTATCATGGATGTATCCAAATAGCATTTTTTATATTCATATATTTTAGTTGTTATATGGATTTTATCGGAGGGTTATACTAGACCGTTCTTGATTGGAACCACCACTAATGGTTTTCCCATGAAGGGGATAATGATTGAATCGATGAACGAATTTTAGAATTCCTTCAAGGATATGAAGAATCATTTCACATCGACACCAATCATGATCCAACCTTAGTTAGGTGAGGATTATACAGTTTTTTAAATACTTTTAGGATCAGACAAGGAGTAGCGTTGATGCAGAGAGATCGAGTTGTTGCGTATTGGAATAAGTAATTGAGGCCACATGAATAGAACTACCCTACACACGACCTCGAGTTAGAAATAGTGGATATTGATTTGAAGTGATGGGGGAATTTTCTATTTGGTGAAAATTTTACTATGTCTACATATCACAATAGATTAATGAATATCTTTTCATAGTGGGATGTAAATTTGCGGTAGTTGAGGTGGGTTGATTTAATGATGTTATTTGATTTTGATCTAAACTATATGCTTGAAAATGGAAAAAAGTGTTGATGATTTTTTCTGTAGGAAAACATAGACATATGTAGTTCAGGAGTCTAGTACCAAGTGAAATATGATGACCTTTCTTATGAGATTCATGTTGTGTTTCTAGAGAGTCAAGATCAGATGAATCTAAAATATGTTTCAATATAGTCTATAGACATGATGTTGATGAGAGAAAGGTAGTATGAGGATCCAGAAAGATTATACCAAAGGTAGAGCCATCAATAGGAGGAGTCACCATTAGATTGGCCACAAACAAGGATGAGATCATCTATGATATGGATCGGGTAGTGGTGTCTACGAGTATGATATATGATTTGATGATTATATTTCTTACCACAAAGTGGGTGGTGCATCCAGGTGTGACCAAAATGTAGGTTGAATTATGTTGAATTTTTTCTTGGCCGAGTATGAAAACGTTGATATCATGGTTTTCGAAATGGTACAAAACCTAACATTAGGTGAAGGTTAAGAATCTATGACCTGGTGGTTTTCTAGAGCTATTTCTCCATACAGAATAGAATTGGGATGACATTACTATAGAATTTTTCCTATATATCATAAGGACACCTCCAATGAATAATGCTATTTGGGTTACTGTGGACCATTTGAAATTGGCTATACAGTTCTATTTGGGATCACCTGAACCCTTAGTAACATCATCCCAATTCTATCCCAAGGACGCCTCATGGGAGAAATTTGATATACATTTCTACTTGGGTTACTGTAAACTTGATGTTTTGGAATACATAATGTTCATGGGAAACTGATTTTTCTGAGTACAACATTCCATAAAAAAATTTATTTTTATTCATAGTAAACTATATAGGACCTAGTGGATATGATGTGAGCATGTGTTCTAATCATTTATTGATCTTGGAAAAAGAACCGTGATTAATAAGAACTTTTCTATAAAATCAGATGTTATGAAACCAGACTGATTGAACCATAAAATGAAATTTATGGATATCCATACACAACATTTGTATGTTGGATGGAGGCAGGGGAGTATAAGCTATTGGGACTGAGTCTCATTCAAGAGTTGTTTGAGTAGGAATAGTTTATTCGGAAGCATATGACTAAATCCCAATGTCAAAAAACAAGTATGTATATATAATTTCACAATCCCTAGAGTATATTGAGGGTGATTTCTTATTCCTCATAGTGTCTACTAGATTAGGTTATTGTAGGATATAAAGTTTGAGAATATTTGGTCTCAGGTTTGGTGTATCGTTTTAAATTGTGGATGATATTAGTTTATTGTCTTATGGATTGTATCTTCTATAAAGATATGTAACAATGCATGATTTTTTCATTATGTCACAAATTTTTTGGGATCAGCTGAACCCTTATCATGTGATCGATGTGGATAATGATGAGCCTGATTTTGATGATTCATTTGAGGAGAATCCCATACGTGTTTCAGATCATAGTTAAAAAGTTTTCTGGGTAAAGACTATACAGATATTTTGAGTATTGTGGAAACATTGGCTTGTTATTGAGGAATAATTTGAGAGGGAAGTGGAGATTTTGTATCTGTGGAAAAATACATTTACATGTACTTTATATTGATTCACGGGTGTATAGCTCGACGATGAGTTGTTATAATTTGGTGAGATTGTAAGATCTTCTTCTCTTTCTAAGTATATCCATTTTGAGTTTTCTCCTTTTTATAAGTTTTGAAATTGTTATATTTAATTTTTTATTGTTATATTGGTCCCCATATCTTATATAAAGAATTCATTTATGATAAATAAATCTATATTAAATTTACACTCCATATAATTATATTACACACTAATTAATAGATTTATTGAGTTAATACCATCCCAGGATAGTAGGTTTTTCAAATAATCCATTATAAAAATTTATTCTATATGTAAAGGAATTAAATTCAATGTAATTCTTGGGATAAAATATTAATAAATATTATTTTGTTATTTTTGGTTTATTTTTTTCTTTCAAACAAAATTCTTCTTTTGAACCTATAGTGACTCATAGAAAATTTGTATTGATTTCTCCATCATTGATTATTGAGTATTGGTACTAGATGTAAAGACCCGTAAAATTCAAGGAAAATTTTTTCTTAATTTTCTTTAGAATTTTACAAGAGCGTTGTTTCAGACGGAACCTGATTCCGAGGCCCGGAGTGCCCGGAATTAATTTCCGAAGTTTGGCTCGGGTACATTCAGTGAACGAACGAGCGGAAATTCCTAACTTTTGATCCGGTGCTCGGAATTGAAATCCGATGGCACCGATGAACTCGCAGCGCCGATATTCACATAAAGAGACCTTTTCGGAAGTTGCGTTTGTTGCGGGTTGAAAATTAGTTTTTGGGTTTTTTGTTTAAGTTAAATAAAATTTGTGAAGAACAAATTTTATTTTAACTAGATAAATCCTACCAAAGGGAGTTGGGAGTGGGGCCCATATCCACTTAACCTCCCTTGGGAGGATTAAGTGTGGTGGGACCCACACGAACCCCAACTCCTCAAATTCTCTCAAAACCTCCCCTTTAACCCATTTCATTTAATGTTGACAACTTGGCTTAATTAATTGAAGAGGGTTAATTTAAATTTCAAACCTTAGAAATTCTAAGAGGAGGGTTGTGTAATAAAATAAGCTTAAGCTTATTTTATTTTGTTGGGTTGGTTTCCTTTGTTCTTGAGAGGATTTTGAGAGCTTCTCCTTCATCTTCAAGCCTTGACGAAGAACGCTCAAGTTCCGACGAAGAACGCTGCTTCGCTCTTCTTCGTCTTCCGTGTCAACGAGAGGGAACGCCGCTTCCTCCTCGGAATCCCTTCGTCGGCATACGAAGTTTCGCCAACGACGTATCACATCGGATGCACCCCTTCTTCATCGGATTTGACGAACGACGACCGCGACGCCCGACCTCCGCGACGTTGTCTTCCGCGGAACGTTGTCAAATCTACGAACCTATACCCGAGGTAGGGGTTGTTGATTTATTGTTTAATTATTTCGTTCTTGATCGTGGATCTAGGATGTCTAACGTGAGGCAATTGAATATTTTTAAGTTGTGTTATTGTTTAACGTGAGGGGGCCAGACCGCATGAACACGGCCGAACCCCTCCATCGTTCTTGTTGAATTGCTTTGCGGGTGGAAACAAGATGGCGTGGTGCCGTCGCACCACGCGGTTAATCGTGCGTTTATTTTACGCAACACCGTCGTGCGCGCACCATGGAAGAAACATCTTGAACACGACGTCGTCGCGCCGCGTTGAAAGAAATCAAGGCACGGCGGAGGGGCGCGGTTCCGTCGCACCGCGCCGGACGAAGAACACCGCGGCCGGTTCCGGGCCGCGGTGGAAAGAGAAGACCGGTGGCCGAGCCGCCGGCGTCGGAAGCCGAAGAGGGGACCGGATTTTCCGGTCCCGTTGGAGAAAACCGGCCGGCCTGCTGGCCGGCCGGATGGCAATAAACCGGGGGAAATTAATCCCCCGCCCAGCACACAAAACCCCCCTCTTAATGAGGGGGGCGGTATCCTTTAGGGGGGCAGGAGGCCCCCCGTTTCCAGCCAATCAAGCCCCCCACGATGGGGGGGCGGTTTTGCAACAGGCGCGGCTAAAAAGCCGCGCCGCCTCCAAGAAAGCGGGGGCTTTGCCCCCCGAGTGCCGCCTCCATGCGGCGCCAGGCCACCGCGGCCACCACGCTGCCGCGCCGCCGGCCGACCGGCCGGCCGGGCCGGGTCGGGTCGGGTCGCTCGGTTCAGGCCGACCCAGGGGGGGTCGGGCCGGGTCGACCCGGACCCGGACCCCCCCGTTTCGAATCAGATTCGGTCTTTTGGCCATAACATGAGCCTCGGACCTCCGATTGACGAACCGTCTACGGAAACGCGATCCTTGGATCGAGACGGTCTTTTCCCTATATCGCACTCAAGGTTTCGGATTACTTTGAGTTCGGCCGGGTTGGTTCGTTCACGAAACCAACCGGGCCTTCGGAGCGGAAACACTCATATCTTGAGCTACGGACGTCTGATTGACGTGCCGTCAGCTGTGTTGTATTCCTCTTAGTGAGACGGTTCTTTTGGCATACTCCGCCCGAGGATTGGACGCAGGTGGAGTACGGTCAGGTTGGTTTTGCCTTAAAAACCAACAGGGCCCCGGAGACGAAAATGCCAATAACTCTCAGACCGGGCGTCCGATCGACACGCCGTCTGTTGCATTGAGTTCCTGTTGACGATACGGAACTTTTGGATACATCAACTCTGGACTTTGTGAAAGTTGATGTTTCAGCCTCTCGGCTCGTGGAGCGGACCCTCCGAACGAGCTTGCTGTGTGCGGGAACCCTAGTGCTGGCTGCGACTGTTACTGTGACTACTACTGCTACTACTGCTACTGTGACTGCGACGACGACAGTACAGAGATCCTGTGTGGATTCGACGACGACGACTACAGCACTCAGCGATCCTACGTGGATCAGTGCTACAGGTCCTGTGTGGGCCCGATCCTGTGTGGATTCGACGACGACGACTACAGCACTCAGCGATCCTACGTGGATCAGTGCTACAGGTCCTGTGTAGGCCCGATCCTGTGTGGGTCCGATCCTGTATGGGTCCGCGCTCAGCGGTTCTGTGTGATCCAGTGCCTACAGGTCCTTTGTGGACCCGATCCTGTGTGGGTCTTTGTGGGGGTTAGTTACCTATCGATCCTCCGTGGGTCCGACGACTTAGATGGATCAGAGATCATCTTTATCGTCCTTTGAAGAAGTATACATGTGTGAGCTGAAACCTTTTTGCTTTCCTGTGTGGATTGTGTTGTGCAATCCTATGTGGATTACGTTTCTCTTTCCTGTGTGGATTGTGTTGTGCAATCCTGTGTGGATTACGTTTTGCTTTCCTGTGTGGAATACGTTTACTTTCCTATGTGGACTGAGTTGTACTTGGGCTCGGAGGTTGGAGCGTATTTGAATTTGATGACTTAGGTATATGTATGGGCATATACCTAAGCAGTGTCGGTTGTTACTTCGTGATTGTACATTTCTTCGTGGTTATCCTTTGTGGATTTGAGAGACCTTCAGGGGTCTCGGGGTCCCTACTGAGTAGCTTATACTCACCCCTGCACGGGCTTTGCCAGCACTACGTTGTGTTGGTTGCAGACGACGGACATCGTTGACCTTAGCTGAGGCTTGCAGAGCGGGACGGTACCCGGAGCTGGACCACTGGGTGGGACGTGCACGGAGCAGACAGCGGGACCCGTGGTGCAGTGGAGCTATCTGTACCCACCCTTCAGGTGGGATTTCCAGTGGACAGCTCGGTGTAGCGGCTTTTACCATTCAGTTGCTTTTTTCCCTTTCGAGTTGTACTTTACTTTCAGTTTGGGTTTGTATACTGGCTCATTTACTTTTCCGCACTTTCAGTTGTACTCTGCCTTTTCTTAGTGTTTACATTCTGCTTGCTTACTCTGTGGTGTTTGATTACTTTACAAAGGCAATGCCTTCCCTTTTTACCGGGATTTACGCCTTGGTGCTAGTCACCAGCCCCTGGCCTATGGAAGGCGGGCTTGGGGTAGTCACGGCACGGACCCCGAGGGCGGGTCGTGACAAATTGGTATCAAAGGAGTTCGGTTCTACCGCGAACTCTGATCTTTTCTATGTGAAGCAATAATGTTTAGCGTATTGAGTGTGGTTATCAGTCCAGGGAGTCCAGTGTTGGTGCGGCGGCCGACGTATCCGTACACCAGGACCCTGACTTCTGATTTCCGACTTAATGCACGAAAACATTGATTGCGTGTGTGTTTCAAAGTTTTCTTTGTGATTTCTTTGTGTCAGCTCACCAGGTATACTGTTTGACCATGGCGCACCTGTTTCCTATTCAGGATGGCCCCACGACGGCAGCCAGCTAGGGTTCCGAGAGTCGAGCGTGACGACAGCCCACCGAGTGACGAGGCCTCGGTACAGGGCCCTTTGTCAGCAGTGGCACCGGCGGTAGCTCTACCCGCCGAGCCCCCGATGCTTCCAGCAGCAGCCGCTGACGATGCACATCGCCTCAGCGCACTGCATGAGTTTCAGCTCCAGCGACCGCCCAAGTTTCGCGGGGAGACGGATCCCCAGGCAGCAGAGGACTGGCTGGAGGCAGTGGTACGAGTGTTTAGGCTAGTGAGGACACCAGCAGACCTCATGGTGATCCTCGCTGCGAGCCTACTACACGCAGCAGCAGGATGATGGTGGAGCTTGATGCTCCAGGTGCACGATGAGGCATCTCTACTTTGGACGGACTTTGAGAGCCTCTTCCGCTCGGAGTTCGTCCCAGCCACCCTTCGTGCGGTGCGTATCCAGGAGCTTCTACAGCTGCGGCAGGGTAGCATGACGGTCGCTCAGTACGCGGCGAGATTTACCGATCTCTCGCGCTACTCGACCGACATGGTACGAGACCCATTCTTCCGGTCCCGGACCTACGAGCAGGGTTTGAGACACGAGATCAGGGCATCACTGATCTCCCTCAGCATACCGACTCAGACAGGAGTACTGGAGCGAGCCCTCCTGATCGTGAGTTTCCTGGCTGAGTCCACATCGAGACCTACCACAGGGCGGCAGATAGCGGAGTCTTCGGCAACAGGTAGCCGACGGATGACTCGGGGTTCCAGGCAGACCAGATCTACCGGTGGTCGAATGCAAGACTCAGGCTCAGTTGTACGGGGAAGTCGGGATGGAGTCAGAGCCAGGCGTGCCGAGAGTGGGTAGTGTTACTCCTGTGGTGGGATAGGTCACATGGCTCATGACTGCCCGACCCGCCATGCGGAGGAGCAGCAGACGGTTGAGGAACCACCTAGGCAGAGGCAGAGGTTCGACCGTGGCGGTCCGCAGGGAGGAGGCGGACGAGGCAGAGGAGCTGGCCGAGCAGCAGGTGGTGGGCGATGCTTTGAGGCTCTGCCACCACCACCACCAGGAGGTCCACCCCGACCACAGGGAGTAGGTGATCATGTGGGAGCTCAACTTCAGGCAGCCGAGGCCTTCGATCATGGAGCTCTAGGAGCCGATGGACAGGAGCAGAACTAGAGGATACATCCTTTGTACTTCTGGTTCCTTGTTGCATTTGTGTAGCGTCTTGTATTATGAGCTGCAATAATAAAAGACGCATACCTTTGTGATATTTTCGTTCCTGTCCTCTTTCGTGACGTTACTAAGAGGTTCCAGTTTTGGCTGTTGACTTGACCCTCACTTGTGAGACATCTACTGGAGGAGACCCAGTTACCACACACTGATGCCGACAGTGTGACTCAACCCTTAGAGGCGAGAGTAACGGTTGAATCTCTTAGTAGTAGCGTCGAGGCCTTACAACGTCATCCTTAGTATGGATTATTATCATCCATGTTAGGATTGACTGTTTTAGGCAAAGAATGTGGTTCATACAGGGGATGAGACCAGATTTCTCTTATCGGAAAAGAAGAAATCTTGCATCTCTTGTGGGACCTGAGATGGTCCAGGTCATCCAGGGGCGGATGAGTGCAGCTCAGAGCCGGCAGAAGCCTTAATCTGACAGGAGGCGGAGGCCACTGGAGTTCGAGGGTGGTGACCACGTCTTCTTGCGGGTCTCACCTCGACGTGGTATTCGGAGATTTGGCCAAGGTGGCAAGTTATCTCCGCGCTTCATCGGACCCTTCTAGGTCCTCAGCAGGATTGGCGAGGTGGCTTATCGCCTGGCTCTGCCACCTCAGATGCACCGGGTGCATGACGTTTTTCACGTATCTCAGCTGAGGAGATACGTGCATGACCCGACGCACATCATTGACCTTGGGTAGCTTGACGTTGACGATGGGGCGACTTTTACGGAGGTCCCGGTGGAGATAGAGGATCGACAGGAGCGGGTCCTGCGTGGGCGATCGATTCCTCTTGTGCGCATCAGATGGCAGCACGAGAATCTCCAGGAGAGCACATGGGAGCGGGAGGCTCAGATGTGTGCTCAGTACCCTCATTTGTTTCCCTAGTTTTTGATGTATCTTTACGGGGACGTAATGACCTGAGGTGGGAGTAATGTAAAGACCCGTAAAATTCAAGGAAAATTTTTTCTTAATTTTCTTTAGAATTTTACAAGAGCGTTGTTTCAGACGGCACCTGATTCCGAGGCCCGGAGTGCCCAGAATTAATTTCCGAAGTTTGGCTCGGGTACGTTTAGTGAACGAACGAGCGGGAATTCCTAACTTTTGATACGGTGCTCGGAATTGAAATCTGAGGGCACAGATGAACTCGCAGCGCCGATATTCGCTTAAAGAGACCTTTTCGGAAGTTGCGTTTGTTGCGGGTTGAAAGTTAGTTTTTGGGTTTTTTGTTTAAGTTAAATAAAATTTGTGAAGAACAAATTTTATTTTAACTAGATAAATCCTAACAAAGGGAGTTGGGAGTGGGACCCATATCCACTTAACCTCCATTGGGAGGATTAAGTGTGGTGGGACCCACACGAACCCCAACTCCTCAAATTCTCTCAAAACATCCCCTTTAACCCATTTCATTTAATGTTGACAACTTTGCTTAATTAATTGAAGAGGGTTAATTTAAATTACAAACCTTTGAAATTCTAAGAGGAGGGTTGTGTAATAAAATAAGCATAAGATTATTTTATTTTGTTGGGTTGGTTTCCTTTGTTCTTGAGAGGATTTTGAGAGCTTCTCCTTCATCTTCAAGCCTTGACGAAGAACGCTCAAGTTCCGACGAAGAACGCCGCTTCGCTCTTCTTCGTCTTCCGTGTCAACGAGAGGGAACGCCGCTTCCTCCTCGGATTCCCTTCGTCGGCATACGAAGTTTCGCCAACGACGTATCACATCGGACGCAACCCTTCGTCATCGGATTTTACGAACGATGACTGCGACGCCCGACCTCCGCGATGTTGTCTTCCGCGGAACGTTTTCAAATCTACGAACCTATACCCGAGGTAGGGGTTGTTGATTTATTGTTTAATTATTTCGTTCTTGATCGTGGATCTAGCATGTCTAACGTGAGGCAATTGAATATTTTTAAGTTGTGTTATTGTTTAACGTGAGGGGGTCGGACCGCATGAACACGGCCGAACCCCTCCATCGTTCTTGTTGAATTGCTTTGCGGGTGGAAACAAGATGGCGTGGTGCCGTCGCACCACGCAGTTAATCGTGCGTTTATTTTACGCAACACCGTCGCGCGCGCACCATGGAAGAAACATCTTGAACGCGACGCCGTCGCGCCGCGTTGAAAGAAATCAAGGAACGGCGGAGGGGCGCGGTGCCATCGCACCGCGCCCGACGACGAACACCGCGGCCGATTCCGGGCCGCGGCGGAAAGAGAAGACCGGCGGCCGAGCCGCCGGCGTCGGAAGCCGAAGAGGGGACTGGATTTTCCGGTCCCGTTGGAGAAAACCGGCCGGCCAGCTGGCCGGCCGGATGGCAATGAACCGGGGGAAATTAATCCCCCGGCCAGCACACAAAACCCCCCTCTTAATGAGGGGGGCGGTTTCCTTGAGGGGGGCAGGAGGCCCCCCGTTTCCAGCCAATCAAGCCCCCCACGATGGGGGGGCGGTTTTGCAACAGGCACAGCTAAAAAGCCGCGCCGCCTCCAAGAAAGCGGGGGCTTTGCCCCCCGCGTGCCGCCTCCATGCAGAGCCAGGCCGCCGCGGCCGCCGCGCCGCCGCGCCGCAGGCCGGTCGGCCGGCCGGGCCGGGTCGGACCCGGGTCGGGCCGACCCAGGGGGGGTCGGGCCGGGTCGACCCGGACCCGGACCCCCCCCGTTTCAAATCAGATTCGGTCTTTTGGCCATAACATGAGCCTCGGACCTCCGATTGACGAACCGTCTGCGGCAACGCGATCCTTGGATCGAGACGGTCGTTTCGGTATATCGCACTCAAGGTTTCGGATTACTTTGAGTTCGGCCGGGTTGGTTCGATCACGAAATCAACCGGGCCTTCGGAGCGGAAACGCTCATATCTTGAGCTACGGACGTCCGATTGACGTGTCATCAGCTGTGTTGTATTCCTCTTAGTGAGACGGTTCTTTTGGCATACTCCGCCCGAGGTTTGGACGCAGGTGGAGTACGGTCGGGTTGGTTTTTCCTTAAAAACCAACCGGGCCCCGGAGACGAAAATGCCAATAACTCTCAGACCGGGCGTCTGATCGACGCGCCGTCTGTTGCGTTGAGTTCCTGTTGACGATACGGATCTTTTGGATACATCAACTCTGGACTTTGTGACAGTTGATGTTTCAGCCTCTCGGCTCATGGAGCGGACCCTCCGAACGAGCTTGTTGTGTGCGGGAACCCTAGTGCTGGCTGCGACTGTTACTGTGACTACTACTGCTACTACTGCTACTATGACTGCGACGACGACAGTACAGAGATCCTGTGTGGATTCGACGACGACGACTACAGCACTCAGCGATCCTACGTGGATCAGTGCTACAGGTCCTGTGTGGGCCCGATCCTGTGTGGATTCGACGACGACGACTACAGCACTCAGCGATCCTACGTGGATCAGTGCTACAGGTCCTGTGTGGGCCCGATCCTGTGTGGGTCCGCACTCAGCGGTTCTGTGTGAGCCAGCGCCTACAGGTCCTGTGTGGGCCCGATCTTGTGTGGGTCTTTGCGGGGGTTAGTTACCTATCGATCCTTCGTGGGTCCGACGACTTAGATGGATCAGAGATCATCTTTATCGTCCTTTGAAGAAGTATACCTGTGTGAGCTGAAACCTTTTTGCTTTCCTGTGTGGATTGTGTTGTGCAATCCTGTGTGGATTACGTTTTGTTTTCCTGTGTGGATTGTGTTGTGCAATCCAGTGTGGATTACGTTTTGCTTTCCTGTGTGGAATACATTTACTTTCCTGTGTGGACTGAGTTGTACTTTGGCTCGGAGGTTGGAGCGTATTTGAATTTGATGACTTAGGTATATGTATGGGCATATACCTAAGCAGTGTCGGTTGTTACTTCGTGATTGTACCTTTCTTCGTGGTTATCCTTTGTGGATTTGAGAGACCTTCAGGGGTCTCGGGGTCCCTACTGAGTAGCTTATACTCACCCCTGCACGGGCTTTGCCCGCACTACGTTGTGTTGGTTGCAGACGACGGACAACGTTGACCTTAGTTGAGGCTTGCAGAGCGGGACGGTACCCGGAGGTGGACCACTGGGTGGGACGTGCACGGAGCAGACGGCGGGACCCATGGTGCAGTGGAGCTATCTGTACCCACCCTTCAGGTGGGATTTCCAGTGGACAGCTTGGTGTAGAATCTTTTACCTTTCAGTTGCTGTTTTCCCTTTCGAGTTGTATTTTAATTTCAGTTTGGGTTTGTATACTGGCCCATTTACTTTTCCGCACTTTCCGTTGTACTCTGCCTTTGCTTAGTGTTTACTTTCCGCTTGCTTACTCTGTGGTGTTTGTTTACTTTACAAAGGCAATGCCTTCCCTTTTTACCGGGATTTACGCCTTGGTGCTAGTCGCCAGCCCCTGGCCTATGGAAGGCGGGCTTGGGGTAGTCACGGCACGGACCCCGAGGGCGGGTCGTGACACTAGAGTCTTGGTCATCCCATTTTTCTTTGGATTCATTCTATTATTGTCTCTTCAGATGATGTATTTGAACATTTCATATTTTTTTATTTTTGTGTTGTCATTTTCTTAGGTTATGGTCTAGATCTCACCTTATGTGGTTGATTCGATTTCTGATCATCAATTTGGATTTTTCGATTGTGATAATTATTCATATATTTTGAGTTAGAAGGTATATTAATAAAATCCTAAAGCCTTGATTTATTTTACATGTATAGAAAGGTAAAGATTATTTTGGATGATTTGAAATTTTGTTCCCCAGTATGAATTAATTCATTAATTATTTAATTGTAAAATTGGGGACATTAGGATTATTAGAATTTATTAATTTATTATTGATCTAATTAGGATGAGTTATTGTGATTGGGAAATTGATTGAATTGAATAATTAATTTTTTAATTAATTAATGGAAGTTATTCAATCAATTAATAGATTGATTTATTTAAGGGATTATCATGTTTAATTAACTATTTAATAATTTGATATAATTGATGTGGTTGATTATTTGTTGGATTACAAAATGGATTGACCTAATTATGGAATTGTAGAATTTGATTAGTTAGACTATTAATTAATTGTTCAGATATTGTGAATCATGTGATGTCTTCATGTTGTGATATAAGTGTTAAATATTTTTGGGATAATAAATGATGCTCCAAAATTCTCATATGTGTTTAATGTGATTGGGATAGGGACTGAGGCTTTAAATACCAATATGAGATAGTTAGTATGTGATATGAAACGAGGTCCAAATAATGATGTGACAATATGGTGTGGTATAGTGACTGAGGTTCTGAATAACCATGGGGTGTTAGACAGGACATTCCATGCCCAGAAGATTGAATTAGCTTATGGAACCAATACACCATGAAGTGAAATAATATATTGACTAGTAATAGTGGAATTCAAATAAATATTATTCCCTGCATATAGATTGGAATTTGGATGAGGCCAAAGAAGTATGTATGGTTTGGGTGTCCTAGGAAACCAAAGGGTTTGTGTAGTTAAATAAAGATAAATTGAATAAATGTAAATAATTTACCTTATAACAACTATATTATTCATTATAAAACTACATTAATGGATCTTGAATCTGTGTTGTATTAGAAGTCATTAGTTGTGTCCTATTGAGTTATCAAATACTACATAGGTAGAATGATCAGTACCTAAATAGAATTCTTGTTTGCATGGATGAATAGATGTTAGGGCTTGTGTGTGAGGGCTGATTTGGGATGGATCATAGATGATGGAATCATAAGAGGATTTTGACACAATATGGCATCGAAAATGGTATTACTTATGGGTTTTCATTTTGGAAATCAGAACACAATTTACCATACCAAGTCGATAATTCAATTTTCAAATTTTACTTTCATTTTGTAAATCATTTGATACTATTATTTTCATGGTCATGTAATATTTATGGGTTATTATTATTTATTCATGTGGTTGAAGTACATTGATAGGGAAAGTATTGTCTCCAAACTATCAACATTAGTCCCTAGCTACTAGTCTATAGCCTCTCAATTACGAGGGGGCACAATTGATGTCATGTGACTGGCCGGCCCAAGGAACCAGTGTGTATCACCTTGGTCGAGATTTTATTGTACTAATGAGTGAAAACGATAGGATTTGTAATGTATGAATTTCGTGACAACATCCAACTAGAATGTATGGTCTATTAGTTATTTTTTGGCCTAAGACAATGTATCTGAATGGTTTTAAGCTTATATAATTTTAATAGTTATAAAATTATTTTTGTATATTCATTCACGGTGGAAATGGAGGATAGTGTTATGAATCTATTTCATTGATTTTATAAGAAATTAAAAATTGAATTCAATGTAAAATATAAAAAAAATGGTGAGGATTAGTTATGATTTCCTTCATGAACAATGTTTTGGATGAAACAACATGGAAATTGTCTTAGAGGGAATAATAAGGTTTTATGTGTGGAAAGGAAGGTAATTTAGAAATATAATGTCAAAAAAAATTAATTACAGATTATTATGAAAATAATGTTAATTCCCTAGAAAATGAACCACCCATACTCTTGTAGATAATGTTATAGGTGTTGGGTGTTATGAGAATCAATAACCCATTCAAAGGGAAATTAAGGCCAATGAGTCACAACAACCTCTGATGATTATGGATTAATGGAATTATTATGTTATCACAATGGTTGAGATAAATCATGAAAAATAAGGATAATTTATCATAGTCACATTAGATGAGAATTACATGTTTGATTTTGTTTAAAATGTCCCTATTAAATTTTATTTTCATCATATACTAAAGTTTCATCTGATGTTGATCTTTTATTATCACTCTCTATATTAATTAGGGAATAATGAAATCACAATTGATATTCTCTCAAAACATTCTTGAACCAAATCTTCCAAAGGAAAAGTTTTTGTATAATATAATATTTTATTTAATGAATAAATGATGACATGTCTTTCAGAATTATATATTTTCCTAGCTATCATTTATTTATGAGTTATTGAAACCATCATTGTGTTTTGAGTTTTTGGGTGATCATTATATCAAAGTCAAATAAACCCCTTTTAATAATGTATGTTATGTTACATTATCATGATTAAGGATATTTTAATATGAATTTAATGCAATACAACATTTTGGATTTATATATGTTTTAGTGATACAATAATTTAATGTGATATTTCATTACAATTTGTTGATATATGATTAATGATACTATTGAGAATTTGGGTTAATCTTATCATTGATGTTGATGTAATTATGGGTCGTCATTTCCATCCTTATGAAGTCGTTACACATCATTGCAATCAGAGAATATTACTATTTACATAATCTATCCTAGAAATCCATTATGAATGTTTCATGATTACATGGAGGGCCACATTAAATTTTATTTGATCTCTATTCAAGGATTACCAAATAATTTGTGGATGACTTCATTTATCTATTGATGGAATTTTTGGATTTATCATTCTATAACAACCACAAAATGATTTTTAGTATGAGAGAAATATTAATAACCTACAGTTAATTCTATGATCATTATCTGCATATTTCAAAGGTGTTTGCGATAAAAACAACATTTTAGTTTTGTTTTCCGGAAACAATGGCAATCTGGTGAGCATTCATATGCATCCTTATGAATTCATTTATAGAAATAATTATACCACTAGATTGTAAAATACTAATGTTATAAAAAGATAGCTTTTGAGTTATGAAAATGAAGTAGATTTGGAGAAAATGTTTGTACCAATCAAGTGATACATAAAAATATTATAAATTTAACGAGAATATATTTTTTATTATCATTGAATTTATCTATAATTTTATGATTTTTATATGGTCTTTCAAGGAATTTCACTATGTAAAAAATTAACAAAAATCAATTGATATGTGTACCATCCTAATTCAAATAGTTGAGCCAATCAGGATTATAGATTATAATTTATCACTTCTATTGAACCTCACTCAGATTCATGATATTCTATATGTATCTCCCCTTAGGAAGTACATACATGAACTTTTACATGTACTGAACTTTGAGATTCTACCATTGGAGCATGATATTTCAAATATGGAATAATCAATTGAGTATTTGTAAGAAAAAAAAATGTTTAATAGTACAAGAACAATAACATAGTAAATGTTTTTTTGATTAAACCACCATCTTATGGAAGCAACATTGGAACTCAGGAAGTTAATGTGGTTGAAGTATCCTCTTTTTTTGGTACTGATGGGATCAATTTTAAGGGTGAAATTCATTTTAATAGTGTTTGATTGTTGTACCCAATGAATTTTTGAATTATTTTAATAAATTTTTTTTGAATTTTTAATATCAATTTATATATGAAACTCCACATTCATCTTTTATTACATGCAACTCAAATTTTAAACAAAATGTGAAAAACTATTTGAATGTTATTATTATATATTATAGTTTTTATCTGTCTATTTAAATGAAGGATATGAATAGGACTACATAAAAAATGAAAATATGTAATTTATAAATGTTTATAAAATTAATTTGTTGGATAATAATTAATTGTAAATAAAATTAAAAACCATTTAAAATATTCGAATATTGATCTTAAATATTAATTTTATTTAAACACATATTCTTTAACTCAATAAATTAAATAAATAATTTTTGTGGAGTGATTTTATGAATATTTATTTATATTATATATTTAATAAAATTTTTATATTTTATCTTATGTATTTTCAATAAAATATATAATAAGAAATATAATTTTATTCTTAAAAATATATTTCACTAAAAGTGGTTTTATTTCCTTTTCAAAAAAAATTAATATATTTTTTTTCTACATTTTTTAATTGAATTTGAAAAAAATTTATTCATATTTGAGTCCATAATATCACAATTATCTTGAGGTTAATTGGTAATAACATTCTTTGAATTTATCTTTTCATATGAATTTTTAAAATTGCTTGTATTTATTATGAATATTCATTTCATTAAAACAATCTGAAAACATTAAAATTATTTTATATTGTTTTTAATGGTAAAATAAAATAAATTATATATCTATCAATAAAATGTAGATCTTTAGAATCAATTACTGACATAATTTTGATATAAATAAATATCAAACAAATGAATATTTTAATTTTCCAAACCAACTTTCTCATCTTGTTAGAGGGATTAATTTTAAATTTACATTTTACACTTCTATGAATTGAATTAGGAATAATGAATTAAATATTTAAAATGATAATAATTTATATTATTGATTCAACTTAATTTTGTACAATAAAAAATATTAATATTATTAATATTATTTAACAATGATAAGGAAAAATGGGATTACAATTAGTTTAAACTAAAAAGATAACAGTTAAAAATTAATAATAACATGACTAAAACCCATTGGATTGACATATTTTGACCATATATCTTATATATTATTTAATATTCTATTTTTTATCCTTTTGGAATGTGAAAAATATTTGAACATATTATACGTTTCATTATTTTCAAGTTGTCCCCTCAACTCAATTAAAAAAGTCCAGTCCAATCCTCTACTCATTACACATCCAAAAGCATTTAGTTCGGAAAGTAAATAAAAATTAAAACTATTAATTCACTCATATAATCATATAATACTTTTTGGTCATAAATACAATATTATAAGCCTTTTGATGTAACCCTAACGTGATTTTCTAAAGAAAATGTAGCATTCCTAATCATGAATTTTATTTTACTTATTCGTCTGACTGAATAAATTATTATTAAAAGCTTTTGATATGATAACTTCAGTATATTAAATAAAATTAAATATTATCACCCTAATTTAATAGCTCAAGTCATTTCCCTCTTACATGAAATGGGTTAAGAAATTATAGATTTTTTATGGTGGATTTCCTCCTCTGGATGCGATGTGATTTCATAATGCATTTCATGGAAGGTAAGAAGTATGGGTTTAAATAAAATATGATATATATATATGATATTAAAATTTTATTATAATGAAAATATATTATTTAACTTACATAAAATATTTTTTGTAAAAATTGATTCATCATTCATGTGTAAGTACGACCTACCATCTCTGTGAAGGGTGCATTTCAATTTCAATTCCCAAATTGTATGGATCACTCTAAATACATATATAATTAATATATATGTTATTTATTTTACATTAATAACTCCATATATTTTGAAATCATAAACAAATTAATTGCTTAAAAATAAAAAATTAATACATTTATTAAAAAATGAGTTATTTCCTGAAACAAGACATTAACATGGATTTGTTAAGGAATATGTAACAAAAGAGAAAAAGAATTCATATATTTTGTGGAAAAATAAATATGGATATATTAAATATTTATAATATAATTATATTTAATATTAATTATGTTATATCATGTATGAAGGAATTCAAAACTCCTGATAAGAGATTTCCATCTCACAATTACATTATGGGAGACATATACATTATTCGCGACAGGTTTCTTTTCTATGGTTTTTAAACTACAAATTAATGTATAATATGATTAAAATCTATAATATTAATAGTGATTACATATCCATATAATATATTTATTTCACGGGGTTTTCAAGTCAATAGTTGTAAAATTTTTAAGGGTTTTTTGATGCAATCACATAATTTATTTGAATTGTTATTTTTTTTCTTCTGATGATGAAATATTATGATAATAATATATTAAAAATCATAGAATTTTCATCATCATATTTTTGTTTTAGATAACATGGATTCAATTCATTTTCCACTCTTTATGTACATAAGAGTTGAAAATAAATTTTTTATTAAAATGTGTATTTATTTTTATATTTGGTCGAAATCACTTGTTATGTTAATGTTCCAGAGCCATATTCTTAAAAATATATTATATGTGATCATTCAAACTTATTTCCCTCTAATATTACATATTTTTATATTACTAATGATTCATTTGGATAATATTGAATAATATAATCCTTATTCTATCTTTGTATGGTTAATGTTTTGTTTATTATATTGTTAAGAAATCTATTTATTTTTCATGTTTAATTAAATGTTTATGTGATGAAATGTTTATAAAAAATATATTCATTATAAGGATTTTTATTTTAGGATTTGATGATTTATTAATATTACATCTACCATAAATATTTTTTTAATTATTAGATGTGTTGGACCTATATATCCCTCCATTCCATTGGGTTTCACATTATAATAATAAGATAAATATTGGGAAAACGTTTGAGGACATTATCTAATTTGGGAAATAGGTGTGCCCGACCCACTATGGGAAACTAGTGTCTCTTTATCCATTACGGTACACATGTGTTACTTGATCCATAATGGTAAATAGGTGATAATTATAGATCATTTATATTTAAGGACATGGTAGTTGACCTTGGCATATGAAATTTTCTTTTACATAATTTGGTTCCCTGAATTTATTAAATAAGCTCTTGGATAATAATTTATTTATGATAATTTATGTAACGCCCCGACCCTAGTTGCCTAGAGTCGGTGCATTACTTCGTAACATTGGCATGATCACAAGAAAGGTCAAATCTCGAAAGACCGATTGGTTTAGTAGCCTTGGAAACACTAGATATATTCATAAGTTTTACATTACATCATAAAATGAAAAACTACTACAACAACATAATGTCTCCATAATCCACACTACTATCCCCTCATAATATCCCTGCAGGTCATTCATAATTTACTTCTTCACATCCTGGGGAAAAATAAAACATAAGAAAGGGGTGAGCTCAAATGCCCAGTAAGGATAACAATATAGCGGAAACTTTCATAAATAAGAATAAACATTTAAGGCAATGCATTACTAAAACAAAAGCCTTTTAAAATTGAACTTCAACATGGTATGGCAAAATTAAAATGAAATAATGCCATTTACTTATTCAAATGGATATTCTACTAATCGAATAATCACATGCAAAAATCAATAACCACTTTCATAATGTTGGAATGCATAATGCCAGACTATCATAACCACATAGCCAAGGCCTCGTGCCAAGGCTACAAATAAGATTTTGTCAAGGCCTTGTGCCAAGACACTAGTTTGTCTCATGAGACCTACCGATGCATCGAGGAGCTATAGCGGGCTCCACCCGTCACTTATTAAGTCCAATGCATTCCCATATGAAAAGGTTTAAACATAACATAAACATTCGTATTAAAACTAGCATACGAAATGTCAATACTTTCACAATAAACTATGAATGGTATAAAATTAGCACATCCACAGTCAAACATATCACAAAACCTTCAATACAATATAGAAGTTTTGTATCATAATAAATCAACTTCAAATAATCTTAAAATCCATCAAAGGATGTTGACATAGATGAAATCAAAATTCTTTTAAAAGAAATATCTCCTTTTATTTTGAAATCATTTAAGATCCATATAAAATAAAACATTTTCTTTGTAAATATTCTTATAAGCTTGTATGGGAAGCTTCGACGATTTTATAACGGCGGAAAATAACCGCACCCGCCGTTTAAGTTAAAATAAACATTCTTACCTCAATTCTGTCGAAAAGGTTAAAAAGGACCTTGTTTTGAAAACGACGGAAAGATTCCTTTATAAACCTCTTATAAAAAGTCAAACAAGGGTATAAATGACTTTAACCCATATTCTTGTAAATAGTAAAAATGTTTTGAAATACATTTCGAAGAAACATGGATGTGGATGATAAAGAGATCCCAGTAGATTATTACGTATAATACAACCTCGGATAATGAAGAGATTGTGAAATAACCCTTACCTTGTACTTTTCCTTGGTTGGGGTAGGTTAACCTCCTGTATAATGGTGAAATAGTTGTTATTAAATTATACAAGAATCATATATATTAATATGATATCATATATGATCTTTTAACATTGATTTGTTAATAATATCTTAGAATTATCGTCGTTTCGGGAGTTAACTTACTCATTTTCTTTTATATGTTTTGTTACATAAGCCATGGTTGTTGTATCTTATTCATATCCAGAATGATATACAGTCCTTAAACATCATTTTTAAATCATCAAATGATAATTATACTTGAATGGATACGATGGAGAATGAATCTCATCGCGTTCGTGGAGACGGTAGTCCGTACGTACGCACGAGAGACAATATCATTCTTTTGATATTAAGATAATATATAAATGGATGGTATATCATATATACAGAATCATTAACATGTTATATTTATTATTTACATGAGTTACACATCATTATTATACCCATCCAAATAATATTATATTGAATAACAATTACACCACGACGTGGAGACGGTAAGCCGTACGTACGCACGTATGGTGACATGTTATTCAAAGGGTGGATAGAATACTGAATATGATTGTACCATATTTATAATAACATCACAGTATATGTGAGATACTGGAGTTATTATTTCAGAATGGTAAGAACAAAGGAAGAAGAAGTGGAAGAAGAAATGAACTTAGAAAAGGGTGGTGAAATCATTACCTCTTCTTCGGGTTCTTCCTTTTGATTTGATCAAAAGGGCTCCTTAGGTTGGCTTTCTGATCAAACTAAGGCCTCTAGGTTGTATTGAGGGATGTTGGGAGAGTATTTGGGCAGAGTTTGGCCGAACCAAAAGGCTTTAGAGGTGTGAAGAAATGAGAAGGAGGACTGCCCTTTTATAAGAGGGGTGAGGGGCACCTTTGGAAAAGCTAGAAATATTAATTTATAATAAATTCATATTCGGTTTCTAAAGGCTCCAAAGTTGACTATTCAAAGGATGAGGTGGGGATAGGTCGAAAACAACTCATCCAATAGAATTTAGACAGGTTTGGGTACTTATATTAACCTTATCTTTAAGTATTAACTCTAAGTTAATTAGTTTCACTTTTACAATGTCTCTTTGTATTTTTATATAATATGGTTAATAAACTTACTATATACATCCAAGCGACCCCCAAGTGGTCCATTAATGATTAACCTATCATAATATAAGTCTCTTGGCCGAACCTTATATTTTTAGGAATTTAATATCAATTAATAATATAATATTTGTTTTAAGAACTCTTTTATGTCAATTTTGACACTATTCAATAGTTGATTTTTGTGAAACTCATAACAGATTGATTACTTCGAACAAAGTCCATTAAATCAATCCTAATATATCATATTAGCCTAGAAAATTAGTTTAATTCATTAAAAGTTTCATATTATATTTATTTGGGTATTTATAATATCAATTATTTTAATTTTTCACTATTATAGTAATTACTGCATCATCATTGTGTCATAAATAAAATAACTTATTTATTGTCTAAAAATTATAAATAAAATATCATTATGTAGGAAATCGTTTTATCTTTCTAATGAATATTTATAATAGAAAATCCAACATGTATAACCCTATGTAAAAATTGTTCTTCTAAAAGATATATGCTTGTGTCATTTTTGTATTCATTTTAACTTAATTAAAATAAAGTGTCATTATCACTTACAAGTGGATCCATGGGGTCCCAAAATTGACACAAAGATGCCCATGGTCGACCATGTATCAACCAATAGGGTTAAGACACGTTTTAGGGTAATTTTGTATTATTATAATATTATTTTTTTAACCCTTATTTACCGGATTTACCCTTTAACCATGGTAAATAAAATATTTACCGCAGTAATTATTCAAAATGTCTAAAAATAAAAGTTACCTATTTACATAATTTGGACATCCTGATTCCAAATATGGAATCCATTTTCCTAAATTCAAAACACATAAGTGGCAGAAATTAATTTAAAATTAATTCCCGCTGTTAAAACAAAAAGCGTGTTTTTAAGAGATAATAACTATCAAAAGATTGACACTTGTTTATGTTTGGTTTAATTGTAAAATTATGTCCAATGATAAACATTAAATTGAATGGTAAAAATATATTCTAAATATACTTTAAAACCACTCAAATTCATAATTTATCACTATTAATTATTTTGATTAAAAAAGTTGTTTTTAATTAAAATTTAGAAATTTTCACTATTCATCAAAATATGAAAGTTATCCGAAATGTACCAAAATTTCACCCTAGGCTAATTTTGATATTCCGAATCCAAAAATGAAGTCCATTTTGAAATATAGAATATATATGATTTCAAAAATTAGGTATTACTATTCACAACGGCTAGTTTAATTAGTTGTGGTGTGTGTTAGAACTCGAGGTTGCGTACAACACACGCTATCGCATTATTCAAAGGGAAACGTACCGTAGAAGCTTGGGGTGTTACATTCTCCCCTCCTTCAAATAATTGCGTCCTCGCAATTTCTAGGGTATTACTGCATAAAAATACTCGGGTGGTTCTTCATCATAAGTTTCTCGGGTTCCCACGTTGCCTCTTCCATCTTATGATTTCTCCACAAAACTTTTACCAGACGCGTCGTCCGGTTTCTCAGTACTTGTTCTCTTGTATCAAGAATCCTGACGGGCTCTTCACAATAGGAAAGATCGGGTTCCAGTTCTAATTCCTCATAGGTGAGTACATGCGTTGGGTCAGGCATGTATTTCCTCAACAGAGATACGTGGAACACATCGTGAACTTTGGAGAGACTTGGCGGCATTGCCAATCGGTAAGCTACAGCCCCAATTCGTTCTAGAATTTCGAAAGGTCCGATGTACCTGGGACTCAATTTACCTTTCTTACCAAAACGTATGACTCCCTTCCATGGAGATACCTTCAGGAAAACATGATCACCGACTTGAAATTCCAAATCCTTCCTTCGATTATCGGCATAGCTCTTCTGCCTACTTTGAGCTGCTTTAATGTGATTTTGGATTACTTTCACCTTTTCCACCGTTTCCTCCACCAGCTCTGGGCCTACAAGTTTTCTTTCACCAACGTCATCCCAACAGGTTGGTGTACGACATCTCTTTCCGTATAACGCTTCATATGGTGCCATCTATATACTCGAATGGAAGCTATTGTTATAGGAAAATTCTACTAGTGGTAAATATTGATCCCACATACCCTGAAAATCAAGTGAGCAAGATCTCAACATGTCTTCTAAGGTCGGAATAGTCCGTTCTGATTGTCCGTCTGTCTGAGGGTGGTAAGCAGTGCTCAAATGAAGTTCAGTATCCAGGGATTTCTGAAGACTTTTCCAAAATCTTGAAGTAAAACGGGGATCACGATCAGAAACAATCGATAGGGGTACTCCATGAAGTCTCACAACTTCATTAATATATAGTCTTGCTAGACGTTCCAGGGGTAGATCTTCTCTTATAGCAAGAAAATGTGCTGACTTGGTAAGACGATCAACAATAACACATATTGCATCGTTCCTTCTAGGAGTATTTGGTAGCCCCATGACAAAGTCCATCGTAATATTGTCCCATTTCCACTCCGGTATGGGAAGAGGTTGCATGACTCCTCCAGGCTGTTGCCTTCCAGCTTTCACTTGTTGACAAACCATACATCTTGACACAAAATCAGCAATCTCCCTCTTCATGTTGTCCCACCAAAAATGTTCCTTCAAATCTCTATACATTTTGGTGCTCCCAGGGTGTATAGAGAAATTGGAACTATGAGCATCATCCAGCAATTCCCTTTTTAGATCAGGTATATTGGGAACACAAAGTCTCTTCCCGAATTTCAAAATTTCACCTTCATACGCAAAGTCTCTCAATCTCCCATCATTCACAGCTTTATTCTTCTTCTGAAATTCTTCATCATCGGTCTGAGAACTCTTAATCCTTTCTAGTAAAGATGGTTTGGCAACCATTTGAAAATGCATTGATGTTTCACCTTCCCTGGTTATTCCCATGTCCATCTTCACTAGATCCATGAAAATTGGATCCCTTTCAATTCTCATCATGTTCAGAACTCCATGGTCTTTTCTGCTCAAAGCATCTGCCACCTTGTTTGCCTTCCCTGGGTGGTAGTGTATCGTACAATCATAATCCTTGAGTAATTCAAGCCATCTCCTTTGCCTCATGTTGAGTTCTTTTTGTGAGAAAATATACTTCAAACTCTTGTGATCAGTATAAATCTCACATTTTTCACCATAGAGGTAGTGCCTCCATATCTTCAAAGCAAAGATCACAGCTGCTAACTCAAGATCATGAGTAGGATAGTTTTGTTCATGAATTTTCAACTGTCGTGATGCATAGGCAATAACTCTATCATTCTGCATAAGGACACAGCCAAGTCCTTTCTTCGATGCATCACTATAAATAACGAACCCATCATTCCCCGATGGTAGAGTCAATATAGGAGCATTGACTAATCTTCTCTTCAGTTCTTCGAAACATTCTTCACACTCTTTTGTCCAAACAAATTTAACCCCTTTACGTGTGAGCTTCGTTAATGGGTTAGCCAATCGGGCAAAATTCTGGACGAAACGTCGATAATAACCTGCCAAACCAATAAAACTACGTACCTCAGTTATATTCGTAGGTGCTGGCCATTCTTGGATTGCCTTGGTCTTAGAAGGATCAACAGAGATTCCATCTTTAGAGACAATATGGCCAAGAAAAGAAATCTCCTGAAGCCAGAATTCACACTTGCTAAACTTTCCATATAATTCATGCCTCCTCAGAGTCTTCAAGATAATGCGCAAGTGATTTTCATGATCTTTGTAGGTTTTGGAGTATACCAAGATATCATCAATAAATACCACCACAAATTCATCGAGATACTCCTTGAAAACTCTATTCATCAGATCCATGAATACAGAGGGTGCATTAGTCAATCCAAACGGCATTACAGTAAACTCGTAATGCCCGTACCTGGTTCGAAATGCTGTCTTCGGAATGTCTTCCTTCTTCACACACAACTGATGGTATCCAGATCGAAGGTCAATTTTTGAAAAGTATTGAGCTCCATGCAGTTGGTCAAATAAATCATCAATACGAGGTAGGGGATACTTGTTCTTTATCGTTATAGCATTGATCTCCCTGTAGTCGATACATAACCTCATAGATCCATCTTTCTTTTTAACAAAAAGAATAGGGGCTCCCCATGGAGAAACACTAGGGAGAATAAATCCCTTATTACTCAATTCCTCTAGTTGTTTCTTTAGTTCGACTAACTCTACAGTGGCCATTCTATAAGGGGTCTTCGATATAGGCCTTGATCCAGGAATCAAATCAATAGAAAACTCAACTTCTCGTTCTGGAGGATGTCCAGGTAAATCTTCCGGAAATACATCTACAAACTCTTTCACAATAGGTACATCCTCTATTTGAACATTTCATTCCTCACCGACAGTTATTTCATTCTCTTCCTCCCCGATAATTGAATTAAGTTGAGCTACATGGGGTGGATCTAAATAAGAATTAGGTGGTGACGATTCTGCTCTAAAAATAAGGTGCTCCTTATCATTATCATCAAGAATCATAACCTCTTTCTTCTTACAATAAATCTTCGCATCATAGTCCGAAAGCCAGTCCATACCGAGGATTATATCAAACTCAATCATAGGTATGACGATGAAATCAGCAGATAAAGAAAATTTATGTGCTCTAATGGGGACTGATTCACAAAACTTTGTTGCAACGATACTTCCCTTAGGAGTTTTAACTGACAACTCCCTTATTAAATCAAATTGGAAATATCTAATTTTCTTAGCAAACTGGGAAGATATGAAACAATGCGATGATCCAGAATCAAATAATGCATTTGCTAAACTTGAGGAAACCATTAAATTACCTGCCACCACGTCTTTCGGAGCTTCTACCTCAGCAGTAGTGATAGCATAAGCCTGGCCTTGATCCCTTGGCCTTTTCTGAGGTAAGTTCTCCTGACGCTTAGGACATGCATTTGCATAATGCCCCATCTCCCTGCAATTGTAGCACTGAACGTTGGTAGCTTCCTTCTTCCCCTTGCAATCATGAGCTTGGTGGCCTTTTTCACCACACTTGTAACAGACTCCCATTCCCTTCAGGCAAGCACCGGGGTGTTTCTTCCCGCACTTACCACAAGATGGATATTCAACCTTTCCCTTCTTCCCCTTATTTCCATTCCCAGATTGATCAGCAGGTCTCTTCTTCTCTTGCTTTGCTTTAAAGTCATAAGACTTAGAGAATTCCTTTTCGGTCTTGATAGCACATGAGACAATGTCTTCGTACGATGAAAAGGATTGTGAGACTAATTCTCGACGGAGAAATGGTTTTAACCCATCAAAGAAACGATCAATCTTACTTATTGGGTTGCGAATATAATCACCAGCGTACCTCGCTAACCTTGTAAAGTTAGCCTCATACTTTGTGACATTCTCATCCTCCTTTTGTCTCAGACTCAGAAATTGCCTTTCCATATCTGCTCGATGGTCGCGAGGAAAGTATTTTTCTAAAAACAGATCTTTGAACTCCCTCCATTCCATGTTTGATACTTCATCATCTTCCTTCATGTTTTGAATCAATGACCACCATTGATCAGCATCTCCAGTGAGGCGGTAAACTGCCATGGTAACTTTTTCCCTTTCACTACTCCCCAAAGCCTGAAATATTTTCTCTAGGGAAAATATCCATTGCTCAGCTACTAAGGGATTTGTACTCCCATTGAACGTTGGTGGTTGTTGTCTCATGAATCGATCTAACATTGATCCTCCACGCTGCGGATCAGGGTGCTCCATACGGGTAAGGTTATTATTCATAACCTGAGTAAGTTGTCCCAGTACGGTGATTAGCTGATCAGCACCAGTTGCATCACCAGCCCCACTATAATTATCTTGAGCAGGAGGGAAATCCCTACATGGAGTGCGTGCATTGATACGGTTTCCATTTCTTCCACTAGGCGCCATTTCTAAAAAAAATGGCATAAACTAGATCAGTTTATGCATCAAAATACAAAATCCCATACTTATAAAACACTTAACATAAATTGAACTATTTATGGATATAATCCATAATCATAAAAATGTTTTCTTTGAGGAAGTATATACTCATAAACCCTTCATAATGATTTGTAAATATAGTGAGAGTTATCCTAAGCATATCCCCCGGGAGTGTCGTAACCAAGAGTGCAGCAAGGCCCGTTGTCGTGCACCAGTTCCCGTTCGAGTCTAGCTCAAAGCGGTGTTTTCGGGTTTTAACCCTAGGTACATCTGTGCCAGAGCCGCCTCTACCTGCTCGTATCCAGACAGGGATGTATTGCTCGAAAAACTCACAAAATCTCTACAATACCAAAATTCTAGGAAGTTCTTCTATACTAATCCTCAAAGTTCATCTTAGGTCTACGTGCTCTAATCAGAGTTTATCTAAATCTAGCTTCCAAGGTTTGTACTAAACTTCCTCTGATACCAACTGTAACGCCCGACCCTAGTTGCCTAGAGTCGGTGCATTACTTCGTAACATTGGCATGATCACAAGAAAGATCAAATCTCGAAAGACCGATTGGTTTAGTAGCCTTGGAAACACTAGATATATTCATAAGTTTTACATTACATCATAAAATGAAAAACTACTACAACAACATAATGTCTCCATAATCCACACTACTATCCCCTCATAATATCCCTGCAGGTCATTCATAATTTACTTCTTCACATCCTGGGGAAAAATAAAACATAGAAAAGGGGTGAGCTCAAATGCCCAGTAAGGATAACAATATAGCGGAAACTTTCATAAATAAGAATAAACATTTAAGGCAATGCATTACTAAAACAAAAGCCTTTTAAAATTGAACTTCAACATGGTATGGAAAAAGTAAAATGAAATAATGCCATTTACTTATTCACATGGATATTCTACTAATCGAATAATCACATGCAAAAATCAATAACCACTTTCATAATGTTGGAATGCATAATGCCAGACTATCATAACCACATAGCCAAGGCCTCGTGCCAAGGCTACAAATAAGATTTTGTCAAGGCCTTGTGCCAAGACACTAGTTTGTCTCATGAGACCTACCGATGCATCGAGGAGCTATAGCGGGCTCCACCCGTCACTTATTAAGTCCAATGCATTCCCATATGAAAAGGTTTAAACATAACATAAACATTCGTATTAAAACTAGCATACGAAATGTCAATACTTTCACAATAAACTATGAATGGTATAAAATTAGCACATCCACAGTCAAACATATCACAAAACCTTCAATACAATATAGAAGTTTTGTATCATAATAAATCAACTTCAAATAATCTTAAAATCCATCAAAGGATGTTGACATAGATGAAATCAAAATTCTTTTAAAAGAAATATCTCCTTTTATTTTGAAATCATTTAAGATCCATATAAAATAAAACATTTTCTTTGTAAATATTCTTATAAGCTTGTATGGGAAGCTTCGACGATTTTATAACGGCGGAAAATAACCGCACCCGCCGTTTAAGTTAAAAAAAACATTCTTACCTCAATTCTGTCGAAAAGGTTAAAAAGGACCTTGTTTTGAAAACGACGGAAAGATTCCTTTATAAACCTCTTATAAAAAGTCAAACAAGGGTATAAATGACTTTAACCCATATTCTTGTAAATAGTAAAAATGTTTTGAAATACATTTCGAAGAAACATGGATGTGGATGATAAAGAGATCCCAGTAGATTATTACGTATAATACAACCTCGGATAATGAAGAGATTGTGAAATAACCCTTACCTTGTACTTTTCCTTGGTTGGGGTAGGTTAACCTCCTGTATAATGGTGAAATAGTTGTTATTAAATTATACAAGAATCATATATATTAATATGATATCATATATGATCTTTTAACATTGATTTGTTAATAATATCTTAGAATTATCGTCGTTTCGGGAGTTAACTTACTCATTTTCTTTTATATGTTTTGTTACATAAGCCATGGTTGTTGTATCTTATTCATATCCAGAATGATATACAGTCCTTAAACATCATTTTTAAATCATCAAATGATAATTATACTTCAATGGATACGATGGAGAATGAATCTCATCGCGTTCGTGGAGACGGTAGTCCGTACGTACGCACGAGCGACAATATCATTCTTTTGATATTAAGATAATATATAAATGGATGGTATATCATATATACAGAATCATTAACATGTTATATTTATTATTTACATGAGTTACACATCATTATTATACCCATCCAAATAATATTATATTGAATAACAATTACACCACGGCGTGGAGACGGTAAGCCGTACGTACGCACGTATGGTGACATGTTATTCAAAGGGTGGATAGAATACTGAATATGATTGTACCATTTTTATAATAACATCACAGTATATGTGAGATACTGGAGTTATTATTTCAGAATGGTAAGAACAAAGGAAGAAGAAGTGGAAGAAGAAATGAACTTAGAAAAGGGTGGTGAAATCATTACCTCTTCTTCGGGTTCTTCCTTTTGATTTGATCAAAAGGGCTCCTTAGGTTGGCTTTCTGATCAAACTAAGGCCTCTAGGTTGTATTGAGGGATGTTGGGAGAGTATTTGGGCAGAGTTTGGCCGAACCAAAAGGCTTTAGAGGTGTGAAGAAATGAGAAGGAGGAGTGCCCTTTTATAAGAGGGGTGAGGGGCACCTTTGGAAAAGCTAGAAATATTAATTTATAATAAATTCATATTCGGTTTCTAAAGGCTCCAAAGTTGACTATTCAAAGGATGAGGTGGGGATAGGTCGAAAACAACTCATCCAATAGAATTTAGACAGGTTTGGGTACTTATATTAACCTTATCTTTAAGTATTAACTCTAAGTTAATTAGTTTCACTTTTACAATGTCTCTTTGTATTTTCATATAATATGGTTAATAAACTTACTATATACATCCAAGCGACCCCCAAGTGGTCCATTAATGATTAACCTATCATAATATAAGTCTCGTGGCCGAACCTTAGATTTTTAGGAATTTAATATCAATTAATAATATAATATTTGTTTTAAGAACTCTTTTATGTCAATTTTGACACTATTCAATAGTTGATTTTTGTGAAACTCATAACAGATTGATTACTTCGAACAAAGTCCATTAAATCAATCCTAATATATCATATTATCCTAGAAAATTAGTTTAATTCATTAAAAGTTTCATATTATATTTATTTGGGTATTTATAATATCAATTATTTTAATTTTTCACTATTATAGTAATTACTGCATCATCATTATGTCATAAATAAAATAACTTATTTATTGTCTAGAAATTATAAATAAAATATCATTATGTAGGAAATCTTTTTATCTTTCTAATGAATATTTATAATCGAAAATCCAACATGTATAACCCTATGTAAAAATTGTTCTTCTAAAAGATATATGCTTGTGTCATTTTTGTATTCATTTTAACTTAATTAAAATAAAGTGTCATTATCACTTACAAGTGGATCCATGGGGTCCCAAAATTGACACAAAGATGCCCATGGTCGACCATGTATCAACCAATAGGGTTAAGACACGTTTTAGGGTAATTTTGTATTATTATAATATTATTTTTTTAACCCTTATTTACCGGATTTACCCTTTAACCATGGTAAATAAAATATTTACCGCAGTAATTATTCAAAATGTCTAAAAATAAAAGTTACCTATTTACATAATTTGGACATCCTGATTCCAAATATGGAATCCATTTTCCTAAATTCAAAACACAGAAGTGGCAGAAATTAATTTAAAATTAATTCCCGCTGTTAAAACAAAAAGCGTGTTTTTAAGAGATAATAACTATCAAAAGATTGACACTTGTTTATGTTTGGTTTAATTGTAAAATTATGTCCAATGATAAACATTAAATTGAATGGTAAAAATATATTCTAAATATACTTTAAAACCACTCAAATTCATAATTTATCACTATTAATTATTTTGATTAAAAAAGTTGTTTTTAATTAAAATTTAGAAATTTTCACTATTCATCAAAATATGAATGTTATCCGAAATGTACCAAAATTTCACCCTAGGCTAATTTTGAAATTCCGAATCCAAAAATGAAGTCCATTTTGAAATATAGAATATATATGATTTCAAAAATTAGGTATTACTATTCACAACGGCTAGTTTAATTAGTTGTGGTGTGTGTTAGAACTCGAGGTTGCGTACAACACACGCTATCGCATTATTCAAAGGGAAACGTACCATAGAAGCTTGGGGTGTTACAATTCATCACCCTTATGGTCCATGTTTATGAAATAATTGGATTTTATACCAAGGATCATTTTAATGGTCAATGACATGTTGGGTATGAACATATAAGTTATGGTCATGTTGAAATAATTTTTTTCTTATAATATCATCATTTATAGATAACTATAATTTTTACCATTACATAGCATCCTTTCTCACCCATTCATATGTTTCATTCCTAGGGTTGTTATCAATTTTTTAGATAGTTTAGTTTTTAGAGTAGTTGTATACGATAATATATTTATGGGACATATTGACGATCTCTAATGAATTAAGAATATTTTGTTTTTAGACTCCAAGGAAAATAAACAATTATGGTCTTCTAGAATTTGGTTATAAAATGTTTGGAATTTTAATCTAAAAAGGTGTTATATTTTTTTAAATATCTACAAATAAATAAATAGAAAGATATTGCAAGATCCATGGGGTTCAAATTGAAAGATATATACTAAAGGAATGGACTTCTATCTACTTAGATATATAATTTATGGGGTTTATTCAAGGGGAATTTAAAATTAAAAGTTGATTTGAGCACCATAAAGGTTATTACAACGTATATTAAAAACATTTTTGTGTATAATTAGAATTTCATAAAAATAATTAATACCCAATCATCATGGGGGAGTTTAATTTTGAATGTAGACCACTTTTCCTTCCATTTAACATCATGTTACTATTAATTATCAGTGCATTTCAATGCAATCAGGAAAGGATATTTTCATTCAGTTTAGTATCATGTGACTAGGAAACTCCCATTTTGTTAATTTCATTCGACTAGTATATTGTTCTCTATCCAATTCACATTTTTTTCACTTTCTAGTATGTATTTTTTGGTTTTCTAAGCTCATAGGATCCATTATTTGTGTTAGTAACAACAGATAACTGGGAAATCAATTATGCTATGTCGGAGTATGTGACAAGGATTACATGAAGTCATTCAGAATTTATTTTCCACTGTTTCATATAGATGGGTATTACTCTATTGGAATAAAATTATTAGGAGTTATGGATAGTAATGTTTGTGGTAAAATTCATGCATCCAGGTATCATTATATACCTTATGATTGTAGCAGTCATCCCACATGTAGTTCATAGATAGTTCCCTGCAAAAGTCTAACCAATATGTAGTGACGGTCCTTTTTTAAAAATAATAAAGTGGGGCCAATATTTGGGATTTGGGATTCACTGTGTATTATATAATAGCGATAATCAATCTTATTTTTTTCCTATATAAAAAAACTCAACATTCAATTTGACCCATATGTAGAGGGATGTATTTTCTATTCATATTGTGCCTTGTCCTAGGATTTGGGATCTGGGTTTCAAAATGTATCATGTGATAATAGGAATCAATCCACATGACGTTCTTGGTTGTATAACTATACATTTATGTCTTGACCATATGTAAATGGGAAAAAATTTATGATATATATAGTAGTGTGAACAATGATTTATTATTAGGGTGTCACTATGTATCCTGGGATGGGAGAAATAATGATATATGTAGTTCATGAAAAAAAACACTCCACTCACGTAACAACCGTATGGATATCGGGGAACTTTTTTGATTGATTTATTTTATGGAACTTGAATTTGGGATATGGGTGTCACAATGTGTCCTTTTTTGGTAAGAATCAAACCACACATAGATCTTGAATGGAAAATTATCCATATATGTTTGCACCGTATGTAGTTGGAGAAACATTTTGTGGATGAAATTATGAATGGATCTATGATTTGGGATCTGGGATTCGTAACATATCTTTTTATCCAAGAAATTGGTCCACACATATCTCTTTAGAGTAAATTCAATATGTGAATTTGTCTCTCATATACAGATGAGAGCTCCTCATTTTTCTTTTTGATAGATCTATCTTGTTCATTGAACCTTGTATAAAGTAACATGTTCTGTGTAGTTCATAATCATGAGTTGATGACAAAATACATGAAATTGAACATAATTTTGTGATTAAATCTTCCGCAATATTTTTTCATGTAGTGAGTATGTCTCCTCCATATATTTTCGGCATGCGGTGTGAGTATCTACTTTACAATTTAACAATATGATGTAATGACATATTCCTGTAGTTTGTTGTCGGGTGTTAATGAAAAAAGATTTTATGATGTGTAAAATCATTATCCTAGGACATAGGATAACATGAAAATTATATTATTTCTTCTAGGAAATAGGATTCTAGAAGGTTTCTTTGGAAATTAATTGTTTAGAAACATTTCATTGCTGTGGGAATAACGCATTCCCCATCCATCGTGACCAATAATTTTGATCCATTGGAATCAATGTTATGTATGATTTAATTCCCATAATACATCATTTAAAGGATTTTATGTTTATTTATTGGTAATATTTAGCTTCTAAAGTCAATTACCAATTACTCCTTATAGGATTTAGAAGAGGTTGTACTTGTAATGTAAGACTCATATGATCAAATTTTGATTAAATTTGTGGTTGGGTATTGTAAACATTCATTTCACATTTAGAAATTCCAACTCCTAAAAAAACATTTTTAATTGATATTCATTCAAATTATTATCCATATAAAGATATTTTTTGTTAGGGAAAATATATTTTATTAAAAGAACTTATTTTCTTTCCAAAAATATGCATTATGGTGTCTCATGTGTGGATGTGTTCATTATGGTATGGTAGGATCATAATGCACTAAGGACCTTCTCTAGAAATTACTTATTTTCATTATCTACAATTTAATGGTGGATATATTATAGAGTCTTAATCAGGGCCTTTATTTTTAATATTAAATTTCCTGAAATTTGGATAAATGGTTGTATTTGATGTTGTTCTCCACGTACCATATCATTAATTTTCTATAATTTGAGTTGGTCTTATTGCCCATAAATATTTTTTGAAGGTCACCGAAAATAGTGATGATGCTTGAATTTATGAAGTAAATGATATCATTTGTCCTAAATTGTTAGATGGGAACTACCTCATACAATTAGGAAAACAGTTAGTTATTTTAAGGAAATAGAAAAATGTTTAATTGTTATTTTTTGGAAATGGCCCCATATTATCCATTCCCCATATGTAAAATGGCCAAAAATAGTGATCTATATACAGTAACTATATGGGATTATGAATAAAATTTTCATCAATCTTACGTGTATTACTTTTTTTTCTTAGTTCTATATAGTCAGGTATCATATTTATTATTATTAACCAAGCTTCCTAATCAGGAGGGAGATACTGATAACTAATAGACGTGTGTTAAAAAATACTTCAAATAATTCTTACATTATGGTGGTAATCACATTTTATACTATGAATCTTAGTAGGATTCAATCAAAACATCCTTTTTAGATTTATTTTAACATATTTGGAACATACCAAATTGTAATGATCATAGCTCGACTTTAAGTATATTCCCATTCTGATCGATTAAATGAAAGTGTAACATTATTGAAGTAAAGGTCTATGGGATCCTAGTATCCAGGGGTTGATAAATTTTTTTCAATATTAGGGGTGGTGTTGACATGACTAATTTCATCTGTTTTATAAATGATAGTTGATGAGATAATCTATTAGTGTTCAATATGGAAATCCACATTACCTAAAATGGGGTCATCTAAGATTGTGGCAATATTACTTAGTTTTTTATCAGAATCATTGTTTGATATTTTAATGTGATGAGTTGTGGGATAAAAAAGGAAGTATACCATCAATATTTTGATGTAAACAATGATACGAGACAATTCATCCTTCTGGATGGAATACACATAAGTGATTTGTTTGATCACAAGCTTCAAATATAATTTCATCTGACGGTATTATATATATAGCTATAAGGATTTTTCCATAATGTATATGAGGTATTTTAATTCTTCTTAATTATTAATATATCCTTCAGATAGTGACAAGGAGTAGAAAAAATTTACTTTTCTAGGGAAACAACTACAATCCATAGAATGGACCAGGTGAGCTATGGGGTTTCAACCATTTGTTCCTATAGTTAGTTAAGAGGTACTATCAAAATACATATCCAATATTCCAAGAGTTTCATCATAAAACAATACCGCTACGTATGAATGTTTGATATCCACTGGAATGATTCTAGTGGAGGGATGTTCACTAAAGAAATCATTCAAGGCCATCAGTATAACAACCTTACATGACTTGAATTAGATTTCATATTATTGTAGAATAATAACATATCACGAATGACACAAATTCAACATAGATCAATGAATAATGTACTTGATCAGGAAAATACAAGTGACCATGTAGACTTTGTGATTCATTGTGTAATTTCGTTGGTCTAATGATGCAAATATGAGGGAGAGAAGTTCTTCTTAATATTTGAATATTTGGTCTTAGTATATATCATCATTTGAATATGTTAGTAGTGCTTTTTAATTCTCAATAATTTTTATTTGTAAATAGATAACTGATTGATCTTTTTATGGTATCCACATATAATATAAATGGATTTCCTTCAACTGGAGGCCCCATGAACAACAAGAGCATTAAGTTTTAATTTATATTCTTAACAAATTCTTGGATCTCTACATCCAATTGGTAGGTGACTAACTTCTATATTAACATGTTTAATATAAGAGATATTCTAGAAAGTTTATCAATGAATGTTTAAATGTATGCATGGATTTCTTAGAACCCTCTCATTTCTTAATGATTCTACCTGGGTAAAATTTCAATGATTGGCCTTGTATTTTCTAAATAGAACAAAGTGCCCTATTTTCATATAGAAAATCATATGAATTTCACAAACGTTACTCCAAAATTATTTTTTAGATTATTAAAAAACCAAAATATTAAATCGCTATATGATAAATATTTTATGAATATTTTTGAGGTCATCACATTGTCGTCTAGATTTTACTACTAGGTCATTGACATTACATTATTATTTTTAGTCTAATAAATGTATTAATGATACGATGCATGTTATGTTGGTGAGTAGTGAAAGTTTTCTCTTAATTAATTATCATTAAATAAAATCAAAATACCCCTAGAGGTGCTCAACAGATAGTGGATTACTTGAATTTAATAAACATTATTATATAAGCATACCCTGATGAAGAAGGCACGAAGGAAATGGATTGAAAGACAACAGTTTTTTCAATTAAATGTTTTGTGATTGGAAATGGGAAATTAACATTATGGTTGTGTCTATTATGGTGTCTTAAATCTTGGGAGACCCAGATATTCCAAATA
Source organism: Viscum album (assembly GCA_963277665.1). NCBI lineage: Eukaryota > Viridiplantae > Streptophyta > Magnoliopsida > Santalales > Viscaceae > Viscum > Viscum album. Next base: position 1,612,029,876 of record OY728120.1, read on the forward strand.
TTTTCCTTCATGTTGATGATGTTTATGATCCCTCCTTGGAACTTCAGTTCCTTGAAAATTTTGTATTTTATAATTTTTTTAACATCTGATTTTACATTAATAGCATGAGAGGGGGGGTGTTCTCCATGATTTCTGTAAAAAACTTCTATGTTCATCGAGTATGCCCTAGGAATGTGTATCCAAATCATGTTCATATCAAGAATATCTATATAATTCAATGATAACAAATATTGATTATTCTTTAGGAATGATATATATATCTCATAGTCCTCAGGAGCCATGGACGAAATAATAAATGTATCACACATGTCTTTTTCTCTCCCTAAATTCTCGTAAGTGGATTCATTTATATTGGGGTACATGCCTTCTTAAAATTCAAGAGGGACATTTATAAATCCATCTTCGACTTCTTCAATCTCCAATAAAATGGAGGAATTTTTAAAATGAAGGTGTATTCAATGTAAATATATGTCAGATTCCTGGTAATAGGGGCCAAGTAAATAGGAATTCAAATTATGGGATGCCAGTGTTATTGTAGAGGGATTATTGGCATGTGTGTTTTCATTAATTAGACCACCATGAGTAAGGTGATCCATGATAACATTAGTTATAGATAATTTAACTATGAATCATCATTTATTATGATTTCTTGAGGGAACTATCATATCATGATAGAGAATTTTTCAGATCCCCTTTGGATGAATCCCCATTGGCTGACATGCCTTCTATCAATAGGATATGATCCAATGATATTATTAGTTCAAATTAGATTGTTGAAATTTATTCTATTTCATCAAACATGATTATGTGTATCACATATGTGCTGGAGGGAAAACTCTAGGTATTCAATTGTACAGTCCTCAATCCTTTTGAGGACAAAACCAACATATCTTTATCCAGCATTGGTAGATTTCCTTCAATAATATAGAAATATTCTAAGTATATATGGATTCACATGAAGCGTGGGGGGAACTATCAACAAGTAGTATGAAGACCTCCCCATCAAAGGGGTTTTCAATAACTGATGAAATATTAATGGTACCACTACATGGATATGAATCCAAGGTATTCTATGAAGGAAAATATATATTGTGTCTTACAAGATAATCATGAAATCATAATTAGATATTATTTATAAAAAAATGTTCCTTTAGAAAGAGCTTTCCAAGATTCATTTGACAAACATAACGTACCCTTGAATGGTTAGCTTTATCAGAAATTATTCCCCCTCATTATATCCCAAATGTCTGAGGGTATGAATTGGGATTAGTTTAATCCTAGAACCAATCTCAGCAAGATCACTTCAGATTTCATCATTTTTTAGTATTATGTAATCATATGGGGATCTGATATGTCCCAGCCTATCATATTCCTAATATAACTTTTTGAAATAGATGGTGATTTGAAATTATAATGGAATTGACCTTACTAAGTAGACCACAGCTACATTTATTCATTTATCAAACTCATGCAGAATCTATAGGGGCTCATTGAGTACATCTATAGGTTATTTTGAATGATAGAGAGAACCCATAATTGAGAGTCTAAATGGATCATCTGCGAACTATTTTATAATTTCATATATCTATTCTAGAGGTCTGAACCTCCCTAGCTGGTGTTCCTACCTATTCTGTGGATTATTAATTAAGGTATTTGAGTTTAAAGAGGATATTTATAGTGTATAGGTTGGAGGATCATATACTAAAAGTGGTGTCAGTCATACCAATACCCCCCTTTTATTTGGGATTAACATAAAATTTTACCCATTGAAATCCATCCTAAAAAATGAATTGATTCGAGGGTCTACTAGAGGGATATAAGGAAAATCCTTTTTTCTGTTAATCTGTATATATTGATTTATCTTGGGCCTCAGCAATATTTATGGACTGCATGAGTATGTGTCTAAATTTTTTTTTGAACACACCTATAATGTCCATTTTATCATTGGCTTATGCATCCTTGTCCTATGGCTACCCGTTCAAGTATAGAGTACTCATACTCATTGGTGTATTTATCATATGTGGATGGATATATTATGTACATTACATTAACACAACCAAATATGATCTCTTCATCGGGTAGTAGTTCCATTTATTTTGGTGGTCTCCATTCACTAAAGGTTGAAATAATGAATTATGCAAGAGTTATAGCCCATGTAAGATTTAGATATGACTCTTTATCCTTTGAAATTCTCTATGTATAATGATATTATTACCATTGGGAGCTGTATTCATTTCTATTCCCTAGTATTTTGGGATCTTTGTTCTTTAAATTTCTTTTCTCAAGGTGGAATGAGTTCCATCCATTTATTTATAACTCATTATCTTCTCGAACTATTATCTATTCTTGGAAAAATCATCTTTGCAGTCAGCCTATAAATATAGTATAGTGAAGATTACATACATCACATTTTTAGGGCCTTCTCCAATATCACATGTCTAGAATTATCAATGACCATGATAAAATCTTGGATGAAAATGCAGTTTTGTATGTTGTTACCCTGCCTCCTATGAAAAATGACTTCATTATGACATTAGATGGAATGACCTCATTCGGTTTCCTAGGATATGGTATCTTTAATTTGTTATTTTCTATATCTATAATAAAATAGCTAGGTAGCTACTCATTTCTAATGGAATATGATTTATTCATCCATTCCACAAATCATGGGATAATTAAATAACTTTTTGGTTTTGGATGAGGGTGATTTTGATGTTGTTGTCACTCGATGGGATCATTTTGATGATTAATGCCTTCATGGTTTCATTAATGGGAAATACTAATGGTTTAATGGTAAAATTAGAAATATATTCCTTTGCAATCCATATTCAATATATTGAGGGAATGGGCCAGTATTTATCCCATGTTCATTGAGTGGAATCTTCAAGGAATTGTAATTTCTCTATGAACACAAAAATTCATCCTTGATACTTCAACAATATCCAATACATTATTCTCCAATCATGATGTTTTTATACTAGAGATACCACAAGTACTCTTATGAAGGATGGATGATGAGTATTTAGGTTAAAACCGTACATCTGGAAATTAATTTAGCAACACTATCATTTTCAATTTTTTTTAATTTGTGTGTATGACTATAGTAGTTTTCCATAAGAGAGAGTTGTACTAATAAAGGAATTTTTGGAGAAGTTCTACACATGCCGTAATAGATCCAATTGGATGTTTCAATTAACAAAAAGGCAATACATAAAATCTATACACAAAATTTGTTATTTTGGTCACCTCATGTAGATCCCAGTGGCCCAACATCGGTCCAAATCGAAACACGAAGTGGATGAGATTCTATTTTGGATCTCCAACACCATCGATGACTGAGAAGAGAAGATTATCAAAATTATGATGGGGAAATGTTCTCATAACCCTTTCATGAGATGGATTCATCATTGGATACTTGTGTCTGTGCTGGTGGCTACTAAAAAATTGGCATTTGATAGTGTTGGTCGTTATCAACAGAACAAAAAAGTGCTAAAAAGTGGACCTTTTATCAGTTCTTTTTTAGCACTAATAAATATTTTCCATTGACAACACCTTTTTAATAAAATCATAGAGTGTAACCAATATTAAAACATTTTTTTCACTCATAATGGTATATAATAAAATGAAATAAATTTAATTTTAATTTTAATTTTTTTTAAATATTGTTTATGAAAATAAATTTTTATTTATTAAGTAATTATTCATAATCCTGACTAAATATAATATACATATAAATAAATTATAACACCGAATTAGTAATATATTAAATATATTTATTTTTACAATGGCGTAATTATAAAATTAAAAAATAGAATTTAGTAAATTAAGAAAAATATTAATAAATTTATTAATTAAAAATTTATTGACAAAATGAATAAATTTTATATACACATACGTAGATTATAATATTTATTAAATAGAATATATTAAATTTAGATATAAAAAATGAATAAATTGAATAAAATAGTATTTAAATTGAATAAATAGTAATAGTATAACAAAAATATAAAAAAACTACTAAATTGTGATAACTAAAAATATAAAAATTTCTAAATTACAAAATTATTTAACAAATAATTAATGAAACAATTATTAATAAAAATAAAGAAAATTATGTTAAAATTATTTAAATGTATTTTAATAATAAATAATATTAAACAATATATATTAATCAAACATATTGAAAATGAATAAAATATAATAATTAAAAGCATATTAATGTCGTATTAATTTTTTATGGATTTTATTAATTTTAATTTGTTGACACATTTAATATAGAGTTATGTTCACATATATATATAAATTATTTATAAAAATATGATTTATATAGTAAAAAATATTTATCCTTTACATTTAATTGGATATATATATATAGTGAAGAATCGATTATAGTTACAAAATAATAAAAATTTAAAATAAAAATTAATTTCAACGAGTAAAGGATATAATTTAAAGTGATTTGATATTTAAATTGAATATATATCAAAAGTGTGTAACAATTATTTAACATACATATATTTGATTAATGTATTTCAATATACAATGCACACACACATATATTTTCATAATATTTGAAATCAAATATAGAAACACAAACCCCAAATATAAATAAAATTTACTCAAATTGTAGTACTCATTTTATAATTTCATTTTTTCATGGTACATTTAATATACTATTTATTATATAGTTATATTTTATTTAGTTAAATTTAATTTTATTACAGTTATGGATTAATTAATTTTTAATATTACTTATTTTTTATTTTATTTTTTTTAATTTAATAATTTTTTATTATTTATTTTTATATATTTATTTTCAATATTCTCATATTTTCAAAAAGTATTCATCTATATTTCAAAAAATATATATATTTTTTAAAAAATAATATTTAATTAATATATATTAACCATTATATATATATTTTTAATGTGTAATCATTTATAATAATTCAATTTCTTTGGTTTTTAACATGCATACATTTAAGATTATAAATAAATTAATAAATTAAAAAACACATTATGAAATATTTATTGATAGATATATTCATATATATTGTTTTTATACATGTAAATATTTATAATTATGAGTACAAAAAATTACATAATTATAAAATTATAAATAAATAAATATATATACATAAATATTTATAAAATTATTATGAATTTAATTAAATAAGGAAATTGTTTACAATATTTTAATTTTAATTTATATTTATATTTGAATATTTATTTATTTATTAAAATATTATATTTTTAAAAATATATGTTGATATACACATATAAACATATTAATTATTATTTTTAAATGTTTTAAAATAATTTTAAATAAATAATTATATATTAAAATAATTATAAAATTATAATAAATATATTTAAATTGTGAATATAATTACTGTATTTATATTTATATTTATATATATTTATTACATATTCAAATGAATATTTAATTATATATAATGATATAAACATATTTATAATTACATAATTATAATTAATATAGTTTAATAATGAATATATTTCCTATATATATATATATAATATTTAATTATATAAATATATTCCAAATAAATTTTTTATTATTCAACTTATAAATCCCATACAATCGCTAATTTTTTAGCACTGATAATACTGGATTTTTCAGTGATTTTTTAGTGCTAATAAATCAATATCGTTATAAGGGACTTTTTACAAGTGTTGGTAAAAGTGTACATAGTTTATTTAAATGACTCTAACAAGTCATAAATTTGTTGAGATATATAATTATTTTTGTGGAATCCACCAACTCTCAGTGACACTCATAGTCGAATCCATGATTGATTAAGGTCTCAAACAATTGCAAGGCTTGAATGAATCATGTCTTGAACAAATCCATGTTTTTGGGATATCTTGACATTCTATTGGATGATTCAAAACATCAATCCAAAGTATGATATTTTTTGATCCCACTCATTCATTTATTTCATGATTGGTGATACATTATTTTCATGTTTTTTTCAGTGTCATGTTCAATTCATTATCAATCACATCATTTCTTTCTATATTGAGTTTCTAACTGGGGGTTTCTATAATATATGATTTTTTGACACTTTAGTTACTTTTTTCATCCCTATATAATTTTAAAATTTCCACACAAATATTTCACTCATTATGTTATGTGTCTCTATTTTTATCCCATTAAACATGGATCCATGATTTCTGGAAACATTTAAATACAATTTTTTTAGCAGATGTAAATTCTATTTTAGTTACCCATGATGGGGTTATGGATTTATAAGAATTTTTTCTAATTTTTTCATTAAAATAATTGGATTATTTTTATTATGATTAAATGTTTTGATTTAATGGTTGTAATAACTAATGGATATTTTTTCCCAGTTACACTAATATTTTTAATTATATACACCCTTGATGTTGAGCCAATTTTTATTAATAATTGATCATTTTTTATTGTATTATGTATTGATCATGTGTCATTAATAACATTATATTATTTATGTTATTATCAGGTGGTTTTCATTTAATTATGTTCAATTATGAAAGTGATTTTATTATTGTTGAACTATTATACTAATTATTTTTCTTTTATTGAGTTGTGATATATTTTATTGTCCTCCTCCAACTACATGTCATGATAATCATTAGGAGGCATTGTTAAATATCATTGGATGAGTATAACACTATTGTATGTTCAAGATTATCGTTAGCTAGTTCATTTCAATTGTATTATCCTTATTTATCTATAAAAATATTTGCCAAAATCAATTGTTATATATTTTATAAGTGGATGACAATGTTTATTACATGATATTACATATTCAATTAATATAGTTCCAATTTAGAATAACTTTCTCACATATCATGTCCACAAGAAATTTGATTAGACTTTACATTATACACACAAATATAATTGTTTGAATTTGTTTTTCTACTACCATAATTGTTGTAAATAAGAAGAATTAGAATATTACATAATTTAAATACTATTAATAATTATATGATTCATTTTTTACTTCCAAGGTTGTTAATGTATTAAATTATGATGCTAATTTTGAATGTGAAATTCCTATTAATTTATCTTCCACTATAGTAGTGACCCAATATTTAAGACTAAATATCCATAGAAATTTGGATTTATAATCTCCCATGATGGAATTTAAACATGAATTAGTGAATACATAAATTATTCAGGTAATAATAATAATAAAATTTAATATTCTATCATTTGTAATAGTAAAAATATTCTAATTATACAATTATAATGATCGACCCTAGCATTAATAGAATATAAATTCATTTGAAAAAACCAATAAATTGATATTGGGTATATTAAAATAAATTACATACATTAAAAAAGGAATTTAACTATAATATTCATGTTAGGATATGTCTATTTTTTGTATTGATTTAAAATTTAACACTATAGTCAATTGGAGTATTTGAGTCTTTTACACCAACATGATCAAATGAGTTCAACACATTCATAATATAGTCAAACTGACATAAATAATAACCCACACTATGTATTCACATATTAATATTTAGTATATTATCTATAATTTTAATTTTAATCTTTTATGTACTTATTTTAGTAACCAGTATGTGTAATAAATTAATTTTTACAGAAATAAATTAATAGTCCATTTAATTCAATTATATTAGAATGACATAATTTTAACATTTGTAAATTCTTCATAAACTAATTTTCCTAGATAATATAATTTATTAATATTTATTTAATTTTAATTTTAAATTATTTAAATTTAATTTCCTCATGACAATTAATTAATTAAATTTGGAATTTGAAAATGGTCGTATCATATATCATAACATGTCCCCACTGATGCCCCTTGAATCTTATACAAGAATGTGTATTCCATAAAAATTTGACATTCAATAGAACAAGAGTTAGTAACTAATTCCAACAATGTAATTATTAAAAACGTGTGGTATTACCCCTCAAGAGAGAACAATGGAGTGTAATTATAATCCTTATGTGCTTCATCTCTAGGAATTTTGTTGTTTCATTTGGTTTCCTTAGACTCACCAAAAATATCTTCTATAGATATTAAACTACTCAAGGTAGTATTTATTGAAATTGATCACTAGAAACTTTTATGGGATGACTGAAACACATAGTAGTTCAATAAAAATATTTTTATTTGCACAATATATGCAGGATGAGTCTCAAAAAAATAACTATTCAGGATATGAAGATGACATGGATGGTAGTTTATATGACAATAACCTTTGCATGAATTTAGAGGAAACACCTACCGTCATAGAATAATTATTTTTTAAAATTGAATTACCCATTTTAATTAAAGAATACTTATATTATTAGACATAATCAAATGAAGGCTTCCCCTTATTATAAATATCTATAGTATTCACCTTGGATTGTGAATATATTATTTATATTTTTTATTTAAAAAAAATTACTATTTTATGAACCTAATTGTATGTATTTGAATCCAAAAATGGATGGTCACATGTTTTTGGGAAAATGATTTTGAACATGGAGTAAAAGTGTTCAAAATTTTTGATATAGAGCATTCATATGATACTTATTAGTTACTTTTTCAATTATTATATTGTTGTTATTCAATAAAAATTATCCAGGAAGAGTTTGAACAAAAATTCATTTTTCATTGAATAGATCATATCTATAAATGTTGTGCTAAAATGGGGAAACTTCCCATGCAAATTGATTTTTATAATCCTAATATTTTTCAATAATTTAATATGAATATAAAATTATATTATTCTATAGATCTTATAGAAGAAATTAATAGGTAAACTGAAGATGAACTTCATGATTTTATAAATTTTATTAAGAAGTTAAATAGGTGTTCTAAGAGATCATTGTATTCAACTTTTACTAAGTTCAAAATATTTTTATTAGTTTCAATGTTATATAATTAGAAAATATGTAACAAATGGAGTGACACAAGAATTGTAGAATTAGTTGGTCTCTGATGTGATATTCTACCAGATAAAAATAATCATAGAAACAGAAAATATGACACTAAAACATGATATTTTCAATGTGAATCTACTCAAAGAAATACGTGCTTTCAAAAATTATTTCAAAATGGTTCACAAGAAACATGAATCACTCCTAGAATTTCTAGATTGTGGTATAGTTTGATACAATAAAAACAAATCAAGTCTTTTAAATGTTGTATGGTACATCCCAAAAATTCCATGGGTTAGATGAGTATATTGATTTATAGAAACAATGAGAAAATTGAAATTGCATGTAGATACAAGATATAAATATGGGAATCTATATCATCGATCAAATTATCTACAGTGGATGAAAATTGATAATGAGTATCCTGAATGTGGAATTGATCCATGAAACAGTTATCCGACATTTTCTAAATATGGAATAAATCCTTTTGGTTTATAGACTAGTACATATAGTACATATCCAATCTTTTTAGTAAATTATAACATGTTGAAATGGTTATGGATTAACTGGAAATAAATTATATTGGATCTTCTTATATTTATACCAAAGATACAAGGTGACAATATTGATGTCAACTTCTCACAATTTTTCAATGATGTAAAATTCATGTGGGATATTTGTGTTATAAGTTATGGTGCTCATAGAAGTGAATATTTCACATTGAGGGCCATTTTGAATGTGATGATAAATTTCTTTATTACTTATAGAAATTTTGAGGATACATAATTAAATTATTGTTGGGGTGTCCCCATTTTGTAGAATCTACACACTAATTTCGATTGAAACATTCATGAATGAATGGATTCTATGGAAATTTAAAATCATTTCCTTGATGAAAAAAATACAGATCCAATTGGGAAATTTTTAAGAGAATACCGAACAAGGCACCACACCATTTCCCATAAGGGGTGATAAACAATTTGATAAAGTAAATTATATTTACAATATTTTTGTAAATATAATTTTATAAAAATATATTATGAAATTATTGTGGGGGAAGATATTTATTTTCATTTAATTACAATATTATGTATTTTTTATGCCCTAAATTTTAATGATACATTGCTAATATAAACAAATTATTCGATAGTGTTATTTTTAAATTAATAAATCTTTATAGAAAAAATAATATGTGATATCTAGGATATGATGTACATGATTTATTGTGGAAGAAGGGAATAGTATACATTATTGAAGGGTATATTCTAAAATTTTCATCCTCGACCTACATACACTAACCAAACAGAAAAAATTTAAATTTTTCGTTTTCCCTTAATGTTGTAGAATTTCTTAAGGGGTACTCATAAAGCATGAATAATTTCATATCAAAGACTAATTTTATGTTACATCGACTAAAATCACACAGCTGTCATGTTTTGTTTTAAGATTTGATGTTTGTTGCGTTATATTTCAATTTTACAAATATGAATGGCATACAATAACATTTATATAAATTTTACAAATGAATGTGATGGAATTTTATATCTCCTACCATGTTTTTAATCATAAATAATGTGTATGAAATCTTATTATCAAAATTATACATCTGTTTCCCACCATCATTCATTGATATAATGGTTCAACTGATAGTTTATGACAACCCTTCTTTTTATAACACAGTATCTCATTATTTATTATATGATACTACTCATAATACAAACTCAATGATCAGAATGTATATTTTTATTTCAGAATTAATTAAATTAATTAAAAATTTAAAATAGATAATACATCATATTTATTTCTAACTTCTTCAACTAGGTCATATTTTTCATTCATACTAAAAATTGCATTGGTTATCCAAGTGACACCAATAAGAACGAGGTTAGATATTTGGACATATATGGGAAAATATGTGGAATGACAGGGATAATGTAAAACATGATATAATGTATGAATATTAGAGTGTCATAGAAAGGCTAATAATCTTAAACATGAACAACGAGGCATGATAGAGAATGACAACATAATGGTAACATGGGAAAACTGTCAACAACAAAAAACATTGTATGATAATGATATGTTAATGATAACTACCATGACATCATGATGGAAAAATTCCTATTATGGATTAGTTTTACTCCATTATTCCATTAATGACATATTAAGAGATTAAAACATTTCCCAATTCATAGGAACTCCATATAATTCTGGACGCACCCCTCACATTAATTTTATTCTCAAGCTTATGTTTTCCTCATAGATCATAAAACCTGGACTCATTTATGATCATATTTTATTTTATGATAATGTCTTATAGAATAAATTCATCTATTTCAATGATAAATAAGTATATGTTACTGAAGATGAACGTACTTGAAAAAAATGGATACGTGTATTCCCTACATAATTGTTTGGCAAGGAAATCATAGTGAAATATCAAAAGAAAAAGAGAGGAGCATAGATGTTCCTCGATGTGATAATGATAAGGAAAGTTGAATCTAATAATTTATACATAAAACATAACATAAGGGTTTTATGTATGAAAATATAGAATAATTAAAAAGTAGGGATATAAGACATAAGATAATGATGAAACGTGAAAAAGATGAGAAGGTCAGGATCCCTTACCTCCAGAAGATGAATCCAAATTCATGGTATTTGCTTCAAAAGAGTTTGGGGGGAATCGTTGGATAAATCTATATAGTATATGGAAGGGTAAAAATATTCTATTATTGTTTTTAATGAATATTTAATGGGTATTGGGTGGTTTTATATAGGAATAATGATTTGAATTCTTTATTTTTCTCAAAAAAATATTTTGGACTCTATATAATAAAATAACCAATTCAACAATCCATGCCATATTTAATCCCATGTATTCATAAAATTTATGTGATTTTAATTATTTTTTAATTCCAAGTGCATAACATTATAATATAATACCCTTGACGAAGTGGAAGTGTGTCATTTTTATAAGAAATTATTTTAAAAACATAAAATATATTTTAGATTAATGAGGATTCATAGAGGAATTATAAAATATATTAAATATACCTAAAATAAAATTATGTTATATGGTAAAAATATATATGTTAGTTGATTCATATTTTTTATTTATTAATTCATTTTCATTTTATTATGATGACATTATACACACTGTATATTTGTATCATATTTTATTTTTACCCAAATATTCGACAGTCTTTGATAATTTAGAAGAACAAAAATTTGGATATTTTCTATGTTATAATTAAATAATGAATATAATTTTAACCAAATAGTTTTACAAATATATTAATTTTTTACTTTTAATAAAATAATGGATATTAATTGTGTAATTCTGGGTTTTTTTATAATAAACGTTTTCAAACCCTTATATAAATTACATTACACAGTACAAAAATTATATGATCATCTATGTTCAATAAATGTTTTATGATAATAATATTTTATTAAAATATTATTTATTTCTATAATACATTAACTCATAAGAAATAATTATTTTATTGAATATTATATTTACTAAAATAATAGAATATTATGTTTTATTATATCAGAAACATAACCGATTGTAGAGTAACCATTTGAAGACAATATAACCATTATTCTATAAAAAATATTATATATGTAACAATATTATTAGGAATTTGATACATCACCCTTTAATAAACCATAAAATTCTCTATGTGGAAGGTGAATACTTCTTAGACTTTCATGAGGTGGTTTGGAATAAATTGTTTGGGCCTTGACCCCAATGTGCATAAACTTTTCCAATAAATTATTTTTATCATGTTTAATTTGTTAGTTATCATATTGGGATTAGATATGGGAAAATACAAGTGATGTTATATCCCTTAGAAACTCTAATAAACTGGATTCATAATGTGTAATATTACATTTTGAGGTCATCACCTCCTTTGTAAGAGTCTATATTATTTGTTAAAATCCTATATCTATTATAATCAGGTGATAACTATTTTACTACTATATTATAAATGGTAATGTAAAATTATAGTATTTTAAACCTGATATGATAAAATAAATTAAGTTAATGTGTTTTCATATTCTATAATATATAAAAAATAATATCATTATATCACATGGGAGATATCATTTATAAATGTTTGAGTCATTACAATATTCCCCCTTACAGAAATTTATCCCTAAAAATATACATTTACCACTATATAACTGATTGTGGTAATTATATTTCATCACATCCACTAAATCCCACGTTTCTTCTGCAAATTTGTGGTTTCTCAATAGCACATTGGACAAGTGAATTATATTATTTCTAAAAAAAATTCCTCTGTAATATATGAACATCAATAATTACTCCACATAACAAAGACCTTTCTATAATAGTATGACATCCCGATATTGTACATGTGTGGGTTCTAGTATCTGCATCTTGGTGTGAATAGGAATACCTTTTATCCATCCTCAAACTCTAGGTCTCATAATTAATTTTTAGAATATCAATTTTTTCGAAACTTTGCAGCCCTGTTGTGATGCTAAATGGTATTTACCTTTTGCACAATTTCGTAGAACATTTTCGGACCAAGCTATTCAGGTTCCCCTACATCATCCCGAAATGTAGGTGTTCTGCTCCTCCTATGATAAATTGATTCTTACAGATCCATTTGGATGCTAGAGGGGAATCTGTTATTGTATGAGATCTCAACTAGTCGATGATTTTGAAACCATCATTCTTGTTTTTCAATTTAGAATTATCCCAACATATCCTTGAGTGTCTACATTTTCCAAATAGATTGGTCACTGGTTTGAGGGTGATGAGTCATGATGAAATTAAAATATGTATTTATATCATGTCGGAGAATCTTCCAAACCATAGTGGTAAATATTTGGTCTTTATTAGATACAATTGATAGTGGTAATCCATTCATCGTCACAACTTCCCTAAAATATATCCACATTATATTTATAATGTGAAATCCTATCAAATTTCAATAAAGGATCATAATTTTGAAAACAACCCACCATAACACATATAGAATTATTTCCACTTAAGGTCTTTGGAATTCCTATGAAGAAGTCCCTGGTGATGTTCTATAATTTCCATGTACGTATGGGCGATGGTTGCATCATCCCATTGAATTTTTTTTGTTCCACAATCACATGCTGATATACAGGACATCATGATGTATATTCAATGATCAACTTCATCATATATTCACACTATTTGTTCTCTCAGACACCTTGATACATATTTACTCATCCTGAATGGATAGAGAAAGATGAAATTTGTGATTCATCCAAAAAATCGTTCTTTAACTCGAGATTTGATGGTTAACATTATTTTGAACCAAATATCACAACTCCATATTCATTAACACTAAAACAACATGAATTTAATATTCATATAGATTCAACATTCTTCTGAATTCTTAAATCATAACATTGGGAATTGTTTATATTCTCTAGAAGTAATGGTTGAGAAATAATTTTTCAAATGGTTGATGATGTTTTATCTTTTATGAAACCATTTCCATATATTTCAAATCTATGTTGATTGGATCATTACCAATCCTACAGAAGGATAAAATGGCTGGATACATTCTATTTATAGGGTCTTCCACATTATCGGATTTCCTAACATGGTAGTGGATTGATAATTAATATCCCTCGATCTTCTCTAACCATCTTCATAGGTATATATTCATCTTATTATGTGGGAATACATATTTTATTAATTTTTTATCCTTATATATTTCAAACAACCCCCCTAGAGATATTACGACCATATTTCAAATGGAAAGATCAGTAGAGATAACTCCAAGAATTATGTTCCATAGTAATGTTAATAGTCATTCAATTTATATAAACATGGGTTATTACTATTTAATTCTCCAATAACATACATCCCAATACCTTCCTCAATGAATCACTTAATATATTCCCCACTTGTGGGTAGTGTAACTACATATTGTGTGATAAGAATTTTTTTCAAATCCTTGAATCTTTCTTGACATTCATTATTCTAGGAAAACATTACTCCCTTATATATTATTATAGTTATAGAGATTTAAAATAATGGTAAATTTATCACCAATTGATGGTAATACCCATCTAATCCAACTAAACTATAGATATTTTTTAAGGATATTGGCCAAGAAATTCCTTTCAATACTTATGTTTTTAAAGGGTCCAATGGTACCCCAAATATTGGGATGATATTCCCCAAGAATGAGACTTCCATAAAACTGAAATCACTTTTTCCATATATTTCATAAATATTATCATTTTTTATTTTTTTTGAACATTTCATATATACACCAATTTATTTCATATCATTTAGAGTATATAAAAATATCATCTATAAAACCTAAAAAACATTTCCCTTGTAATCACTAATGAAATTATTCATCATGTCCATTATGATTTTAGGTTCATTAGTGAGTTCTAATGTCATTACTATGAACTCATAGTGTTTATTCCTTGAACTAATGGTGGCCTTTGTTATATCCTCCTTCTTTACCCTTAAAAAATAATTTAATGATCGAATACTAACACTATCAATCTATTTTTCACCATATATTTGATAGAACATGTAATCAATCTAGGGAATATCATACTTGTTCTTTATCATGATCTTTTTTATCTCATAATAATCAATGAAATGGTGAATTAACACATCCTTCTTCGTGATAAAATTCACTATAGCACCCCAAGGTGATTCACATGGGTATATAAAGCCTTAATACACATTATCATATTGTGTTCTATTCCACTCCTCATGTTCTATAAAATATATTATATACAGATTATTGGATGATGGTAACACCCATGGTATAATCATGATTGAAAATTCAATAACTCGGTAAGGATGGGCCAAGAAATTTTTCTGGAAACACATCAACGTATTACCCAAGGTGTTTCAAAATATGAATAAATGTCGGGAGCTTCCTGAAATTTGGGGTATATTTTACAATTAAAATGAAAACCCATCAAAAATCCTTCCACTACGACAAATGCTACATGATTCATTCCAAAAAATGTATTACAATTTAAAAATATTATACTACTAATACAACAAAAACACAATAGCCCATAATCAAGGTACAAAGTGGAAGAATAAACAAGAAATACCAGAGAAGCTATGACACAACTCCATAGATCCACCCCACTGAATGCTCCAAGAAACACATGGCCACCAAAGCCACAGGATGAACAACTATGTAATGAGATGCTTTACCTTTACCTTTGACCTAGAGTATAACATCTACAATTACATCAATGTGAAAATGTAGGGGTTTAGTAATAATAAATTTTATTTTTCTCTCAAATGACATCCCAACATATGGAACTTGTATAAAACCATTATAAAATTTCTATAAAACAATTTATATAATCCCTGTGGTACAGATCAATAATTAACTACAATTCGAACAATTCCTTACCCAAACCATTGTCCCAAATCAACACAAGTCCAAAAGACATTAAACCAATGAAAAAAATTATTCTATTACCCCAAATCCCCTTTCACATTATCATCAACTATTCTATCCAGTGTGGAAACATGCATATTCCAAACATATGAACAAGTTTCACACAACCATAGTCTTGCTTAGTGTCACTGTTGATAGTGGAACTTCACGTCAGTACCCGTCAACTTTTTATATTTTTAAATCATGATCACTTACCTTTTATGGTTTCCCTTCACACCCACAATCCACACATTCCCAACCATATTATCCCTTATAAACCAATACTCATACTAATAACATCCATCAAGTCACACAAACAAACCATTTAATAATTTCCCAAACAAAAAAATATGATAACCAATAACTCCCCAATCATATAATTCAACAATTTTCGATAATAATTCAAAGAAATCAATTTCCAACAAAAACAATTATAGGACAAAAACTCATTAATAAAATAACATTTAATAAAATCACAATTTTCCCACATCCTTTCCCAGTATACATTTATTTAAACCCCCATTTTATTGATAACAATTTTCAAAACTCGTTTTCAATAAACAAACCAAACCATGGATATGAAAATATTTACATTAAAACTGTGAACAAGAAAATTCACAACAAAACCACATTTACCCCCCCATCCAAAAAACATCACAGATTTTGTTTCGGACAAGCTTTTCACATAATAATAAATGAAATTTTTCAATAAAAACCATTATTTTGAATATAAAACCTTCTAGTACTATCCAAATGGAGATGATAGTTAATCCAACTACATTAGGGTTCCATAAAAATAAACCAATTCACAATTACACCACTAATACTGGTGAAACTCCACAAAACCGCCTTAGATTTTTTTTCCTAACATCAACCAGACCAACAATTCTCAGTTTAGGAAACAAAAATAGTAGATCAACATGAGATAGGAGTAAATCTAAAAAAAGGTAACATATAGAGGGAAATATAGATATAAGGAAAACCAATAATCAACCATAATAGGAGGCTTATTAAGGAAGAAACACCTTCACCATGCCTTAAAAAACCTTCTCGTACCCTCTAAAATGGTTGGGAGAGGTGTCCTAGCCCATGAGAACCACAAATTACTAGTGGGGTTTATATTAGAGAAGAATGGGGTGATTTAGAGAATATCATGCACGATCCCATTTTTAAAAACCCCATTTTTAATGTCATATACTGATTTCTGAGAAAGTTTGCCAAATCAAGAGCTAACCATGTGACTATTATTATGTCAAAAGGGACCACACATAGTTGGCCTGCATGCTCAGACAAACCATTCCCCATCCTCACAAATTCCCATTGTCTCAGGTATAATGGTTTACCTAGAATGGCTGCATAGTTTGAAAACCATGCATTTTGACTGTACAACCACCCCTTTGAATCTTCCACACTATGCAAGTTTACCTGGTTTTGTTATACGGTTTCTGCTAACAATGCTCAAATAGTTCTCCGCTTGAGAAGCTTCTAATATTTTCTAAAAAAAACAATCCATGATCTACCAATCATTACCAAACCACCACATATACAAAAAAGACATAATAATGGGATACATACCATTATATGGGGAATATAAAATCTTATCCTTTGAATCAATCATTTGAGAAATATATGGTTTTTCATAAGGTAAATAATATCCATGTGTAACGCCCCGACCCCAGTTACCCAGAGTCGGTGCACTATTATGAAACATTAGCATGATCATGAAAGATTGTGTCTAGAAAGACCGATTACTTTAGTAGCATTGGAAACACTATATACATTCATAAAAGTTACATTACATCATAATGTGAAAATCTACAATAACATGGTCTCCATAGTCCACACTCATATCCCCTTCTGACTATCCCTACAGGTCATTCATAATATAATTCTTCACATCCTGGAAAATATTAAAAAATTGAAAGAGGTGAGATCAAATGCTCATTAAGGATAACAATATTTCAGAATCATTCATAAATAAACAAAAACATTTAAGGAAATGTATAACTAAAAAAATCCTTTTAAACTTGAACTACAACATAATATGGGAAAAGTAAAATGAAATAATTCCATTTACTTATTCACATGGTTATTCTACTAGTAGAATAATCACATGCAATATCAATAAACACATTCATAATAATGGAATGCATAATTCCAGACGATCATAACCCCGTAGCCAAGGCCTCGTGCGAAGACTACAAATAAGATTTTGTCAAGGCCTCGTCCCAAGACACTAGTTTGTCTCATGAGACCTACCGATGCATTGAGGAGCTATAGTGGGCTCCACCCATCACTTATTATGTATAATGAATTCCTCATATGAACAGGTTTAAACATATCATAATCCATAACATAATCGTATCACATAAAACATGCATAAAGGAAACATAACATTTCCACATTTCAATCACATGATTTCAATACATCACATCGATATAATAAAAATTCTTTCAAACCCATTTTCAATACCAAAATAAAAGAAAATTAAAACTTTGTATTTATATTTCATTAAAAAAAGTTAAGGATTGAAGAGGAATCCAAAACTCAAATAATGGTCATAGCGGCGGAGAAGACGTTGTGGCCGCATACGTACGAAAAAAAACACTCCCTTTTGTCATTTAGTAAAACGCTTAGTATAAAAAGATTCCTTTTGAATAAATTTAAAAGTCAAAGGGGTTTATACACCGTATAAAAGAATGTTCTATATAAAACAAAATATGCCTCAATGAAAGGAGATTGAGATGATGTCCCTTACAAAGATCATTATTTTTAAATAAAATAGATCTATTATGTGTAATCACTATAATTACCCATAATGAAAGTAAATATAGATGATAGGACATTATAATATCATGACATAATTTGAAAGTAGGAGATTAACCCAAATAATAGAAATTTGGTTAAGAAGTTCCCTTACAATGATCATTTTTTTAAATAAAATATATCTATTATGTGTATTAACTATAATTACACATAAAAAAAGTACAAATACAAGATATGACATTATAATATCAGGACAAAATTTTAATGTATGAGATTAACCCATAGAACAAAAATTAGGTTAAGATGTTCCCTTACCTCGGGTCTGACTTGACTCGATCGTTCTTTAACCTCCTGAATAATAAACTAGAGTTAATTTTTAATTTATTAAGAATCTTTTTCAAGATTATTATTCCTTTTATATAACTTATTACCATGTTATGAACATTATGAAATTTTTTAAGTCAATAACGGTCGTTTTGTCGATCTTTTGTACTTGAGTCAAAAATAAACTTCTTATAATTACAATTTCTTTATGTGGTAGAATATCCATTATCACCAAAATTATATTCACGATGTAGATATCATATATATCATGTATATCCATTATATACATTCATTAATAATATTACGTAACATTTAGAGGTAAAAAATGAAATGCACCGTTCATGAAGACGGTAAGTCGTACATACGCATGAATGCTACATTCATTTCTATATCATATTTAATGGAATGAAATCATAATGATATAAAGGTATATTATAATTATAGTATAATATAATATATAATATCATTTTCTCCATCCTTTATACATCCCACATATGGTATTAACGATTCAAATCACTTTGAGGGGGCGGTAGTCCGCACTTCCTAAAATGAAATTATTTCGTATATCCATAATGGAAATCATAATGGTATGACACAAATGAGAAATATAGAAGCATAAGGGAAAAATAAAAATAATATATATCATATATAAATATGGTGACATCTTAATGGCCACCATGAGAGGTGTTAAAAGAAGATTGAACAATCATCGTTTCGTGGGGTTGAAATTGGCCAACCACAGAAACAGTATGTTCATTAACAATTCGACGAAGGTGTGTGTAAGGGTAAATCAAATTCTTCTCATAAAAACATACTAGTATATTGAATATTATGCTGTTGTTACAAAATAAAGGAATAAAAATAGTTTAAGAGGTTGGAGAAGAAAAATAAATCAAAATAACATAAGAGAATACATTACCTTAAAATCGGGTAACTCTTTCTTGATTTGAGCCAAACGCTTCCTTGGTTTAATGTCCTGGAAATTTAAAGGAAAATTTTTTCTTAATTTTATTTGGAATTTTCCAAGAATTCAGTTTCTGACGGAACCTGATTCCGAGGCTCGGTGTGCCCAGAATCAATTTCTGAAGTTTAGCTCGAGAACATTCAGTGAACGAACGAGCGGGAATTTCTAACTATTGAACCATTGCTCGGAATCAATTTCTGATGGCACCGATGAAACCGCAGCACCGGTTTTTTCTCAAGGAATCTTTTTCCGAAGTAGCGTTTTATGCGGGTTGAGAGTTAATTTTTTGGGGGGAATTAGAAGAAGTTAAATAAAATTGTGGAACACAATTTTATTTTATCAATGTTAGTTATTTCCTCCCAAGGGGAGTTAGAGGTGGTTCCCACACCCACATAACCTCCCATGAGAGGATATTGGTGGAGTGGGGCCCACATGTTCCCTAAACATTTCATCTCTCCATAACTCCCTTGAACTCCCCCATTAACACCCTTTTTCATCAAGTTTATTAAATCTCCGATTAATTAATTTGTGGAACCTATCCATATCCCATCCATTTATGTTGCCAACACGAATGCCATAATTAATTAAATTTACATTTTGAATTAATTTGAAAATGCATGGAAATGTTACATAATGGGAGGGCCTTATTATATTTTTTTGTTTGGCAAATATTTTGGGTGGGGAAAACCTTTGGAGAATTTGGAGGAGAGTTCTTATTACGACAAAGAACACCATCCTTCCACGAAGAATGACAACGTGCCTTCCTTCCTCTTCATCGCAACACGTTAGTAGACGCCGCTTCCTCCTCAGATGCACCCCGATGTCGTCTTCAAATCCTCTTTCAGTGACTCCGCTCTTGAAACCGAGGTAGGGGGTTTTGGTGATTTTCCATACGTGATTCTCTTCCGTTTTTTATCCGCGATATTTGGACCGCATGATATCAGTTAACGGGAGGAGACCGGACCACACCAACACGGCCGTCCCCCTCCCTTATTGTTTTTCTTATTGTTGCAGATCGAATGAAATTGACGCAGTGTTGTCACACCCTGTGGGATCGAGCGTCAAGGATGCGCGACATCGTCCCGCCGCGCAGGATCGAGCGGCAAGAATGCGCGACATCGTCACGCCACGAATACAAATTTTAAACTCTTGTGTGAGGATATTCGATTTCAAGGTGTTCGTATAATTTATTTTGGATAAATTATACCCTTGTCAATGATTAAAATCATGTGTTTATTATATTCCAATTGATAACACCTAACGTGGAGGACGCTGGCCGAACAAACACGACCTGAAAACCCTCCGCAGCTTGTTTATAGATGTGCGGATCAACAGACGACGAAGAAGAAGAACGCTATGGCGTTTGAATCCCTTCGCAGTTAAGGTCGGGTCCCAGGTGGACTGTTGGCGAAGATGACAGGAGAAACGGACCACCGGAGTGCGTCTGGTGGTCCGCGGAAGGCGGTGGCGGCACCGGCGACCGGAAGGTTGGCGGCGGCGGTTCGTCGCCGGCTTCAATTAGCGGTGAGGGTGGTGGGAGCCGCGCACCCCGCTCCGCGGCTTCCACGCGGCCACGCTGGCCAAGCCGCAGCCAGCCGGGCCGGGCCGGGCCCAGCCGGGTCAGGTCGACCCGGTTCGGGCAGACCCTGGGGGGTCTGGCTGGGTCGGTCCAGGCCCAGACCCCCCGTTTTCGTACCCTCTTTGGTCTTTTACCAATATCATGGGATACAGACCTCCGATCAATGCACCGTCAGTTACGTAGAGATTCTTAGAATGAGGCGGTCGTTTCTGTATATTACACTCATGGTTTTGGAGAACTTTGGGTTCAGCCGGGTTGGTTCGTACACGAAACCAACGGGGCCCTCGGAGCGGAAACAAATATATCTATAGCACTAGATGTCTGATTGACGTGTCGTTGACTTGGTGGGAATCCTATTTAGGAGACGGAACTTTGTCATACATCGACCGAGGTTTTCATGTAGTTGGAGTATGGACGATTTGGATTATACCTGAAATTCAACTGGGCCCCTGGATGGAAAAGTTGATATCTTTCAGACCGGACGTCCGTTTGACGAACCATCAGCGGCATGGGTGATCACGTTGAGAAACAGTCCCTATGAGTATAACCTATGAGATTTCGAGGTGCAGTTGAGATATGGCAGGGTTGGTTTGCTCACGAAACCAATCGGGCACCTGGGACGAAAAGGATAATAACTCACAGACCGGGCGTCCGATTGACGTGTCGTCTGTTGCGTTGAGACCCCTATGACGAGGCGGTAATTTGAGATACTTCTTCAAGGGACATTGAGATACATGGAGTATCGACCATTAGATCTTGGATCGAACCCTCCCAGAGATGAGCGTGCAAAGTACGGAGACCGTGTAGCTGACTGAGACCTGACGACTGCTTGACCGACTCGACTTGGAGTGAGTCAACTAGCCCAGTGGACGAAGCACTACTTTGTTTGGGTGTAGACACATGGTGGACAGAGCACTACCTGTGTGATAGTTCAGACCTGCGGTACTCATCCGGAGAGTACCTCTGCAGGATATTAGGGGGTGTGCACTACTGTGTTTAGGTGGCATACCCCGGCGGGAAGCACTACTGTGTTTGGGTGGCTGACCCGCGGTACTCGACATGAGGAGTACCTCAGCAGTCTTAGGTTAGTGAGCAGTACCTCAGAGTCATGACAGGTCCACGGTACACTCCAGAGACGGAGCTCTTTAGCAGTTACGGTTTCGATAATGAAAATCCTGGTTTGAGCTGAGTCTATGACCTTTTTGTTTACCTCATGATTGAGATGGGTCACTTGATAACTTAGGTATATGTATGGGCATATACCAGGGTAGTGGTTATCCGCTGATTTCATAATCTTTGTGTTTCCTCATGATTGAGATGGGTCACTTGATAACTTAGGTGTATGTATTGGTATATACCTAAGTAGAGGTTATCTGTTGAGATATTCTTTGTGGTTACCATGTTGGTTTTAGTGAGACCTTGAGGATCTCGAGGTCCCTACTGAGTATCGTTATACTCACCCCTACACGGGGTATGCCCGCACCTCGTTGTGTTGGTTGCAGATGACGGGCAGAGCTGATGCAGGCCGTGTGTTCGAGGACTAGACGGTACCCGGAGGTGGAACACATGGCGAGTCAGTATCCGGAGGTGGACTTCACGGAGATACGACACTCGGAGGGGGTTTGATGGGCGAGATCATTGAGGAGCTGCGCTATCTGTACCTACCCTTCAGGTAGGATCCGAGGAGGACGACCCAAGAGATGCTTCCTTTCTTCCAGCTATTTGTCTTTTTCTGTTGTACTATCGTTCAGTTGCAGTTGTACCTTCAGTTGGGTTTGTATTCTGGCCCATTTACATTTCAGCACATTCTTTTGTATTTAGTTTTTTACTTCCGCTTGTACTCTGTGGTGTTTTGTTTACTTTTATAAAGGCAATTCCTTCCCAGTTATCGGGATTTACTCCTTTGGTGCTAGTCGCCAGCCCCTGGCCTATGGAAGGCGGGCTTGGGGTAGTCACGGCACGGGCCCCAAGGACGGGTTGTGAAAAATTGGTATCAGAGGAGTCGGTTCTACTGCAGAACTTATAACTCTAATATTTTCTTTCTATGAAGCAATAGTGATAAGGGTACAAAGTGTGATCTTCAGTTCAGGGAGTCCAGTGTTTGTGTGGGTGGCCGACGTATCCATACACCCGGACCCTGACAACTGAATTCATACTTTGTGAACGAAAACACAGATTGTGTGTGTGTTTCCATAAGTTTTATTTAAATATCAGCTCAAACCAGGTTAGCTCACCAGGTATAATTGTTTGACCATGTCACGATGTTTCTTTCATGATGCCTTTTCATGGATTACCAGCTAGAGCCCAAAGGGATGTGCGTACTAACAGCCTGCCGAGCGATGAGGCTTTGGTACAGGGCCCTCTTGTAGTTGTGGCACCAGAGGTACTACCATATGTTGGGCCACCGATTCCACCATCCCCAGCAGTAGGCGATGCATGACACTTGAGCGCGCTACACGAGTTCCAGCGCTAGATCCCAGCCAAGATCCGGGGAGAGATGGACCGGTTGGCGGCTGAGGATTGGCTGGAGGTTGTGGTGAGAGTCTTCAGGCTAGTGGGGATGCCTGCAGACTTCATGGTGATCTTTTCCGCCAGCCTTCTTTAGGTAGAAGCAGGAAGGTGGTGGAGCCACTTGTTCCTGTTTTACGATGGGATGATCTTCACATGGGAAGACTTTGAGACCTTCTTCTTGGTGGATTTTGTGCCAGTAGCTCTACACCCCGAGCGTGTTCAGGAGCTGCTGCCTTTTCCGCGTGTTTTTTGATCAGTAGTCGAGTCATCTGTGGGCAGTAGATAGATGATGCAGAGGTCCAGGAGGACCAGACCAGCAGTTGGGCGATCATGGGTTTTAGGATCGGTGGTGCGGGGCACCCGGGGTTGGTACAGAGCTAGGCATGCCAGAAAGAGACAGTGTTACTCATGCGGCATGAAGGGTCACCTGGCACGTGACCGTCTGACCCCCCCCCCCCCCCCGCACTGTCGATCTGCGGGCGATGGAGGAGCCACCGAGGTAGAAACAGTGATGAGTGCTTGAGCAATAGCTGAGCAATGGAAAAGGCAGTAGAGCTCTGGGAGTAGGTGGACAGGAGCGGAACTAGTGGATACATCCCTTGTACTTCTAGTCCTATATTTCTATTATATTCGTGTCTTTGTACCGTGAGCCACAATAATAAAAAGGCACATATCTTTGTGATGTTTTCTTCCCTGTCCTTTTGTTTGGTTGATACTGAGATGTCCCAGTTAAAAACTGTTGACTTGACCCTCACTTTTGATATTTCTACTAGAGGAGACCCAGTGACCTCACACTAATGCCGACAGCGTGACTCGACCCTTAGAGGCGAGAGTGACGGTTGGATCTCTTGGTAGTTACATCGAGGCCTTACGACGTCATCCATAGCATGAATGCATCATTCATGTCAGGATTAACTATATCAGGCAATTGGTGTGGTTCATCGAGGGGATGAGACCAAGTTTCTCTTTTCGTCAAAGGAGAAATTTTAGCAGCTCTTTCAGTTTGTAGGCAAAGAAGGTACATATCATCTAAGAGCAGATAAAGACTTCACAATGCAGTAAGAAAAAGGAAATCGGTGCTAGTCATAGAGACTCAAGCGTGTTAAATGTGTCATGAAGTGGAATCTTAAAGGAGATATGAGTCTGCGAATCAGTAGACATAGAGGCAGAGCATGGAGAGCACCATGAGGTGGTTTACATCTTAACATGCTACAACCACCCGTCGTAGTTATCCCCGCAAGGCTTAGGGAGCTGGAGGGCAGAGGAAGAGTGCGACTACTTGTGGTCAAGGAGTGTGACCCAATGGCTCTAAAAATGATTCAAGGGACAGTCTGTGTACACTACTAGATGCTATAGTAGCAGCCGATGATATGAATCATTCCTTGCTTTCACAAATCTTGTCCCAAACCTAGAGTTTCCGGTAAGCCGTGGACTTGACCCTCCCATCTAGAGATACCTTGCGAGGAGACTCGATAATCACACTTACACCGACGGTGTGGTCAGACCCTCGAGGCAATAGTTTCAGTTGGAATCTCTTGGTGGCAGCGTCAAGGCCTTACAACGTTGGTTTCAGTATGAACTGGGCAATCACAGTTCAAACACAAATTGACGGTATTAGGCAATAAGGTTGTGGTTTAACTATGTCGTCGGGATGGTCTTTCCTTGGACTGTGGAAAGGAAACCCCAGGCAGCACAGGATAAACTCCTGCACAGTAGGGTGCGACCGATCACTCTTAAGTCGATCAACCTTACCCTCGTGGCAGTAGTCGTTTTGAGTTTCAGTTCTAACAAGAATTGGAAACCTCTCGAGTTCGAGGATAAAGATCACGTCCTTATACGAGTCTCACCTCGACGAGGTTTACGGAGAAGTGGCCAAGACGGGAAGTTATCTCCGAGGTCCAGTGGACCTTCTTAGGTCCTCAGCAAGGTAGGCGTGGTGGTTTACCGCTTGACCCATCCACCTCAGTTGCACCTGGTGCACGACGATTTCCATGTATCTCAACTGAGGAGATACATGCTTCATCCTTCACATATCATCGAACATAGGGAGTTGGATGTCGATGACATGGCGACATACATGGATGTTCTAGTAGGGATCGAGGATCGACATGAGCGGACCCTACGAGGACGGTCGATTCCTCGGGTGTTCTTTCTTTGGCAGTACAGAATCTCTAGGTAAGCACATGGGAGCGGAAGGCTCAGATGCGTGCTCAATACTGCTTTTGTGACCCTAGATTGTGTTGAATATTTACGGGGACTTAAAGCCCGGAGGTGGGATTAATTTAAAGACCCGGGAATTTCAAGGAAAATTTTTTCTTAATTTTCTTTGGAATTTTTCAAGAACGCAGTTTCTGATGGAACTTTATTCCGAGGCCCGGTGTGCCTGGAATCAATTTTCGAAGTTTAGCTCGGGTACGTTAAGTGAAGGAACAAGTGGGAATTTCAATCTTTTGAACCGGTGCTCCGAATAAAATTCTAAGGGCCCCGATGAAACCGCAGTGCCGGTTTTTTCTTAAGGAGACCTTTTCCGAAGTTGCGTTTTATGCGGGTTGAGAGTTAATTTTTTGGGGGGGAATTAGAAGAAGATAAATAAAATTGGGGAACACATTTTTATTTTATCAATGTTAGTTATTTCCTCCCAAGGGGAGTTAGAGGTGGGGCCCACACCCACATAACCTCCCATGAGAGGATATTAGTGGAGTGGGGCCCACATGTGCCCTAAACTTTTCATCTCCCCATAACTCACATAAACTCCCCCATTAAAACCCTTTTTCATTAAGTTTGTTAACTCTCCCCTTAATTAATTTTTGGAACCTCTCCATCTCCCATCCATTTATGTTTCCAACAAAAATGCCATAATTAATTCAATTTACATTTTGAATTAATTTGAAAATGCATGGAAATATTACATAATGGGAGGGCCTTATTATATTTGTTTTGGTTGGCAAATATTTTGGGTGGGGAAAACCTTTGGAGAATTTGGAGGAGTGTTATTCTTACGACGAAGAACACCATCCTTCCACGAAGAACGACGACGTGCCTTCCTTCATCTTCATTGCATCATGTGAGGAGATGCCGCTTCCTTCTCTGACACACCCTGACGTCTTCTTCAAATCCTCTTTCCGCGACACCACTCTTAATACCGAGGTTGGGGGTTTACGTGATTTTCCGTACATGATTCTCTTCCGTCTTCTATCCGCGATATTTGGACCGCATGATATCAGTTAACGGGAGGAGGCCAGACCGCAAAAACATGGTCGCCCCCTCCCTTATTGTTTTTATTGTTGTTGCGGATCTAATGAAATTGACGCAGTGCAGTCGCACTGCATGGGATTGAGCGGAAAGGATGTGCGACATCGTCACGCCGCGCGGGATCGAGCGACAAGAATGCACGACGCCGTCACACCGCACATTCAAATTTTAAACTCTCATGTGTGGTTATTTGATTGCAAGGTGTTAGTATAAATTATTTTGGATAAATTATACCCTCGTCAATGATTAAAATCATGTGTTTATTATTTTCCAATTGATAACACCTAACACGGAGGATGCTGGACGAACAAACACGGCCCGACAACCCTTCGCAGCTTTTTTATAGATGTGCAGATCAACGGACGACGACGAAGCAGACCACTATGGGGTTTGAATCACTTCGCAGTGACGGTCGGGTCCCGGGTGGACCGTTGGCGAAGACGACAGGAGAAACGGACCACCGGAGTGCGTCCGGTGTTCTGCGGAATGCGGTGGCGGCGCGCCGCTGGAAGGTTGGCGGCGGCGGTTCGCCGCCGGCTTCAATTAGCGGTGAGCAGGGGGGCCGCACACCCTGCTCCGTGGATTCCGCTCTGCCGCACTGGCCGATCCGCGGCAGGCCGGGCCCGGGTCGGGTCGACCCGGTTCGGGGCGACCCAGGGGGGATCGGGCCGGGTCGGTTCGGGCCCAGACCCCCCGTTTTCGGACCCTCTTTGGTCTTTTGCCCATATCATGGGATAAAGACCTCTGATCAACGCACCGTCAGTTGCGTAGTGATCCTTGGAACGAGAGGATCGTTACGGTATATTATACTCAAGGTTTCGGCGAACTTTGTGTTCGGCCGGGTTGGTTCGTACATGAAACCAACCAGGCCCTCGGAGCGGAAATAGATATATCTATAGCACCGGACGTTCGATTGACGTGCCGTCAACTTGGTTGGAATCCTCGTGATGAGACAGAACATTGGCATAATTTGACTAAGGTTTGCATGTAGTTGGAGTATGGCCGAGTTGGATTATACCCGAAATTCAACCGGGCCCCTAGAACAGAAAAGCTGATATCTTTCAGGTCGGATGTCCGTTTGATGAACCGTCAGCAGCGTTGGTGATCACGTTAAGAAATGGTCCCTATGAGTATGCCCTATGAGAGTTTGGGGAGCAATTGAGATATGGAAGGGTTGGTTCACTAATGAAACCAACCGGGCCCCTAGGACGAAAAAGCTAATAACTCACAGATCGGGCGTCCGATTGACGCGTCGTCTGTTGCGTTGAGACCCCTATGAAGAGGCGGTACTTTGGGATACTTCTTCACGGGACTTTGAGATACATGGAGTATCGACCTGTAGCTCGTGGAGTGGACCCTCCCAGAGACAAGCGTGCGGAGTATAGAGACCGTGTAGCCGACTGAGACCTAACGACTGCTTGACCGACTCGACTTGGAGTGAGTCGACTAGCCCAGAGGACGGAGCACTACTTTGTTTGGGTGCAGACCCATGGAAGAAGTAGCACTACCTGTGTGATAGTGCAGACCCACGGTACTCGTTCGGAGAGTACCTCTGCAGGCTATTAGGGGGTGTGCACTACTGTGTTTGGGTGGCATACCCCGGCGAGAAGCACTTCTGTATTTGGGTGGCTGACCTGCGGTACTCGACAGGAGGAGTACCTCAGCAGTCTTAGGCTAGTGAGCAGTACCTTGGAGTCGTGACAGGACCACTGTACACTCTAGAGATGGAGCTCTTCAGAAGTTATGGTTTCGATAATGAAAATCCTGGTTTGAGCTGAGTCTATGACCTTTTTGTTTACCTCATGATTGAGATGGGTCACTTGATAACTTAGGTATATGTATGGGCATATACCTGGGTAGTGGTTATCCGTTGATTTCATAATCTTTTTGTTTCCTCATGATTGAGATGGGTTACTTGATAACATAGGTGTATGTATGGGCATATACCTATGTAGAGGTTATCTGTTGAGATCTTCTTTGTGGTTACCATGTTGGTTTTAGTGAGACCTTGAGGGTCTCTGGGTCCCTATTGTGTATCGTTATACTCACTCCTACACGGGAAATGCCCTCACCTCATTGTGTTGGTTGCAGATGACGGGCAGAGCTGACGGAGGCTGAGTGTTCGAGGACTAGACGGTACCTGGAGGTGGACCACACGATGAGTCAGTATCCGGAGGTGGACTTCACAGCGAAACGACACTCGGAGGGGGTTTATGGGTGAGACCATTGAGGAGCTACGCTATCTGTACCCACCCATCAGTTAGGATTCGCTGAGGATGACCCAGGAGTTGCTTCCTTTCTTCCAGCTATTTGTCTTTTTCTGTTGTACTATCATTCAGTTGTATCTGTACCTTCAGTTGGGTTTATATTCTGGCCCATTTACTTTTCAGCACATTCTTTTGTACTTTGTGTTTTACTTCCATTTGTACTCTGTGGGGTTTTGTTTACTTTTATAAAGGCAACACCTTCCTAGTTATCGGGAATTACGCCTTTGGTTCTAGTTGCCAGCCCCTGGCCTATGGAAGGCGGGTGTGGGGTAGTCACGACACATGCCCCGAGGATGGGTCGTGAAACTTGGAATGAATTATTCCCAATGTGAGGCTTCTAGGAGTAAGAGAGAGAAGTTTCTAGAGTATTTGGACTGAGGATGGAGGATCCAAATGGCTTTGATGGTGTGAATAAGGTGGTAGAGGTGGGGCTTTTATAAGCAGAGAAGAGGGGCACTCTTGGAATTTAATGAAATGTTACATTATTATGAAGTACTTTTCGGATTTGAAAGGCCCCAAAATTATATATTTATAGGATAAGGTGATAAGGGTTCTAAATATACCCATCCAATAGGTTTTTGACAAATCTATGTCTTATATTTTACATTATCTTTTCATTTTATTTAAAAAGTTCATTAATGAGGTAATCGGTGCATCATCATGGTGTGATAAATAAATTTATTTATTTAATTCCAAAAAATTATAAAAAAATTACCATGATGTAGGAAATCATTTTAGATTTCCAAAGAATATTTATAGTCGAAATGTTATCTTATATAACCCCATGTAATAACTATTTTAGTAAAACAACACATGTTTGTGTCGATTTTATTTTAACTTTAAATAAAATGTTATTAATGTCATTTTCTTACCCAATTGGTTCCATGGGGTCCCCAAGTTGACCCATGGATTGTATTGGTCGGCCATGACACACCCAATAAGGGTAGGAAAAGTGTAAAGGTAATTTGATATTATTAGAACATTATTTTTACCTTAAGGTACACTAATTAACTTTAATCACGATTAATAGAACATAAAAGTTACTATTCACCAAAAATTATTTTAATCCCATTGAACAAAATTTTACTTCCTAATGAAAATGATGAATGTCGGATTTTGGAAATTCAAATCACAGAGGTGGTAATATTTCATTTAAACGAAAAATCACTTTTTTTAACTACCACTTAGTGGTTTCACTATTCATCAAAAATCGATGTTTTTCAGAATAAAACGAAAAATTGACCCTAAGATATATATGATATTATTAATTATAAAATGATGTCTATTATACAAAATAAAAAACTTATATGTTGAATTAATTAATTTAATAATAAAAAGCGTGTTTTTAAGAAAGAATATCAATCAAAAGATTTACAATTGTTTATGTCCAATTTCAAAGTGAAATTAATTCTAATGACTACCAGTGGATAAAATGGTAAAAATATATTCTAATTACACTTTAGAACCTCTCAATTGTATAATTTATCACTATATATTATTTTGATTAAAAAAGTTGTTTTTAAGTATTTTTCACTATTCATCAAAATTTGGAAGATCTCAGAAAAATACCAAAAATTCAACATAGGCTAATTTCAATATTCCGAATCCAAAAATGAAGTTCTTTTTGAAATATAAAATTTATATAATTCCAAAAAGTGGGTATTAATATTCATAACTACTACTTTTATTGGTCGCGGTGTGTTAGAACTCGAGGTTGCGTACAACACACGCTGCTCTATTATTCAAAGAAGAGCGTATCATGGAAGCTTGGGATGTTACATTCTCCCCTCGTTCAATAAATTGCATCCTCGAAATTTAAAATTTTTCTTTGAAAATGAAATGTTGAAAATAGAAAATACCTTTGTTGAAAACCCACATCATAAATAAGGTTAAGAAAAATATAACTTTAAAAGAATGAAAGAGAAGTACAAAGGTCACCTGAGATTGCCCATACTAGGATTCTATGAAAATATGGATATGGAGGAAAAACAAACCATCAAGGTTTGATGGAGAGTTGTATAAAATAGGATTAGGAGGAAGTTAACTATAAGAAAATCACAAACTTGTGGTTGGTTAAACGGTCATTGATTCCCCAATTGGAAAAGTTATCCGACAACATTTTTGTTTGAAGTTACCTTTCATAAATTTGAGGAATTTATTTTGGAGATTTACTAAGAATGTAAGGAAATATACTTGCTTCTCATGTAGGCTTTCCCTCTTTAATAATTTTTTACCAAAAACCCATCTTTAACTCCAAAATGTAATAGAACTCAAAAATATTCTATTTATCATAATTGTATCACATACCATTTAGATTAGGATTTTTTTTTAATAACCAGGGACTTCCTGTAGGCTAGTGGTAGGTAATAAAGGCCTGTCGCACTATGGTTGTCGGTTCGATTCCTACAGCTTTGTCCAACGTGACGGGTTATCCCCCAATCTATAGGTTGTCCTTTTCCTAAAACTATTGTATTATAATATTCCAAAAATAATCTTCATAAATGTTTTAACCGTAAACAATACTGTCCAAAGTTCAACTAAATCCATTCCAACCTTTATAGTTATCCAAAATACCTCTTTTTAAACTTTCTCTAAAAGGTATCTAAATTCCAAAATCAATTGTATCATCATATTCCTCAAAGTAATGTTTCTCTTTTTGTCACATAAAAAAATATGATTACCTTCATCATATTAAAATCTTAATGAAATCAACAAGTACTGTAGTACAGTATTTATATATATCACATTATTTTTATAACCAAAATATAATCCTTGAGTCCAAAAGCACCAATACATTAATTATTCCACTTCAACTGTAGTAATAGCATATGATTGTCCTTTATCCCATGGAATTTTATGAGGTAAGTTTCCCTGACGATTAGGACATTCATTTGAATAATTCCCCCTTTACCAACAATTTTAGCATTAAATATTGATAGCCTCTTTCTTTCCCTTGCAATCACGAGCCTGGTGACCTTTTTCTCCACATTTATAAAAAATCTCCCATTACTTTTAGGCAAGTACCGGGGTGATTCTTCCAACAATTATCACATAATGGAAAATCCTACTTTCCCTTTTTCGCATAATCTGTCTCTTGTTCCACTGTTATCTTATTCTCTTGCTTTATTTTTTTTTCATAAGACTTAGAGAATTACTTTTCTGTCTTGATAGCACACGAGACTATATCTTCATATGTTGAGAAAGATTGTGATACTAATGCTTGATGGAGAAATTTTTTTAACTCATCAAAGAAAAGATCAATCATAATTCTTAGTTTACATATATAATCTGTAGCATGTCTTGTTATCCTTGTAATGTTGGCCTCATACTTTGCGACATTCTCATACTCCTTCTACCTCAGACTCTGAAAATCCCTTTCCATATCTGCTCGATGGTCATGTGGAAAGTATTTTTCTAAGAAAATTTCCTTAAACTTCCTCCATTCCATACATGATACCACTCCATCTTCCATTGTGTACTGAATCAGCGACCACCATTTATCGGCATCTCCAGTGAGGCGGTAAACTGCCATGACAACCTTCTCCTTTTCGCTACTCCCCACGGCGTGGAATATTTTCACTAAATAGTTCATCCACTTCTCTGCTACTAATGGATGTGTACCCCCATTAAATGTTTGTGGTTGTTTCCTCATGAAGCGGTCTAACATTGATCCTCCACGTTGCGAATCAGGGTGCTCCAAACAAGTAAGATTATTATTCATAACCTGAGTGAGTTTTCCTATTATGGTGATAAGTTGATAAGCACCAATTGTATCTCCAGCTCCACTATAATTATCTTGAGCCAGATGGCAATCCCTAAATGGAGTGCTTGCATTGATACGATTTCCAATCCTCCCACTAAGCGCCATTTCTAAACAATGGCATAAACTTGTTTAGTTTATGAATCAAAATACATAATTCCATACTTGAAAAACACCTAACATAAATTGATCTATAATCATAAAAAAGTTTTCTTTGAATAATTATATACTCATAATCCCTTCATAATGGTTTTTAATGAAAATGAGAATTATCCTAAGCATATCACCTGAGAGTGTCAGAACCAAGAGTGAAGCAAGGCCCGTCATCGTGCACCAGTTCCCGTTCGAGTCAAGCTCAAAGCGGTGTTTTCTGGTTTTACCCCTAGGTACATCTGTTCCATAGCCACCTCTACCTGCTTGTATCCAGATAGGGATGTATTTCTCGGAAAACTCAAAAAATCTCAATAATACCAAAATTCTAGGAAGTTCTTCTATACTAATCCCCAAATATTATCTTAGACCTATGTGCTCTAATCAGATTTTATCTAAATCAAGCTTCCAAGGTTAGTACTAAACTGCCTCTGATACCAACTGTAACGCCCCGACCCCAGTTACCAAGAGTCGGTTTGCTATTACTCAATATTGGCATGATCACGAAAGATCATGTCTCGAAATACCGATTAGTTTAGTAGCCCTGGAAACACTAGATAAATTCATAAAAGTAAAATTACATCATAAAGTGAAAAAATACAATAACATGGTCTCCATAGTCCACACTCATATCCCCTTCTGTCTATCCCTGCAGGTCATTCATAAAATACATCTTCACATCCTTGAAAATATTAAAACATTGAAAAGGGTGAGCTCAGATACTCCGTAAGGATAACAATATTTCAGAAGATTTTATAAATAAAAAAACATTTAAGTCAATATATAACTAAAACAAAAGCCTTTTAAACTTGAACATAATCATAATATGGAAAAAGTAAAATGAAATAATGCCATTTACTTATTCACATGGTTATTCTACTAGTCGAATAATCACATGAAATATCAATAACCACTTTCATAATGATGGAATTCATAATGCCAGACTATCATAACCACGTAGCCAAGGCCTCGTGCCAAGACTACATATAAGATTTTGTCAAGGCCTTGTTCCAAGAGACTAGTTTGTCTCATGAGACCTACCGATGCATCGAGAAGCTATAGAGGGCTCCACCCATCAATTATTAAGTCCAATGCATTCCTCAAATGAACAGGTTTCAACATATCATAATCCATAACCTGATCGTATCACATAAAAAATGCATTAAGGAAACATGACATTTCCACATTTCTATCACAAGATATCAATAAAACACATTGATATAATAGAAACACGTTCAAAACCATTTTCAACAACAAAACAAATTAAAATTAAAAAAAAATTATTTATTTTTCATTTAAAAATGTTATGGCTTGTAGAGGAAGCTGAAACTCAAATAATGGTCACGACGGCGAAAAGTCATTGTCGCCGCATTCGTACGAAAAAAACATTCCCTTTTTTCGTTTAATAAAACTCTACATATAAAAATATTACTTTTGATTAAACGTAAACGTCAAAGTGGTTTATACACCGTATAAAAGAATCTTGTGTATAAAACAAAATATGCCTCAATGAAAGGAGATTCAGACGAAGTCCCTTACAAATATCGTTATTTTGAAATAAATTAGATCTTTTATGTGTATTCACTATAAGTACATACAATTAATGTAAAAAATACAAGATAGGACATAATAATAACATGACATAATTTGAAAGTAGTAGATTAACCCAAAGAACAGAAATTGGGTTAAGAAGATCCCTTACAAAGATGATTTTGTTTAAATAAAATAGATCTATTATGTGTATTACCTATAAGTACACATAAAGAAAGTACAAATACAATATAGGAAATAATAATATCATGACATAATTTGTAAGTAGAAGATTAACCTAAAGAACACACATTGGGTTATGAAGTTCCCTTACCTCATGTCCGACTTGACTCGATCTTTCTTTAAACTCCTAAATAATAAACTAAAGTTCATTTATAATTGATTAAGAACATTTTTCATGTTAATTATTCCTTTTATATCACTTATTAACACGTTAGGAACATTATGTAATTATTTAAGTTAATAACGGTCGTTTTGTCGATCTTTGGTACTTGAGTAATAAATAAACTTCTTATAATTACAAGTTGTTTATGTGGTAGACTATACATTATCTCCAGAATTATATTCATGATTTAGATATCATATATATCATATATATCCAGTATATAAATTCATTCATAATATTATGTAACATTTATAGGTAAGAAAGGAAATGCACCGTTCATGGAGGCGGTACGTCGTACGTACGCATGAACGCTACATTCATTTATATTTCATATTTAATGGAATGAAATCATAATGATTTAATGGTATATTATAATTCCAGTATAATATCATTTATAATATCATTTAATCCATCCTTTATACATCCCAAATATGGCATTAACGATTCAAATCACTTTGAAGGGGTGGTAGTCCGCACTTCATAAAATGAAATTATCGCGTTTACCCATAATGGAAATCATAAACCTATGAAAATAATGAAAAATAAAGAAGAATAAGGAAAACATAAACATAATATATATCATATATAAATATAGTTACATCTTAATCGCCTCCATGAGAGGTGTTAAATGAAGATTGAACAACCATCATTTCGTGAGGCAGAAATTCACCAACCACAGAAACAGTATGTTCTTTAACCATTAGACGAAGGTGTGTGTAAGTTTAAATCAAACAACTCTCATAAAAACATCCTAGAATATTTAAGATACTGTTTTTGTTACAAAATAATGTAATAAAAAGATCTTAAGGGGTTGGAGAAGCAAAATAAAACAAAATAACATAAGATAAGACATTACCTTAAAATAGGGTAACTCTTTTTTGATTTGAGCCAAAGGCATCCTTGGGAATAATTCTGCCCAAAGTGAGGCTTCTATGAGTAAGAGATTGAAGTTTAGAGAGTATTTGGGAAGAGTTTGACCAATCCAAATGGATTTTATGGTGTGAATAATGTGGTAGAGGTGGGGGCCTTTTATAAGAGGAGAAGAGGGGCACTCTTGGAAAGTAATGAAATGTTAAATTATTATGAAGTAAGTTTATGATTTCAAAGGTCCCCAAATTATGTATTTCGGGGATACGGGGACAAGGATCCATACAATGGGTTTTTGACAAGTGTAAGTCTTAGATTTTACATTATCATTTCATTTTATTTAAAAAGTTCATTAATGGGGTAATCGTTGCATCATCATGGTGTGATAAATAAATTTATATATTTAATTCCAAAAAATTATAAAAAAATTTCCATGTTGTAGTAAATAATCTAATCTTTCCAATTAATATTTATATTCTAAATGGTAACTTATATAACCACATGTAATAATTGTTTTAGAAAAACAACACATGTTTGTGTCTATTTTATTTTTACTTTAAATAAAATGTTATTAAAGTCATTTTCTTACCCAAGTGGCTAAATGGGGTCCCCAAGTTGACCCATGGATTTTATTGGTCGGACATGAATCACCCAATAATGGTAGGACAAGTTTGTAGGTAATTTCATATTATTAAAACATTATTTTTACCTTAAGTTACACCAATTACCTTTAATCGCGATTAATAGAACTTAAAAGTTACTATTCACCAAATATTATTTTAATCCCATTGAACCACATTTTACTTCCTAATGAAAATTTTGTATGTTGGATTTTGGAAATTAAAATCACAGAGGTGGTAAAATTTCATTTAAAAAAAATCAGTTTTTTTTAACTACCACTTAGTGGTTTCACTATTCATTAAAAATCGATGTTTTTCAGAACAACACCAAAAATTAACCCTAAGCTATATTTGATATTCTTAATTCAAAAACAAAGTATATTTTACAAAATTAAAAAAATATATGATGAATTAATTAATTTAATAATTAATTCCCACTGTCACAACAAATAGCGTGTTTTTAAGAAAGAATATCATTCAAAAGATTGACAATTGTTTATGTCCTATTTCAAAGTGATATTAATTCTAATGACCACCATTGGATAAAATGGGAAAAATATATTATAATTACACTTTATAACCACTCAATTGTTTAATTTATCACTATAAATTATTTTTATTAAAAAAGTTGTTTTTAAGTATTTTCACTATTCATCAAAAATTGGAAGTTCTCAGAAAAATACCAAAAATTCTACATATGCTAATTTCGATATTCTGAATCCAAAAATGAAGTCCATTTTGAAAAATAAAATTTATATAATTCCAAAATGTGGGTATTAATATTCAAAACCGCTACCTTTATTGGTCGCGGTGTGTTAGAACTCGAGGTCGCGTACAACACACGCTGCTCTATTATTCAAAGAGAAGCATACCATGGAAGCTTGGGGTGTTGCACCATGCATGAGATAATTATTCTAAATAATATTCATCCTACTCCTTGAACATAAATAAAATCTAGGATTAAATGAAGATATGGTGAATGATTTCCTTTTCAAGGAAATTTAATCTATCCTAATATAGGGAATCTCAATACATACCTAGAATTCCATCAAATTCAAATTAAGGTTCTATAATAATTTTTTCTAGGAATTTCATCCCACAAATTCTGATTTAGAGGATATATATACATGGAATTTAATAATTTCCCCCATTTCCATTTTTACCAAAAAATATACATCCATGATTTGTGGTGGTTCTCGAATAGTTAAATTAATCTTGTTGGATATGAAGGAATGTGTAGAAAATGAATAAAAAGTTAAGTTTTCTAATTATGAATGAATAACTAGATTATGTGTCACAATATTGTAGTTGGGATCAAACTTAGTGGGTGGGATGTAATATGCTCGCCATAGATTCCTTGGAGGTTATTGGCCATATCAAAAAAACTTTAGCATAGTGAATTGGATTGAAAAGTATAAATATTTCTCGAAATTGATGAAATAAACAATGAAATTATGTTTGATGGTAGAATTTATTTCATACATAAAATGTGTGGGTTTCCCCTGTTATAATTCACTAGAAATGTTTACTTCATTCTCATACCTAAATAATTTCTTCATCTCTCATGGGAAACGTATGGGGTGCTTCTTTCCACACATTTGACTACTACGATGTTAAACATTATATTCACTAATATATTTATCCATTAGACACACTATAATTATAATACACATTCCTCTTATTCTCCTTATGATACCCCTAAGATTCTCTCACATATACATTGACCTTGAGAAAATATCATAAAATTTATTCATAGAAATCAATGTCTTGAATCACCATAGTTTTTTTATACTATGAGTTTTTTCACCGATGAAGAAGTAAAATTTAAATTTTATGCTAAAGAATAATCTAATGTTATATCAGGAATTTTTTTTTCATAATCCCTAATTAATTCTTCGTCAATTTTCTTATTGTAAAGGAATCTCCATTACATTTTATGTAATAGATTTCTCAGAAAATATTTATCTAAAATCATTATCTATAATTCCTTCCACTACATGACATCAATACATTACTCAGGCTAGATATTATAGATCAGTGTAAATGACTAATAATACAGGCCATAAATATGATATAAATCTAGAATGAACATCTCTTTCTTGTAATATAGAATGATGGAGAATATCTTCACAATTGATTTTATCCACAATTCCCCGATTGATGTATCATATGATCGATTGAATGTCTGTGGCCTTTTTCCAATAAAGTTATCTATTGGAGCTTGATCCTTCTTAGTAGGATTATTTCAATTATCCTGATATAGGATTATATTTATAATATGGGTCTTCGTAGAGAGTATCATAAAAATGTTCATTATCCCAACTCCCAACATGTTGGGAATATTTATGGTGTATTCATCACCTTGTACTTCACTTTATCTGTTAACATGATTCATACTACTTCCATCATCTGGATAGAATAATGTAGAATTTAGTGATGATTAATTGTAAACTATTAAACTAATAAACATGAATCCATATACATCAATGGGATTACTTATAAATGAAATTTCATTCATTACTTTTGAATTTTTATATTTCTCTTTAGCTTATCAATGATCTATTTCCTAACATATGTTAATGTAGTAATTGTTTCTTCTAAATAGTGGTACATAATGGAATTTTAAATTTACCAAATAATATTCCCTATCAGTGTTGATCTATATTTGAATTAAGGATCATTGTCATGCACCATTTCATAGTCTATTCAAGCTTAATGTAGAGTTTTTTATTTTTACCCCAATGTACATTTTTGTTAAATCCATGTCCACTTGTAGAATCAAATAGGGGTTTTTTTTCATTATAAAAAAATTACACTATACTTTCCAAAATTTTGGGATTTTTTTCATATAATTATTCTTATCCCTTTTCCTTTTTATACAGTTTCTTAATCATAATCGCCAAAAAATAAATATTCATTACTTTTATAAAAAAATTGATTACCCTTCACCTCATTACACATAAATTCATCATTTATTACATGATATTGTACATAATAAAAACGTATAAATTTATAATTATAATACCTTTGGGAATTAGGAACATTACATAACAACATAAAATAATGAATATAACATATTTATTGAAAACATTCCTAACAAGCTCTTATTATTCATTTGTTGTTAAAACTGTATGGGATAACCTACGAACATACTTAGAAAAGGGGTTATCTATAAAATCTATTATGTGAATAAAAACTAAATAACATGAACAATGTAAATACTTTTTGACAATAGACATATAAAAGTGTAATAAAATTGGTGAGAATCATAAAAATGAACAATGATGAACTACATAGCTTCACAACATAAAGAATACATGTCATATTTAGAAATAACATAAAATAGTACATCATAAATTTTTTTCAATTATTACAACATGGTAATCATGATGAAAAAGGTATGTGGTATATGAGGATCACTTTCTCAACCCATTCAAGAGGTCTCATGGGACTAAAACATAACCTAATGCATTGGAGTGATATATAATTTTATGCACACATGACACTTTCATTTCTCTCTCATGCTTATGATTGGAACATAGATCATAAAACATGGAATAACTTATCATAAATTTTATTAGATAATAATGAAGTTAGTAATACATAAAATTTTGTCCCCAATCAAAAATGGAAAACATCTGGAAGGTTACCATACTTGATATGAAATGGTTATCGGATATCCGTTCACAATTGTTTGACCTGGAACATCATGGGGACATTTCAAGAGCATAATTGGGGTGTATAGATGTTCATGAAAGGGATTCATGAGAGTGAAATGAGAATATAATTACGTAAAAATAAAATTTATAATAATTAGGATATGTAATAACATATCACATCCTTATTAATTATAGGAAAATGTCATAAGATAGTGTAGAAATAAGAATAAAGAGAAGAATAAGAGGATCAATAACCTAGAGTGATTGATAATCCTATCCATGGGAGAAGTTTCTTGAGATCTTTAAATAAACATGGAGGAATCTATAGATTATAGGAATTAATAAGATGTTATCTAATTTTTATTGCTTGAATAATAATTGTTTCAAGTGTGGTTTTACATAAGAAAAGATAGGCTAAGTATTTATTATTTCTCAGATATATGTTTTAGGCTGTATATAATATAATTAACAAAACGAAAAACCCACCCATTGGTTTTTCCACGGCATATAGCAATGTGTGGTGTATTTAATTAATATGTATTTCTATGTTACAATATAATTAAAATAATACCGTCTCTATTGTGGAAGTGAGTCATTTCCTTAATGAAAATATTTTAAAACCATAAAATATATTTTATGTTGGGGAATATTTATAGTGGATTTATAAAAGTAATAAAAAAAATTATGTTAAATTATTATAAATGTGAAACAAATATTTGGTTTTTTATACACTAAACTGTATTTATTACCTCATTAATGGGTCACTATGATGTCATAATTCACAATGTAAATTTATACTAAATTTAATTTTTACCATCAAATTCGGTTGTCTTCAAAAATTATGAAAATAAATCAATGGAATTATTTTAAATTTATAATTATTAATATATCATTTAGTTTTTAGAAATAATTCTCTAAATATATTTATTTTTCACTTTTAAAATAATTATGTATATTTATTATGAAATGATTGGTTTTCTGATTATAAGAGCTTTCAAACCATATAAAATACATTTAACATCATGAAATTTATATAATATTATATATATGAAAAATTATATTTCATAAAAATATTTATTTAAAATATTATTTGTTTCATGAATCAATTAATTGATAAAAATAAATAAATTAAATTTGATTTGGTTATTACTCATATATATATATATATATCTATTGTTTTATTTACGAAAAATCAAAATCATTTATGGAGTTATAATAAGATGTAAATATATTGATATTTTTTAAAATAAAATATGCATATTCATATTCTTAATATATTGATACATATCACATAAATACACTAGAAAATAATCTTTGAGTATTGTGCGTGATAACCAGACATTGATGAGATGTTTTGGTGTACAATTATTGTGATATGATCTCGACAAGATTGAATATATTCAGTAAAATATTTTTCTCATGATTATGATGATAAAACTCAGCTTGGCATTAGACTACATTAAATCCCAATGATTTTATCTCCCATTTAATCTATAATAAATTGGATTTATATAATAAAATCATAATTGTGTAGGTCGTCACTTCCTTTTTCAGTGTCAATAAGATATGTTACAAAATAATAATTCTATTAATCATGTGATTAATTTTTAACTATTATATTATAAAAATAATGTATTCATAACTGGCTTTTAAATACCATAAGATAAAATCAAATAACTATTAGTGTTTTCTATATCTATAATATATATAAAAAATAAATTATATAATAAGGAATTATTATTTTATAATAGTATTGTTCATTACATGGTTCCATTGGATAGAGAGGTTTATTTTTTTCCAAGGTCCATTATAGACTGATAAACCCCATTTATCAGTATATGATTATTTTTAATGGGTATATCAACAATTGATGTTGGAATGAAAGTTATATTACATATTGATATATTTTTCAAGAATCTTTTAAATTTAGTACCGATTACATAACTGATGTTGACACCATTGGTCTCCCCATGTATTTCCATAGTAGACACCATATGGGAAAATGGATTTATGAATGTAATGGTGTTTCAATTACCATCATAGAGTTTGTATCAAATGATCCAATAAATTTTAAATAATTTTGAAGATGATGATCTATACGTTGAGTGTAAATAATAAATTTATAGATATTTGATCTATAATGGTCAAATGTATGGATATAAAAAATTAATCAATAGTGTACATGCTCTTTCCATGATCAATTTTTATATAGTTTTTTGAAAATATGAATTCAATTTCCAAAAAAACATCGATCAATGGCCATAGAACCAATGATATTGTTATATATTGCACCACTTTTAAAATTAATTTTTTTATATTCTATAGAAAACAATACACTGACAATAGTATGATTCAAAAAACATAAGATACACTTGTAGAAGTTTGGATGTACACATTTTTTACAAGGATAGAAATCTAATTTATGAAAATATTTCATATTTTACCATTATCTAATAGAAATATGGTTTGAATTATACAAAATTTGAAAATAATATTTTCAATTGAAAATGTGTTGACAATAGGTTGTAGTGATAGTTAAATAAATGGGGTTCATTAATGTGAATTAAACTGTAGATTGGGGAAAAATTATTTTTTCATTACAGAATCATATTATGTTTATCTATTTAATGTCTCAATTCTTTAAAATAAATTTATTTATTGTCCTACTGGTATCTAAAACAACTATTGTAATAGATGAAAATTAAATTGAGGATGGCCCTTTCATTAGAATATCACAATAAATTTAAGCCAATCCCAATTTATATAATTTAATGTACATTAGCGGGGAAAAAAATAAGTGATTTAGATTGTTGATAGATTGTCAAAATCCCAAAAATAATTCATTAAATATAGATATTTCAATGAAATTGTAAAAAAAATTATAATATACTTTTTTCCTAGTAATATTAATTTTTCTCTAATGTTAAAACATAATCTAAATTAAATGTTTGAAAAATCATGAACACAATGTATTATTTAGATTTTTGTGCTCCGAATCTATTTTGTGAACAAACAATATTAATGACAACCCTTTTGGAAAATGTAATTTTGATATTATGATATACATCTTTTATTTTAATGAAAAAATTTATAACAAAACATTGATTTGATTTTCATTATTCCTTGTAAATTTAATTTATCATAGAATATTTTTTTCATAAGTCATCTCATTCAGCACCATAAAATCCAAAAACCTTTATCCTAGAAAACATTTTTACCACTATAGTATTCAGATTTATCACATTCCTTAATGATCCCTTTGTTGCCTTTGATAGAAGAGTAATATAATTACATCCACTCCATCATAAAGCAATTATGGATGTTTCTGAAATAAAATTATTATATATAGATGTAATTTATTGTTCCATATTTTTTATTTTATTCATGATTATTATTACTCAAATAATATTAGTTTTTTTATATAGGTGGATTCTTATGTTTTATTTTATGTGGTTTTTTATGATTATAATTCCCCTGAGATATTAAAATTTGAGTCCATAATTGAGATAATAACAAGGGGTTAATAATATATAAAACCATGGTTAAAAGAGTAATTACATCTAATTATTAAAATAATTTTTTCATCATTTTATCTTCATTTTTTCAGCTAATTTACTTATCAAATTTATCTAATAAATATTATGTTTTTCATTGATATTATGAGAATTAAATTTTTTACATTCAAATATGTGTCCCATTCCATGAAATGGATGACATGTAACT
This sequence comes from Viscum album, assembly GCA_963277665.1. Taxonomy (NCBI): domain Eukaryota; kingdom Viridiplantae; phylum Streptophyta; class Magnoliopsida; order Santalales; family Viscaceae; genus Viscum; species Viscum album. The sequence continues at coordinate 1,612,074,619 of OY728120.1, forward strand.
TTATGATGGAATAAGAAACCTCGTTCTATCAAAAACATGCATTGTTTCTGGAATTTTGTAGATTCTCATCTTTCAGAATGGAACACATTCTATATTTTATGCCTTTCTCTAGATTGTTAAATGTAATAGACATATTGAATACTAATTAAAATACTCCTCAATCTGATACTCAGTGTTTTTTGTATGACTCGAAATAAATTATTTCTGATTATAATGTGAATTTTAATTCAATACACACCTCACATACTCAAATCTAAAAAATCACCTAAATACAGTTTTGATACACTCATAAAACTATTGAAAAGTCATTTATATTGTTTTGTAATAATATACACCTCAATAAAACCAACTGCACGCCTCAAATTATTACAAATATTTTTTTTAATTAAAATTTTATTAATTTTAGTAATGATGAAAAGTGTCATCCTGAGAACTATTAAACATTGTTATAATTACCTTGATAATTTATAAAAAAGTTTTATAAGTAAATTGTGACATGTAGGAATTAGTGACATGAAAAACTAACACATGATGTTTCTGATATGACTCAACATTCTTGTTTCCATTTTAAAATTTCATTTTAGTTTAAATAATATAAGTGATATACATAGATCTAAGAAAATTCATTCGATTTGTTTTAAATTTAGAAAAATGATCCATATGACATTTGGGACGTATTGTAACATCCTAGGAAAATAAAGAATATGATATCATCATATTTCTTAATATTTTTTAATAAAATATTATGTTTAATGGGATGTTATATTCAATGGAATACTTGACACGCAACAATGGGTTTCTCTGAAGTCTTATATTTCACACAATGTTGAGTCATACTGAAAAATAGTAATATATTATTATTTTATATTGTAGTTAATTCTTAGTTTTTTTATTAGAGAGAATGAATATAACTAAATACAATATAATTATACTTGTTTTTTAAATTTTTTTACATATATCAAATAAACGTTAGAGTCTTAAAATGTGAATGAATCCAATTATAAGCACATATACTCTAATATTCTATAAAAGGTAGATTTTTGATCTTTTAATGTATAACCCAATTTATATCTAGTTTTGTTCAAATTTATTTGTTATATTTAACCAAATAATATTCTTTTCTATAATTGGGACATCGAAATTTACTTTGGGTAATTTTTTTGTATTTTTCTGATAAAGTTCAATTTTTATTAAATAATGAAAAATAGAGTATTTTAATTCCAAAATGCATTTTAATATGTCGTATTTATATAGATTTATTATATTTTTAATTATTTTTAATGGTTAATTAGAAAATATTTTAATAATTTTTTCCAATTTTTCTCATCGTATGTAATTTCACTTTGAAATTGGATATAAACAACTGTCAATATTTTGATAGCTATCATTTCTTAAAAACCCGCTTTTTGTTTTGACAACAGGAATTAATTTTAAATTAATTTCTTCCACTTTTGTGTTTTGAATATAAAAAAATATATTCCACATTTTGAATCAGGATGTCCAAATTTTCTAAATATGTAACTTTTATTTTTAGACATTATGAATATTTATTTCAGTAAATATTTTTTTAATCATGGATAAATGGTAAATCTGGTAAATAAGTGTAAGAAATATTATTTTAATAATATAAAAATTTCCTAATGTGTCTTAATACTATTGGATAATACATTTCAGACCATGGTCATCTTTGGGTTGATTTCAAAACCCCATGGAGCCACTTAATAGTTATAATGACACTTTATATTAATTATTTTAATGTAATGACAGAAAGGACATAATCAAATATATTTTAGTAAATAAAATTTAACATTGGGTTATATAAGTTATATTTTGAAATATAAATACTATTTGGAAAGGTAAAAATATTTCCTACATCATGGTATTTTTTTTATTTTTAGAAATCAAATAAATTAAATTATTTCTAACACAATAATGAAGTAGTGTTTAGGTCATTGATAAATGATTTAAATAAATAAAATTATAAAGATTAAAATAATATTCAAAACCTATCAAATTATTATTGGATGCTTTTCTTTCGACAATGAGTATCCATATCTTATACTTTAATAAGTTTTGGATCTTTATAAAACGAAAATCATTATATAATAAAATAATATTTTCACACATTCTAAAAGAGCCCCTCCTCCCCCTGATAAAAGGACACCATATCTATCTCATTCCTTACACCTCTAAATCATCATTTCTCTACCAACATCTGACTAAATAATCTCACACATCCCTCCCCACCTCCTAAAAGTCTTACCATTGAAAAAAAGCACTTCCTAAAACCATTTGTTTCAAACGAAAGGGAGTCATCCAATTTAAAGGTAATGCCTTCTCTTAAGTTCTTTTGTTTTATATTCTTTCTCCAACCCCCAAAACACTTTTTATTCCAATATTATATAACTACACCAGTATCCTCAATATACTAGGTTTTTTATGAGACGTATTTGAACTAAACTTACACACACCTCCATCTAGTGGTTAATAAACATACTGCTTCTGTGGATGTCAAACTAACACCTCACAAAACGATGATTGTCTAATTTTCTCCAACCAACACATAAGGTGGACATTATAATGGAACTGAATTTATATATGATATATATTATTTTTATGATTTCTCTATTCTTATATTATTTTATATTCTAAAACCAAACCTTTATGCTTTCGAATATATGTAAACACGATAATTTCATTTGAGGAAGTGCAGACTACCGCCCCCTCAATGTGATATGATTCGTTCCGAACATATCTGAAACGTATAAAGTGTGGTGTTAATGAAATTATGTAACATATATATCATATTATATTATACTGTAATGATAATATACCTATGTATCATTATGTTTTCATTCCATTAATTATGAAATAGAAAATAAAGTAGCGTTTATGCATATGTACAACTTACCGTCTCCATTAACGATGCATTTTAATTCTTATATTCAAATTTTATGTAAAATTATAAATACATAAATATAATGTAATTATATGATATATATGATATCTAAATCATGAATATAATTCCATAGGTAATGTACTATTTACCACAAGAACAAATTGTAATTATAACAAGTACATTTTTGGCTCATGTTCCGAACATCGGAAAAATGACCAATATGAACTCAAATAAATAAGTAATTTATATTGCTAGTTCATAAGTGATATAAATGAAATAATAAACATTAAAAAAGGTTCTTAATTAATTTTAAATTAAAATATTTTTATTATTTAGGAAGAACAAGGAATAAACGAGTCAAGTTAGACAGAAGATAATGGATTTCATATCTCACATTCAATTCTATGAGATTTCCATTATTCTCCAAGTATTTATTGAATGTGGTGTATTGGGTACCAACATTTCATATATATTATCATTATTATATTTATATTCATTTTATTTTTTGATTCATTTGGTGGTTATTAACTTTTGGTCATACGACTTGATTGATAACAATGTGGTAAGGGGTTTCATCTCTCTTTTTATTCCCTTGAGATTCATGCTATATTGCAACTATTTTCTTTTGTGTGTTTTATGTACTGCCTATGATTGAATTAATTGTGTAATATACATAAATTTATAGGTATTTACAAATTCATTGTATTAGTCGTCTTTCATGGGGTGTATGTTTCGTATGTTACAAATCGGTAAGGGAACCTTCCACAGTCCTCTTTTTAAACTACTTATTTTGGTTATGTCTTTTAATTTACATCTTCATATAATGGGATATATTCATATATATATTTATATTCTGTAAATTATATGTTCTTGTGAGGAGATACACTTTTCTCTCTCATCAATTCATTTTTGAAATTTTAAACTGATGGCGTTAGGCAGTCAAATTTCTGTAAGGGAACTTCTTCACCAAATTTCATTTCTTTGGGATAAACTCTTACATCATGATTATGTTGTTCTATGAATCGGTGTGAACAAATTATGATTTTTTATCACATTATATACACATATATTGAGTTTATTCTTATTTTTCACACGTTATTATCTAATTGATTTATCCATAATCTAATGATTTAGTAAGGTATTTCATCTCAATTTACATTGCATTGAGATGTCCTTGTAGTTATGCACTAATTAACTCTTATGTGGTGTATATATTATCCTTTTGAATATAATACCATGAATCACTTTATTCACATGATATTATAATGTTCTGATTAAATTTTATTCCACAATTTCTTCCATTTAAGAGTCTCTCATTTTGTTAAAAACTCTTTAAGTACAATATCATTTTAAATGTTTAAAAGCATTATTCTTCTCATTAATGTCCATGTTTACAAAATGTTTGTTAGGATTTATTTATAAGTACATTGTTTTTTTCAAATGATAATTCTTTTTAAAGAATCAATGTGGTATGGGACACTTTGACTCAAAAATATTATTATTAATTTTTTTAAATGGTTTGGAAAATGATTTGATAATGCATTGTTTATTTAAATATATTGATTTGTAATATTTTGATTGGAATGTTGAAATGCTATCTTTACATTATACTTTTTTATGTGTTATAAATATGATATGTTTATTGGGAATTTTTTATGTATATGGGTGGTTCAATGATAAACTTTGGGCAAGAGATCTCGAGATAGATTTCCAATGCCTTGTGTAATGTGACAAAGGTAAACATGAATGATTCTACAAATGGATTTAGGAAATATACTATGACAGGTATTCTAAATTTAACTCCATACGTAGTAGTGATAGCTAAATTGTATGTATGATATGGATGCCATAGGTTACCTTTAAGATTTGTTATTTTTATGTCTTATTCATAAATCATGTGATTTCGTATGGTTTGTTATGATTGAAAAGTATGGTTTCATTGATTTGAATTTATTAATAGAAATAATGTTTTCCTTCCTTATTTTATAACCCTTACAGAGCATTTTATGTTCATCCCATGTTTTTTAAATGTTTTCCAAAATAATAAAGACTAGTATGGCCAGGATGGGATCGATGAAAAGTAATGTTGTCTAAAACACTAAACTAGACGTGTTTCTTTTTAATATTTTTTATTTAATGAAAAATAGATACTGAGTAGTAGTGTTTACATGTAATATTCTAGTTGTTATGTAATAGTTATGCCCTAATTCTCTAAAACTATAAACCTAAAATGATCCTCAATGTGAATTCCTGACACAATTCAATATAATGTAATGCTTAAGGTCGAGTCCTTATAGTTGGTATCAGACGTCCGTTTAGATAACATTAGAGGTTATGGTGTTCTTTTAGCATATGTGACAGTACGGTAATGGTTAGGATTTTAGAAAGAGTCATTGTTATTTTAAATAAAGTGAATTAGTTTAAGATAACATGAATAAGTATATCATTATATTTACCCTCCTCATAAAATAATATATGATGATTTTACTGATATACTGACACTGAACATTTTGGTTTTAATTAATTGATCAATCATGAAGGCACCAAAATAATAGTGGATTTGAAGAAATATGTGATGGTTTTTTTAATGAGAAACTGAATTAAATGGAAGATGCAATGAGAACTCTTGTGGTTATTCTGAACCAACAATCTAGAGTCATGATTAACAACCGAAACCATCGTGAATCTTTTAAGGAATCATATATGTGATAAAAAATCATAAAAAATTTTAGGTAATAATCATATAGTTATGTATTTTCCAAAACCTATGTGTCAAGGTTGTGGAATGAAACACCATGGAAAATTATAAAAGGGACAAGAAGTTGTAATAGATGTGGGAATGAATTTAATAAATATAGATGCTACCATGGAAAAAGGAATCATCCAGTTAAATCTAGCAAAGGGTAAGAAGTTCTTTCTGAGGGATCAATTTAATTTTTAGTTGAGGTATGCATGGTCATTATACAAATAGATTCCATACGATGAAGGTTCCGGAATGGGATCACCAGGATCACACAAGTAAATTATTACCAATACCTAATGCCATTACAATTGAGGATGTGGAAACTGACAATGACTGATGAAAGGTATGGATTAATTCTTAACATGTGTTTTGATATTATTGAATCTTTTTAAAGGATTCATGATTTTTTTGTAGGAATGATGTATTTTTGAATAAGATGTTAAATATTGGATAATAGATCATTTAGAATGATGAATGAGTATAGGGTAGACATGTAAAGGGTTCATGAGTTATGGTATATTTTAAGATGATTATATTTGTAAAATTATTAAGGCTATTTTTGAAGTTGGGAATACATTGTAAGACTTTTTATACTATTTTTATCCCTGAAGATTGATATAGGTAAATTTTATACCAGGAATAATAATCCTTTCTTTTGATGAGTAATGGTAGAATTTTATTTTGGAAGATTCTATGTTTTTATTATGGACATATGTTGATTTGGGTTATTTATGGAAATGGTTGACCTATAATAATGAATATGTGATTAGGATAATTACACTTCAGTATGATACTTTAAGTGTAGTCCATGTTTTTGGAGAGAAATATTAAGATTTACTATGGAGGACTATGTGATTTAAATCATTCACAGTTTAGGATTTCAATATTAGTTTTGATTATTTTTTTATAATTTTAATACAATTGTATATTGAATGGTATTTCATGAACATTGGGTACATTTTGTTTTATTTTGGAGATTAAGAGTAGAATTTGTTTTTATAAAGGTTTATCCTTTTAGGGATTATCTAAACACGTAGTAACCAATTTTGTTTTTCATTAATGTATAATGATAGGGGAAATATATGGTTTATATTTTTTGGATCACATTGTATTCTAGGTGTTGATTTTAACGCTTTTGATGTGTCCAGGTAAACATGAATATTCATCTTTTTGAGAAAATAAGAGTTTTTTGGTATAAATTTATTAAATGATGAAAGTCTACATGAAAAGTATGTATGTGTCCTTATGTTCATAGTCAGTCCCAAAAATAAAATTCTGATCAATATGAGAAGTAACATAAAAAAATGTTTTCCATTTTCTTTTCCTTTTGGGAAACCAAGGAACATTTATCCCATCACAAATTTTTGGTTTTCTTGTTGTTAACTTTATCCTAATCATGTTTTCTATCACTCTACATTAAAATATGACACTTAGATTCATTTCCATATAGATGTTTTTATTGAATCCTAGTATGGGTTATCTCTGGTGAGGTTTGTACATATCATTATTTATTTTAAAGAGATTTTTTTATTTACTCATTTTCAGATGTGGGACATTCGAGGATGTTTCCTGGCCCAATTTTACAATATCGAGGACGCAATTTCCAAAAGGGTGGAAGGATGTAACATCCGATGAAAATAAAGAATATGAAATTTTTATATTTATTAATATTTTTTATTTAAATATTTATTTTAAAGGGGATGTTATATTCAAGGGCATACATGACAGGCAACAGTCGGTATCATGGAAGTATTCTGTTGCACACAATGTTGAGTCATACTGAAAAATAATAATATATTATTAATTTAAATTGTAGTTAATGCCTACTTGTTTTATTAGCTGGAATGAATTGAACTAACTAGTATATGAATATACATTTTTGTTAAATGTTTTTACATTTATACAATAAAATTTAGAGGCTTAAAATGTGAATAAATCCATTTTTAAGCCCAAATATTTTAATATTCTTCAAAAAGTTGATTTCCGATCTTTTAATGCAAAACCCTCATTAAATATAGATTTTTTCTACTAAATATATTATATTTGAAAAAATAAAACTCTTCTTTAGAATTGGGATATCAAAATTTAATGTTGTTAAATTTTTGGTACTTTTTTGATAATGTTCATTTTTTTAATGAATAGTTTAAAATATTGTATTTTAATTCAAAACTGTCTTTTAATATAATATATTGATATGGTTATATTTTATTTTTAATTTTTATTAAAGATTAATTGGAATATGTTTTTACAATTAAATCCAATTTTGGTCATTGTTTGTAACTTCACATAGAAATTGGTCATAAAAAAGTGACAATCTTTTGATATTTTTTATTTCATAAACACGCGCTTTTTTGTTTTGACAATGAGAATTAATTTTAAATTAATTTATTCCACTTCTATGTTTTGAATTTAAAAATATGTATTATATATTTGGAATTAGTTGGTCTAAAATTTATATATTGGTAATGTTTATTTTTTGACTTTATGAAGATTTACATTAGAAACTATTTTATTTACCCTAATTAAAGTGTAAATCTTATAAATAAGGGCAACAAAATATTATTATAATAATATAAATATACCCTAACAAGTGTCCTAATCCTCTTGGTTATTATGTTTCTGACAATGGGCATCTTTGGCTCGATTATGGGTCCCCATTGAGCCACATAAGTGATATAATGAAACATTATATTAATTATTTTAATGTAAAGAAAAAAATGGCATAAAATAATATCTTTTAGTAAATAATTTTTTACATTGGGTTATATAATTTATCATCTAGACTATAAATATTACTTGGAAATATGAAAATATTTCATACATTGTGGTTTTTTTATAATTTTTAGACATTAAATAAATTAAATAATTTATGACACAACAATGATGTCGTGTTTACATCATTAATAAATGAATTAAATAAATATGATTATAAGGATTAAATTATTTTCTAAAACCTATAAAATTCTAATATGATGATTTTATTTCTACCATGGGTCATATTTTCTTAGACATTAATTAGTTTTTGATGTTTTGAAACCATAAGTCATTATATAATAAAATTATATTTTAACACATTCTTAAAGAGCCCCTCCCCCATTATAAATGGACTCCACGTATAACCCATTCCTTAAAACTCTAAAACCCCAAGGATCATCCAACAACATCATAAATAATCTACCACATACCTATTCTCCTAATTGAATCCTTACCTCAGTCAGAGGGAACATTATGAAACCCATTTGGTTCAAACCATAGAGAGTTACCTGATTTAAATGTAACGTCTCCTCTTCAGTTTTTTGTTTTATTTTACTTCTCCAACCCCATAAAATATTTTTATTAATTTATTTGATGAAAAAAAAGTATACTTGATATAATTTTTTTATGAGATGTATTAGAACTAAACTTACACACACCTATATCTAGTGGGTAATGAACATACTAATTCTATGGATAGAAAACTAACGCCTCATGGAATGTTGATTGTTCAATTTTCTCCTACCCCCTCCTATGGTGGCCATTATGATGACACCTTATTTATATATGATTTATATTATATTTATATTTTCTAAATTCAAGGGAGAATTTTTATTTTACAAACATACCTATATTCTATCCATTATGTGTAGACACGCTAATTTCATTTGAGGAAGTGCGAACTACAACCCCCTCAAGATAATATGATTCGTTCATGACATACATGGAACATATAAAGGATGGATTTAATGAAATTATATAAAAAATATAACATATTATATTATATTGGAATTATAGTATACCAATTTATAATTATGTTATCATTCCATTAAATATGAAATAGATATGAAAGTAGAGTTCTTGGGTACGTACAGCTTACCATCTCAATGAACGGTGCATTTAATTCTTCTCTCCAAATGTTATATAATATTATAAATACACATATATACTATATATTTGATATATATGTTATCTAAAATCATGAATATCATTCAAGAGATAACGGTCTTTTGACAACATGAACATCTTGTCATTATAACAAGTTAATTTTTGACTCATGTTCCAAACATCGAAAAATAACCAATATAAACACAAATAATTAACTACATGTTATACATATGTTATTAGTGATATAAAAGAATATTAAACATGAATAATGTTCATAATTAATTATATATTAAAATAGTTTTTTTAATTATTATGAACAAGGAACAAACTAATCGAGGAAGATACGAGGTAATGGATTTCTTATCTCACTTTCAATTCCGTGAGATTTACAATGTTAGCCACTTATTTATTGCATGCGATGTATTGGGTAGGACATATGATATTTATTTTCCTGATTCTATTTATATTCATAGAATCATATGAATCATTATTTGGTTGTTAATTTTTTTTCATACGGATCGATTGATTACAACGTGGTAAAGGGTTATCTTCTCACTTTTTTATTCCTGTGAGATTCATACTATATTGCCACTCTTTTTTGTGGTTTCTATACTGTGCATGATTCTTTAAATTATTTAATATAATTATATTTATGGGTATTAAAATATTCATTGTATGAACCATCATTCATGGGGTGTATGATTCGTAATTTACCAAATCGTTAAGAGAACCATTCACCCTCCTCTTTTTAAAATAATTATTTCTGTTATGTCAATTTATTTACATGTAATTTTATTGGGATATGTTCTTAAATATCCTTATTTCTATAAATTATATGTCTATGTGATCAGATTCCAATTTCTCTCTCATCAATTCATTTTCTAGTTTTTTGTGTGACGTTGTTAGGATGTCCAATTTATGTAAGGGAACTTCTTCACAAAATTTCAATTCTTTGGGTTAAAATTTTACATATTGATTATGTCGTGCTATGAATATGTGTGAATAACCTTTAATTGTATCACACATAGTATCTATTTATATTTATTTCATTATTATTTGTCAAACATTTTTATGTAATTTATTTATCCATAATCTAATGATACAATTTCTATAAGTGATTTCATCTCAATTTAAATTGCATTCAGACATCATTGTTGTTATGCACCAATTCATTCTTATGTGGTGTATATATAGTCCGTTGAAATATTAAAAAATTAATCCCTTTATTCTCAAGATATTATAATGTTATGATTAAATGTCATTCCTCAATTATTCATATTCAAGTGTCTATAATTTTGTAAAAAACACTTTTACTAAAATATCGTTTTAAATTTTTAAAAGATTTATTCTTCTCCTTAATGTCCATGATTTCAAAATGGTTTTTAGGATTTATTTATATGGGAAATAGTTTTTTAAAATTTTAATTCATTTAAAACCATCAATGTTATATGGGACACATTAATTCAAAAATATATTGATTAAATTTTTTAAATGGTTTTGAAAATGTTTTGATAAGGCATTTTTTATTTGAATATTTAAATTTGATATACTATGATAGGAATGTGGAAATATTGTATTTCCTTTATTCGTGTTTTATGTGTTATAAATATGTTATGGTTATTGTGAATTGTTTAAGTATACATGTGCTTACATGATAAACCTAGGGGGGCTGAGCCTGATATTGATCTCCAAAGCATTTTGTAATGTGATGGAGGTAAACGTGAAAGTTTCTCCTAAGAGATTTAGGGAATATACATTGATGTGTGTTCCAAATGTGACTCCCTATGAAGTTGTGATAGCTAAAATGTATGTATGATATGGATTCCACGTGTTAGACTTATGATTTATGAATTCTATGTGTTATTCATGAATCTTAGGATTTCATAAGGTATGTTAAGATTGAAAAGGATGGTTCATGGATTTGTATTTACTGATGGACTAATGTTTTTTATCCTTATTTTATAAACCTTATTGAAATTTTTATTCTCATACCATGATTTTGAAATGTTTTCCATAGGAATTAAAGATTAATAGGGTCATGGATGGGATCGGGGAAAATTCATGTTGTGTAAAACATGGAATTAGACAAGTTTATTTCAATAAGTTATTATTTTATGAATAATGGATACTGAGTAGTAGTGTCTAAATGTAATATTCAAGTTCTTATGTAATTTTTATGGCATAATTCTATAAAACTCTACACCTGGAAAGATACTCAATGTGATTTCATGACATAATTCAAGATTATGTAATGTTTAAGGCCAGGTACTTATATCTATAGGATTCATCCAAACCTTAATCGGATTCATAGTGTGACTAGTATATTCAAAGTGTGTAATTATATATAATTTTGACAAAATGTTATTAAAATTGGAAACTATGTAAATCCATTCCTAAATATTTTATACTTTTGGAAGATGGTCCATAAGTCATTGGTGACTTTATAGAATCATCCACACCAAAATCATTTTAATTATCTACATGATGAGACATAATGTTCCTATTATTATTTTAAAATTTACATTTTTCCCCAAAATATTAACTCATTGAAAACATAGAAAACACAATATTTTTCTTTAATAATACAATAAAACTATTCATAAGTCATTTTTGATGGGTAGGAATCATTCTCAAACAAACACACAAATAATCTTTCAGGTATGACTCAAAGTACATGTTTCATGTTTAAAATGACATTTATTGAAGAATAAAAGTGATGCACATAAAACAATGGAAACACAATTGGAATTTAATGATGCATTAGAAAAATGATCCATGTCATTAGGGACATTTGTGAGTCATCCACATAACTATAAAACACATGATGTGAAAAGAACAACTCCATGTACATATTTTTATTTAATATTGATATTCATTTAAAACATGAAATAAAACTTCCTAAAAATTGAGGAAAAATAGTAAGATTACTTTGATTTTTTTGGAACAAAATAAGTAAATTTTTGATTTTTAGGAATCATCCAAAAATCTATATAATACACACAATTTATTTTATGAATCGATGTGTCCATTACCCATTTATAATTTACATTTTTTCTAAAAAAGATACACTTTATGAAAACCAATAAAATGAATCCCATTGTGTTAATAATTTAGGAAAATGTTTCAAATATCATTATTTATGTATAGGAATTTTTCTCTTGTCAAACTGATGCACGATGATACCGAGATGAATCCAAATTCATGACTGTAGTTTAAAATTAATTTTTTTAAAAAATGATAGGTGAAAAAACACAAAACCAAGAAAATTAATATGTAATAAATTTATAATTTAGTAAAATGATCCGTAAGTTATTTTGGATATGAAGGAATAAGACTCACCTCAATCTAACCCAAGGTTTTATTGGTATGACTCAATGTGAAGTTTTTTATTTAAAATTGTCATTATTTGTAGAAAAAAATTCAACCGACCTACTCAAAACCAAGATATCACATTTAGATTATTATGATACTTTCGGAAAATAGTCCATAAGTTTTTTTGTGTAAAAATAATAATTACCAAAATATGATACACAATTATCCTCGTATCAATAAGAGTGTCTTTTATATATTTAAAATTGAAATTTATTTATCCAAAATGATTCAATAACAGAAAACATAGAAAACATAGACAAATTTTTATTATATAATAGAAAAATGTTTCATAATTTTTTTAGACATAACAGAATTATCATCAGGAAAAACCAACACACGATGTGACTGATTTGAATCAAAGATCATGTTTCTTATTTAAAGTGCCTTTTTTGTGAAACAATAAAAGTTACATACTCAAAACCAAGATAACTCATTAAAATTTATTCAATGCATTAGTAATATGACACTTTTTTTATTTAAGATGAGTATGAATCAGTCGCACCTTAATTTTATTCATTATGTGACTAGAACGAATCAATGTATGTCTACTAATTTATATGTCATTAATTTTAGAAAAAAACAAAAATGAAAGATTCAAAACTAATGAAATACATTTCTATTATTTTTAAACATTCATATAACGATTTATAATTCATTTCTTATTTGTATGATCTAGTCACACTTTAATATGATACATGATGTTCCCAGTATGACTAAAATTGTCTGTTATGAGTTTAAAAATTATATTTTGTTAAAAAATTAACTTAATGAAAATAGGGAATATCAACTCAGATTGTATTGAGAATTTAGGAAATGATTGATAAATAATTTATTACATTGAATATAAAAAGATAAGTGACACGATCAAAACTAAAATAATGCTTCTAGATCGTTTTGATACATTAGTAAAATGATCCATAAGACAATTAGGATGTGTTGGAATTATCACCATGTAAATTATATGCATAGTGTTACTGTTACGTCACCAATTCAATATTTTTATTTAAAATTTAAAATGATGTAATTATAAACAAAAACTAACTTACAGAGGAGTGAGAAAACACATTATCATTTTTTACATTAGGAAAATCATTGATAAGTCATTCTTGATTATTATTAATCATATTCACCTAAATATGATACATAATGTTTTGGGTATGATTGATATTGTCTCATATCAGTTTAAATTTGACCATTTATTTCACGAACAGTCAGTCATTAAAAAAAAAGTGATCGTATTTTTTAATAATTTCTCACAATGATTTATAAATCCTTTTGGGTATAAATGAATTATTCATTTTCAAAATGACATAGATTCAAACTTGTATGACTCAATGTTCATGTTACTAGTTTAAAATTATATTCTAGTAAAAAATTAAAGTGATGAAATAAGAAAACACATTCATAATGATTTTGAAACATTTGGAAAATGATCCATATGCCATTTGGGTCCTGGAGAAATCATCCACACCACAATCTGACATGTGGTGTGACCAGTATGACTCTAAATTCATATTCTTATTATATAGGTATGATTTAACAATAAAACAATCATCACATTATCCTAACCAAGTATAAAGTCCATGAATGTTTCCTACTCATTTTTTCATCTATTAAATAATTAAATTAATTATCATTTCTATCATATAATTTTTTAGATTACTCTTATAGAAAAAATGTTATATGATAATTAAGAAATATTGTAGCATACATGAATCAACTATAACTCTATCTGATACATAGTGTTCTAGGTATGACATAGTTTTTATTTTAATTTCAACACTTTATATTTAATTTACTTTATTACATTATTACTAATATTAAACTTATTTTCTTATACATGTGTGTTATTTTTATCAATAAGGTGTTGTTTTTACAAATATAGTATGAGTTGTGGACAATGAAAATGAAAAATAATAATAATTTTTTTTAATGTATGAAATAAAATTTACATATTCATGTAATTGAATAAATAAATATCCAGTTTTCATATATTATTGTTATTTTTCCTTGTAGAATATTTTTTTATGTTTTTTTCATTTAATTTTTTTTATTTTAACTTGATCATGACACTTTTTCATCATGTTTATGGTTTTTCAATGTTACGTTATATCACACAACAATAATTTTGTATTGTGTTATTACAATAAAATATTGTATTCCCATTTATTAGTGATAAATAACATAACTGATAAATGGGGCCCTTTATTAGGAATTTTGTAGCGTTGATAAAATCCTAGGGCTTTTAATTTCACTCTAAAAGTAAATTAATTTTAAAAACAAATAGATGTAAATTCTAGCTATGTTATAGGCATGGTTTTTAGTAATGGAACCCTTCCAGGACATAAAATTGAACAGTTGATGATTCAATAGCATTAAAGAGTTTTGTTGGTACCGCTATAAGAACTAAACCTCATCTTTTTCGATCATGCGAATCATTATGAGGTGGACCTGTTTCGATATCTCACAAATTATAGATCTATTATATAACTCAATGATCTCCTTGACCTGGGAGATGATGTTTCCAATATTATGGAATGTTTAAACCTCCCTCAACATCCTCATTAATGTATATCAGTTTCATAGGTCCATAACTCACTTAGATCTCAAATTTTTCGATTTTACGAGGATTTACTCTCTCTTTATATATCCAAGGGTGATATTCATCTCTCTGTGCATGATTCCAAGCAATAAATTTTCAACTAATTATTTCTTCATTGATCTTTATTAATTTTTTAATCTCATTCTCATATGGTGCGAGTCATTCTTCTATCGAGGTAACTTTGGTTCCTCTAGGTGAGATGTGCGATGTATCCACACCATTCCCTTAATAATTGGATATGCTCTGCTATGGGGGAGGAAATTCAACATTATAAGGTGTGAGGTTATGGATCCTTCTATGATTACCTATATTTTCATTCTTAGTTTTTGAATCCATATCATGTAACTCTCGATGTTCCATTTCTATATTACATCCCTCAACATTTACTTCTTGGTGTACATTATCTGATGAGTTGATGGTGATGAAATTCCTTGATGAGTATTTGGAAATAGAATTTATTTTATTACATTGTACACAATAATGTATTTCAACAATTTTAATACCTCCATAATGGTTTTTTTCAGGTTCATTTTTCTACGCCTTGTTATTGGGAATTTTTTTCTTACGACCTTATGATGTTTGATTTCCCTCTTCATTTGTTCCTCCTATTTTGTTATATTAACAGTGATATCAATGGGTTTTTTTCCATTCATTCTGAAATAACGTCAATAGAAAAGGTACTTCTCATGATATCCCTTATGGATATGAAATTATAAATTTTTATATCTGTGGTATTTAATATTATACCGAAATATTAAAGTTTAATACTCTATATTTTACACATCGTAATAAATGTACATTTGACGAGGACTTATAAATAAATTGATGGATATTTTTTATGATATATAGAAAAATTCATCATATTAGTATGTCATGATATTCCATACCTAGGTTATGGACCACATAGAATGTGACAGTGTCCATCTAACAACACATTTTATTTTTTTATATAAATATTACCCACATATCCATGATTAGGGATGTGTTTATCCTCAACCGTGAATGAGGCGCCCAAATGATCTAACATAGCTAAGGCATGAAATCCTTCCGTAGATCTTTTGTGATCTTTTTCTCAGATGTTGTGAAGGTTAGATCATGGTTGAGAGGCTATAACTGACTAAATATTTTAATATATTACTGATTCCTCATATTCATTATATTTATATTTATCGAAATGTTATTAGCTTAGATGATTCTTCAATAAGTCAATTTCGAAATCCATCGATGTGTGGATTATTTTTTATTGGGAAATATATATGTTTTTCCATTATGCTTTGAGAACCTCTCTATATAGAGGTAAAAAAATTGAACATGTCTCTATTCAAATGTGTCTATATAATGGGATTATTTCTATAATCTGGAACGATATCCCTATGAGGATGATTACTATCAATGATTTCATTAGTACATTCCTTGTTATCCAAATTTACAACAATGTGTTGGGGACATTCAAGAAGTGACACCTTCTTAATTAGTTGAATAATATATATTACCATGAGGTGTTGTAGATATTTGTTGTGAAAAAACAAGGATGCTTGAATTAAGAAGATTTGGAATATAATACTTGTTCTATCTCATGGATGGAATATTTTGGTCTACCTTTTGGGGATTAGTAGGGATATGATCCCACTTCTTGTTTCATTTCCAGATATTTTGATAAACATCATGTTCTTGGGTGATATGAGCTCAATACTGAGAAGATGATGGATTGTTTTAGTGATATAATACAATATCAGCATGAATATGAGCCTTCTTCATGGTGGTTTCTGGAATATTTATGTAAATACTAGATTAATAGGGTGCATGAGACTAGTTGAAATATGCATTCCACATCAGAATGTTTTGATAGACCTCCTAAATGGGACAAGGGATACAAGCCTCTTTCTATATTTCCATGGATGTATTCTGGTTAATTTTACATTAGCATGATTAGGGATATAATAATTCCTTATACAAGCTTCTAGAATATGATTATTAGACTCATCGGTTGGGATATCTCCATACGCTAAGTTGATTTTCATATTTTGCTATAAAAAACATGGTTATAGTAGAGAATTAGCCCAGTCATGTGATTTTTGGGAATGACACTTTTATTTTTTGACAACGACATGCGCCCATCACATGGAATGTTCCAAACTAAGCTAGTGATACCCAGTCAAAATTGGTATATGAGCCCAGATCTATGCCTCATCCTTTAGTATCGTATACCAATTATACTCATATATATGAGAAAGAATGTGTTCATGCTCTAGAGTAGCCACGTGTTCATTCTGATTATGGTGATACACTTCTCTTACCATTGGGATATGGATATTTTCCTATCCTCATATCTATACTAGTACTAAAATATGTTGATGGTGCACTTATTATATTTCGATAATGTAGTGATTCTTTTGAAATTAGTGTTCATGGATGTAGACCTAAACATTCTCATCCTTGATGATATGTAGGTATATGTATTTCACTAATGTGGGTATCAAATCCCACTAAAATACACATTATGTAATCTAAATATACTAATAAGATTCATGAAAGGGGAACGTATGTGTGCCTCATCAATAATTGATGTGGTTTTATGCATGTAGGAATTATCTTTGTGATCAATGATGTGATCCTACCCACTGGCTATAGCTAGAGTATTCCAATAGGTTTCATCAATGGACATGGGGGTATAATATCACTATAATTTATCCACATAATTCCATATCCATTGAGACCTCTGTTGTACCTACGCATGAGTGTCTAGTGTGGTAATTTTTATACTTGAGCTCTTAGTAGGTGACTGAGGGGAACTTGTAGGATGACATCAGTGATGAATATTGATAGGTTACCTCCAACAAAACTCCTAAACCAAAATGGATCCATAGTTAACACCTTGATCTACTATCTTAAGATATTGTTGGGGATGATTATGCCACTCTGAGGATATGTTTCCAAAGAGATTAGTAGTGGAAAAAATTGCAATTTGTTTCTTTAAATTCTTCCCTAAATGATAAGATCATACCAACTTTATTGTTAGGAGAACTATTAATACATCATCAATGGTTGATATTATAAAATGTTTTTGGCATTCGCAAACCATAATGATTTCCACTCAATGTTGAAGACATTGTGTGCATGAGAACTTTTTGTGACCCCAAGAGGTTAATTCAATAGTTGAGGTTCCAGAATATTCCATTGATGATGACATGATCTCAGGTCATGATCACACTAATAGTATTTCTTTTAAATGTAACAGAGACAATAATGAATAATGGTATTAGTTAATGCATCATTTCTTGTGTCCCACATGCTACATTATCCATCCATGGGTATGATAATTATTTTAACTTTTTCCAGATCCTTCCATTTTCATCATGGGGAATTATCATGGTAATAATGGATTTATTTTTGGGGAATCATAATTATTATTTCATATTTATTGATTTCCCATAGGGTATTCCATTTTAATTTTCAAATGATTTTAATAAAAAAAATTCATAACACATTTGAAATATATCATTTTTTTTGGAGATTCATGTCTATTTTTCCATTTTTCATCCAGAAAGATTATATAGTTCCCTAGGTTTTGGAGACATTATACCTAATTCAATGAATGGTTCATTTATTCTATCATTACATATTTCAATTTTGGATTCATAATTTTATTTGTGTATAATATTGTTTTCACATTAATGGTTGACTGTGTTGGGTTATGGTTTCAAAATCATAAACAATATGTTTTCAATTTTCATAGCTTGTGGAATATTCGAATGGTTCCCATATCCATAAAAATGTCTAAACATTCATTATAACTGTAGGAAAAAATTGGATCATTAATCACAATAACTATTAATAACTATCATTTGGTGTGATTATAGTTGGTCAGGATCCTCACGCCCTTTTTGGGAAGACATATTTACTATTTTGAGAATCTATTATATATTTATGATTTGTTCGGGAATATAATCCAAATAATGATCCAATAATAGTTAGACTGATAAAATGATCATGTATTGAATCCTTATGCATGTAATTGTTGTTCATTAATGAGACCATATTTATGTTTCAAAGGTTCTATATTTGTTTCCAATTATTTCTTTAAAATGGGTAGATACTAATATTTTTAATTTTTTATCAATGAAATTTGGAGTTTTCTACCATCGAGGTAACAGATTGGTGATTAAAATGATTGATAGAAACATCATGGGGTTCCATAAATTTACAATTTATAAAAATAATTAATAAAATGTAGTTAATTTATGTCTAATCCATGTTGTTTAACATTATAAAGAGAGGATACATATGAGGGAACATGGGCACCAAGTATAGTCCTCAATCCATAAGAAGGATTGTTATGTATCATAAATATAATGGGAAATACGTTCATCATATATCTATTACTATCTAACCCACTGATGAGAGGTGAAATATTATTAATGGTTGTGAGGGTTATTCCACCATAGTTTACCAATATGGTATTTCTTTTGAGAAATAGACCATGCTAGATTTCCTTATTAGAGGTAAATTATATCAGGTCAATGGACGAGGATTAAACTCATGGTAACCTTGAATGGGGATTTTTTATGATGCAAGTAATATGGTTGTTTCAAATCATTATTCCCATGTCAGTCTGGTTCAGAGTGAGAAACAGGGGATAAAAAGAGATCTGGGTCGTGAAATATGGATATGTGACTTAGGAACTGGGATGGCCCTAATTGGTTATTGTATTTGGAGCTTGGGTTATAGGAATGTGCACTAGGTTTCCCACTTATATAAGGAATCTGTTTTCTCATTATTTAATTAGTTTCTCAATCCACTAATGGATTATAACTAATGATAAACCCATATGATATTTTGGGTCCAATTGCATTGAGTGTTTGAGACACGTAGTGAATTATAAAAAGGTTCATTACCATTAAAAGAAATCATACCCTTACGCTCTGATGGAAAAGTAGAATAAACCTTTAGTGTCTAACTTAGTATGTCGGGATATAATGATGATCCCAAAATAACCATGGTGTGGAATGAGTGTCCATTTATTATCATTGATATACACATCCCAAATGAAATTGGAATTTTCATCTAAAGCCTCATGGTTTGGAGTTAATATGTTATGAGGGATCTTAACCAAGTACTCCTGGGTGACAAGGTCAATGTTTTTGTTGTCAAACCTGACATGTTCTAATTATTTGTTAATCATGTGATAGGTGTCTGTTTTAAAAGGATAACACATCCATGGGTTCATTGCATGGTCCAATATAACACACCAATGTGTTCTTCCTGACATTGCTGACATTTTTGGGGTTGTTTTCATGATCAAATATGACATGTTTAAAGACTTTTCATTATCAAACATTACATTTATGAGGGCTTACGCATGATTTCACTGACTTGTTTTATGGTTTTCACATAATTCAACTTCCTTTTCCATGGATTACTCATTTTATTGATGTACAAACATCCAAGGGATTTGTGTGATCAAAGATGATATTAATTTAGGAATTTGATTGACATGGTCGATTTGTCTATATGACATATTGTGTCTTGGAGGATATGTTAGGAAGACATCACATGACTTAGATGATTTGTCTAGATGTTGTCTACTGACCTGGATAATATGTTCATAATACAATTTCAGGTCCTGGATATAATTTTATGGTGTTATCATGTTACCTAGTTGAAATATCCATGTCCTGTCTCATTACTAGTGAATAATTCATATGCACTGCATGATCACGTCATTTAAAATTTAGTGTATCTAGCATCGTTTAATGAAAACATAATTTTCAATCATTATCACATAATTTCATCAATTTTCATTAACCATTAACCTATTGAAACATAACACGATCCAGTATATAAAGGAACAACTTTTCGTAACCTAGTTATCAGAATAGAAAACATTCTCATGATCAATAGGATTATACCACAATGTGTATATACAGGTTGTGTAATCACTTATGTTTTCTCCTTGGATTA
This sequence comes from Viscum album, assembly GCA_963277665.1. Lineage (NCBI taxonomy): Eukaryota > Viridiplantae > Streptophyta > Magnoliopsida > Santalales > Viscaceae > Viscum > Viscum album. The sequence continues at coordinate 1,612,096,057 of OY728120.1, forward strand.
CCATGTGAAATATTCATATTGTTATGTAAATTTATGCTACAAGAAGTCCAATATCAACTCTCCACTATTGTGTCTTTTGTTATACTTTGGGGGAATAATATATAGACCTCTCTACCGATGGTCTCTGCCACATCATAAAAAACATATATCATATTTGTTGTATTTATTTAAGGGGGCCTCATGGGTTGCATATAATCCTTCCCTGGGTCATCCATGAAATCATATCTGTGACACATGATTAACAGTGACCAAAATATGATTTCATCATCAACATATTTCTTAGACCCATGGATTATCAAATGGATTTCACATAATTAGATCAACAAGTCAATGGGAATTCCCAAGATCAAGATGGCATGTAATGGTGTCTTTATGATATTTGGATGCCTATCAATGAGGAATTCATGTGATCAAGCATTAATTTTTCAGGGCCCTTCACAATGACAATTTATATCGTCAAAGGGTCTTGTCGAGAAGAAAAATCGAATCTCCCCTTCTCAGTAGGGTACTTTCATTTTTAGATTTTATTTTAAAAATCAAATGGTTCTCACTCATAAATTTTCACTCAAGGAATTGAGTTGTCATGTTGACCGATCTATGAACCTTCACATGAGGGATGTGACATTTCAATAGGCTATCATAGTGTGAAATTGGCATGTCCGTGGGTGATTCACAAGATCAATGACTAGTCACATGGGAAAAATACAACAGTCTCAAGAAAAACAACATAAAATACTTTTACGGAAGACTTATACCTTTTCATTAATTCATAAATTATATTTTACATGACAATTTAGGTTTTCCCATAGAATCTCTCTATGGGAATAAGATGAACAATACTAGATCTCACGATGGACTGTGATCATTTTCATAGATATTTTTTACAATTCTCACTGCATTTGAAAGGGTGTTTCATTATCAAATAGATGAATGTGAGGGACTTCTCATAATGAGGGTTACATACCCAAAGGATTATATGTGGCATGGATGACATTCCCCAAGGCATGTCACATGATTTTTGAACTCATCACATAACCAACACAATCCCTACACTAGCAATTCAATAAAACCTTCATCTCATTAAGCTTGCAAATTTTTCAACTTTTATTTTATAATGGTATTTGGATTTTAATTATTATTATTCATATATCAAATAAAATGTCAAATGAATGGAGTAAACCATCTGATATATGTTCATATAATTAGGGAAACATATCAGAAGTTCATAGTGTGACGAATCTATATCTCTAATGGGGGTTTGTATGATCTGAAGTACTCTATGAAGGTTACTCATCTTATCATTATAAGATCATGTTAAATGCATGATCTAACCATATGAAGTTCATGGGATTAAGTTATATCTTGTCATCCTGGGGTTTATGTGATCCATGTAACATATCCTCCTGATCATTATTCATTCATAAGTCTCCTTCGACTCTTTCATAGAACAAATAATACATACACTTTGGTTGATTATTCAACTATAAAAATTAGATAACCATTTTTCATTTAAAAAAATATAATTTCACTTGTTAAATATTTATTTGTCTTAATTTGTAAGATAAATATTTTATCATTTCAATTTTTTGATTTATCAGATAATATTGTCTTACCATTATGTTATTATTGATGTTCACATTATTTCTATTTTTATCTTACAGTTTATTTTTTTTATGAATCAAGAGTCTCCAATGTAGTGATATTAGAATTATTTGATATTCGAGGGAATTATTATGATTTAAAATAATATTATATTTTCATTCAAAATTTTGTAAATTTTATCCACTATTCCAATGGAACATTTCCTCTAAATTTTTCGGATTCTTTTATTATAATGTTTTATGAAAAAAATTGATATAATTTTTTTTATATAATAAGTGGATATTTATTGTTGGTATGATAGAAATTTATTTGTATTATTTGTAATTTGGTTTGTTAACAACATCAGAAATACACTATAAATATCATATATTGATCATTAAAAGAAATATGTTTGGATTTAAAAGTAATTAATGAGTTTTTATTTATATGATAAATATTTTCTTATTTATTGTTATTAATAAAACTATTCTCATCACTAAAAACACTATTATTTGTGAAGTGGATTTAAATTAGATGATTCGTATAAAAAACTAATGGGACAAGAAATGGGAAGATAACTCAAATATGATGTCCCATTTGATTGGAGATGAAGTTTAAACCTCATAGTGGTACTTATTCAGCTGTTTAGTATTATAAGTGATAGAATATAATCTATATAGTTCACTATATATCTAATGAGGTAAAAAAATGGCTGAATAATTTTCATAGAAACAACTACCCTCTGTTGGTGGATCATCCGGATATTCCCTAACATGATCATGTAGGATCTATGAGGGGGGATTAATTAGTGTGATCATTTTTTATTATATATTTTCCATTTTATAACCACTCTTACAATTCAGGAAACTATTATTTATTAATATCAAAATCGATATAATTATGATAACATAGTACACATTTACCATACCAAAATTTACAAGTCATATAAGACTGTACCATGTGGGTGTTTTATTAGGTTCTCTTCTAGTGTGTGCGATTTCATCCTTAAAAATTCGAGTTTTTTTATCAAAAATTTATATTCACTATTATCATAATGAGATTAAAAAAAATTGTCCCTCTAAAATCCACTTTTATATCCAGATAGATTTTTTTAATGAATCTAATTCGTTATATTATCTCCATCTATTTCAAAATATTTCACGCATTAATCCACAAAAATAATATTCAAGATGCAATTTGATATCACTAAATCATAATAATAAGATAATGTTCTACTATAATATTCTAATATATATAAATGATAAACATATAAACATTCATGTTTGTATGAATATTAAAATAATCAACATTTCAGTCCTTATTAATATTGTGGATCACTAACCTTACCCAACTACTTCTTATTTTCCCAAATCCGGAGCAAAAATAATCTTAATCATGCAGTAGAAGTTTATGTGTCAGTTATTTCTACTCCACATTCATCTAAACCATTTACTCTGACATAGATATTTCATAAATCATTTTTTACCAACCTCTTCTTTCTCCTCCTCTCTTCTTTACTCTTCTATTCTGCCTTTGATGGCGGTGGGGATGTAGTAGCATTACCTCCTTCATCCTTTTTCTTCTTCTTCAATAAGAAATTTTTTTAATAGAAAAATTGGTATCGTCAATCTCATTATATTCTGAATCATATTTCTTCCCATAATGATGTAATATATATATATATATATATATATATATATATATATTCGTACTGCGTTCTTCAAAATTATCAACAATAAGACTTCTTACTGACCACTCTTATTTATTTCATAGAATTAGTTATTCTTTCTTTTATATTTTTATAATATATAAATATTCCAAAAAAAAATTTGTAGTGATATTATCAATTTTATTCACCTCCACTAGTATTATAAATATCATTCTAAATATTTAATATTTTCAATTAGATCCCTCGATTTATTATATGTCCCCGATCAACTTCATTTGTTTCATAAAATCATTTTAGAAACATAAAAATAATATTAAAATGAATTTTTTCCAAATTTTCATATTCCATTTTTATTTATGAAATATATATCAATTAAATACATAGATCCTTATGAAAACATGTGGAATATTTATTGTATTTTCACACTCAATCATGACATGGAAACCATTATCACAGAACAACAACCATCGTCACTAATTTTTTATTTATTCATAGATTGAACCACATAACCATCCCAACAACAAGATATTACGAATGATCATTGAGGGTTACATAAAAATATATAAATAAAATACACAAAACCCATAAATAGGATTCCTTGTAGACTCAAATTCATGACCTCTCCAACACCCAACAGGACTGTGACCACTATGTCATTCCTTTTGGAAAAAACTCTATGAGATAAAGTCCTTGAAGAAAAAGAATCAAAATCATAACGTGAAACCAAAATATACACATTTTTTATAAACTAAAAAAACTTCTATATTAAATATATTATATATCATAATTTTTTGGGTCAAATATATGGAATATGTTGATAAGTTTATTTTTTTTCATTTTTTTATGATCTCTAATAGAAATTACTACACATATTCCAAAACAAGATTTATTGAAAAAGGTTTTTTCCTTTAATCTATTTTAGTTTCCTCCTTAGTTAAAAATCCGACACATCATTGAAAACTAATGTATCAATCAGAAACATAAAAATATATGTATCATTAGATAAGGACACATGTCAGAACAAACATGTTCCTCATCATAAAAATTAATGAATCAACAGAATAATAATATAATATCGAAATAAATAACAATTAGAATAATGTTTTTCCCTTAAACATATCTTACATATTGATCCGTGAAATCTTTAGATATCATGTTAATATATTGAATTCCATAGATTCAACTCAGAGGTAAACTTATGTATGTTTTTTGAGAGTACTATTATCATCAATATTCATTATAAAATATCATATTTATGCAAAATATATTACTCGAAATTATAATATTAATTTCATTATTGTTATCATCATATAACTCTGAATATATTCAGCTAACCTGACATCCACACTCTTTATATTAATAAAATTTTATCTTTCCTAATCTTATCATTTACACATTAAGATTCTCTTCTATCCAAAAAACTCTTAATGATATTTTTTCTTGACTCAATTTCTAGATATATGTAACAATTTAACATTCAAAAATCACACTTACTGGCCCCAAAATATCATCAAAACATATGAAATACATCAAAAAAATTGGATTTACATAGAGTCAATTTAAATAAATAAAAATAAAATTGAAATTGGTGTGCTATTTATAAATAATCCTTATAGATATTTCTATGAGCCTTCACTAGATAGAAACGATTAAATTTGAAACCCATCATTCATCAAACCATCAACATGGAGATATTTTTTTATTTCTCATAGAACCATTATACAAGATCCTTAAAGGATGAATTCTCATAGTATTCAAAAATATCATATAGATTTTAGTGACCTTTTATATTAAATAATATCCCACAAATTAATATGAATTATAGATCAATAACAATCATATGTTTTTGTTGCAATCTGTCATGTAGCATCAATCCCCACAAATTAACCATGGTATTATATTACTGATCCCCATTCCTAAAATATGAACATTTATTCCTCGGTATATAAAATGATAAAATGATCAAATAATAGTGTTTTGTACGATCTCCAAGATTATTATTATTTTTTACAATCATATTGGGTTCTTACTCCACCCCCCAATACATAATAAAAGGAAGCATATCAGAAGAAAAAAAAACAATCACAATCCTTAATGATCCTTAATATCCCCCATTTGTTTCCATTCTATACGTATAACTAACTTACATGAATATCTACAAATATGTTATCAACAATTATCCATTTATATCACCATATTGATAATAAATACAGTGTTCCAACAAAAATGTAAGGGGATAATCATCACATACCTAATTATTAATGGAAATATCTTCTTTTACAGCTTTATAAAATTATTGCATATTATATTTAGATGTGGTTAGAGACACATTTTTCTATGAAATTTTTCATTAATTAATCAACACTATGTGTATATGATCTAGATCATTGTTAAAAACAATATTAATTAACCATTATATCATAGATACACATAAATTTTTTATAAATGTGATATCAATTGAAATAGCATTTTTTGGGATGTTCATGAATTTTTGAAAATAAAAATTTTCAATCATATTTAATAAATAGAATTAAAATATGCACAAGAATGAATATATGTACATGGTAATGTAATATTTATTCTATGAAAAATGCACCCTTAATATTCCAATTTAATTCAATAAAATGGAAGGATGGGTGTATTGATTTTCCTTCTCTATCATAAATATTTATGAATTTTCTTGGATAACATTAAATAATAATTTTATGGTACTTATTCATATTATCATCTCCACCTATGTGGTTTAACTCTATCAATCCCTCGTCATTGTTGGTCTTCTTAAAAATTATATCCATGAATTTCCTACTTATTTCACATGAAATATATTAAGGAGACAAAAACATATTTTCTAAATTATAACATGATGGATATATTTTCAAGTCCTAAAATTTTTAAAACCATAAAAAATATTTCCCCTAAATGAATAAAAATAAATTCCATAAAAAAATCCATAAATAGAAAAAAAATTCCTTGGAATAAGGTCAGTCCACTATTAGATCCTTATTGAGAGATATATCAATATGATTTAATTAATATCCATGAAAATGTTATTTTCATAGCCATTATTTTCATTAATTGAGCATGTTTTATCCACCATTTAATTAGTAAACATTATCCTTAATGGGATGAATTCACTTCTTCCTACATTCATATTTTTACTTTTCTGGAACATTCTTTTTATCATTGTCTAGTTAAGAGCATGCATCATTTTTTAATGATCAATATTTCTACAAGACATTTTCCATTTTGAAATACTATCGATAAATTAAATTTATTATTTATTTATAATATTGTTTTCCAATTTTAAAAATTAAACTACTAATGCCTCCTATATCATTATGCCAATTTAAAATAATATGGAATAATAAGTAATCATTAATATTGTAAATTCTCACTTTTCCTAGATTTTATACATATATTATGAAGAATATTTTATGTACCCCTTTTTCTCAACCAAAAATGAAATTATCATTATCAATCTTTTATTTCTTACACTAAACCAGTCATTTTATTTATTTCATAGATTAATTACATTTTTTAATACGAATTATTTCCTTTCTCATTAATCATCACAGATTTCTAATAATAATTCATGATGTAAGATTTTCAATAATATTACAAATATAACTTCATTAGAGGAACATCATTCTATGATTTTTACTTGAGAGTGTCTTTTGTAGAACATTATACTCATTACCACACACCCCCTTAATGACTCATCCTTATATAATTTTCTTCATTACATTCCTAAAATAGTGGTTTTCCCTTTCGATTAACACTTGAATCTTTTTTATAATATATAAAAAATTACTCATAATAAAAATTAACAATTATATTGTTGTTTTCAAGGAAAATATCCAAGAATACAAATATATTCCATACAAAAAAATTTACTTTAACAATCTTATATTAGTTTTCATCTTCTCAATTGATTTTCACATCATAACATCTATGTTCTCTTTTGGTCTATGTCTTTTAAAATTTCCCCAAAATTTTAAAATTTTCCAAAATCCAATAGATCTATGTCTGATCATCCAAATGCAATTAAAATGGCTAATACAACTTGTTCTATTTCCTTTGGTTGTGATCTATATATCATTTACACATTGTTACTTTCAAGATGAATGACACTTCTTTTATGAAAATACTACTTATACCGTTCACCTAGAAATTCCCATATAATCCCTTGAGGAAGTAGTTGATTTCTATATATATTTGTTTCAAATTATATTTTCCAATAATTCCTTTTAAAACATATAACATTTGAAAAATAATTACAAAAATTAGAATTCTCATGAACATAGGTTACTATTTTTCATCATATTATAGTGGATGTATTCTTGGAATACTTCAAGAAACTCGTGAAAGTAATTTGAATCATTATAGAAACAAGTTTTATATAACGAACATTTATTTTATAATTTTGTTTCATAGTATCTTATAATGTCTCATCATGTTTCGTATTCATATTTATCAATTTAAATAACAACTGCAGACACTTTGAATTAATTGTATTTTCCTCCACCATAAATAATGTAAATATATATTATTATTTCTCTTTTCATATTTATATGATATTATTTCATTTTAATTTTTTCAAATAATCCATTTTCATTTTTTTTTACAAATTTCCATTTTATCTTTAATATAGAGTTCATAACATTTGTGGAATCCATTATTGTTTCATCCCAAGCGTGGATATTTTATTCCCACATATAACATACAATATAAATCTCATCAATTTTATATTAAATAAATAATTAAAAAATAGAGTTTTCAATTTACATATGATTGTGGATTTATCCCTTTAATTCACTTTGATTATAAGATAATTCCACATTTTTAATAGTGATTTAAATTCATTCTTCACTACATTTCCATCATATCCAATTTACATGTTCTATTAAAATATTTCTGTGAAGAAGTCCAATATTTGAATGAAATATTTAGTGGAAATCTTCTCCATGTAGTTCTTAACATTAATTTAGAAATCATTAACATATTAAATATACCCAAACCCGCCACAAATCGTACATTATTGTTCATGGGTAAATTTTTAAATAAATATTATAGATAATAAACATCATTCTTATGTCGGTAAACATAGATATCTACTGCAAGACAATAAATGACATATCTAACCATGGATTAAGATAAAAATTATAAAAATTAAAATGAAATGGATGTTTTAGTGGTTAATTCATCGGTTTGGATACAATATTTTTGAAATAAAATAATATGCTCTCCCTAGTAGCTTGTGCCTAGAAATATATAATTAGTTTGATCATTAAAATAGTATGAGCATCTTACAGAGCCTCAACATTTGTAACTACATGTATTTCCCCACGGTACTCATCTTAAAAAAATTTTAAATGGAATTCAAACTCATATTTAAACAATTTTAAATATTCCTTTTATGTTTTATGGCTATTTAAATGTCCCAAGAATATTTTTTATGGTTTACCATCAAACTAGAATTCTTGTATTTTTCTAGTAATGGTTACTTAGGAAACAACACGTGGGATCATACTAGGATTGTTACTATCACACCCATCAAACACAAAATGGATAAATTTTAAAAAATAAAATATTATATGAATATTAAATATGTCACTTTAAGTTGATGATGATTATTTTATGTGATAAAAAGGATTTGTTTGGTTATGTGATGGGAATGAGCATCCATTTTATTAGGTAAAGGGTATACGAGTATCATTATATTTCATATTTTATTTGTACTATATAATTTCATATTTTTATTCAATATAACATCATCATCATTTTATACAAGTATTCTAGAACCCTCTATTAGGTTGTGTTATGGAGGATAATTAATTGTTTTTATTTGGGTTATATTTTATTTATATCATGGAATGTTGGTGATTGATATTTTTTGACCTAATTATTTGATTGTGTGAATCTTTATAATATTATGAGCTCATATAAATTTTAGGTTTATGACCATTTTGAGATATTTACTATGAAATTTGTTACCAAGTTACATTTCGGGATTTTGAAACACTGGTTTCTAGACTGTAGAGTTCAATAACTCCCTTGGTCCATTTTCATAGACCAAATCAAATAACTGATTCAATGGTATCCCATGTTGGTTTGTTAAAAAATATTATTAGAGCACATTTTTTTGTTTATGATTTTTTATAAAATTATTTTATAGTAGATACTAGGTTATTAGAACTCATTATATTGATGTTAATTTATTTTGACTGAAACATTATTTATTGAGTCATGAATATATCTATTTTTTTCTATAGTGAATGATATTGGTGTTCGGCCATAATTATTAGATATAATGGGTTTTCTCTTAGAATGTTACACTAGATTCTGACCATGAACTAAGGATTGGAATCTATGAGTATAAGGAATTATTTTCCCTTATTAATTCTTTTTTCAATTGCTTTAGATGAAAGCAATGGCATACAAAATTTAATAATAGGTATTAGTTTATTTTTTTTCGTATTTTGAATATTATTTTTTTGTTTTTAAATATTATGGTACCTCCTTGAACCACTCCTATGTACCCTCTAGAGGGATCTATAGATAATTTTTCATTTCATAATACCCAATTGGATTAGTATTTCATCAACATTATTGTATAAATAGTCTGAGCTATGGAATAAATATGCTATCTTTACCCAACTGAGGAAAAAGTGCTTGGATCATGTTCAAGTCAAGGTAAAATTCAAGCATAGTAATTCAATGGAAAAAATATCCACATATATTAAGGAAAATACAATCCTCATAATAAATAAGTTTGGATGAAATATTATAAAAGATTTTTGTGTTTAATATAGCCTTTAAGGATATCAATGTGTAATGTGTCACTTTTTTCTTATCTATCACATCCATAAGTAGTGGTAGTTAATCATCCATGATAGAAACAAGTGAAATTTTAATTTAGTATTTAAACATTGTTTTTTACGCTTTCGTAGGGGTGCACGTGTTCGTCTCGTTGGGGGGGGGGACGACGGCACTGTTTATTGCCCTGCATTCCCACTTTCCAAAGGTGGGTGACATCCATTCCTTTTTCAAGGACATCTAGTCCTTGATTGAAATGGGATGATGGGATATCAGTTCTTATTTCCATGCATTCCTACTCGGAACTCGTCACATAGTCCGAGTCTCCCATATAGACTTAAAACATTGTACGTGAAACTCATCATTGTGCCATTCTAGTCGAGGGCGTGGAAGCCCTGATGCATCCCATGTCGAACGCGGGGGATCTTATGTCATATGCATGTATCTGTGGTTTTCAACAGCTTCCCATGTTTAACACAGGGTATGTTGTCGGTTTAACGACTAGCAGAGATGGATCCGAATGATCATAAAACTGATTAGAGTGGATCAGAGGGGTGTGACCCATAAAGGAAACCCATATGCGTGGTGGTGAATTTTCATGGTCTCACTGGGATGTGTCGGCCCTGGTAAGAATCAAAATGTATGATGGATAGTTAAGTGATGTGGATAGATATTGAGATGGAGTCGACTCGATGACGATAGATATGATGGGTTTGATCCTCGAAGAGGCTTCCAACGTATCCTCATGGTAGGGAATCAATGGCATCATAGTTAATCTTATGACTACTTACCACGTATTGGGGATTTCAACGACTTACTACTGGATCGGGATGACAACAGAATACAGCTGTATGGGGTTACAACGGCTTACCGCTAGATATGGACACAACTTCTTACTTTTTTAGGGGGTTGCACCTCAGAGAGGATTCCTACTTACCTTATATATAATACAAGTATCAATACCGACATAGTTACTGTGGTATGGGGGGTAAGAGAACCGATGCAGAGATGGTCAGGATGACTGGGTGTTGGGCATGAACCCCAGGGTGGCTTCCAATGTACCCCGCCTTGGTAAGGATCAAAGAATTCATAGTTCATGTGGTGGGAGGCGATGTGAAGATGGTCAGAGCCAATGGTTGTTGGGATTTAACCTTACGGTGGCTTCCTACATACAATTCCTTGGAAAGGATCAAATACCTCATAGATCAGGTTGGGTGTGGGAACCGACGTGAGGGGTGGTCAGAACCAATGGGTTGTGGGTTTGAACCTCAGGGAGTCTTCCTTTATACCCTGCCTTGGCAAGGATGAAAGACCATGTAGTTCATGTGGTGTTTGGTGAACCAACAGGAAGATGGTTGGTATGACTGGGTGTTGGGATTCATCCTCATAGAGTATTCATATGCACCTTTCCTTGGAAAGTATCAAAGACCACATTGTTTGGATTGGGTGCAATGACTTACAGCTGACTAGGATCCATAGTTTAATGTCATGCATGATGGGGGGGAACCGACGTGAAAGGGGGTCGGAGCTACATGGTGTTTCTCTAGAACCTCGTGGAGGAGTCTGTAATACCTTGCCTTGGTAAATATTAGTGTTAATGTAGTTTGGAAGGGGTGGAGGGATTATATTATATGCTACTCGAATGGGTTTCATGGTCGATGCTTAATTTATGCCTACATGAGTCATGCGCATTGTGAGAAACAAGAGGATGAAAAGAACTGACGATCACATCGCGAACGGTGTGTCCATTGAAAATAGAGTGTGGCATACTCATGGTTAGTATCCCAAAAAGGAAACAGAGGATTATGCATGGTTAGCAGCCCGAAGTGGTTTGGACATACTCTAAGAAGGATGACCAATGGCGTTGAAGCCCAACGAGAGAGGGATTCGGCAACGAATAAAGGATGAGAAAGGATGCTGCCTATGGCATGAAATGTTTGGAGCGTACACCATGGTTGTTTCCATTTTCCCACCTGTGAGGCATTGGAAAATGTCACTGTTTAACATCATTTTCTGAGGTTGATAAAACGTGGCAGATTAACGTCCAGTAGCTCAAATGAGGTGGGTCCACTTCGTACACCTAAGACATACATAACCACCACCTGCTACACCTTGGTGAATTGAAGAGACAACCAACACCGTGGCTAGGGGGTGTCATGAGGTGATCCCATTGCGAGTCCACGTTAGCGTGGCTATTTGACGAAGTAATAGCTGTTTTCATTCCTATGCGAAGAAGCATGAGGCAAAGAAATGAAATGTGAAACAACACCCAATGGACAATGAAATTACATTGTATGATCCAAGAGGGTTGTACAAGAAAAGTGTGTATGACAAAGGTGTATTGGATGAGGGAGGTGCCCGAAAATGACGTCCGGAAAAGAGACATCATGGGCGCACAAGGAGAGATGATTGTGCACAGAAAGAACAGTTGCGCGAAAAGTGGCGCCACCGATACACAATTGAGCTAATTCCATGAAAAAGGCTGAGGTGGCACACAATTGGGGAATGTGTGCCAAAAGTTCCGAGCTGATGCGTAAATTAGAGCCGAGGTTTTACAAACAATAAAGAAGATATTGCATGACTCGAACACTGGTTTTATGCAATTGGACAGAATTTCACTCAGGGGAAAGGACAACGCACAATTGGAATAAATTTCACATGGGTGATGTGACCTGATGGGATATGGATGAGTGTAAAACATGAGCGGTCTCGTGCGATGGTGGACCCCTAGGCGACCTATTGCGAAAAACCTCATACCTGATAACCATCTTTTGCACATGAGAGTGGTGGATTTTTCATGGGGGAGATGGTTTGGATTCTTCATTCATCGAAAGATTAAGGGGATCCCTTATATTTATAGGTGATCAGGGTAACTCGATCCCCATGGAAATGAGTTCATGTGAATGTTTTACGAGACGGTGTTAATACTGTGAAAGAGTTTCCACAGGGGTGACATAAAGAGATTTTCATGATCGCGGTCAGTGGCATAGCGGTTTTCGCAAGGGTGCAGTCATTTCCACGCAGATGCGGAAGTTTTATCACAAGTGCAGAAACAGTCCTTGGATCCCATATTTTTCCACCTGAAAGAAATTATTTCACGCACCCTTGGCATTCCTTTCACAGGGACCTCCCGGGCCCCTTGGATTAGATCACCGGGTCAAAATATGGATTCTCCTTTTCACGCGAAAACCTTCTTCATCCCTTGAGAGTTTTTCGGCATCTAAAAATTCCCCCCTCATAAATTGGATCAGTGAGGGGATGCAAAGGTCAGATTTCGAGGGAAACACTGAGACACATAACTTCCTGGAGTCTGTGTGTGAAAAAACCATAGATGCGGCTAAAAATGCGAAGTAGCGTGAAAATCACTTTTCATGCATGTGAAAACCATGGACCATGGTTGAGAGTTTAATGTCATGTTACAGAGACTATAGGATCCTAGTTTATGGTCATAGATAGTGGACTGTGATGGGGGCCGAGGGGCAGAGAGGGTTAATGACCCTGGGTTGGGCCCAAGGAAAAATGTTGGGGTGTCGCTACATATCCCATAAAGATGATAATAAATCCAAACATAGTTCATGGGGCATTGTGTGGTCAGGTACCAATGCAGGATGGGAGAATCCTCTCTGGAGAGGAAACTGACACATCCCATGATTAACATAGTGCATCTTGATCTTGTCCAATGTAAAACAATAGTTTAGTGTCATGCATTGGGGACATATGGACTTGTGAATTTTAACGTCATACGATAGGACGTAGAGTAAAATGGAAGATCCCAGGAGGAGATTAAGTGGGGCATTTGCTATAAAATTGATGTGAATGAGGACTTGGAGTCTGGAATCACACAACGTATACCTAAAGAAAACACTTCTGGTCATGGTACCAAAAGTGAAAATTTGGATGGTCCAAAAGCAAAGTGGTCGGGTGTTCCTACGTACCCCAAAAGGATGGTAATCAAGCCATACATAGTTTTGAGAGTGCAGTTTAACATCCTGTGGGATGAGAAAATGTACGTGTGGCATAGTTGAGCCAGAACACATCCTACCAAAACTACTAAGACCATGCGATTCATTCATGATATTGGAAACACGATGTAGTGATGGGACATTCCTTGCATAGGAAGGAACATGTTAGGGATGATGGAACACTAGGTGAATGACGTCCCACAGATGCTGACCCACCTATATAACGCACCTAGATTCATGGAAGAGTAATGTTGAGTATGTTGGAATTCCACATGAACATAAGGATGTGGAAATATGTGAATCATGATGTTGTAGTTCTGGACAACAATGATGTTGGTGTGATGATATTGGATAGTTATTGACCATGTTTGAAACACATTATACATATCTTGTTAGCCTGAAATGGTGAAAACCCAACGAGGGTCGACTATTGACCATGTCTGAAACACATGACCTGTTGGAAATGTTTTTTGATGATCATCAGTGACGTTGGCCCAAGATGGTAGGTAAGCCAGTGTGGCATGAGACTAGGCTGTAAAGGGGGTCCCTTCAGACAGGGAAGAGGATGAGGATCCAAATGGCGGGCTCATGATGCATGGACATGGAACGAGGGGAATATCCCTGTGAAAATTCCATTCAGCCATCTCTTTTTCGAAACACATTTGGATACGACTATTAGATGTATCAAAAATGGGAGATGATTCCATTTCCAAGGAGAAGTTTCCTAGGGTCACACGCTTTCAACATCATGCTCTAGGTTAGACCATCAAGGGTGGTTGATTTAATGGAATTTGTGTATGGTATCTAAATAGCCAAACGTGACATGCAATTCCCATAGGGTGATCTTAGTTTTTGTTTATAGAACTCGGAACACGCTGTGAAAAGATATGGGAAGCACATGGTGTGGCCATTGAAAACCCCGACGTGTATGAGAACCTAATAGATACTCTCCACACCACATGTTTCCAAATGAGACAGGGCCAAGAGGCCGAAAAAGAAGAGGAAACAATATTTTCGATTCAGGGGGCTATTCCCAGAGATGAGATATTTGGGCATTCCTATGTATCACATGAAGATGGAAATCAATCCACACATAGTTTTGAGGGTGGCATGGTATGATACCAGTGTCAGAGATAACATTGTGTGGGTGTGGCCCTTGCATCAAGAGAAGAAATATTCGATAGATCTTGTTTGTTTTTCATGATGAATAGTTTTTTTTGTGATGCGATGGACCTAGGATGGAAGGACCGGGTATCACCACAATAATCAAGCCATAGGTAGGTGTTAACAAATGATATGGTGTGTAACTGATACCAAACATGACTTCCCCTTGGGTGAGGACATCACAATACAGTGTCGGTTTTCGTTGGGTAGCCAAGACGATAACGTCACAGTTCAGGGTCATGTGATGAAAAAAACCATGCTTTTTTAAGGACATGTGGGATAGAAGCAATAGTTTAAAGTCATGTGGGACTCAACATCTTAGTTTAGATTCATATGGCTCATACGTATACAAGAGAGATGAGGTTCCATATGGGATGCACACAACGTGATGAAGCATACCCGATGTGAATGTGGACATGGTCCACACCTTATTGTGCGCAATTATTATGAGGAAACCTCAGGTCTTGGGTCTATGATTGATTAGAGTATAAGGGTTAGGAGAAACTATCTCCCAATTGAGATGGACCCGAAGATGAGACGTTCGGGTGTTCATATGTATCCCATGAGAATGGGAATCAAGCCACACATAGTTCTTGAAGGTTCCTTTTAACATCATGTGGGACAACATACAATTTAATGTCATGAGGGATAGTAAGTAAGGGGGGCTAAATCCTAGAAAGGGGAGTAATTTTCATTGCTAATGAAAACCTGACGTGAATGAGGACAAAATCCCATACCATGCCAAATAGTCCCATATGAGTTAAAGACCTGATGGAAAAATAGAAGAGATAAATCTGTGGAACTTGAGCTGGACCCGAAGACATGATGTCTATGTATTCATATGTATCCCATGGGAATGGGAATCATGTTGTCTATAGTTATAAAGAAGATCTTAGATTATGATCTTAGAGATCAAACCCTAGAAAAGTGAAACCCTTCCAGTTATAGACCTCAACCCGATCCCTAAGCCCACGTGAGTCTTGCTTGGTGTGGGAAATAATGGCATAAAAGGTTTTTTCAAATACTTGAATGCACACCAAAGGGAAGTCGCTGCTGAGCAGCGAATGCTACCTTTACTTAAGATTTTTACTCTTAACGTGAAAATGCGAATTAATGTATTGTGTTAGGAGTGTCAAAATTTCCTTTGGACCAGTTGGGGTGGACAATAATGTTAATCATGTAACCGATATTCATGGAATGAAGGCGGATGTCATGATGATGGTGGAATACTATTGACCATCTTTGGAGCACCCAATCCATATCATGTTTTCCTGTAATGAGGAAAATCAAATGGGCATTGGCCGCTGACCATATACGCAACGCGGGGCTTGTATTGATTTGATTTCTGAAACCCTCGACGACATTGTCACGTAATGGTAGTATATCCCTTAGGCCTAACATCCATGCCATTTGGGGGTCCCTTCGGGTGTGAATGATTATGGATGCCCAAATGAAGTGGAACAAGAAGCTAGAATAATGCATGAAAGCATGTCCGCATAAAATCTGACATTTCAGATGCTGAGCTAGAGTACTCTTGTACACATTAGTGAATCATCGAAGAGGGTTGAGGGGCTCAACTTGAGAGCGGACGATTTGAAACGATAAATATAGAACAAGGGGATAGAGAACTTCGCTAGAGAAAGAAGCACATGGCATGGTTGTTACAAACCTGACATCAATGAGGATATAGTCTCGTACCACACCATATACTCCTCTCCCTGGGAAAGTGAAAGATAAGGGGATAAGGTGAAAGGGTAGATTCCTAAGATATGGTGTTGGACCTGAAGTATAGAAGTTCATGCGGTATTATGTATCTCATGAGTATGGAAATCAAGCCACATGTAGTTATAGAATAGGGTAATGTGTTGCTTACTATCATGCAGTGAGGAAGAAAATGGGTAAGATACCCAAAACAAAGGAGGTGTATGATGTGGTGATTATGATGACGTGAATTAGGACATAATACAATACCACACTATATGATCCTAAATGAAAACATGGGCCGGGGCCTGAAAAGGCCAATTGTCCTCAGGCTAGGCCTCGGATGGAAATCCCCGACTGGATTGTTGTTTAACGTCTTGATGGGAGGATGAAGAAAGGATTATGATAACCCACACGAGGGAGGTGTACGACATGACAAATAACCCGATGTTAATGAGGGAATAATCCAACACCACATCGTACAAACCTATGTGAGAACTTGGGCCAGGGTCCTGAGAAGGCCACAGGTCCTGAGGCTTGTCCTCGGATGGAAAGTTCTGACCAGCTTGCATTTTAACGTCTTGCACAGTTGAAGAATATGATCATAGTTTAGGATTATAGATGTTGGACCTTATATGCCTAGTTTAATGTCATATCCATTTGACAGGAAGGGAGAACCATCGTTCTTATGGATGACCACCAAGCAACAATGATGATTGAAGACAACTGTTGACCATGTTCACAATAGAGTATCCACCATTTTGTGACTAGAGTTTATGGAAAACAATTGAGTGTCGATAGTTGACCATATTCGCAACACATGACTCATTTCAATTTTCCACCCGTAATAATTATGTATGTTAGACCATTATGGTAATAGAGTCCTTGGGTCGAGCGTCCATGTCAAACGGGGGCCCTTCTCGATATAGAGGATGACGAGAACACCAAAGGATAGGGCATGCAAAGCATGGCAGGGCCTATGATAGCTTGATCGATGATAAATGATGGAAGGGATATCTCAAGGGGATATGTGTGGCAAGGTGAAATAACCCATTGTGAATATGGATGTAAGTCCAAACTGCACCACAAATTCCAAAATTAGAAATTGGGACATGGGCCCAAAAAAGCTGAGGGACTGAGGCTGGGCATCCCATCCAATTTTATCCATAGGATCTCATGTGTTCTTTTTGCCTCATCATAGCATCGATGCCCATGTGAGCAGTGCTCGGTGTGGGAAACATGGTGTCGAACACGAATTTTCTGAGAAAGGGCCTGAGAACTAGCATCAACCAAAGGTAATTATCCACTTTTTTATACAAAGGGGAAAAGTGAACAACTACACTCAATGTTTTTGACATCTTCGTGTGGATATCATGATGAAGGATAGGTGTTGACCTTGTTCGAAACAAAGCATACACATCGCGTGACCTGAAATGGGAACAAAAAATGAGAACAACTGCTTACAATTTTCAAAACGCGAGACTTGTATCAATTTTTTGTTCAACATCATCTAGGGGGTTAGCCCATTGTTGTAGGAGAGAGCTTGGGCCAAGAATCCATACCCTTGGGGGACCTTCTAGATGGGAAAGATGATGGAAATCTCCGGGGAGTGGGGAATATGGCAGGATCGAGATGAGCTAGATGTGAATTGGGGAAGAATCTAGAACCATACCATATGTGTTGACCCATTGGGAGATTATAGCATTTGGGTTGGGCCAATAGACGAAATGTCTGGTTGTTCCTATATATCCCATAAGGATGGGAATCAATCCATACATGGTTCTTAAAAGCCATTCAGTTTAACATCATGCGTTTAGGACATGGGAGGAATGAATAATGGGGAGTGGGCACATGGTTCCACCATCTTAATCCTGAAATGAGTGAGGGAATGGAGCCTTCAATATATAATGAAAGGATCCTATGAGAGAAGTATACCCTGGGGGATAGTCACAAAGAAGGGTTTGGTGCTGGGATCAAGACCAAATTTTTGAACATTCTTACGTATCCCATGATGATGGAAATCATGCCACACATAGTAGTAAATGGACATGCAGTTTAACATCGTGCGGTGAGGATGATGAATATGTTAATGTCGTGTGGGAAAATGCAGTTTAGGGTCATTCGGGACCTGGCACAATAAGGGCATGCATGAAAAAACAATTTAGGGTCATGTTGGACTGTATAGAGTTTATGGTCGTGTAGGACCCGATTGGCTCAAGCAATGTATTAATTGAGAAAATTTCCATGGGTTGGAGGAGTTATAAGCTCTCCATCCATGGTCAATAGGGATAATGCACCATTGGGTTAAACCCTACGAATTACGTAAGGTCCTTACCATTTGGGCTCCAACATTGGTGGTTTCCTACCCGGTATCATTGGTGTCTAGTGGGGAAATAACAAGTCGCCTTGTACGGAGCAGAGGTGAACCTTATTTTTGAATGCATTGTCTATCTTGTTTTGATTCCTTTTCCATATTGTGCAGGTCATGAAGAATTTTCTCATCATGTTCTTCAAATTCATCCAAATGAATTTTGGGTACCTTATCTAGCGCCTTCAGATCATAGAGCACTGTTTATAATGAAGGAAACTGAATCTCGATTGGCAGGACAACCTCAGTTTTGTACATCAGGGAATATGGGGTCACCTTGGTGGAATTACAAGTCATCGACTGATAATCCCAAAGGGATTTGGGGAGCTTGTCCAACCAACTCTTCCTGTTATGACCAACCATTTTTACAAAATTTTAGAGAGGGTTTTGTGTAATTCCTCAATATATTCATTCTATTTTACATTGTAGTGGGAGGTATGGTTTGAATGGATGTTATACATGGCGTAAAAATTCATCAACTCAGCTACTTGGAAGATGGTTCCATTATCAGTGAGGATGGCGTGAAGGACACGAAACCGGTAGATGATATTGGAGTTCATGAAGTCAATGATAGACTAGTCCTTGACCTCATTGAGAAGAACTGCCTCTACCCACATGGAAAAGAAATATCTAGCAGTCAGGATGAATATGCACTGGCGAGCTATCACCGGTGGATATGGTCATATGACATTGAGTCCCTACATTGAAAATGTAAAATAGTACATGGTGGAGTGTAGAGGTTATAACAGATGATTCACGAATTTAGCATGAATTTGGAACGCGTGACATATATTGATGAACTCGATACAATCATGAATCATAGTGGGCCAAAAGTACCCCCAGTCTCTAGATCTGGTGAGATAGCTTCAGACCAGTCTGGTGGGCACTGTAGGAACTGGCATGGACCTCCTTCATGTCTGGATAAATCTCAACTCCATGAATGAAATGGAAGAGAAAAACATCAAACCCATGCTTGTAGAGGATTTTCTCAACCTCGGGACCACTATAGAGGGTAAATTGTAGCACGTAGCTTCAAATTTGCTCACGATCATCCTGATCAGACAGGTGGTAACCATTTTGGTGACACTTTACAAAGGGGTCTCTCCATTCAAGATTCACTTCAAACACTACATCTGAGGGACCAGGGCATCCTGATGTGGAGGATCTGACAGTAATATAGCTTACTCATAGGCCATCGTCATTATCTGAGGAGACGTGAGCAGTGACTCTCTAATGTGCCACATGGATATTCAGGTCATCCTACTTGGGCTCTGCAAGTGATGAATCCAGGTTGGCCAGGGCATCAACTCGACCGATCTGAAATCAAGGGATATGAGTAACATATGGCCTATATGGGAATGGGTCCATTAGATGGAGGGTGAACTCCACCAATGGTTCGATCTCTGGTTTTCTAAAAACTTAGTCATAGTTGGTCTGCTTGATGAAATGTTCGGAATCTCCTTTCATATGAAAATGGGGAACATCAATCTCGATGGCTATCTCGAGGCTAGAGATAAGAGCATGATACTCTTCTTATAGGTGGTTAAGCTTTCCGAAAATAGGAATGAGTACAACAGAATGGATTGTTTTGGGGTAATGAATACAATACTCAGGCCTACCCTGTTGAGTCTGTGATCATTAAGACTCCTTTTGGTGGGGCTTCAGAAAGAACACTGGAAGTACATCTTCCTACACGGCATAACTTTTTCTACGAAGAGGATTGCCTCATTAGGGAAATTGAGATCCATTTACTGGTCATCCGGAGCCTGGTGGGTAGAAATAATGTCTTCTAATGATTTCTTCTTACTATAATTCTGATGGATGAACCAGATGTAGAACTACTAGAGGATTTCTGTCCACCGTGCTAGATGGCCTGTCAACATTGGGTGAATCAAAACATACGTGAGCGGGTCTACCCAACACACTAGATATACCTTGCTGTGTTGAATGAAGTGTTGAAATTTATGCACTGGGAAATCCAGGGCACGGAATCTCTTTCGATGGGGAAGTATCTGGTCTCCGTGTCAACTAGCTTGTGGATGAGGTAGTAATGATTGTTCTCCATCACCTCATTGTTCTTTTGGGCTTTAAGGGTTCCAAGATATCATTCTAGGGAAGTCATGTAAAGGATCAGTAGCATTATAAAGACGGGTGGCATCAAGACCAAAGGTGGGAGCATATACTTCTTGATTTCCATTAATGCGGCCTGGCACTCGCTGTCCCATTCAAAGGTGGTTCCTTTCTTCATGAGCCAAGGAAAGGTCTTATACATGTCGGCTACGTTCATAATGAATTGGAATATGTAGGCTATGTGGCCTTGAAAACCTCGAAGCTCTTGAATATTTCTTGGGGGGAATCTGGAAAACGGCCATGATCTTCTCTAGGTTGATCTCAATGCCCCTATTCGTGACAACTAATCCAAGAAATTTTCCTGAGGTGACTCCGAAATAACACTAAAATGGGTTCATCTTCAGATTAGAGGAATGAAGGAGGCCAAATACTTTCTCAAGGTCTTTGAGATGGTCCGGACGATGGCAAGATTTGACCACTATATCATCCACATATCATTCCACCAATGTCCTATGGATTTTCTTGAATATGCGATGCATGGCTCACAAATAGGTGGCACCTTCATTCTTCAGGCCGAAGGGAATGACCTAGTAAAAAAAGGTACCTTGTGTTCCCTTGAATGTTGTGGACTCTTAATCCTCAATATCCATTAAGATATGGTTTTATCTGCAGTAACCATCCATTAAGTAGATGTCTTGGAACCTATCTGTAGAATTGATCAATAATTCCATAATAGGATATGGAAAATCATCCTTCAGACAGTGAAATTTATGATCCTGGAAGTTGATAAAAATTTCGATATGTCCATTTATTTTCCGGAATGTCATAATATTGGCTATCCACATGGGGAACTAGACCTCCTTAACGAAATTGGATCCGATGAGATTATCAACTTCTTCCTCTACCATGGCACCATGATAAGGGTGTATCTTCCTAGGAGGATGCTTGAACCCGCGATGATTTGTCGGGAGACCAAGGCGTTGTGTGGATACCTGAGGATCCAGCCCTGGAATCTCATAATAGCTTCATGTGAATACATCACAATTTTTTTTAGGAAGTCTATCTACCGCTGCTGCTCCTTGATGGGAATGATGGCACTGATCAACGTGGGTCTCATATCTGCCTCGCTACTGAGCTTCACCTGTACTAGTTCAACAATAGTGGCTAAGAAGCCCTCTTCAAAGAGGGGATACTATCCTCAAAAACCTCTTCATTTCATGTAGAGGAGGGATTCCATGTAGGAGAAGGTTAATTTAGGTCGGCAGCCCCCTGTGAGAGGCTGGTACCGGCCTGGGCGGTAGTGGACAGCATATCGAGAGATTCTCATGCTCTCAAAACCCTAGCAATGAAGGTTGTCGATCCAATCCCATATGGATTTCGACCCAAGGGGCCATGATTGATGATATCAAATAAATAGTGGTGCATCGCCTTGATAATGTTAATTCCATCCCATTTAAACAGGCATGTATTACATACTACCATTGCCATGGGGCGGACATCTCGATACCTTAAGAGGGTAGGAGGCTCCGAAATCACCTGATCCTGATTTGTATAGGAGTACAAGGTGATTTTCTGCCATCACATTGACTTGATAATATGTTTCCCTCTTCTACCAGAGACAATAAAACAATGGCCCATGTAGGGGGTCATGGCCTCCAATCGATGGATCTAGATGATTTCGGTGTCATCCTGACCTTCCCAGGGGTCATTTGCAACTGCGATGGGTTCAAGCTCACTGGCCTGAATCTGCTTGTCCATGCTCTTGTAATAGTTTGCATCCAGGTAGCGGGCATCATAAGAAGAAAAAGGAGATGCATCACCATGGATTATTCCTACTCGACCGTTGTGGGAGTACTTGAGGCACTGGTGATACAATGAGGGAACCATCTCATGCAGGTAGATCCATGATCTGCCCATCAATGCATTGTACATGGTGTCTTGGGAGACAACCATAAACTCAATGCTAGAAAATAGGGCACCAAACTGGGTCTTCAAACTAATCATGTTTATTTAGGTATTCATTGTCCTATCATTGCCATGGATATTTACATAGGATGATGTATGGTCATCTTCGAAAAACCCCGTCTTCTACAGTGCCCATGTCGGGATAAGCATGATCTCTGAGACGGTGTCAAGAAGACTGCGACGAACATCCACGCCATTAAATAGGAAAGTGATGTATAGTAGGCGAATGTCACCCTGTATGGGAGAACCTTCATCTTCTCCAGTGAACAAAATGATGGTCTGAAACTCTATATTCTCAACAACTTCAGCATGAAAAGCTTCTCTGGCTACTACCACGGTCCCAAATAGGAGGGGGCTTATTAATGCCTCAGCAAGGGCGTCACACATATATGATGACCAGAAAAAGGCATCGCTGATGTAATTCCTCTCGGGGATACTATAAATGTTCTTGAGAACATCTTACATCTTCTCCAGGCATGAAATTCTGCTTGTAGGAGGCCGCTTTGTGACATGGTGCATGGAGGGCCCTACTGGATGGATCGGCGGCTGACTGGTGTTGGGAATTTCATTCTTCCCACTAGTAAAATCCCATAGAGTACCTACCAGATGAGGGATGGATGATTGAGACTAGTCTGTAGCAGGGTGAGTCTAGTCATGGAATGGTCAAAGTGGATCTGCCTAATCTAGTAACACAAATAGCAGTGGAGGTGGCCTCGATGACACCGGGTGAAGAGGCTGCCCGTGATGAGCTCTGTATTGGGCCTACTTTCTGGTCTCAGTGGCATGCACGAACTTGCTAGAAGTGCCAACTATTGTGCCTAGATGACTCATATGGTTGTGGCTCCACTAACATTGGCGTCGGTCGGGGACGTTCGCCTGGAATTCCCTATCATCGTGAGTCATGTAGGGGTTTATCAACACCACGGTATTAACAGAGGAAAACCCTTGACTATCACTTGAGCAGTCATCCACTACTAGGAGGATTCTGGGTGAAATCCCAATCTATGGTTTCATGAATCCTCCTAGAGTTTGGGACGATGATGGAATTGGTGGGGCACATTGCATTACCTTGAGCCACCGATGCTTGCTCTTCTAAGAAGAGGTTGGTTGAGATGATGATGTAGAAGTGGCAACTACAGCTTCTGAAAGCTATGGCTGATTCAGGCATGCATGAATGATACTATGGGAAAATGTGACCATTTTTCAATCCATCCAGTCATCACAATTCTAGTTCCCACTGTAAGAAACCTGCCACCACTCGCCTTCGTCGTTGTTGTTGCTATATGGCCTTACGACGACTCATGACACTTGTTTATGGGTTAGGTCCAGCCTGACTACATTATTATCGACCTGGACTTGAATCTAGAATTTGAACTCATAGCAATGGATTATGGAGTTACCCAAGATCCAGTGATAGGGGTAGTATTTTGGTCAATCGGTGAGGTTATCCTCTTCTGGCCTTCAGCACTCAGGAAAACACACAATCCCCTATTCCAAGGCACTTCGAAAATAGTCAGGGACCTGATTCTTGTTGAACAAGTATGTATGGATTCGTCTATCTGGAAATGGGGCCCTTGGATTTTGGCCTTAACGAGGCGCTATAGGATCCTATCAAGGAGGAAAATACTGATTGTCCCGCCAAGGAGGTGGAATTTCATTATGCGGGGGAACTTTTCGGTTATGAGGATGTCACAGCTGGGATGGTGGTTGCACCTGTGGTGGCTGGCCACTCCGAGGTTTCAGATGTGGCTCCACTAATAATAATTCGAGCAATCATCGTGCCTCTACTTGGGGAACTATGGAAGAATCAGCTCTGACAATCCTTCTTATAGGAATTACGGGAGGCAACATATGTGCCTGGTCAGCCTGTTACAGGTCTTCTTCCAGGAGGTGGGCCTTATCGAAATAGTCATGGAATCCACTAGGGTAGTTCTGGGAGATAAGATTGGTAATTGGTTCTGTATTATCATTTCCCACATACATCACCAGTAATTGAATCTAAGTTAGTGGAATGTCAAGGGAGTATGTAAGCCCATTCCACCAGGCGATAAAGTTAGTGACACACTCAGCTGGCCTATGTTTTCACTTGTAGTGGTCTGGGATGCTTGTCATCCGTGTGGTGGAGTAGAACTGGTAAAGGAATTGCTTTCAGATGTCCTCCCTACTAGTTACCGATCTGATGTGGATCTAGCAGTACCAAACAAACATAGGCCCCTCCAATGTTTGCACAATGCATCATAACTTGGCGGCCTCCTACAGTGATGGAGTCCCTAACATGGGCCCACACCTTGATGTGATGTGGGCCAGATGCTGTGGTGGTTCCCCTATCCTGTTGAAAGGGGAAAAGGTGGGATTCTAGAAACCTGGCGGTGCCGGCATATCATTGAACCTTGCTGTATATGGCTTTCCATTAGGTGGGATTTCCTCCTGTCACGTTTCCAATGCCTCTAGGCGGGAAATGAGTGCCACCATTAGATCATCTGGGTGGGGGTCCCTATCATGACGGGGATCCCAAACCATGAGTGTTTTTTTAGGTTCTTCATGATGGTATGTAGGCCCAGTGGATCGCGGAATGGCTCATGGAACGACCCTAGAGGTGGCAGGGGGAGCTCGAGCTGGGTCTCTAGGATTTTCGTGATGTTCCAGGGGGTTTGCCAATACATATTGCGCCCTCTTGCAGTATATTCCCACATCCACCCTATCCTCGTAAAAAGCATGATCCAGGTTTCCTAGAGGCGTCTCGACGAGGAAAAGATGTTCTATCCCCATCTGTAATGGTCTAGAATTTCCATAGTTGGGTTGTTATTCTGCATCACATTCAGCGAGGAGGTCATCGACCAACATCTTTTCCTCGACAAGTTTTTGGAACCACACAACCTTCTCAAGGTCCTCCTCCAAATTCACCACTGAGGAAGACATGTTTGAGTGTTTGGATGCTCCGACTTTCTCTTTACCTTTAAAGGGATTTTGACTAATGACTAACGCTTCTGTGGGTCTATGGAGACCTAGTAGATTCCTCTACTACTGAGTAATTCTTCCTGATGGATCCAATAGTGGATGAATACCCTCTGGGGGTAAGTCCCAGTCATGAAGCTCCACTTCCACATTGTCCACTATACCGGCCATGTTTACTATGACCCTTTCTCTGGGTATGTCACCAATATTTCCTAGAGAGTCAGGCTACCACTAGACATGACTGACGAGGAGGGAAGCATACAGCCCCAAGCCATGGATATGCATGTGGGGGAAGCCTCCATGATAATCACGTGGAGTATCTTGATAATCTGAATGAATTGCTGTTAGAGGTCCTCACGGTAGCCAAGTGTCTCAAGGCGCTAGTCCATACAGAGTGCGACCAAATAAACTAGACGACATTTCACGCTGATGACTTTGAAATACACTTGGATCCTAGGATAAACCACTTTCTGATGATGAAGGAGAAAGTGTGTCCCCTAGAGGGTTTCGAGGAAGTTTTCAACTTCCTCTGGGGAGTGGGAATCAGGTATGTAGAAATTTGGTGCTTCCATGGGTAGAACATCTCAGGGAAGTGGTCCGTTTAGAGGATGTTTCCCAAGATCATCGGCTCAGACTCAGGGTATGGCTCTTCATTAACCCACTCTTCATCCAGAGGCGGCTGAGGAACTATAAAATGCTCTAAGGCATACAAATGGGACGGAGGGATGGCTAGTGGGGAATACAGCGAATGAGCTGACTGGCCACCAAATCTCGAGCTATCCTCCGGAGAGTTTAGTTACATTTCTTCCATGTCACAATACGATGGGATAGCGGTTTCTGATCTTGGTGAAAGATCCAGGTCTACTAGCGAAAAGTCACAATGTTTCTCGCCCGCCATTGGTCCCTAGAACTGCTCTCTGTGATCTCTTCTCAATGTAGAGAGTGCTTCTGATGATGACGGTGGGGATTTCAGGATCGTACCCTATGGGGTATCGATATTTTCATCATCCTGGATATACCTATTGAGGGAGGTGGGAATCTGATGGATCACACATTCTGGTAGTACTAAGCTTATGTACCTTGTACCCTCCCCAGCCTTTTACTCGGATGAGCGAGAGGAGGGTTCCCTCTCTGAGTTGTAATATGCTTCAGATTCTAGGAAGTGGTCTAGTTTAATCACTGTTCAGACCGTCCCCGAATTCATCTAATGGTGGCGATGATTTTCCTTCCTGCCCTATGGTGGCTCCACGGTACATGGTAGATTTCTGACACGAGGTCATTCAGCCGCACAAGTGCTGGGGCGGAGAGGGTTTCCAATTGAGTAAATAGGGTGTGAGGAGCACAGGGACAAATGTCAATGGGGATATGGGGAGGACCTCAATGGGTAACACTATAGTGGGAGATAATTCTACTGGAACTAGCAGGAGCATGGGGAGGAACTCCATTCTTGTTTCCCCAGGTGACCTCAGTATGAGGTGGGTCCTTGTACTGGTCTAACCGAGCATGGGTAGGCCTCTGTGTTGGGTGCTAGTGAGGCGAGGATGGAATTCACCACAATGGTTTCCAAGGTGAGGAGCACCTTCGCCAGCTACTAAGAGGACATGGGGTGGTCCCCATGTAGAAGTGCTACCAGATGTGCAATGTCCCCACACCTGTGGTCTGGAACAGGAGGAGTGACTCCATACCCTGTGTAGTGGGCACGAGAGATACTTCCATACCGAGTGTCAGTACCACAGGGAGGACCTCCATTTGGATGGAAGGTTTCACAAGGTGGACCTCCATGCCGTGTGTCACTGCCGCAGGGAAGACCCTTGTTCGTCGTGGTAGCAGAACGGGGAGGACCTCCGTACTAGGTGGCATCGCTACGTGTTAGTCTGTGAAGGCCACTGCCTATGCCGGCGACCAAGAGAGTCATCCCAACATGCCTGTGGAGCACATGGGGCCTTGATCTAGGTCGGGAATATAAGTTCCACTTCTCAGTGTATACGGGGAACATGTAATATGCGTCGGCGGTGGCTCGAGCCACATTAGTCGCAGAAGATGATGCCCAACGGTGGGAATCCTCTTCTGTTTTCGTCCGATGTTAGCGTCATGTCATACAAATCGTATCCAGTGGTGAACCCACATGGCTAACCTGCTCTTCATCCAATACGACCAAGCGGTAGCTCTGATGCGGCCGGGTAGGAGCCCTCACTGGGATCCCTTGGAATGGGACTTCAACTAGGCAGTCCCGAAAATCACCTACCTCATCGGCGTAGGAAAGAAAGTCATCAAAGGGTTCCAGGGAGACACTCCCGAAATGGTTATATGTCAGGGTGGTGAGAAATGGCTCCCTACATGGACCTCAGGGGCAGAATGGATGACGAGGCGCAAACGACTCAAAAACCAGGTGGGCCATATCCCTGGTCAAGATAATTCCCTCCTCCTCTTACCAGTGTATGAGTTCATTGATCACCCTTCGTTGGATGACCTTGAACGTGGAGATAGGGCGTGGGTTCCCCATGATCTTGGGCATAGAGGAAATTGCGAATGTGG
Source organism: Viscum album (assembly GCA_963277665.1). Classification (NCBI taxonomy): domain Eukaryota; kingdom Viridiplantae; phylum Streptophyta; class Magnoliopsida; order Santalales; family Viscaceae; genus Viscum; species Viscum album. The sequence goes on from OY728120.1 coordinate 1,612,124,843, forward strand.
TGAAGTTGTGCAGGACTACCGCATTGGCACTACCCCTGCCCCTATGTTGGTGTGTACACGATGATCACATTCTAGGTGCAGCAACATGATTCCTGACAAGCATGGAGATTAACTCATCAATGCTAAAAGAAAAATTGAATCAACGAACAGTGCCCCAGCACCATCCCATATTCCATGACCAGTTTGAGGGGTCCATGCCGACAACTTCACAAAATGGGTTGTCCAACCTTTTGATTTCTCCAACTTCTGGTTAGTTTCCCACTAGGCCCTCTACTTTCATGACAGGACTTTGTGCTGGATAACTGGATCTGGTGACACGCTAGTCCATAGATTCCTAGAACGCTACTAATCTTCATATTGAGGAGAATAGATTCATGTTCGGTTCACCATTTATGTTTTTGACACTTTTGTTGGGGCGCACACGTCAGACTCATTTGTGGTGGACGGTGGTGCTGTTTGTCTCCCCGCATTCACACTTTCCTAAGGCGAGTGGAAAATGTTCCTTGTTCATGGATGTCTACTCCATGATCGAAATGAGATGATAGGATTTCAGTTCTTCCTTCCATTGATTCCTCCTCATAACTTGTCACGTAGTCTATGTCTCAGTTTTAGAATTAATACATTGTTCATAAAACTCTTCCTAGTGCCATATCGTCATGGAAACTAGTTAATTACACTACTTCTATCAGGACATTCCGATGGGTCTAGTCCTGGCAGCAATATTTAGTCAGGGGAGTAGTCACATTGGTCATCACTGGCGTGTCTGGAGACGGATAAGAGGAGGAGAATTGTCATGATCTCACTAGGATGTGGAGGCATGGGTAAGAGTTAAAAGGGATGGTGGATGGTTAAGTGAAGTGGGTGCATAATGAGATGGATTCGACTCAAGGATGACGAAGATGAAGGGATTGAGCATGGAAAATGCTTCCTACGTATACCCATGGAAGGGAATAAAAGGCCATGTAGTTAATCGGATGATGTCTTACCACTAATTGGATATTACAATGGCTAATCGTTAGATAGGGATGTCAATGGATTACCGTTGGATGGGGTCACAACGGTTTACTGTTGGATGGGGCCATAATGGCTTACCACTGGATGGGGTCGCACCTCAGGGAGGATTCCTACGTACCATATCTAGTGGAAAATAACCAATACCCATGTAGTTCTAGTGGATGGGGGCCTATGAACTGACATGGAGATGGTCGGGATGACCAAGTGTTGGGATTGAACCTCTGGGAGGCTTCCTATGTACCCTTCCTTGGAATGGATGAAAGACCCTATAGTTCATGTGGTGGGATCTGATGTGGAGGTGGTCAGATCCAATGGTTTTTTGGATTGAACCTTAGGGATGCTTCCTACGTACCATGCCTTGTCATGGATCAAAGACCTTTTAGTTCAGGTTGGGTGTGGGAACAACCATGAATTGGGGTCGGAACCATTGGCTAGTGGGCATTAACCTTTGGGTGGCTTCCTATATACCCTGCCTTGGCATGGATCAAAGACCCCGTAGTTCATGTGGTTATGGGTGAACGGACATCAGGATGGTCGGGACGACTGGGTGTTGGGATTGACCCTCCAAGAGGCTTCCTAAATTCCTTGGCTTTAGGTTGGGTGCATTGTCTTACCGCTGACTGGGATCCACAATTTAACATCATGCAGAACTGGGGAGAACAGACATGAAAGGGGGTCAGAGAGACCAGGTGTTGGTCATGAACCTCGTGGAGGAATACTACATACCATTCCATAGAAAGGATCAAATTCCACGTAGTTTAGAAGGGGTGTGGGTATTACACACTAGGTTTCCCTAATGGGTGTCATGGTCGATGCTTACTCAAAGTCCATGTGAGTCATGCTCGGTGTGAGAAACAAGAGGCAGAAAATACCTGACGATCACATTATGAAAGGTGCATTCGTGGATTGTAGAGTGGGGATTACACATGGTTTGTAGCCCAAAGAGGATACATGGGCTTATGCGTGGTTAGAAGCCCAATGAGGTTATGAATTACTACAGGATGGAGGCCCAGTGGTGGAATAGCCCAGCGGGAGAGGGATTTGGCACCAATGAAAGGAGGGGCAAGTATGCTACCTCCAGAATGAAAATCTATGGGCTTACACCAGGGTGGTTTCCCTTTCTCTATGTTCAAGGCATGAGGCGAGGTCACTGTTTAACGTCAAGTGCTGAGGACTATGGTACTTGGTATTTTAATGTCCTGCCGCTCGGATGAGGTGGGATCACTCCGCACACCTAGAACTAACATAACCAGCACCCACTACACCTTAGTGAAGTGAAGGGACAGGCTAATCCGGGGCTAAGGGGTCTCATGAGGTGATCCTGTTGGTAGTCCAAGTTGGCGTGGCTATGCGATAAAACCATATCTTTTAGCATTCCAATGCGAAGATGCATGAGGCGAAGCAACATAATGTGAAACACCGCCCAAGGGCCTACGAAGTAACTTCATATGAGCCTAGAGGGTCATACGAGAAAATAGTGAATGATGAAGGTGTTTTTGGCATGGGAGGTTCCTGAAAATGATGCCTAGAAGAGAGACATCTTGGGTGCACAAGGAGGGAGGCTTGTGGGAAAAAAGAACAGTTGTGTGGAAAGCGGTGGGGTCGGCCCACAATTGAGCTGCTTGTGCCAAAAAGGTCGGTACAACGTGAAATTGGGGAACTTGCGTGGAAATGACCGGGATGGAGTGTAGAGGGGAGTCAAGGATTTTCACACAAAATAGATGAGATTACATGTCTGGAACAAGATTTTCATGAAATTGGAAGGAATTTCATGCATGGAAAAGGATCAGGCACAATTGGAAGGAATTGCGTACAGGGGATGGGACTCGATTAGATTTGGACGAGGGTTAAGCCCTTGTGGTCTCGCATGAAGGCAGACCCCTGGGCGACTTGTCGTGAAAAACCATGTACTTGAAACCCATCTTTTTCTTACAGGAGAGTTTGATTTCACGTGGGGGATATGGTACGGATTCCTTAACCATCAAAAGATTAAGGTGCACCCTTATATTTATAGGTGCTTGGGGTAGCTCGATCCATACACAAATGGGTCCATGAAAATGTTTTTCCCACTGCTGTTGGTGGTGCAAAAGAGTTTTTAAGGGGAGTGGGGCACGCAAATTTTCACTATCGTGGTCAATGATGTGGAGGTTTTTGTGCTTGCATGGTCAGTTTCACACGGACACAGAAGTTTTTACCCATCGGCATGGAAATGGGTGATGGATCATGCAGTTTTCCTCATGAAAGATATTTTTTCATGCAGCATTGAGATTTTTTTTGCGGCCCTCCCGGGCCCCCAGAGCATATCGCCGGGTCAAAATATGGCTTCTTCTAGTCGCACCAAAACCTCCTTCAGCCCTTGAGCATTTTTTGTCATCTAAAAACGTAATTTTTTTCTAGAATTTCAATCAATACATGATTTCCTTATCAAAGTATAGGATGTATTTTTCCACCCATAATGAGATATGAAAATTAAATAATATGAAAACCAGTTTAATAATCATTTAACTATAATCCTAAAATAATTTCAAATGATAAATTGAAATACTAAGGAACTGAAATGGGAATTCAGCCAAACTATTAATATTATGAATTCCTCCATAAAAATTTGACATATATGGTGTTAATGGGATGATCCCTAAGGGGCATAAAATCTGGATCAGGATGTTACAGTTTATTAAGTCTCATTCTATTATTAATTGAAGATAATATGGTATTCCAAACAAGAAGAATAAGAAATTTGATCTATTATGGGGAAGTGGATGTGGCTCCATGCATTCAAACCCACATTGATCATAAAAACAATTTTCTTGTGGTTCTGATGACAACTATTAGTTTGTAATTCTAGGACAAATATGATATCAAGGACAATATTTCATTAATTCATATAAGTCTTGTTATGTTTTGTATATATATCGTTACATTTAAAGGCCAAACACAAACATTAAAGTGTTTTAGGATCTTCAACTCTTAGATGAATGACTTTTCATTCAAACGGTATTATGTATACTAAATGTCAGTCCCATAGAAGTGCTGACATGAATTATTTATCATATGGGTTGACTCAATAGAGGACTGTGACAAAAGATAGTGGTTGTCACCAATACCAATTATCATTTAGGTAATTTCATTATGTATAGAATTTTCATGTTGAAATAGTGGAAAGACATGCAGTAGTGAGATATACTATTCACATGGAACTGTAAATGGTTTCAACTGTATTAGATATTGTTTACTCAGATTGATATATATATCACTAACTGTCATGTAAAAACTGAAAATCCTAATAAAGATTAATATTTATGCATTTGATGATAAATAAACTTCTCTAGAAGAATATAAAAATATGCTTTTAGATCCCATTTTGTAATTTTTCATATCTGTGGTGGAAATATCATTGGATTTCCTTTTTCTAAAAATGGACCAAATTGTTGTCATTATTAGGATGGAATTTTTTACTAACATAAAAGATTATGTTTATTTTTAATTGTGGATGGTGACCTCTACTAACCCCAATGAGAGATATTTTATGTTTGAATGGTAATTAATCACACAGTTAATTTTAGAAGAACCACATCTTCTTAATGTGGTCTAATAAAGATGACATATATCATTTGAATTTGTTTCTTATGATCATGGGAACAACATAATCTAGATTCCTCTAGTACATAGAGTATTTCTCTTAGTGTATCAAGATTACATATTAATATAACAATCAAATAAATAAGATGAGTTTATAATCAATCAATTGATTAGAGAACTACCAATATCCTTGATTTCTTATTGTATAGCATCATTAGAATTGAAATAATTCAAGAATCTACTAGATGGTTTTGATTTGGAATGCATTATTCATCCTTATGTGTCCCCATGGGATGACACAATTATTTTCATTATGAAATTGTATGGGAATGTACTCATGTTAAATTTGTAAATAAATCTTAATAATTTTTTCATTAACAATAATTATCCCCGACCTAACATTAATGATAATTTTTTAGTTAGGTAGTGAAATGTTTTCCATTGATTATCCTCTAGTTAAGGAACAGTCTACTTAGCGAAATGGAAATTTATATTCTTAAAACTATGTTGGGATTAGGTATGGAAATTTTTAGTACCAATTTATTCTATTTGGTATAACAAATTATCTACTAGTATTTAGAGTTTTATTAACTGAATAATTCATAAATACCTTACCCCCACTATCCATGTATTTTTTGGACAATGTCACAGAGTATTAAAAATATAAATAAGAGAACAATAATTATTTTATAATTATTTTAAAGAATCAGTAAAACCATAAATGAAAAAAGAATACATCAAAGTGCATCTTCTTGATCCATGATTCCAAATTCTGAGAGCATGTATCAAAGGAAAAATATATCACAGTTCATCCTTAATTGATTAGATATTTTATTGACTTTTTCATAACTAAGGAATGCATATAATATTATGAGACTATTTGGTTTATATGATACTATTGGGAATGATGGAATTATTTCTCTGGGATTGGGACACACCTAACTTATCTCATATATAAAGGGGTAAAATTCATGTAGTTACCTATATTTAAAGTATCATTCAATGACATTAATTAGTGATTATGGAAATCCCCTATTATTATGATAACTATTTTTGGTTAGGGTAATGTTGTTTATTATGATTGGTCATGTATTTAATATGATCATGGGTTCTTGTATGGTTCGTATAATATTATTCCACATTATATGAGTTAACAAACAAAATTCCTTGGGATTTTATCTGTTATGATTTCTTGAAAATGATATAGGTAATTAATTTTTTCAGAAATATTAATGTTTTATTCTGATCCAAAGTGTTTGGATAATATGTTTTCCTTGAATGTATTAAATCATAATAGATGACCATGCGGAATACCTTTAGGGATAAAATTTTTACATCACTAGTAGACTAAGAAATAATAATTTGGTCATTGAAACTCCCATTAAGAATTTGTATTCTTAGTGATTTAAAGATTTCAATAATGATAGGATCATAATGGGAATCCATACATGAATGAATTTTGAGTATATCGATGAGAGGTATGATATGTTTCATGGAAAAATGTAGTTGACTCTAAATATAAATGATATTTATTATTAGTGGTAACTAAAATATGAGGAGTATTAGTACATTAGGGTAAATATATTTTTGATGGAGATATTTTTTCCCATGTGGTCCCTATATAATGAGGGTGTTTGTTACTTCATAAATTCATAAATAAATCCCAAAAATGAGAAGAAATATGTGATGAATAATTTTCATCACTCTCAATGGATTATCCACCCTTGTGTCACCAAGATATAATGTGAATTTAATAACTAATATTAGCGACTATCCCCAATACATGACAAGGATGTTTTATTATATTTCATCATTTATATATCGATTAAGACATTTCAATAGATTCCTTATGTATTCTACAACCACATCCAATACAAAAAATTTAATTGGAGGATTTATCCCTGAATTTTATCATTGGGTTACCTCATACCCATCAATGTGTGAATTCCAAAATTGTCATGATTGATCATTTGACCAAATGATCTCAAGTTATTTTGATCATGGATGGAACTATAGTATAAGATCATCAGATAATATATGAAAAATAGATTTTGAGTTTTCTTCGGGTGAAACTGTATTTATTTTTTAAAGAGACACCATGTTCCCCTAGAATTTTTATAATGTAATTCATGTGGTTATGGGGACCCAATTGATGTTGAGTATAGTATATTATTCGAAAAATAATGTCCAGGATAAAGGACAAATATTTATTTTATAGGACATACGACATCCTTATACCATATAATCAATATTTTCATATGATACCAAACTAAAACTAGTTGATATCCCATGTATTAATAACAACTAGTATTTTATATGTATAACTCATATTTACGCCTTAGAAAACCAGCTATATTCGTCACCACCTTATTGGACTAAGGTGGTAAAGACATATTTTTTGGGAAATACAATTATAAAAGAGATAATATTGAAAACATATACTATAATGGATATAATTTTAATTAATTAAATTCCCTATTAAAATGAATATATTCATTATTAAGTAATGATGTTATAGAAAACACATTCACTACATTCCTTACTTTGGACCACAATATTTTATATACTTGAAGATTTGTAATAGTATTAATAATCACAACAATTTATAATAAATTTCTTAAATAATAAATGATATTATTATTATATATTAATTGTTGGTAAAAATTTAAGTTTTCTTAGTAAAAATATGTGATTGCCAACACCAGTAGGATTGTACCATATGAATCCCATTTTTATTGCTTCTAAGGGAGATGGAATAACTAGAATTTTCCATTGACAGTCAAACGAATAATGTAAATATTTATAGAATGTGTGAAACTATTCACATAATAATTTAAACTTATTAAGATCATTTTTGAAACCTTTTTCAATGTACCACCTCAAGAATGTGTCAGTATTCTATATTGTGGTCTTATGGTGTATGATAGTAAAATAAGGTGTTATATATCTAGATGTTAATAATATGAATTTCTATATTTTAATTTTAATAATATAATCAATATATTTATCAATTTAATTATTACATTATCAATTATTAATATGTTTGATAAAAATTTGACTATGATATGATGAAATTAAAATTTTATTTTATTTTATAAATTCTTATAATTAAATAAATAAAAGGAAATTTTCTGAATTAATATTTTTTAATTTAGTTAAATAATATTTTAAATAAATTTTATTTTAATATAACTAATTATATAATTAAATATTGTCTAATAAAATCATTTTAGGGTTTATAAAATAGTTACCACCACAAAAACTAGTATTTTCAAAAAAAAAATAAGATTTTGATTTACATTTTTAGATTATCATATTTATAGAATTATTTAGAATAAATAATTATTATTTTTTAAATTATATCATCAAATTTTTTTAAAAAATAATTTCTTATAATTTTCTGAGATATAATATTTTTTGGGTAAAAATTATATTCATTATATTTATATGGCATGTATTAAGAAATCAAAAAATCCAAAACATGATGTAAAACATACAAAAAAGAGTATCCATACAATAAATTATGCTTCATATTTAAAATTATATTTTTAATTATTATTTGATTCATTTTATATACCCTTAATGAATCCTTCAAAACTTATATTAAAAGTTTTATTGTTTTAAATTTTAATCTGTACGATCATTACTCACTTCAACACCACTGGAGACATTATATTAATGTGTTTTGTTCCTACCCTTAAAAAATATATATAATCAATACTATTTGGATTAAACCATGGGGCGATCTATTGTTTTATTTATTTTATCATATAAAGTCTAAAACTACTATTTAAAAGTCAATAATGAAATATCCATTCTTTGGCTATAAAACCCCACCAAAAACTACCATTTATATTTTTTGAAAACCATTTTAACCAATGTTTTCTCTGTATGTATCATTATATATCCAACCTAGAGTTATCAAATATTCTCAAAAATCCTCCCTAAATATTTTAGAATCTCACTCTCAAGGTAAGTGACACTCTCCTCCCCTTTATTAGGGATCTTTATTCAAATTACGACATCTGATTTTCAAATGTTCATGTTGGAATATGATTTTAGAAATCCACCATAATTTACATATCACATAAAATTAATGTGATGCATCATTTAAATTTCATTAATCACCTCCATTAATTTTTATGTACATCCCTTATGTAGATGAAATTATCATATGATTTTCATTGACTAACATTTATATAATGAATTTCCATCCCCATTTCAACTGAATGGTATTGAACTATATGTACATATCCCTAATTGATTGGGAAATTACATATATTTAGCCATAAAATTATTAATCCTGGTATTAAAATTTATATTATATTTTCTTATTTTGTATGATCTATATGGGACAAAAATGTAGTGACATGGTATGAATGTGATCCGTTGATAAAAAATTATATGTCCCTCTAACGCATTGGGAAATGTTTTTTCTCATGAAATACCGTTAATGATTCATGGGAAGTAATCCATAGACTACTGTGTTATGATTTTTTGTGGGCTTCCTTCACGTATTTTTATGATATCATTTTCAGTATTATTTCTACATTCTTTATGTTACCTTGATGATATCTAATTATATCAGGCATTGTTTTTCGTGTTTATGATTCAAACACCGTTTATGTAAAATTGATATTACACATCACATTTATGTTTTCCATTCAACATGTTATGGTATCATTATACCATTACCAAAATTTATAGCTCAACCACTTCTTATGTACATCCCTAGGATATCATGTGTTTTATTATAAGATCGGTGAAATATAGTGGCATGTATTGGAGTTTTCAAATAAATTTTTATGCACATGTGATTCAATTTATTGTGATATGCTCCTAATTTACCAAATAAATTGTGCCTCATCATCTTCTTGTATTGTATAATTTTTATATTTATATAATAAATCATTATTTATTGTATATTACACTTTAGAATGACATAGATTGTATCAAAGTAAGGATTAGTTATCTATTTGAATTTTTATTAGAAAAACAAGGTTAAAGGATTTGGGATGTCACTAAACATAGGATAACAACCACAAATTTTTGAAGTTTCATGAAACTGGTTTCCATAAAACAAAACCATTTTCTAGATAATACATGTGAATGGGCCTCTGTGTGAGTTATAAATAGTCGTAATAACCCAGAAAGTTGGAAATTCTATATCATCATTATCAGAACTTTGTATATGACAAATAGACCTTACTGAACACTCCCAAAGGATATGATTGGGTAAATAAAAAAATCCTCATGAATCATAATGAATTGAAAAATGACCATAAATTTGTAAGTAAAGAAATAGATCTAGAATAACATATATTGTATCCTAATATTTGTAGATTAAAAAATATAATTCATTTATGATTAATCCCAATAATTTCAAAAAAACCATTCTTTCATATGTTGGAATGTTTGAAATGACTTATCACAAATTTGATTTTGGATTATGTAGATGAATACAACTAGAATAAAATAATGGAGGATTTTTTTCATCTATTTATGAACAACAATTTTAATCTAGAATTATTGTTCTATTAATTATTTCATATTGCAAAAAAATTAGTTTAAATTTTCAAATTCCACGTAAAAACATGGAGTTAGTGAAATATATAAAAATGGAAAATGGTAAAATTATCACATATGATGAATATAACTTCTCATTATAGCCAATTATTCTAGCTAAAATAACTAAAAAAATGTTTGATAATCCCTATAGAGGAATACAATGAAATTAATAGAATGGAATTGATTACGTAATATAGGAAAACATGGATTTCTAAAGAATGAAATCACATTCCCAATCTCATATCAACCACTGATTATATACAAGTATATCGAGGAAGGTGAATTTATTTTTTTATCATCATCTAATGATTGGATATTATCTCCATATGATCCAGTGCATCATGTTAAAATGATAAAGTCTAAGGAAATGATCATCCTCGAAGAAATTCACATTGTAATAGAATACATTGATGTGTTTCCTAAATAATTTAATCATCTTTCTCCATTACATTTGGATGAATTTTCTATTGCGATTATACCTATATATTTTTCCAATATTGAGTACTCAATATTTAATAGAAACTATTTAACTATAGGAGATGAATAATAAAATGTTGAATAATTTGTATAATGGGTTCATATAACCAAGTGCATCACCATAGGGTGAAGTATCCCATTTCATCAAGAATATTAATAGTTCAATGTACCACTGTATTGATTATCAAGATCATAAAAAGATATCATTAAATCACCAGGCTCAAATACCATGGATTAATGAATTTTTCGATCAGCTACATGAAGCCCAGTGCTTTTATAAGGTGCTTATTGGGTTGGAATCTAATCATGTAAATTTTATGAATGATTATATACCCAAGACTTATTTATAAAAATTTTATGGGATCAATGAGTTCATAGTGATCCTTTTGGATTAACTAATTTTATATCTTAATGGTAATAATAAATAAATTCTATAGGGATTACCGGAAAAATTATGGTAGACTTTATAGATCCTATTCTTATCTACCCCAAAATATAGTAGGAACATTATGGCAACTTGACTACTATACAAACGATCATGAAAATGGAATATTTTTAAGAGATGTATAGTAAAATTGAGTTTTATATAGTGTAATTAACATTCGCATGACATGTTATCACTAGCATTGTAATACTTATGAAACCTTCATGTACTACTGTAATTGAAGGATGGACCTAAAAACAACTATGATAGAGATCTATAGTTTATGTTTATTAGATAGCCACTATAAACAATTTCTATGAAACTTCTCAGGATTTTCAATAACCTTATCCAAGATAAATCATAATGGGTAATGTTTTTTTGTAATTTTAAATTTGAGGAAACATTTAAAGAGTTAAATAGGTGGAATATCACTAAACCAATGATCATGTTACCCACCAAGGGGATGTATTCTTCATCTATAGATGTGATACCAATATGATATTTTTATTAATCACGAAATATGACAACGTTATAGAATATATCTCCAACCAATAAAGGATCTAAGAACTGAAAACCACACCACATGATCTGTAATTTTCTAAAATGATATTCACATTGCCCATTTATTGATGTAACCTTTATAGGGAAAAATGTGACATTCATATGTATCATAAAATGCTCAAGTATATATTCACAAAAAATATGATCAATATATATCAACAATGGTGTTTAAATCTAATCTGAGATTATGATTGTATAGTCCATTACTATCTTCGAAAGGAAAACAATTTGATATATTGTCTTAGTAGAACGGATCTGGAATCCATATCTATAATAAAAATTTAATTAGATATGATCTTGTTAGACATAAAATCTTTTGACAAACGAATAGATAATGGATATCCCTCGTATATTGAGAATAGCTTCTTACATGGATTGTTAAAAGATTTTTGGCATAATTAACCGTCAAATATAACATAATATCATAATGTATAGTGCCTTCCAAATATTAGGTGCTAAATTAATCATCATGAAACCAAAATAATAACATCAATTTTTTAATCTTCATAATTATTTATCAACATTATTTTATCCATTACCTATTTATAGGATAACCTGGTGAATACATGTACAAAAGGAATGATCTAAACAACACATTATTGAAATATGCATAGGAATAAAACATATCACATGAGTTATAAGGAATATGATGATGATGTTAAAGAATGTAACTTTATTATATATTAGTAATAATAAAATGTACCAATCATATCATATAACTATGAAATAATATTTATTTGGATTGAATATATAATACGACATAAACATGAGTCAAGGCTAATAGCCAAGACTATTTAACATGGTGGACAATGTACCATAATAGAATTAGTTTCAATCCTTATCCCAACATGATCTCTCATGTGACTAAACATAAACCAATTAACTGCAATTTTATTTTGGTGAACCTATCATATCATGTCACGAGGAATAAAAAATGGGAAAATCTTAAATGTGTGCATAAATAAATAAATTCAAAACATACATGAAAATTTATAAGGTAATATAGCCGTCGATCAATATAATTTATGTCCAATTCAATTGGAATCATTTCAAAAACATATATTGGAAAATTTAAAAATAAAACATTTTAGCGTGGTTAATGAAAAATATTATTGAAAAATTAATTAAAAAATGATTTTTTTCACAAAACATGAAATTAATCAAGACATTTATTAATGATAAAATGAGAGTTTTTAGAACTCATTTTTGTATTAAAAAAGATTATTTATAACACATGAAAATGAGTTTGAAATTAGGATGCTCCCAATCAGTGGGCTTGCCCATCGACAATAATTGATAAATGGTAATTTCGAAAAAAAAATATCCCAAAAAGGATGAACTTATTTGGGTATATAATTTTAGAAATTATAAAAATAATTTATATGTATTTCATAAATATAAATAAAATGATAAATAGGGGTAAATATATTGAAATAGTTACCCAAATGAAAATTAATTTCACAAAGAACCTCATACCGTAGGTTTTCAATGGTTCAACACTTGATCTTAAATTCCTAGATAATTAAATTAAATAAATTAATTAATCAATTCAGAAAAATTTATATAATTAAATGATATATTATAACATTGTTATGTTCATTTATTGTTTTTTATATTACTAATATTGTTAAATTTCATTTTTCAGGAGAGTTCGTTTTCATAGTTTTCAGGATTGGTTCAATTGTTTATGAGTATTCATGTTGATGTTGAATGGTGATAATTATCCAGAATTGAAATTATATGTTATAAATTAACAAAAATATGTTTAATTTATATTATATATTATTTTATGACATATATGAGCATGAATAATTAGAAAACATGTTAATGATAATTGTGTAGCTTAATTTTATCTCTTTTTCGATCATAATGAACTAGTTTTCTTTTATTATTTAATATGATGTATATATAATAGATCACAAAACATTAAATATGATATATTAAATATATTATAATCTATTTCAACAATAATAATTGTTTCATTTCATGAATTGAAGATTATAATATTAATTGAAAACATGTCGTCCTCGATTGAGATAAATTAACACAACACATCTGATGTTTTCATTTTAGTATACAATGATTAATAATGAAATGATGATAGATTAATCCATTAGAATAATAGTAATATATTATTTGAAAGATTTGAGGTTTTTTATATAATATGAATGAGAGTATGTCATGATATAAAAAAAAAATAAAGGAACATGAAATGAAACATAAAAATGAAGAGGATATTACCTCTAGAATTTATTATCCTTCAGAACCACCATAGAGAATAGTTATAAGACTTTTAATGAGAAAAAGAGCTCCTAGATGTAGGTTGATTATTTGTATGGTTTTTTGAATGAATTTTTACAAATATAAATGATTGATATTGGTGAGGAAAATAATTTTTGATGGTTGGTATTTATAGTGAATGGGAGGGGTCTTTTATCGTTGTTTTAGTAACTTATTTATTAGTTTTCTTAGAGAATATGATCAGTTGGAAAATTATCCCAAAATATATTACAATACTAAATAATTTTTTTTTATTATTTTCTTATGTAATCCATACATCATTGATGGCACCATAATTAAAATATTTAGCTTCTACTGTAAATTATAGTATTTTACTATTCAATAAAAATTGTAGTATTTAAGAAAAATCACAAAACAAATCACCATAAAAATTTTACCGATGTGTATAATTGAGAATTGAACTCTATTATAGAAAATAATTTTCAATATATGATAAATTAAATTTTTAATTTAAATCATCATTTACATGGAAAATAATAATTTTCAAATTATTACTCACATTGTAAAAATTTGAAAATTTATTTAAGGTCTAAAAAAATTATCTCCTAATCATAAAATAAATATTAATTTAGTAATAATTTTTATGGAAACTAATTTTATTTTAAAACATTATATAAATAATAAATTTGATAATAAACACATATATTTAATATAAATATCAACACTAAATTAATAATTTCTAAAAAATTCATTTATATATTATATGGTATAATTATATCATATTTTCATTAATAAGTTGCGGAATTTTTTTATACATTCATATGTGATGTTTCTATTTATTTCGTTGGTTTAGTATTCATAAGGTTCATATTACTATTCATATGGTTAAGCTGCTATTTCATTAGTATTGGTCCTAGAAAACTATAAATAAAACTTATTTCATTCATTATTCATTTATAATGTTTGTATTTTGTTTCAAATGATATTTTATATAGTTTATATTTTATTGAATAATTATAATAATGGACCTCCAATGATGTATTTTTTGGTTCATTACATTCTCCACTAATATGGAAATTCACTCTAAAATATTGTTTTATATTCTATATTGTTAACATTTGTAGGTACTTCTCCATCATCATCTCCTCTAGTTACCCTGATGCCCCTTTTTACATATTGTTCTTCCATATCATGTTGTTTAGGTTATTAGTCTAATTGAGTAGTACATTATCTCAATAATCTAATATTTTCAATGGCTCCTCCGTGTAATAGATATCATCTTCCAACTATACATCCTATGAATTAAATATATATGAGGGATTTGGTATGTTAATTATCAAAAATGATTTATGGAATACATTATGTATGTGAGATATAGTTTGCGGAAGTACTAGGTGATAGGCCACAACTCAAACATGATAAAAGATCATGAAGATGGTATTGTTCATGGGACTAAGTGTTCCATTATTCACAAATATTAGGATCCAATTCTATAGATATATTCAGATGAATACCTTGTCTCTGACCTTAAACTCTTGGCCCCATCGATGATTGTCTACATAGAACTTTTTCTACTTTTTCCTACCTTGATACACCACTGTATGGTTTTAACATTCTCCACCAGTCCATTAAATGTTTCAGGACCTTACAAATTACGTTAACTAACTTCAAACCATATTTTTGGTATTCTATATCTCGTTAGATAAAGGGCTACATATGGGTCCATTTGGATTTTTCAGTTGGAAATTATTATTGTAAGAGAACTCGACTAAAATTAGTTTTTATTCCTATCCCCATTTTAAACCCATTGAACATTCTTTCAACATGTCTTATAGCTTCTCAGTAGTCATATAATATGGGACATTTGTTTGGAGATGATAGGTTGATGTTATTTCATCTCAGTGATTAGATCTTTTTATTGACTTCAATGATATATATTCATGCAATTAGATCCAGTGATAGATCCTCTCCAATTGAGATCAATTGAGATTTCATTGTATGATTATCCACAACCACTCATATAGCATTGATTCTTTGGATTTCTTCATTATTCCAATGACAATGTCCATGTAAATGCTCTCTTTAATCCATGTTGGTATAGATGGTTATAGTACCATCAATTTATACAATTTCAATTCATACTACACTTGTTGACATACTATTTTCTTTAATATATATTCAGTGAAATCATATTTAGAATGTCCCACTAATATTTCTCTTGTAGATCATGATACAACATTGTGCTACCTGGTTGAATTGAGAAGGGAGATCTATGTTCATATTTCAGAAGCACTTTATTTATATCTATATTGGATTTTATACATATTCCAGATCACAATATCATGAATCCTCCCTCATTCAGTTGAAACTCTGAGGATTTTCATTTTCTAAATCCATCCACCTTCTTATGAACTTCCATATCATTTCCTTGGGAATATTTTATTATAGATAAGAGAGGTTTGATCAATAATTTGAGAAAAGATTGATGAAAATACCTCCTAAATTATTCCCACTACCATCCATTTTAGGACTATGAAGATTAGCTCCTTCTTAATTCTCATAATTGATGGAGGTATACGATCCTTTCAACATTGAAAATTTTCTATCTTATTTGCCTTTACAAAATGGTAGAGGATTGAGAATTCTAAACACCTGATTAGATCTTACCATATTCACGAGAATATATTAATCCCATTATATGTTAATATATACATGAAACACTTTTGACCAGTATATGTCTAACACTTATCCACATAATTATAATTTAGTCCTATTTTCAATGCAATGATCATAGAGGAATGAATTTGTAACCTATATGAGGAATTTGGATCTCACTTTATCAGTTTACATTAGTATACCAAGAAATCCCTTCATTTAAGAATTTGTGTGCATAAAAAAAGAGTTCCCCACTTATTGTGGTGTAGTGATATGCCTCTTTTTGAAATCCATAATGTTTTCCTAAAATTTTATCCTAAACAAGTGTCAATCCATTCAGATTCAGTATTATTAGTGGTTTTGAAAATCAATATAACTTCCTCAAAATCACCTTTAGCAGCCAACTAGACCAAGGAAACTATGGATCTATTTTAAATACATTGTCCTGGGACACTCTTCAATTGTGTTTGTTTTTATGGTTTCAAAAATATCGATTATCTAAGTATTGTATTCCACAAGAAAGATACTTCTTCCATCAAGAACTCACATTTATAGTACTTTTAATAATGATTCTCACATTGAGAAGTATTTATAATAGTATTCAATTACTTATCTTGTTCCTCATTTCTCATAGAGTATATGAGAACATCATCAATAAATACAACCACAAATATTTTGAGGTCATTTCGAAGGACTCTATTCCTAGGTCAAGGAAAATTATTGGATCATTAACGAGTCTAAAGGGAATCAATATGAACTCGTAGAGTCCATACATAGTTCGAATGATAGTCTTGGAAATATAAAATGTCATCACTATTAATAGGTGATATCCTATCTAATGTTCCACCTAAGAAAAATAATTGTCCCCACATAGTTAATTGAATATGTCATCAATCAGTGGAAGGAGATACTTTTCATTATATATATATATTTTATCTAACGATTATCATTACTAAGGCACATTGATCCATTTTTTTCATTATTGAATAGAACTGGTGAAACCCATTTAGAAGCACTTGGAAATATAAATCCCTTATCCATATTTTCTTTTAAGTGGTTATTTAGTTATTATAGCTCAACAGTTTCCATATAATAAGGATTATTTTAAATAGTAAGATATCTAGGTATAATGTCAATTGAGATATCAAACACTCAATCAGGATGAAGGCCAAGAAATTATTTATGTAATACATCAGTGTAATCCATCATGATGGGAATTTCATTGCGCCTCAGTTTCTCCATGGACTTATGAATTTGAGCTATATTTTCCATTTCATAAGGGAACAATTTCCAAAATTAAGATGATGATTCTAATGGAGTTTCATCTTCAACCGTATATATATAGATAATTGGAAGATGCATCAGGTTGTGAATAGATATCACACATTCAAAGTTTTTCATGTTGGATTTATATAATGTTTTCTAATCCATGAGATATATAGAATCAATCACTACCAAAGGGATTATGAAATGATTTTCAGTGAGGATCAGTCTGAAAACATTAACCATGAGGAGTAATAAAAATTAGATGCAATAATTTATGTATTTGTTACACTCATATATAACTCAATTTCTAATTTTGATGGTGTCATATAATTGTTATACTAAACTATAAAAATTTGATAGAAAGTGTAGATCAAGAGTCAAATTGATGGTGTTTTATTTTTGAATGAATAAAAAACGTACTTGTAACCACATTATTGTCAAGATCCACCCCAGTAGCAGTGATATAATAATCCCTACAATTCGTCCCTACAGGATCTTATTGAATATTTTCTACAACAACCCTTGTAATAAGATAATAATTTTCCAAATTCCAATTTTTCTAACTTTTGAAACACTACACTATAGGTCATGTTTTGATTTTAACCTCCCTTTGTTCTTCTAAATTAGTGGGATTCATCATATCCCTTCAGCCATTATTTTCCTTATTCCCTTCTCTTCCACATTTGATGAATCTCTTAGTTCCCTTTAAGCATTATCCATGATTCTTCTTCCCAAAATTTTGACTTGGGGGATGTGTGGTCTTCTTTCCATCATTGGATTTATCTTCAGATCCACCAATAACTATTTCCATTTTCCACAATTATTCACTTGTCTGACAAGACCACATTGAGTCTCTCATCTCCATTTCAACATTATTAGAACCAAGGATAATCTCTTAATGGATCTAAATGTCTCAAATCTCTAAAAATATTCAAATTCATGGCATTAGTCTCCAAAATTAGTTATTAACATTGATTTTGGTATTAATGAAATAGTCAAAGATGTATCGTGAAATTATTGTAATGGTTTAATTATTATTAAGGATAAAATCTTCTTCCTTATTATTATGTCTGAAGAACCCTGTTTCCATGTTAAGGCATAGGGTTTGGGGAAAATTTTTAGAATAATATGTATTCTTGAAACCATATCATTAAATAGAATCAAATTCATCATTGAACACAATCTTCTTGATCTGTGTCTGCAAATAATAAACTTTTCCATTAAAATGATAAATTATTTGATCAACTATTTACTCATCTGGGTAACAGAGGACAGAGAATATGTTCTTAGTGGAGTCAATCCATTGTTCTATACCGAGGGGACCATAATAACCACTAATCTTGGGAGGCCCTTCCCAAATAAAAGATTCAAAGGCATCATTATCTTTCATCGGATAAGGAGGTACATACGCATGACTTAGGAAATTTTTCCTAACTTTATCTAGTCTATCATGTACTTTCACAAAGGTTCGAGCACCTATTCATATCATATCTAGAATATCATTAGAGAAATAGTCACATTACACATTATAATGATTGTTGGCATGTGTTATTCCATTTCCATCCATTAACTATGAAAATGATAGAACAATTAGGGATCTAAAATAATTAGATAATAATAAAATAAAAATTGATGATTCAATATAGAAGGATAAACTTGTAAATCAAAAGTATATGCATATTTTTTATTCCATCATTTTTAACCATGGTTATCCTTGAAATATTTCCAATCATATATTATTATTGGATTTTTTTGTTCACTTAATAATGGTTCATTATGATCTTTTTAATTTAAAAAAGAATATACCCTCTCAATGTCAACCTAGTTGCATAGTGAGGCCCATTTTTGTGTTCCTGGTAACCACTTCCTAACTAGAACTCTATGTTAGAGTGGTTACACCAAGGAACATCTTTTTCATAACCATGCCTTCTTTTTGTATGCTTACAGGGATGCATTTTAGTTATACACCACATACCCTACACTAACCATAATTTATGATTTTTCTCTTATACATGGTCTTATACACAAGGCTTCCTCTAGATTTTTCTATTCATAATCCCAAATATAACTTTTATGTTCTTTGTTACCCATTGTAGTTACCCTATCCTTTTTCATTTATTAGAACATGATTTAATGCATAATAAACCATCAAATACAACCATGGATCATATATTCTACTGTGTTTGTAAGATTAGGTACAAAATTTAACATGAAGAAACCAAAATAAAAATCATCTTTTTTTTATTCTTCATAAAAATAACCTATCATCATTTTATCCCTTACATCTCTATTGGATATCATACGGATTACATAAATTAAAGGAATGATCTTTAAAGACTAGTAAGGGATTAATCAAAAGAATAAAACATAAAACATGGGTTATAATGAATAACATGATAATATAAAGGCATAAATCATGAATAAACATATGTAAGAATAAAATTTATAACATGGGAACATATATCCATGATATCATATGAATATGTAAATAATATAAAAATATATAAACATGAGTTAAGGCTAATCCCCAAGACTATATAAGAAGGCCCACAATTTTCCTCGATGGAATCAGGTTCAGTTCCTATCCTAATATGAGGTCTAATGAGACTAACCATTATCCAATGTAGTGGCATACTATTTGGGCACTCCCATCATAAAATGTATATTAATTTTTGTTCCAAATTATGAATAAGTATAAGGGTTACCCATTGAAATAAATGTGTATCAAAATAATTTCACAAGGAATAATAAATGTGTGTATCATTAATGATCCCCTGAAAAATGGATTCAAAACATACATGGCATTTTATAAGGGAGAATAGTAGAATATCATGATAATTAATGTCCAATTGAAGAGGAAACATGTAAACTACTATTTAACAATCTTTATAATTTAATCATTTTTATTGGAATTATGGAAAATGATAAATAGAATTTGAATTAAAATTTGAATTCTTCATTCCATGAAACCAAAAATTAACCGAGAAATTTTTTTCCTGATAAAATGAGTGTTATTGAAACAATTGGGTTCTTGGAACATATATATGTAGTGAAATTAAATATGGGTTAAAACCCATGAAATTTTCTTTATTCATTCTTGTTTATTGGGAACAATTGATAAGGGATAAATTATAAATTATGCATATCCATGGAAAATAATAATGAAATAATATTAATACATGATTTTGTAACATATAAATATAATTTATAGATATTAGATAAAAATAAAGGGGTGTTGCATTGGTTTCAAGAGATAGAAGGAGTGAACCAAAGGAAAAAATGGTGTTTATGGTAGAATCCCTTAACTTATGTCCCAAATTGTTCTACAATGGATGTTAATGTCATGAATAATAAAATTAAATTGATTATTTAATTAATTAATAAATTCTTTTAAATGTATTTGATTTATTATAACATTATTAATTTTATTTATGTACATTTTAATGATTTATTCTTTTCAATTTCATTATTCGGGGGTGTTATTTTTCAATATTTTTAGGATCGGTTCACCTGTATATTAGTATGCAAGTTAATATATAATGGAAAAAATAATCAAGAATTTAATTTGTATGATAAATATTAATATCCAGATGTTTAATTAGTATTATATATAATTTTTTCATAAATTATGATGAATACTTATTTAACATGATAATGATAATCATTCAGCTTAATTTTAGTGGTTTTTTTTGTCACACGGAACATGTTTTGTTCTATTATTTAATATAATGTATATATAATTGTTCGAGAACCTTACATAAGATATAATAAAAATATTATAATATAGTACAATTATAAAAATTGTTTAATGGCCATTCATGGAAATGGTAATAATAATTAAAAAAATTGCTTCCATGAATGTGATAAATTAACACATCACAGATGATGTTTTCATTTTAATACCAAAGTGTTGAGAAGGAAATGATAAGGTATTATTCCACTATCATAATAAAATTCTAGTATATGTATGTAATGGGATTTATCATACCATTTTTATGTGAGGAGGTTAGTAGAGAAATAGAAAATATTGGTACTTTAAAAGAATTCAAGAAAAGAAAGATGATTTTACATCTTTAATTACACCTCCTTGAGAACCACTTTTGGGTAAAGGTTTTGGTCTTTTCTTGACCCAAAGGGATCCAGGACTTCGAAGATAGGCATGGAAATAAATTTGAGAATACTTTTTATATGTATGAAATATTTAGGGGTGTGTGTAAAAGTGGTGGTGAATGGATCTATTTATAGTAGGGGAGAGAGGTGTTTTATCATCGTTTTGCTCCTTAGTTTATTATTTCTCCTCAAGACTGTAAATTTTTTTAGAATTATTACAAAATATATAAATTTATCCAATTATAGGTCATTATAGTGGGCTTATATCATCCATACATCATCAATGATTCCATAATTTGGGTATTCAACTTATACTAAAAATTACAATATTTTACAACTCAACAGAAAAACTTGTATTTCAGAAAAATACAAAATATCCACCCTATCCATTTTAAACATGTGGAATTGAAAAATTAACTCTATTTTTAGATAAAATGTTTATAGATATGATATATTAAATTTTTAATTGTAATCATTATTTACATGAAAATTAACGATTTCAAAATTATAACATATTTTGTTACTCATTGAAAAATTAATTAAGATCTAATAAATTTATCTTATAATCATTATATAAAAAATATATATTTTTGAATTCATTTTATTGGAATAAATTTTTTTAAAACAACATAATAACTATAAAAATGATATTTAAAAAATTTATTCCATAAAAAAAATTCTAGGTTAATAATATCTAAAACATTTATTTACTTATCTATAATTTAATTATACCATTATTTAATTTCTAACAAGAATAAATTTATTTATACATTTCTAGGTTATTCTACTATTCATTAGCTGGATTAATATTCATAAGTTTTATATTACTATTCCTAAGATCAATATATTATTTTTTAATTATAGGTTCATTAACCGCTAGAGAAACATATTTTTTCATTTATTCTAAATTTATAATAATTGTATTGTTTTCAAAATGTAAGTTAAATTGGTTTATACTATATGGAATAATTATAAGAATTGAATATCTATTTTTATATGTTTTGGGTCATTACACATCATAGATTTCCCAAAGGACTACTCAACCAAATATTATTAATTGGTTCATTGTGCGACAGAAAGATGATAAGGAGCAACATAAGAAGATAGTGAATATTCTAAAGTGAAAATTTTATAAAGATAATGTCACAAGGGTTGGAACCTAGAAATGTATCCCATAAAAACAAAATACTAATTAGAGAATTTTTTGGATGATTCACATGGATAGTACTTCTCTATTCATCCTTGATTCACTAATATCTATATATATATGACAAAACAATTTTGTGGGATAATATGAAGATGGATATTACAGAATCTATATGTTGTTGATTGGTATGACAACAAGTCAAGATGAACAAAACATTTATAATTGTGTTATTTTACAACACCCCAATAAAGTATGTAAATAGGAAATCCTAACCTTGTATTTCAATATAGGACACCCCAATACATATAAATGTGATAACCCCATATTCTTAGTAGTTCATCACCTTAAAAATGTTATCACATTTTGTTACTATCAAGGAATAGTTTACTAATCACTAACTCCTAAATAAATTCATAATAGAAGTAGTAAGAATATATTGTTTTCTAAATACCATTATTTCTGGTAAATAATATATTATTAAAATGAGTATCATGGTAAAATTTCAGTATGAATATGACACAAAGATATGTTTCAATAGTTATTATCACCCTCGGAGTGATTGTATGTCCGAATAAAATATTAAAAATCTATAAAATATTTTGAGATCTCGTAGTTCGGACTTCCACGGGTATTGGAAACATTTTTTCTCAAAGTGGAGTTCATATATAACCATGTTTTTCATAATATAATTCAAAATGATCATTATGAGTATTTGAAAGGGAATTGGTTACATAACATATCATAATAAAATTAATTTGGATTGGAGAGGATGATGGGACCATTTTATGTCTAATAAATTATAGAGAAGTTTCAAACCATTCAACATAATATGAAATCTATACAATGTTGGTGGAAAATACATATAAAAAAACCATAAATAAGACATTGAATTTATGGTTGGAGATGAAGTTTTACATTATATATCACAATGGATTAATGTGATTCAGTTTCACAAGAACAGAAATCTTAATCATGGATTTATTGACCTATTGGAGATCCTGGATCAAATCTGAATCTTGGTGTATTTACTAGAACTCCCATTAAACCAATCTCAATAACATGGTTTGTTCCATGTATTCCTCATGAGGATTTTCATTCCAGAACACCAAAATGTATTGAATCCATAAGAGGTATCCTTGTAGAATGATATTTCATATGTGGAGTATCTAGTGATGACACATGATCAAAGAGACAATGTTATATGAAAAAATACAACTAACTGGCCAATTTATAGGTGTGGGACAAAAATATTGTGGAAGAATCATGGGAACTGAATGAGATTTTAAAATATAAGTACTATTTCTTTTGGTATTCAAATAATATTTTGGCCATCAATATTTTGAAGGAGATAATATTTTAATGACACAATGATTTATAAATTAAATTTCTTTTTCAAATGAATAAATTACATATTATGTAATTATGTTATATAAAAAACATGAACTGATTTGGTTATTTTGAATGATATATGTTATATTCTATGAGATTTAATAGGCTGTTAATATTAATATACTGTGATAATATATCCATTATTAGCAGCTTTTATGATTATTATATATTAAGGATTATTATTAATTTCAATTGACAATTACAAAAGGAGTGATAGCCTCAAACATTATGATCATACCCTATGAAGCTTGTTTTTTGATCATTTTGATGGTGTTGGCATTGTTGGTACATTCCCATGATTAATATAATTTTAAGTTTAAATATCTGAAGAAGAAGATAATCTAATTACATAAGAAGTTAAAGCAAACCATGGTCATGCAGCAAACCATACTTATCAAACCACCCCATGAAAGGGTCATTATCAAAATTTGTTCACTAAGGAAATATACTTCTACAATAAGGGCATAATTTTATTAACACTAATAGTTTGAATATTTATATATTCATTCCAAAAAAAATAATGATTATATTTATTTAATTTATTATTAATTTATAATGTATTAATTAGTTGTTAAAAATAGATTTTTGATTACGAATAAATCTAAATAATAATTGTTTTAAAAAATTTATTTAGTTTAAATTAAGGCACACATTTTGGATGAATTCATGTATTGTTAAAGTAAATTTTATTTTATTACAATACTAATATTATATAATATATATTTGAATATAATGGTAATAAAATTAAATGTTGTCTAATAAAGACTTTATAAGGGTTAGAAAACTGTAATAATTGTAAGAGACCAGTATTTTACAGTAAAATGTGTATTTTCATTTAAAAGTGAAAATAATTATATTTTGAAAATTATTTTTGATAAATAAAAATTATTTTTTAAATTAAAACTTTTAATTTTTCAAATGATTATTTTGTCATTATTTTTGAGACATTAATATCAGTAGGTAAAAATTAAATACATAATAAATGTATAATATTTATTATGAATTATAAAATAAAGAAGTGATTAAAAAATAAAATGAGGATATTCCAAAAAATATTATCTCTCTCCATTAAAATAATTTTTTTAGTTATTTGATTAATCATACAATCTATAATGATTTATCCAATCGAAATAATATATCTTGTGGTTTTAAAATTAATTCATTATAAACATAACTCAATTATACATAAAAATGGAAACTATATTAATTTATTATGTTCATTTCCTTATAAATTATTTAAAACCACACTTCATTGGTAGAAACCAGTAGCAAAAACCAAAGGAAATACTAGGGATTTAATTATTGTATAATATATAGGCCAAAATATAAGTTTAAAAATTATTTTAGAATTCCATTATTTTGGTATAAAAACCCACCCAATATCCTATTACTATTTAGTAATAACACATTAAAAACAATTTTAATATTCCATTCCCTATCTACATCCCTCACAATGCATTACCATTCTCATAAGAAGATCTACCAATTAAATTTGATTATCCCTCTAGAGGAATGTGATCCACTCATCTCCCTCTTTATTTAGAAAAATTCATTATAATTTGAAATTTTTTTCCAATTATTAAAATTGAAATATGCATATTAAAATACCTCTTACTATCGTAATTGTTACTTTGAAATAAGATACTTATTTCACTCCCATTAATCAATTCAATTAATCTTTATGTACACCCATTGTGCTTCCAAAATTATCCTATGGTTTTCCATTCCAACTATTTGTGTAGTGAATACTCATTGTCATTTAAACATAACAGTATTCATGTATATGTAACTATATTTCATTAATTGGGTTATTTCATAAATTTAACACACATTCTTTAATTTTTGGGGATTAAATTGGTGACAAATGTTCTTATCTAATATGATCTATGTGGCACAAAAAATCATATAGATTATATGAATGTGATGTGTGGTTGAATAGTAATATTTCCATATAATCGAATTGGGTATTTTCATTATCTTCAGAAATAAAAATTGTTAGGGACAATATGTTTTACTAACCATAATATTTTATTGTAACTCAGTGGTTGGACGTTACTTATGATTTTGATGTCATGTTTATATTATTTACACATTTCATTTCTTTCCTAGAGGTTACATCTTATATAATGCTTTGATGTTGAATTTATGGAGTCTACCCCCTTATAACACCTTTATATTTCTATTATCCATCATTTTTTAATTTCAACGGGTTATTCATTGATAATAACTTTATTGGGCTTCATAGCACACCCCTTTCTTATATGCATCCACATGATGCCCCTTCCAGTATTAAGAGATAAATGTGTTGGATATGGTTCCATATAGCCAATATATATGTACATTATTGTTAAATTTAATCATATTTTTTAATATTAATAAACTAATTATCACATCATTGTTCTTACAACATTTTCAATAAAATTTAATAATGTCTTTACAGTAACTATCGCACAGAATTCTCATTAAAGTTCCCCACTGTGATGAGAACCCAAATAATTATTTTAAAAATTGTTAAATATACGTTCAATATCTAGATTAAAAAAATTTAGATACAAAAATGTTATATGATATCAATGATAGGGACTCATATGACTTTTAGTTTCCTTCTTATAGTCTATACCCTAAGAAAAATATATTGTAAGAAATTATATGAACAATACCCACTTGTGGGAAAATAATATTTATTTATGTCATTGAATTATCCTATCGGAAAAAAATTATATTTCTCCATAGATATTAATATTATAAATATTGTATATTATGATATATTTACATTTATGTATTTATGAAAACTACGATGACATTCGCTGGTAGTGATGTATGATATGTTTGATGCATCATGAGTAACAATTCATTAATGAATAATATGGTAAAGGAATTTTTCCTACTATACTTTAATGGGAACAGATAACTCTAGGCCTTTCATTGAAATAATAAATACTAAATAAATTCATTTCCATTTCATTGTGTATATAATTTAATTTTCCTAAATTTCATAGGAAGATACATTGAGCATATAGGCTGATCTCACTAACATCAAACATACCTGATCAGAGATGTCATGATAATAATATATATTACAAAGTAAGAATCCATATTAGATTTTATTTCATTGTGATGTAAACTTTTTTCTCTATGGGCTACTCATCCCACTACTAGATTTTAACTTTTTAATTTGGGCTGCTTCGCCTAATGCTACTAAAAAATAGGCCAAGAGTTTCACACAAAAATTGAGTCCAGAACCATAGTTAAATAATAATATTATTTATTTTTTTTAAACTGAAAATATATTATTACTACAGGTTTTTTAATAATTACACATTTTTTCTTTATTTAATATACTCTTTTACAAGATAATCGAGATAATATTTTGTGATCATTATTTAAATAATTATAAAATTTTCTATTTAATGAATATAATATTTACTTTATTATTGGTTAATAATGAAGCGATATTTTTTTATTAAATAAAAATAAATTATTCAATGTATGATAAATGTTTCGCTCGAATAGCAGACCAATTTTAATGTTTGTATGATAAATAATATTATGATTTCATTTTATTTTAAAAAATAATATATGATTTTATTCTCCAACTTTGGGAATTTCAATAAATAATAATATAATTATTATGGATATTGTTTTATGGAGGGTTTATGAAATACAATGAATCATGTGACATTATTATTTCCTAAATTTAGTACTTTATTATCCCAATTATGTTATTTATTAAATCGTTTTACTTTTTTTGGTGAACAACAATATCAAAAAAATAATATCAAATCGAAAGAGAGATAAATTCTCCTATAATACACTCAACAATGGATAGTGATCCTCATCCTCTTTTCACCCTTGAGTATAGAGAGATAAAGTATAATCATTTATATGTAAATACATAATGAGATCAAATATGAATGTCATAACCAATAGGATCTACCATGATATATTATGTAGATTTCTATTGTGACATTCTGAGGTTTAGGGAGAACATGCAGATCACTACACCAGCGAATCGTCACCAAATTCATATAATTAAATGATGTTATGTTGTAGTGACATTCATAGATTCATCAGCCAAGAAAGAATTCATAACAATGTAATTATTTAACTTATTGTGTTATTTATAAATAATATTGTATAATACTTCATTATGGTTCTTTTGTTTAAACATTAATGAATAATTGATTCCATTTTGTCAGACATAACATTTATCATCAATGTAC
Organism: Viscum album; assembly: GCA_963277665.1. Classification (NCBI taxonomy): domain Eukaryota; kingdom Viridiplantae; phylum Streptophyta; class Magnoliopsida; order Santalales; family Viscaceae; genus Viscum; species Viscum album. The sequence continues at coordinate 1,612,153,497 of OY728120.1, forward strand.
ATCCCATATTAATAATTTATTATGAGAAAATATGATTTGAGAATTCACCACACCATACTTTTATTGTTTCAGGAACCTTTAATGTGGAATATGGATTCATGTTTAGGAGTTTTAAATAATTTTTTTATACCTAGGTTTCATGTTATTTTGTTATGAAGAAAATTTAACAAAGACGCTTGGCCTTCTGGATCATCATGTATTGTATTATGTGTTTATTTATATAATAAATTGTGTATTAAGGTTTACTAATACATGGTTTAGCATAGGTATTATTTTACAGTGACTGGTGATGGCTTATAGTAGCTACAAATTTTCTTGTGATCAATGACATCTCACTCAAGAATTTTTAATTTGAGATAGGGTGGTCGAAATATTATTATCTAAATTAGTTCATAGTTGGATATAGAATAAGAGGAATCTTACTCATTGGTATTTGGGACCCATTAACTTCATTGTGTGAATAAATATTTCCACATATTTATTCGAGTTACATATTTAGATAAATTATAGACATGATACCTTCTATATACCATGGTTGGAAATATGTTCACCAAACCCACCAATATGAAGAATTATAATGAGATTCATCCAGACACCAATATCAAGGTGATAGATAAACATAATTAGATTTTAAAATGTAGTTTTAATGGGTTTTATGTGAAATAATATCATTTGGTTCTAGTGTTATGGAAACACAAGAGTTATACTAAAAATGTTAGAGAGTGGTAATGTTTTATCCAAGATTTATAGTCTCACCTATTTCCTGACTTTCTTCTATTGAACATAATTTTTTGGGATATTATTCTATGTGGTGGGGAATATTTTTACACCCAAGGTGTAACCACATGGTATGATATATTCGATTTATTAAAATTTTTTCTTTCTCTATTTCCCTTTTTTGAAGATTCTATTATTTTTGTGTAATCATTAATTTGGAACTATATATTTCTCCCAACAATAATATTTAAAATATATTCATTGGATTTAAATGAAAAAATATGATTAAAAAAGAAATTAAAATAATATATATATATATGTATATATATATATTACCTAATTAAAATTTATTAATTAAATCTCTAGATATAATTATTTAATTTTTAATAAAATCATTTCAACATTAAAAGACCTATATTTGAAAAAAAAAATTGTACATTTCAAGTTGTTATGATTTATTATTTAAACCAACATTATAGTCACTATTAAAAAATTATAATAGCTATATTTTTTGGATATTTATGAAAAATAATTCTAACATTATTTATCAATTTTATATGAGTGAACATAAAAATATTTAATGTTAAAAATGGTTATTTTTTAGAAAGCATTTTTATGTTAACAATTGGTTTTTATCATAATATATTTTATAAAAAAATATTTATAATGATAATAATTAAATTTAATGAATATATATTCAAAAATATATATTCAATTCCACTGTGTGTTTTAAAAATGTATATAATATATGTAAATTTAGTTTTATTTTTAAAATTCATTTATCTTGAAATAATTTTTATTGAATTTTAAATTATTATATTAAAAATAATTTCAAAAGCTTATTGAAATTTAAGGTGAAAAAATATTTTCCATTTTTTAATTATAGTGGACTAGTTTGGTATTTCGTAAACATTAATTTTTTCATAATTAATAATCAAAACAGAAAAACATTATTACCATTATTATGGTTAAAACATTATTATCGAGTAGTTGAACTAATAAATAAAGGTAAAAGTGGAACTTAAAATTTAATAGATAACCTAAAATTAATATATATATATATATATATACCATATGTGATTTTAAATTATAATTCTTATCTATTTCATTCCACCAGCAAAACCAAGCGACTTTATATTATTTTAATCTTTTTAGTAATTCCACGTGTTTCACTCCCCTCACCTATCAATGGGAAACCATTGTTCTCTCATATTCAAGGATATTGATCCATATATATCTAAAATACCTTAATAAAACATTCCTATATAATTTTTATTTTTATTGAGTACATTTAAATTCATTACTTCTATCCTACAAAGGCTTATGGTGTAATCCAAGGGATGTCTCACGAAGAAGTGGTAATCATCTAATCCCACTATTTCAAAGTATATTTTTTCTTATGAATCCTCTAAATTTGTTCATTCAATAAATAGATAATTAATACATTATCATTGAAATATTAATATGTTGTTATTATTTTGGATCAAATATTATCCATCTCCTTTTAATCATATAATAAGTTAAATATCCATCATGTGTCCATGTTGAATACTGCCTCCACATAGCGATCTGGTTCTTTTTCCATCATCACCTAAAATTGTTGTATATAGAGATATATTTAATAAATACATATGATAAATATTATATAATTAATATTTTTTATATTATTATATAATGATCAATATCCAAGGACTACTCTAATATCAAAAAATACATGAAAAATGATGAAGATATCATCAAAAATGAAAATGATATTTAAAAATTATTAATGAATAGGTATTAAGATGATATTGGTAAACCATGTATTATATAATAATAATTAAAAAATTCTTATATATAATTATAATTAGTTTAAATTTATTAAACAAGTCATTAAAATAACATACAAAGAATGTTGAACATGAGGATAGGGTTTTTCATTACAATGTCAGTGTTTAATTGGATTGTTCATAATTAATATTAAAATTTTTATATTATATAGTATATCTCTCTTAAATCACATATAATTTCATGTAATATATTTATTTCTACATATTTCAATTTTCCCATTAAAATTTATTTCTCTATGTACACAAATGTTTGAAATATGGTTTTAAGAAAAATAAATATTTGTTTACTATTAGTCATGGAATGTTCTTCTTCGTTGTCCATATTTTAATTATAATTATTTCAAGAATATTTTTAAAATTATCCAATGATTTTTGAAACAAAAATTCAAATTTTAATTTTGGTAAAAGGGATTAAACCTAATGTTCTTTACATTTTTTGGGTAAGGTAATTTTTACTAAAAGTGTTCACATTATCAATGTTTTATCGTATATTAAACAAATGAATTTGTCCTCCATTATGAAAACTCATTTCCTTGAATAATAAATTATTTGTTTCCAAATATTTTCTTGAAGAATATTTCTATAATATTATAAAAAACTAAAATTTCTGATTTCAATATGAAAAGATTATTTTCCTCAATAAATATACTAGTGATCTATTAATGTTCAATCATCTATGAAATAATCATTTATATTACTTTTTACTCACTGGTATATGATCCATTAATAACATATTTATTTTTTCTCTATATGGTTTCTGATTATTATGTTGAAATACTGATAAAACCCTATTTTATTTTATATTGGTTAATCTATGATGATATGCTATCTTTTTTCATGATCTTGTGGTAAAAATATGAATGGAATATGATTTTGTAATGGATGGGTCAATTATTGTCATCCAATTAATTTATAATTACCTAAAACAGTACATGGATGGATATTCAATCTCAAAAGAGTATACATGGGTGGTCAGACCAATATTAAAGTAGGTACAAATGTTGTCATCCCACGACTAATATATTATGAATCTCTATGTGGGTAACCATTACCTACGACTAATATGATTATGAATATTAAATTATTAATTCTAATCACATATGAATTATTTTATTTCATCTGAAATGAAATCATGGATTGTGATCTATTATTCAATTATGATACACATATTATATTCTATAAAAGCCTTATGCCCAATGATGGGTAATGTAAAACAAAACATTTCATGGGTTAAAAAGAATTTTTTTGGATTAATACAATATATGAATTTATTTTTTGGATTATTGGATAATATATATTATTATTTAGACTCAAAATATTATTTTTAGTTTTAGTCCATGGCTGTAATCAGTGGGAATCATGTTAACACAAAAATTAATTGACAATTCAAGGATTTTACTCCTTTGAACATTATGGTTATGGAATCTAGAATGAAAAAATAACATTACAATAATTGAAAAACATTATTAATATATGAATTATAGTCAAATTACAAATGAGTAATAGAGAGAGAAATGACATTTAGATACATTCCTTAGGAAAAGTCATTCTTATTTTTATGGGTGAATTGATCCAAAAAATTTAGTAATGGATTACTACAAAATAAAATACATTTTCCATTCTATGGTTCTCTGTGTATAGAAAAATGATTTTATATTTTGATATAAAATGATAACGTTTACCAATGGTGGACTCATATCATTAACATGACGAAACTAGATGAAATTTACTTGATAGAGTGGGTTGAGATTATGATGTTATTTATCATTTATATACATTCATCATATAATTTATAATATAATGGATATGAATTTACCTAAGATATTGTACAAGTATGATGAGTCTATTAGTACTTATGAGTAAATTTTTACCATACATGTCATGAATTTTTTATGTATTATCATACTACATAAAAAGTAAGATTGTTTTATTATTAGGTATCATAAAACTGATTCTTCAATGGTAGTTTATATCTAAGAGACATAGTAGCTAGGTTAAAATCATTTTATATTCTATGATTCTATAATTTGTGATCATAGTTATCCATCACTCTTATAGATATAATAATAAATTTTTGTTATTGTAATGCCCCGACCCCAGTTACCCAAAGTCGGTGCATTATTTTAATACATTGGCATGATTACAAGGAAAAAGTCCTGAAGGACCGATCAATTTAGAAGTCTTGGAAAATAGATTACATACATTAATGTTACATTTCGCTTTAAGGCATACAAAACAACATTAATAATCTATATGAACGCCATTTTCCCTTTTCTTAACCCTCTATATCAATCACAATACCCTTCTTGGAATCCTGGGAAAAAAACATAGAAAGGGGTGATCTCAAACACTCAGTAAGGGTATCCAATATAGTGGAAACTTTCATAAATAAGAATAAACATTTAAGGTAGGGTATAACTAAAATAAAGTCATTTTATACTTGAACTTCAGCATATTATGAAAAGTATAAAATGAAATAATGTCATTTACGTATTCACATGGATATTCTACTAGTCGAATAATCACATGAAATATCACTAACCACTTTCAAAATGATGGATTTCATAATTCTGAACATTAATTTCTATGTCAAGGCCTCGTGCCAAGACCTAAGGGATAACTGTAACTGGAACCCAGCCCGGAGAGCCTCTGTAACCGGACTCCATCCTGGGGAGCCTATGTAATCGGACTCTATCCCAGAGTGACTCTAATAACTGGACACTAACCCGTAGGGTCTACTGTAAATAGACCCCAACCCGGAGGTCTTACTTTTACCGGTCCCCAACCAGGAACATACTAGTCCAACACATTCTTCTTTAGGAGAGGATGAAATATCACATAAAAATTCGTATTAAAACTAGAATACAGAATGTAAAAACATAAATCATAAAACATTAATGGAAAAAAATAACTCATCCATATTCAAACATATCAAAAAACCTTAAATACAATATGGATGATTTGTATCATAATAACTCAACTTCAAATAAGCTTAAAATCCATCAAAGGATGTTGACATAGATGAAAATCAAAACTATTTGAGAGAAATATCTCCTTTTTTTTGAAATAATTTAAAACTCACATAATTATAAAATAAATCATTTACTTTTAAAATATCCTTATAATATTTTAAGTGAATCTTAAAATATTATATAATGGTGGAATATAGTCGCACTCTCCGTATAAGTTAAAAAGTAGACATTATTACCTTAATTCTATCAAAAAGGTTATAAAAGACCTTGTTTGGAAATTGACGGAATGATTCATTTATAAACCTCTAATAAATATTCAAAGAATGGTATAAATGAATTTAACCCATATTTTTTAAAATAGCAAGAATGTTTTGAAATACATTTTTATGAAACATTGATGTGGATGATAAAGAGGTCCCAGTAGATAATTATGTATAAACAACCACGTCTAATGAAGCGATTTTGAAATAACCCTTACCAATTTGGTAACTTATGAAACATACACCCAATGAAAGATGAATCATACAATGAATATGTATATACACATAAATACATGTGTATTACACAAAGAGTACAATTATGGGTAGTACATACACCACAAAAAAGGTAATAGTGGCAATATGGTACGAATCACAGTAGAATAAGGAGTGAGATGAACACACCTTACCTTGTACTTTTCCTTGGTTGATGGTATGTTAGCCTCCTGGATAATGGTGAAATAATTGTTATTAAATAATACAAGAATCATATATATTAATATCATATCATATATGATCTTTTAACATTGCTTTGTTAATAAAATATTAGTATTATCTTTGATTCGGGTGTTAACTTACTCGTTTTATTTTATTTGTTTTGTGACATATGTCATGTTTATTATAGACAGGTTGTATATTATTCATATTCACAATTATATCAAGTCCATAAAAATTATTTTTAACCATAAAATGATAATTATACTAGAATGGATAGCACGGGGAATGAATCTCATCGCGTTCGTGGAGCCGGTAGTCCGTATGTATGCACGAGCGACAATATCATTTTTTTGATATTAAAATAACATATAATTGGATGTTATATCATATATATAGATTCATTGTCATGTTATATTTATTATTTACAGGAATTATACATCATTATTATACCAATATAAATAAAAATATATTGAATAACAATTACATCATGATGTGGAGACGGTAGGCCGTACGTATGCACGTATAGTGACATGTCATTCAAGGGATGGATAAAATAATGATTTTGATTGTACCATATTTAAAATAAAATCATATTATATAGAGGATACTGGAGTTATTATATTAGAATGTCAATAATAAAGAACGAAGAAGTTGAAGAATAAAGGAACTTGAAAGAGGGTGGTGAAAACATTAACTCTATCTTCGGGTTCTTCCTTTTTATTTGATCAAAAGGGATCCTTAGGATGACTTTATATTCAAAATAATGTCTCTAGGTTGAAGTGAGGGATGTTGAGAGAGTATTTGGGTAGGGTTTTGCTGAACCAAAAGGATTTTAATGTGTGAAGAATTGGTTCGATGTTGGGTCCTTTTATAAGGGGGTGGAGGGGCTCTTTAAGAAAAACATAAATTATTAGTTTATAATAAATACATATTCGGTTTATAAAGGCTCCAAAGTGGATTATTAAAATTCTATGGTGGGGATGAGTCACAATCCTTTAAACCAATAGGTTTTAGATAGTTTTCGGTCATTATATTAACCATGTATTTTAGTTTTAACTATTAGTTAATTAATTTGACACCTACCATGTCACATTGTATTTTTATAATATATAGTTAATAATCATACAATATATATCTAAGAGACCACCAAGTGGTCCATTAATGATACACCTATAATTATAAATGTCTTTTGTCCGAACCATAGATTTTTAGGAATTTAATTTCAATCAATAATATAATGTTTGTTTTAAAACCTCTTTTATGTCCATCTTGACACTATTTGGTATTTGATTTTTGTGAAACTCCTAACACCATTATTACATCGAAACAAGTTCATTTAATCAATCCTAAAATGCCATATTAACCTATAATATTCGTTTAATTCATTAAAAGTCTTAAATTATATTAATTTGGGTATTTATAATATCAATTATTATAATATTTCAGTAATAAAGTAATTACTGCATCATCATTGTGTCATAAATAAAATAAATTATTTAATGTCTAAAAATTGTAAATAAAATAAAATTATGTAGGAAATCTTTTAATATTTTTAACTAATATTTATAGTAGAAAATATAACATATATAACCCTATGTAAAAAAATTTTTTCTAAAAGATCTATGCTTATGTCATTTTTGTATTTACTTTAACTTAATTAATATAATGTGTCATTATCAATTACAAGTGGATCCATGGGGTCCCAAAATCAACCCAAAGATGACCATGGTCGGACATGTATCCACAAACATGGTTATGAAACGTTTTAGTGTAATTTATTATTATTATAATATTATTTTTTTACCCTTATTTACCGGATTTACCCTTTTACCATGGTAAATAAAATATATACCGAAATAATTATTCAAAATGTATAAAAATAACAGTTACCTATTTACACGATTTGGAAATCCTGATTCTAAATATGGAGTCTATTTTTCCAAATTCAAAACACAGAAGTGGTAGAAATTAATTTAAAATTAATTTCCACTATCTAAACAAAACGAGTGTTTTTAAGAGATAATAACTATCAAAAGACTGACACTTGTTTATATCTGGTTTAAATGTAAAATTATGTCCAATGACCAAAGTTTTATTAAATGGTAAAACTATATTCAAAATATACTTTAAAACCACTCAAATTCAAAATTTATTACTATTAATTATTGTGATTAAAAAATTTGTTTTTAATTAAAATTTACTAATTTTCACTATTAATCAAAATATAAATGTTATCCGAAATGTACCAAAATTTTACCCTCGGATACTTTTGATATTACGAATCCAAAAATTAATTCCATTTTTAGAGATAAATTTTTAAAATTTTAAAAAGTGGGTATTACTATTCATAATGGCTACTTTGATTAGTTGTGGTGTGTCAGTATCTCGAAGTTGCGTACAATGAAAGCTTTTGCATTATTCAAAGGGAAACGTACCGTGGAAGCTTGGGGTGTTACATTCTCCCCTCCATCAATAAATTGCGTCCTCATAATTTGAAATTGTTTTCGAAAATAAAATGTTGAAAATAGAAAGTACCTTTGTGGAAAACCCATATCGGAAATAGGTTCAATAAAATTTAGTTTTAATAAGAGGGAAAGGGAAATTAGAATGTCACCACCAAATTAGGGTTTCTAATAGGAGGACATTGGTGGAAATTTTAGACATGTAATAAGATGAAAAATGTAAATATTTATATGGAGTGATTGAGGTCATCAATCACAAACAAGTGTAAAATTGAGGGCCTCAAAGCCATTAATCTACGATGATTTAAAATATCATTAGTTCCAAAAAAATTAAGTTATTAGGATACCACATTTTTTATTTTAATATACCATCCCTAAAGTTTACGAATTATTTTTTTCATAGAATTAGTGAAATATATAAATATACTTGACAGGTAGAGTTTCATCCTTTAAGTAATTTTTACCACAAACTCATCTTTCACTCCAAAAGATAACAGAACTCAAAAATATTATATTTATCCTAATCATATAAGGTTACAAATGTTAACACAAACCATTATATTTATGAAAATTATTTTGTAATAACCCGGGACTTCCTGTAGGCTAGTGGTAGGTAATAATGGCCTGCCACAATATGGTTGTTGGTTCAATTCCTGCAGATTTGTCAGACGCGATTGGTTATTTCCTGACTTACAAGTTGTCCTTTTCTAAAAACTATAGTTTCATAAAATTCCAAAAATAATCATAAGAAATGTTTTAACCATAAACAATGATATACAATGTTCATCTTAATCCATTGAAAACATTATAGTTATCCAATGTACCATTGTCCAGAGTCTCTGTAAAAGGTATCTAAATTCCAAAATTAATTGTAACATCATATTCCCCAAAAGTGAAGTTTCTCATATTGTCACTTAATGAAATTATGATTACCTTAGTCATATTAAAACCGTAATGAAAACAACAAGTACTGCAGTATAATCCTTATATATATCACATTATTCTCAAAACCAGAATATAATCCTTGAGTCCAAAAACACAAATACATTAATTATTCATCTTCAACTGTAGTAACAACGTAATCTTGGCCTTGATCCCTTGGAATTTTTTGAGGTAAGTTCCCTGGGTTCTTAGGACATTCATTTGAATAATGCCCAATTTATCTACCATTGTAGCATTCAACATTGACAGTCTCCTTCTTTCCCTTGCAATCATGAGTCTGGTGACCATTTTATCCACATTTGTAACAAACTCCAATTACTTTTAGGCAAGTACCCAAGTGTTTCGTTCCACAATTTTCACATAATTGAAAATCCTTCTTTCAATTTTTTCCCTTTATCTGTCTCTTGCTCCATCATTCTACTATTCTCTTTCTTTACATTATTGTCATAAGATTTAGGGAATTCCTTTTCTGTCTTGATAGCACAAGAGACTATATCTTCATATGTTGAGAAAGATTATGACACTATTTCTTGACGAAGAAATGGTTTTAACCCATCAATGAAATGATCAATCTTACTTCTTGGGTTACGTATATAATCAGCATCATGCCTCGCTAATCTGGTAAAGTTAGCCTCATACTTTGCGACATTCTAATCTTCCTCTTGTCTTAGACTCAGAAATTGCCTCTCCATATATGCTCGATGGTCATGAGCAAAGTATTTTTCTACGAAAAGCTCTTTGAACTCCCTCCATTCCATTTTTGATACTTCATTATCTTTTTTCATGTTTTCAATCAATGACCACCATTAATCAGCATCTCCAGTGAGGTGGTAAACTTTCATGACAACTTTTTCCCTTTGCTACTCCCAAGGCGTGGAATATTTTCTCTAAGGAATTTATCCACTACTCAAGTACTATGGGATTTGTACTCCTGTTGAATTTTGGTGGTTTTTGCCTCATGAAGCGATCTAACATTGATCCTCCACGCTGTGTATTGGGGTTCTCCATACGGGTAAGGTTATTATTCATATCCCGAGGGAGTTGTCCCAGAATGGTGATTAGCTGATTAGCATTGTTTGCATCACCAACTCCACTATAATTATCATGACCAGGAGGAAAATCCCTACATGGGGTGCATGCATTGATATAGTTTCAATTCCTTCCACTAGGTTCTATTTCTAAACAATGGCATAAACTAGATCAGCTTATGAATCAAAATACATAATCCCATAATTGTAAAACACTTAACATAAATTGAAATATTTATCGATATAATCATTAATCAAAAAACTGTTTTCTTTGGGGTGGTATATACTCATAAAACTTTCATAGTGGATTGTAAAGAAAACGAGAATTATCCTAAGAATATCCCCCGGGAGTGTCGTAACCAAGAGTGCAGCAAGGCCCGTTGTCATGCACCAGTTCCTGTTCGAGTCCAGATCAAAGCGGTGTTTTCAGGTTTTACCCCTAGATACATATGTGGTAGAGCTGACTCTACCTACTCGTATCCAGACAGGGATGTATTACTCGGAAAACTCACAAAATCTCTACAATACCAAGATTCTATGAAGTTATTCTATACTAATCCTCAAAGTCTTTCTTAGGGATATGTGCACTAATCAGACTTTATCTAATTCTAGTTTCCAAGGATTCTACTAAGGTTCCTCTGATACCAACTGTAACACCCCAACACCATTTATCCAGTGTCAGTGAATTATTTTAATACATTGTAATGATTACAAAGAAGAAGTCCCAAAGGATCGATCAATTTTTCAGTCTTGGAGAATAGATTACATACATGAATGTTACTTTGCAATTTAATACAAACAAAACAACATAAATAATCTTTATTAACGCCATTTTTTCCTTGGCTTAGCCATACATATCAATCTCAATTCACCTCATGGAACCCTGGGAAAAATAAAACTTAGAAAGGGGAGAGATCAAACGCTCATTAAGGGTATTAAATACAGCAGAAACATTCATAAATAAGAACAAACATTTAAGGAAATGTATAACTAAATCCAAAGCCTTTTGAACTTGATCTTTAGCATAATATGACAAAAATAAAATGAAATAATTCCATTTACTTATTCACATGGAAAATCTACTAGTTGAATAATCACATTAAATATCACTAACCACTTTCATAATGATGGAATGCATAATGGAGAACTTTAATTTCTCTGTCAAGGCCTCGTGCTAAGAGCTATGGGATAACTATAACCGGAACCCAACTCGGAGAGCCTCTATAACCGGACTCCATCCTGGAGAGCCTCTGTAACCGGACACCAACCCGGAGTGCCTATAATAACCTGACACCAACCCGGAGGGTCTGCTGTAACCGGAACCCGATCCGGAGGGCTTACTTTTATCGGTCCCCAACCCGAAACATACTATTCTAACACATTAATCTTGTTAAGAGGATGAAATATAACATAAACTTTCATATTAAAACTAACATACTGAATGTCAAAAAATTAATCATAATCCATTAATGGCATAAAAATAACTCATCCATAGTAAAAAATATCCCAAAACCTAAAATAAAATATGGATTATTTGTATCATAACAAATCAACTTCAAATAAGCTTAAAATCCATCAAAGGATGTTGACATAGATGAGAATCAAAACTATTTGAGAGAAATATCTCCTTTTTTTTTAAATCATTTAAAAGTACCCTAATTATAAAAGAAATAATTTAATATGAAAATATCCTTATAAGATTTTAAGGGAGGCTTCATAGATTTTATAATGGCAGAAAATAGTTGCACCCGCCGTATACGTTAAAAACAAGACATTCAAAGCTTAATTTGGTCGAAAAGTTTAAAAAGGACCTTGTTTTGGAAAACGACGTAAAGATTCAATTATAAACCTTATATAAACATTCAAAAAAGGGTATAAATGAATTTAACCCATATTCTGTAAAATAACAAGAATGATTTGAATTACATTTTTAAGAAACATGAATGTTGATGATAAATAGGTCCCGGTAAATAATTACGTATAAACAACCTTGGATGATGAAGAGATTGTGAAATAACCCTTACCAATTTGGTAGCTTACGAAACATACAACCAATGAAAGAAGTATCATACAATTAATATATAAATACACATAAATTAATGTGTATTACACAAAGAATACAATTATGGGCAGTACATAAACCACACAAAAGGTAATAGTGGCAATATGGTACGAATCTCACAGGAATAAGGAGTGAGATGAAAACACCTTACCTTGTAACATTCCTTGGATGATGGTAGTTTAACCTATTGTATAATGGTGAATAAATTTTTACTAAATTATAAAATAATCATATATATTAATATGATATCATATATGATCTTTTAACATTTCGTTCTTAATAAAATGTTAGTGTTATCGTCGCTTCGGGTGTTAACATACTCATTTTATTTTATATGTTTTGTGACATATGGCATGTTTATTATTTTAAGGTTGTATATTATAAATATTCATAATGATATCAAGTCCCTATACATTATTTTTATTCATCAAATGATAATTAGACTAGAATGGGTACGATTGGGAATGAATCTCAGTGCGTTCGTGGAGACGGTAGTCTGTACGTACGCACGAGCGACAATATCATTCTTTTGATATTAAAAATAACATATAATTGGATGGTATATCATATATAATGAATCCTTATCATGTTATATTTATTATTTATAGTAATTATACATCATTATTATACCCATATAAATAATAATATATTGAATAACAATTACACCACGACGTGGAGACGGTAGGTCGTACGTACGCACATACGGTGAAATGTCATTCAAGGGATGGATTGAATAATGAATTTGTTTGTTACAAATTTATAATAACATAATAGTATATATAGGATACTGTAGTTATTATTTTAGAGTGGAAATAATAAATAATGAAGAAGTTGAAGAAGAAAAGAAATTGAAAGATGATGGTGAAAGCATTACCTATTTCTTCGGGTTCATCCTTTAGATTTGATCAAAAGGGATCCTTAGGATGGATTTATGATCAAAATAAAGAGTCTAGGTTGAATTTAGGGAAGTTGAGAGAGAATTTGGGCATGTTATGGTCGAACCAAAAGGATTTTAAAGTGTGAATAATTGGTTAAAAGTTGGTTCCTTTTATAAGGCATAGGAGGGGATCTTTAGGAAAAACTTAAAGTATTATTTTATAATAATTTCATATTCGGTTTATAAAGGATAAAAAGTGTATTACTGGAAGTATAAGGTTTTTATGGGTCTAAATCATTTCAAACAATAGATTTTAGACAGGTTTTAGTCATTATATTATCCTTGTCTTTTAGTTTTAACTCATAGTTAATTATTTTGACAGTTACCGTGGCACTTTGTATTTTAATATTATATAGTTATTAATCATACTATATACATCCAAGATACCCCAAAGAGGTCCATTAATGATTTACCTATTATGATACAAGTCCTTTTTCCAAACCTTAGATTTTTAGGAATTTAATAACAATTAATAATATAATATTTGTTTTAAAAACTCTTTTATGTCAACTTTGACACTATTTGGTATTTGATTTTTTTGAAACTCATAACGGAATAATTACATTGAAAAAAGTTAATTAAATCAATCCTAACATGTCATATTAACCTATAAAATTCGTCGAATTCATTAAAATACTGAAATTATATTTATTTGGGTATTTATAATATCAATTATTTTAATATTTGACTAATAAGGTAATTACTGCATCATCTTTGTGTAATAAATAAATTAAATTATAAAATGTCTAAAAATTATAAATAAAATACCATTATATAGGAAATCGTTTTATCTTTCTAATGAATATTTATAGTCGAAAATATAACATATATAACTCTATGTAACAATTGTTTTTCTAAAAGATATATACTTATGTCATTTGTGTATTTAATTTAACTTAATTAATATAAAGTGTCATTATCACTAACAAGCTGATGCATGGGGTCCCAAAATAGACCCAAATATTCCCATGGTCGGAAATTTATCAACCAATAGTGTTAAGACATGTTTTAGGGTAATTTATTATTATTACAATATTATTTGTTTACCCTTATTTATCGGATTTACCCTTTAACCATTGTAAATTAAATATTTACCGAAGTAATTATTCAAAATGTATAAAAATAAAGGTTTCCTATTTACAAAATTTAGAAATATATATTCTAAATATGGAGTCCATTTTTTCATATTTAAAACATAGAACTGGTAGAAATTAATTTAAAATTAATTCCCGCTTTTAAAACAAAAAGAATGTTTTTAAGAGATAATAACTATCAAAAGATTGACACTTGTTTATATACGGTTTAAATTTGAAATTATGTCCAATGACCAAAATTTTATTAAATGGCATAAATATATTCTAAATATACTTTTAAACCACTCAAATTCATAATTTATCACTATTAATTATTGTGATTAAAAAAGTTTTTTTAATTAAAATTTATTATTTTTCACTATTCATCAAAATATAAGTTATCTGAAAAGTACCAAAATTTTACCCTAGGATAATTTTGATATTCCGAATCCAAAAATGAATTCCATTTTGAGAGATAAAATAATTAAAATTTCAGAATGTTGGTATTACTATTCATAATGGCTACTTTGATTGGTTGTGGTGTGTTAGCATCTTGAAGTTGCGTACAATGTAAGCTATTTCATTATTCAACGGGAAACGTACCATGGAAGATTGGGGTGTGACAGTTATAATTAAAAAAATATAATAATAATAACCATATGGGGAAGATAATGAGTTATCTATTATTCTAGAAGTGTGGAAATAAGCATTGTGGAAATTAACTAAAGTGGACTTATAATTACATCATGTTATTAAAGGAAGGTCATCCAAAAATGAAAATTTTGATGTGATGGGAAAATATTTTCTATTGATAAAAATGGAGAGGAAGATTGAAGGAATTTGTAACCACATCCTCATGTTTTAAATAAATGGTGTGTGAAATACTGATTTAATGATGATGGTTGGGGTCATCAACCAATTAATCTCATACTCAAATGTAAATATCATACAATCAGCATTACTATTGTGTGAAACATTAATGTAGTCAGGGAAGGTATACATACCATCCACTCTACAACTACTAATGTGTAATCTAATTTTAGTTAAAACCACTCAATTTTGTTTGAATAATTTTCTATGAGTATCAAATTTACAAAAATAAATTGGAATTTTTATTTTGGAGTGAAAAATTGAAATCTGACAGAAATTTCATCACAATTCCATGATTCTTCTTTGATTACTGTTTTTTTGTAAATTAATTAATGTTAATACTATTATTCTCCCTTGAACTAAATTTTATGTGGATTTAGGTATGGATTATGTCCTACAATACTGATCACATATCAAATTCTATAGAAGGGAAGATACATTTCTTATTTCAATTAATCCTTTGATCATTTATCTATACTATGATGAATATATATATTCTAATTGAAATTATATCCCATTTTGTGTATTGATTCATATTAATGGAATTTATCTAATATAGTTAGGTAAAAATTGAACATTGAAAAAATTATTATATAGGTTGGACCTTATCATATATAAATATTGTATCTCTTATATGAATATTTAATTCATAACATTTTTCCCCAAACAAAAATTCATAATTATTTTGATTCACTGGATAATATATATAGGATATTAATATATGATAAAATATCTTCAAAATTCTATATAAATATCTTACAAATATTACTATTTATAGAAATACATTAATTAACATTTTCTCTACAATCTAGTGATGGAAACTTATGAAATTGTGATCTTAGATTCTCTGTATGGGTAATAATGGGACACACAAATCTATAATCTTATAAAAGCATGATATAATCATAATGGTATAAGAGCATGACCATAGAATAATAATAACATACAGATTCTAAAAATGATCATAAAAATCAGTTATGGCATAAAATATAATCATATTAAACGGAATGCCTCATAAGATTGAGAAATCATTATATCTCAATCATGAACCATAAGTTCATTTCAAGGATGTGTGTATAGATATTGTAATTATATAAACTATTTCCCATGTCAAGTATCAACATTAAGACCACAATTTCATTCATAAACACCTGTTTTCCATAGCGGATCTGGCACATCAACTGGTTTCCCAAAACTAATCAAGAATATCAACTTATTTCACATAAATGGTCAAACACTTAAACTTATTCCCCCTTATTTTATCATAATATATAATAATTTACCAAATTAATTATAGGTGGATATAGTTACCACCTAACACATAATAATAACCACACATATATTTTCCATAGGAAAATAATACATGTATTTTATCAAAAAAAAATGTTATATATTCCATCAAATCATAAAATATTTCATGAAAAAGGGTTTCCTAATTATATCATAATCATAAACATAAACCATATTGATAATAAAAAATAATGGGTAAAATCCTCAAAAAAAACATAATCATCACCAATGTTGGTCGTCATTGATAATAAAAAATACTATTTAATTATTATTAAAACATTATACAGTAAAAACCCCTTTTAATTTACAAATCACATTTCAAAAACTAATATCTTATAAAATAATATGGAAAATAATTTATTTGATAATATACATGGTAGCAATTTTTGGAAGCATCCATGTGTGGTGTAATAATGATGGTATGAAGATTCTTTCATTCTATATAACATAAAAAACATTCCTTTAATATTTTCTAGAAAAAGTACCACTTTCAAAAAAATAACACGAAGAATCCTCGCAATCGGTTTTTTAAAAATACCACAAGTATAAAAATTTAGGTTATTATATAAAATAATAATATTAAATTAATCATTGAAAAAATTTTAGGAAATATTTATATAGATTAAATATCAATTTAATTTGAAAAAAGAAATAAAGTCGATTATCATTAAAAAATCGATATCAAAATAATTATATTATGAAATGAAAAGGGAAAAAATATTCTCAATAAAAAAGCGTTTATAGAAGATTAGGAGATTCACCAAATAAAAATTTTATAATTTTCTCAATATAATTAAATTATTAATAATCCTAATTAAAATAAAAATGAAATATAAATTACTCACCTAAATTATCACAAATCCATTTTAACATTTAAACCCCCTGTGTAATAATTATGAAAATGTTATAAATATATAAAATAACCATATTCAGGAATATATATTACTATTTATGATTTATTTTTGGCATCTTATCATAGATTTATTAATATTCTATTATTAAATTCATAGTTCTGTATTTTAACTTCTTCTTATTCCTATCATGCTCTAGTTCTTCCATCATGATCCTTAAAAATATATAATGGTTAAACAATATAAATACTTTTAATAATGGTATAACCAAAAAAAATATTTATAACATATACATTTTTAATCATTCATAAAAATTATATATCTAAAAATTAATTATATTTTTTATGGAGATGGAAGACCGTACGTACGAATGAATGTTGATTTTTTATACAATTAATGTAATTAGAGAAAAATAAATAATATATCACCTTCACTAGAAAATTATTATATCATATATATATAATAAAAATTCATTAAATCAATATTATTAACTATCAAAGAATAATGGAAATGGAAAATGTTGCATCACATCATGGATGTGGTATTCCACGCATATGCAAGAGCGATGATATCATTTTCCTATATTTTTTAATGTATAAAGATATATGTGCTATTATTATTCCATATGTATAATTATGTCATAAATATCATATATAATTTTTAAAATTTTCATAGAAACTATCCATGAAATATTTTGATTTAAAATTGTTTGGTTCACTATGGGGAGATAGTATGTAATATGTACGCACAAGTAGTACTTTCACTTTCCATTTGAAAAGAAATATGGAGCATAATGATGAATTAATAAATAATATAAAATTATCACAAATTTAGGATATTTAATTTATTATTCTATGATCAATATCTGGGATATAGATGAGTTAATGAATATGTAATGGGAAATGATTTAGTTAAGGCGATTACATCTACATTGAAAAACATAATTAGAGTTGTTCTTCAGGATATTAGGGTTCGTATAGTGGGAAGATAAGTAACTATAAAATTTGTATGTGGATGATTAAAATGAATTTTTTTAGAGAGGGGAATTTGTAAATTTTTTAAAATATTAAATATTAATAAAAAATTTATCTTGTCCAATGACAAAAAATTTATGGGGATTGAAATATAATATATTATAGTGTTTTAATCCCATCATCCAAAAAAATTATGGTTTTTGGTGTCATGTAAAACATTATATTAATGATTGACCACTAGGTTAACCAATTTTTATCCTAATTTTTGTAATGCCTTCATTAATATTATAGTGTTATAATTTTACTCATAAATTAAAAATTCAATTATAAATGGCCATTATATGATATTAAATACCATATATTTTCCTCATTTTCCTAAATCATGTTTTTATGATTTTTTATTAATTTACAAAAATATTATTTTCATAAAATATTATTAATGTCCATTTTGACACTAGTTAGTTACTTTTAATTAAAGAACAAATATAAATAGTTTTAATTTGAATATAATCAATTTATACTACACTAATATGTAATATTAATATATAAATTTAATTTAAAACATTAACACAGTAATAAAATTTCACTTTTAATATTTTGATGTGAATTTATTTATTTTTCAATGAATTTAACAAATTATATTCTAGCATAGTGTAACCATTAAATGTAATTATCTAAAAACCTAAAATTAGAGAAAAATTACCAAAAAAATAAATTTATTATTCTAAAAATTAGAAATTTTATTTTTTTCATAACAAACATTTTTTTATCTATGGATACATAATTTATATTTAAAATAATGGGAGTGTCATTTTTTATCATCCTTTGATGTAAATAATATGTGGGTAATTTTCATGTAATCTATGCATTAAAAAATAAAATATAATCCTATGGTGAAAATGATAAAAATAACATCATCAAATAATAATTATTCGGTATTATTATAGCCATATCACTTAGTTTTAACCATGATTAACCTCATTTACCCCTAACCAATGAGTTAATTTTTAAGATAGTAACTATTCATAATGATCGAAAATAAAATGGGCCTATTTATAATATTTGACCCTACTAATTCTAATTATGGAATCAATTTAAAAAATTTCAATTCCATTATGTTATAGAAATTAATATTAAACTAAATGCACAAAATGGGATAAAAACTACTTTTTATTAAAATACAGTTCCTAGGGATAAACATGTTTTTTTATTATCTCATTCCTATGAAATTAATAAATAAATATTATTCAATTTGGTTATATATATAATATATTTAATTAAATAATTTAATTCACCATTTGTGATTAATTTAAATTATTATTATAAAAATACATTTTATGCATTAAATAATATCAAAAGAAACAACACTTTTATTTTAAAATAATTTATATTGTCAATTAAAATTATTTGAAAACCAATGAATTAATTATATAAAAGTATAGAACATATTTTTTAAATAATTGTTTTACTTCAATTATAATAATTTATTCCTATATATAGAAGAAAACTCTTACATTATAATATTTCAAAACTATATAGTAGTTTGTTCATTCTCTGTGATGTGTTTAAAACAAGATACCGAGGAAAAAAAATATTTAAAGGGAAATAATTTCAAACATTCATGGTGGTTTTCAATTTAACATAATTAAAATGAAATTTTCTATCAGAATTGATTATAACCAAAAAAATTAGAATATCTCTTTTTCATTATATTTAATGGTTCTTAAGTATCTTCATCGAAATTTTGGTTTCATTATACAACATCAAATTGTTGAGTATTCTTGCTCCAAAAAACATTGTATATATGATACAAGATCTAAGAACCTGGACCTTCTTTTCAGGTACGTTATTCCTTTTTCTGGAGTTTTTGAGAAAAGATGAGATTCTGGAAATTTTTGAAGTACACACCGTGTACTTTATGAGTACATGTCATGTACTTTGTTGTCATGTGAGGCTGTGTATTGGCCATGTCCGGGCCACACACATGGTCGAATGGGGTGATGTAGAGGCCTCTTAAAGTGAAATATGGAAAAAGATAGTTTACGCCATGTACTCCAAATATACACACTGTGTACTTTATTTTTGTTCATTAAACGGACCGAGCTCACGTCTGATCGCCAGAAGTGTCTTTTTCTCGGTCTCGTTCGGCCGAGACATGTCATACAATGCTATAACTTCACCAATCCCCCGAACCTCTGTATGTTCTCCGAATCGTCCGCCTTCAGTTGTGTTGGAACCACAGATGTATGCTCTTCCTTCTTCTAGAGCATCATTTTTCAATTCCACATCTATGGCATGTTACCATGGGTTTAATTTTTTTATGAATTTTCATAGATCTACGACATTATCAGGAGATTCAAGCCTCTTGGTTCAAATATAATGATCTCCTAACCCCGAGGTAGGTGGTTTATGCCTTTATGTTCAAAGTCATTGAGTATTATGTGCAAATTCCACCAATACCCTTGAACAGGGTATTGCATTTTTACTATTTTACCCCTATTGTTTTTCATCCTTTCTTGTATTATTGTATATAGGTAATTTGATTATGTATAAGGATAATTGATATGCTTGGATGTTTTTCCCATGCTTATCTGTTTAGGACCTTTTGGTCTTGTTCATCCTACTGGCCGTTTACTTCTATTTTATGCCTTGTGACCGATGGATGGATTGTTGTTTTCTGACATGCTTGTTATGCAGTATACAGGTTATCCAAGTAGTTTTGTAGGTTTACTTTGGCCTTGTTGCATTATTATGCACTGACTATCACGTGGCTGTGAGAACCTGGTGTTATAGACTATAAGGGGATAGACTGAGTGAGCTTCCTCAGAGAGTCATTGGACATTATAGGCTACGGTGGGATAGACCTAGTGAGAATCCTCAGAGAGTCTTGAGAATTATAGAATCTAATGAGATATAACAAGTGATCTTCCTCATAGAGTCTTTGTTTTACTTGAATTTCACTAAATCACTCTAGTCTATAGGAGGAATTAACCGAGTGAGCTTCCTAATAGAGTCTGCGAACAACATGAGGGTATAAGAGGAATTGACTGAGTGAGCTTGCTTAGAGAGTCTCAAGACCTTTGGGATATAATGGTAATTGACCGTGTGATCTTCCTTAGAGAGTCCCTGACTACCTTGGACTATAAATGGAATAGAATGATTGAGCTTCCTCATAGAGTATTAAAATTTCATATGACCAAACAAGAGGGGATAGGATGAGTGTACTTCCCATAGGGTTGTTGGTACTTCTTAGATAAGACAAGAGGGGATGTATTTGAGTACTTCCCAGAGGGTTACCTATTGTGGTTATCCGTTCGCTTCACTATTACTTTTTTGATCTGTGTATTGTTTACTGGTGAGTACTTCCTTGTTTTCTGATTACTGATTACTGTTTACTATTTACTATTCTTCTACCTACCATATACTCACTGACTATTTGGCACAGATATTTGGGTGGTCTTCTACTGGGATTTAGTCTCACACCCTATTTGGGCCATGCTTTTGGGCCCAAACATATTATATTTCTGAAGGTATAGACAAGGTCAAGCACCCTTCGATTTCATGTACTTGATTTCATTGGAGTAGGAGAGCATGGGACGAAGCCGAGGCTTGTGATGCTGAAGAGTTTCATATCTATTTTTCTTTTGGACTTTTGTTTAGCACTGTATTCATCATTGTGACTTGTTTGGCAGTTTTCCTAGACATATACGTTCCATGCATCATTTAGAGGTATTTTTGCTTCAGTTGTTTATCAATCAGTCTTCCACATTTTACAATTGTTGGATATTTACTACATCTGCTATTGAATGTATTGTTTATTTCTTCTGTGTACTCTAACAATGAGGACAATGTTTTCCCACTAACACAGCCAAGGCCCTCATTGCTAGTCGGCAGCCTATGGAATTCTTGGAAATGTGCTTGAGGCCATCTGAACAACCGGGTACGGGGAGCCTCTGGGTGGCTATCGGAACCGGTACGTTACAAAGTGGTATTAGAGAAATTATTTTCTCTTAACATACTACTTGGATCCTATAGCAAGGGATAGGATGAAATAGGTACTTTTTAATAAGCTTTGCACGGGAGTACCTAACCCGTGTACAGGGAAAATCCAATCAACCTCATTTTTTGCAAATTCTTCTGGTTTTTCATGTTTGTGGTTGATCTGATTTTCATTGTTGGGATAATCACATGTTTTGGGTTATTACTGTTGATAGTATTGGGGTTCTGTTTTTTTTCATCTGATGAGATGAGGGTATTCAATCTCTTGCATCATATATTCACATACCAGAAATCACATGTCATGCTTTTTTTCCATGCCATTTAGGGTGAATTAGTGATTTCATGTTGTGGTGATATATAATGTGTAAAATATGCATGTTGTTGTGATAGATGCTAGATATAATAGCTTATTTTAATAGGAATTGATATATGTAAGGTCTTGTTTGAATGAACAACAAATATCAATTCTTTAGTTGTTATGGACCCATAAGAATCGGAACATGGATGATCATTGACTTGTTTCTATTGTATATGATATTAATGAGATACCAAGATTTGATTTGCGAGGAGTATGGGCCCTCACAGATCATAATTTGGCACCTTTATGCTAGGTTTCTGTGTTTTCTGGGCTTCAGAGCAGTTTTGAGGAAACTATCCTAAAAAACCTAGAATACACGATGTGTACTTTATGAATACATGTCGTGTAGTTTTTAACTGTGTCACTAACTATGTGGCCATGGATACATGGTTATAAAAAGAAAACCTCTCAGGAACATGCCATGTACGGTACGTACACACCATGTTTTAGTGACCGTGTGTCTACCCGTTTGACTAACGATAGAGATGGATTAAACATTGAAATTACACGTCGTGTCCTGTTTTCACACGCTGTGTCGTGTAACCTAAGTACCCGGATGTGTCACGAACAACACAGGTTGCAAAAATCCTTCATGTAAATGCCATGTGCACATGGAGAACACCATGTAGAGTGAACCATGTATTCGGTCGTCTAACTAACAACATGGGTCATTGAAACATGTGTAGAACATTTCGTTTCATTCATCAACACGTCGTGTAGTTTAATATTAAAAGGACTATTTGGGATATCCATGTAAGGAGACTCGGGTAGGGGAATAGAGTTCATGTACACGTCTTCTGTGGGGACAACACGCATTGGAGTTGGGGATTTAGACGACTAGTTGTGACAGAAGTACACGCCCATGAGAATGGATTAAAATTACATGCTATGGAGTGTTTATACACGACGTGTAGTTACATTTTGTAAAACATGAATGTTTCTTTCAACTATTTTCTTCTAGTACACTTATTTTCTTGGTCCTTTATAATCATGATCTAAGGTGTGTGTTTGACCTTTCAGAGTTATTCCACCGAGACTTCCTCCGATTGTACGTCAACTGCCAGACAGTGATCAGACACCCTATACGGCCAATCAAGGACCCCCTCCTGATCCTCCTATTGTGCCATCCTTGGCACCAGCAATTATACCAGTTATGGACGTCGATGTGCATTTTAGGGTAGGTTTTTTTAGGATGATGCGGTCCTTCAAGGGAGCGTCGCCTCCTACCCCGACGATGGTAGAATTGAGGCATGTTTTCTAGCAGCATCATCCGCTTACATTCTCTGGGGATGGAGGACCCAGGCTGCAGAATCATGGCTAGAGGCCACGCTGACCATTTTCGTGCATCTGAAAATACCTCCAGAGAAGAGGGTCATGGTCGCTACCTATATGCTCCGAGACTGTTCCTAGAGGTGGTGGGAGGTTATCTTGAAGTTAGTATGCTAGAAGTGTATGAATTAGAATGAGTTTTGGTGCATCTTCTATGATTAATTATACCCAAAGACCTTGAGGTCTGATCGAGCACTAGTGTTTATGAGTCTGGAGTAGATTACACTTTCTGTTATGGAGTACTCGTCTCACTTCACTGAACAGTATTATTTCATGCCTATACTAGGAGGTGATGACTTGTTGCTTGAGAAAATGTTAGATTATTGTCTGAGGCACGATAACTGATCACTGGTGAATATCTCCAGGTTGAAATAGATATCCTCTATCGTCAACCAGGTGCTGATTGTTGAGCTCAATCTAAGGGATTCTAGAGTAGAGAGCCAGTGTGGTTCGACAACGAGATTCAGTGTTCCTCCAACTGATAGTAGGAAGGGCCGTAGGGAGTATGCTCGAGGAGATCATAGTAGGCAGAATATATCTTGGGGTATCCTGGTAGTATGCTTCTAGTGTAGGAGGAGTGGGAATACTAGGCCTCAGTGCCAGAGAGACACGATGGAGTGCTGATCTTGTAGCTAGATGGGCCATCTTCATAGTTTTTTTTTCATATCATCTCACCTACAGCTGGTGATTGGGGTTCTTCTATGACCCCACATTCAGGTCATGCATCACCAGTTTCTCCGCAGTCTAGGAACTGGTGTTCTTCTGACCGTTCGTTCCCAGAAAGAGGTTGCAGCCGTGGTGGTCAGTCACCAGCCTACCAGCGACAATAGATTGGATCACGTCAGAGTGGTCAGGCAGGCTCACATGGCCATGGAGTAGGCCAGACCATTGAAGTGGTGCAGACCCATCCGAAGCAAGATCCCATCCCCTCTACAGTTTGAGGTACGATCTTTCTAGTCTTAGTTTTTTCTTGATCTCTTTTTGATATAGGGGTTCCCCATAGAATTCTATATGTCTCTATTGTGGAGAGTCTTCATCTCTGCATCTTTTTTTTCTGTCATTATCGTGACACTAGACACACCAATGGGGTCATATGACAGCTAGTCTATGTTAGTTCAAGGAGTGAACTCTTGATTTTGGTGGGTGTCATTTCCTGTGGGATATCATTGGTCTAGAGATGATATGATATGATTTCAATCACATAATGGACTGGCTAGTACCGTTTGAGGCATTCATCGATTGATATCACCACAGGGTGAGTTTTATATCACCAGAGGGTGGATCCTTTCTTCATAGAGGTGAATGGGATGACCAGGCGAGAAGAGCGGGTCTAGAGCATCATGGGTCACAGGAAGTTACATCCCAGATTGCTAGACTCCATTCGGATGATCAGGGGACTTCATAGTTATACTTTTCTCATGTGGTGTATCGTTTTAGATATGTCTTTCCGGATGGGTTTTTACGGTCACCTCTGGAGCGTGAGGTATAATTCTCAACTAGGATTGTGCCAGGGGTAGCACCGGTGTTTATCCCTTCTTATAAGAGGGCTACACATGAGTTGTAGGAGCTCAAGAAGCAGTTGGAGGATTTGTAGGCAATAGGTTTCATCCTACCCAGTACATCTCCTTGGGTTTTTCCTATCTTATTTGCGAATAAGGCAGACTGTACCCTCAGGCTTATTGTGGACTATCATAAATTGAACCTGTTGACGATGAAGAACTGATATCTATTGCTGATGATTAATGATCTCTTTGATCAGTTTTGAGGGGACAACGTGTTCTTGAAGAATGATTTGAGATCCAGTTATCATCATTTGCACATTAGACCATCTGATATACCTCTTACTACTTTCTGGAGCAGGTATGGTCTATATGAGTCTATGGTTTTACCGTTTGATCTCATGAACACACCTATAGTTTTAATGGCACTAATCTACCAAGTGTTCCATCCATTCTTGGATTCCTTCATAGTTGTTTTCATGGATGATATCTTGGTGTACTATCACACTCGACACGACCATGCTACCCATATTGAGATCATTTTGAGAACACTGAGGGAGAATCAGTCATATGCTAGGCTCTGAAAATTCCACTTTTGGATGGACCAAATTCACTTATTGGGTCATGATATCTCAGAGGAAGGAGTATCAATAGACCTAGAGAATGTGAGAGCAGTAGTTTCCTGGGAGTAGCCAAAAAACGTCTTTGAGGTGAAGAGTTTTCTCTGGATGGCTGGATACTATAAACATTTCATATAAGACTTTTCACACCAAGAAGTACCACAGATAGGACTGAACAAGAAAGGGGAGAAGTTATTAAGTTCATATTCTTGTGAGTCAGCCTTTCAAGAGCCAAATGGGAGTTTGAATTCAGCACCAATACTAGACTTGCATGATTCAGTAAAAGATATACTTTTTATTGTGATGCTTCTGGTATCAGGCTGGGAGCTATGATTATGCAGGGAGATGGTGTCGTTACATTCCAGTCTTGGCAGTTAAGGCCACAAGAGAGGAATTACACGACACACGATATGATGTTGGCAGCTATTGTTCATTCCCTACACTGTTGGAGACATTACCTTGTGGGAGATCACATTGTGTTGTTTACCGACCACAAGATTCTGAAGTACATCTTCACTCTGCGTGATCTGAATTTGAGACAGTGAAGGTGGTTTGAGTACCTTCAGTCATTTGACTTTGATCTTGAGTACACACATGAGAAAGGAAATGTTGTGGCTGATGAACTGAGCAGGAGGACTCAGATGCAGGCAGTTTAGGAGGCCAGTAGTGAGTGGCAGCATGTCTCTCTGTTCTCTAAGATGTATTTGGAGGTAAACGATAGTCAGGGGTAGATGTTTCTTTCTTATGTAGCTATTATCTCTACTCTTGTGAATTGGGTATGAATGAGGCTGCTATTAGATTCTGAAGGCCTAGCCCTATGGGAATGTGTTTTAGGAGAGGACCCTATTAATGGGTGGACCATATAAGAGGATGAGATCTTGCATTTCGAGGGACGCATATGGGAGTTAGCAGATATACATGAGGAGCTAATGTTTTACATTAATTACATAGTTTGGAATGTTCGTCCTAGCATCACCACGATTTATCATGATCTACACCATCTGTATTGGTGGCCAGTTATAAAGAGGGATGTTGCTGGTTTCATCATGAGGTGTTCCATTTGTTAGTAGGTGAAGGTGGAGCATCAGTGACTGACATGGATTTTACAGGTGTTACGCATTCCAGAGTTTAAGTTGAATGATGTCTCTATGGAATTCATGACTTGTTTTCTGAGGTATCCTTGAGGGAACGACGCAGAATGGGTTGTCATTGATAGACTCACAAAGGTTGCTCACTTCTTTCCGATCAAGGAGACCTTCAATGTTGATGAGATGCGGAAGTTGTTCATCCAAGAGATCATACATCATCATGGAGTTCCAAACTCCATTATTTCAGATAGGGATGCACACTTTACTTTTCGGTTCTGGCATGGCATCAGATGGATTTGGGTACACAGGTAATTTTGGGAACATCTTACGATCCCTAGACAGTTGGCCAGTCTGAGGGTACAATTCAGGTGCTTGAGGATAGGCTCCGAGCATGCATCCAGGATTTTGGAAGTTCTTGGGAGAAGAAAATACCTCTTATAGAGTTTTCCTCCAACAACATTTTTTAGGAGACTATTCAGATGGAACCTTACGTGGCTTTATACTGTAGGCCATGTCGATCACCTTTCTGCTTGCAGGAGGCTGGAGAGGCAGCTTTTCCGGGACCTCTCCTTCTTCAGGAGACCTCATAGCATATAGTGATGATTCATAATAGTATGGATATGGCACAGTCTCAACAAAAGTCTTATGCTGATCTGTGGAGGCACCCTATGGATTTTGAGGTCGGGGATCAGGTTTCTGGCGTGTCACACCGAGTTTGGGAAAGAAGAGGAATTCAGAGCCATGGTATGATTTCACCGAGGTAGGTCGGGACTTTTGAGGTGTGGAAGATGGTTGGGCCGGTTTCATATCGGTTGCTATTATATTAGAGGTACCGGGATATGCATGACATCTTCCATGTTTCTCAGCTCAGACATTAATTTTCCAACTTGTCATAGGTCTTCCAACCTGAGGAGGCTGAGCTCGAAGCATATGCATAATTTGAGGAGCATCCTAACCTGATTTTCAATCATTCTACAAAGGTTATCTTTTTCTGGTCCTTTCATCTGTTACGTGGGATATGGCAGCACGGTCAAGTATAAGAAAAGACAGGGGAGATAGAGGCTCATATACAATCGTAGTGGTCTGAGCTATTCGGGGTTTCTTCTTCTACGCCTCGCTAGGTAATTTCAGGGATGAATTTCTTTAAGGGGGAAGTTTTTATGAACCTACACCTTCTTTTCATGTATTTTTTTCTTTTTTCAGGAGTTTTTGAGAAAAGAGTAGTTTCTAGAAATTATTAAATTACACGTCGTGTACTTAATGAGTACAAACCATGTACTTAATGAGTATATGCCATGTAATTCATTGTCGCCTAAGGAAATGTTCTGGACATTTACAGGACACACACAAAGTCTTGTGGGGTTATGTTGAAGGACTCTTTAAGTAGAGTATTTAAAAGTCTAGTACATGCAGTGTTCATCAAAAGTACACACTGTGTAGTTTCTTTTTTTCATTAAACAGTCTGGGCTCGCGTCTATTGGCCAGAAGCGTCTTCTTCTTGGTCTCGTTCGACTGAGGGAAGACATACAGTGTTGAAACTTCTCTGAGCCCATTAGCCTCCATCTTTTCTTCAAATCGACCTCCATCAATTACGTTGGAACCGCAGCAGTACGCTCTTCCTTCTTCTAGAACATCGTTTTCCAATTCCTCCACTTTTTCATGTTATAATGGGTTGAACATTTTATGAGTTTTTATATATTTACGACGTTATAAGGAGGTTCAAGCCTCATGGTTCAATTAAATTTATCTCCTAACCCCAAGGTATGTGGTTTGTGCCTTTTGTTTCAATGTCTTTTAGTATTATGTGCAAATACAACCAATACCCTTGAACGAGGTATTGTGTGTTTACTTTTTTACCCCAGTTTTTTTCATGCCGTGCTTATATGCTTGTGTAGAGGTAAATTGGTTATGTATAAGAATAATTTCTTTGCTTGGATGTTTTTCCCATGCTTATCTATTTACAAACATTTGGTCTTGTTTAGCCTATTGGTTTTTTACCTATTTTCAATGCCTTATGACCGTTGGCAGGAGTGTTGTATCCTAACATGCTTGTTATGCAGTAGAATGGTTAGCCAAGTAGTTCTGTAGGTTTACATTGGCCTTATAGAATTATTATGAACTGACTAGCATGTGTATGTGATAACCTAGTGCTATAGACTATAATGTGAAAGACCGAGGGAGCTTCTCTCAGAGAGTCATTGGACATTATAGACTGTAGGGGAATAGACCGGGTGAGCTTCTTCAGAGAGTCTTGATCATTATAAACTATCAGAGGATAAACCGAGTGAGTATCAATTGAGAGTCTTTGTTTTACTTGAAATTCCTTAAACCACACCAGGATATAGGAGGAATAGACCGAGTGAGCTTCCTTAGAGAGTCTGTGAATGACCTGAGGCTATAAGTGGAATTGATCTCATGAGCTTCTTCGGAGTGTCTCTAGACATTGGGGCTATAAGGGGAATTGACCATGTGATCTTCCTCAGAGAGTCCCTGACTTCCATAGAATATAAGGGTAATTGACTGAGTGATCTTCATTAGAGAGTTATAATATCTTATGACCAAACCGGAGGGGTTAGGATGAGTGTACTACCCAGAGGGTTGTTCGTACTTCTTAGATAGTAACAGAGGGGATGGTTGTGAGTAATTCCCAGAGGGTTACCTGTTGTGGCTAGCAGTTTTCTTCACTATTTCTAGTATGATCTATGGATTTTCTTACTGCTGAGTAGATCCCTTTTTATTATTTACTATTTACTCTTTACTGTTTACTGTTTACTATTTACTGTACTTCTACCTGTCATATACTCACTGACAGTTTGGCACAGATCTTCGGGTGGTTGCATTCTGGGATTTAGTCTCACAGCCTACGTGGGCCATACTATTGGGCCCAAACAGATTATATTGCTGCATGTATAGACAAGGGAATGTACCCTTAGATTTTAGGTACTTGACTCCGTTGGAGAAGGAGAGCATGTGCCCAGTCGAGCCTTGCGATGCTGAGGAGTTGATTATCTATTTTTCTTTTACACTTTGGATTAGCACTGTATTCAGAATTGTGACTATTATTCCTGTTTTCCTAGACATATATTTACTATGAATCATTTACATATATTTTGGCTTCAATTGTTTCTCTATCAGTATTCAACTATTTATATTTTTTGGATAGTTACTGCTTCCCCTATTGTATGTGTTGTTTATTTCCACTGTGTACTCTTCCAATGAGGTCATAGTTTCCCAACTATCCCAAGCAAGGATCTCACTGCTAGTGGGCAGCCTCTGGAATTCGGCGAAATTCACTTCATTCCATGTGACGAATGGGGTACGGGGTGCCTCTGGGTGGATTTTGGAACTGGTATATTACATATTATTTCAATTGTTTTCCTCTTAAGAAATACCATTCTCCAGATGAAAACCCATTGAGTTCAGTACTTGTTAGAGATCAGGTATGTACTTCCCAGAATATTAGAATTGTGAGGATGCAAGAAATATATTATTATTTACTTGAATAATTATTTCCTAAAATCAATAGTGAGGATCCTTTATATAAAATTAATAATAAATTTATATAATATTTTATAAAATAAATAGAAGGGATTGTGATCTATCTTTGTTGGTGAATGTTGATCAAAAGGAAAGAACATTTTGAATTTCATTCATTATTCTGTGTGGATCCAATGAAAAAATCACTTTAGTGATAGCCCACACATCCTCCTATAATCTCTATGTAAACCTACTTGATCATCCAGTGCTAGTGTAAAAAAATGAATGACTTTCCCTTTTGGTTCTTGATCACTAGTTCCACATTCATTAAAAAATCACTCCCGCACATCTCTTTCTGGAAAGATAGAGATGGAAGATTTATGAGAGAATTCATTGTGCACTAAAATTAAGTATTTTCAATTATTGGATACATTAAAAATATACTTTGATATAAATTTATAGAGTTTTTACATATTAATAATATTATCTAATTTCATAGCAGTCGTTAAATAAAATTTCTCCCCTTTAATAAACCACATTCCAAAAAATAACAAACATATAATTATTATTTTTTGGGCATGCCAACTTCTGATTTAAAAAATATTAGTCAATTGTCTTATTAATTAATATATTTCACCAGACTCGATCATGGACTATTTCAACTCTTTAATCATTTATTATAAAATTGAATAAATAATTTATTCATAAAAAAATTATTCCTAATCTATAGAAAAAAATATTTCATAAAATATTCCTTAAATAAAATAATCATTTTATTCACATACCATTGAATAAAAATTTATTTAATTAATTATATCAAAATAAAATAAAATATTATTTGATTGAATTATGGAGAATGTATATTCCATTAATAAAACTAATATTTAATTAAATTTAGATTAATGGAAAAAAAAATTCTGTGACCAACTAGGATTATTTCATATTTTTATTTGGAATTTTTTCCAAAAGACAATGATTATAGTCTAGAAATGGGTTATGAAACCCAAGTGAAAGATCATAATTTCATCACATATACAACCACATAAAAATTTCCACAATGTATTATAATCAATTTTTTAAAATATCTCATCAAGAAGGTTTCACATCAATGTAAACAACCAAAATGATGGATTTATTTTCATTGAATCTCATAAACACATAATTTAATAATGGATATTTTATTTAATGTGGAAGTTTTATTCCAGTCAAATGGTCAAGACAACAGCTTTTATAATTAAGTTATGGAAGATCCCTGCCAAAAATATTCTTATTTTACATGTCACTCATGGTGATCTCAATGTATCTAACAACTCTATTTATTGTTATTATCTTGGATTATGAAATAAATTTATGTATGTGAGTTGTAACATGTATTAATAACAAAAATAATGTCTCTCTACCATCAACCACAATTCTAGATTGGAATATCTTAGTATACCAAAACATTTATAATTATTACTAGTGATTATGTTACCTTAATCCACTATATTAATGATTACTACATGTAATCATTATGGTGAGAAGCCTCATCTAATTATGAGTACTCACACCAGACAATTTGCATACTATGTGTCCCATTGTAGTTTTTTTTATCAAACATCGGAACTATACTTGACAATGTCATCATTAAATGTCACGGTTCACATAATATAGGGGAACTTCTATGATGTTATCAATGCAATGTATATTCAAGGATATTATTATATTAGTTCCATTATGAACAAAAATATATATATAATAAGTTGATTTATTAAAATTAAATACTTAAAATATTTATGTAATCAATGTACAACCAGTTGGTTCTAGGACACCAACACCAATACACCATATAAGTAGTCTATGAAATATGCATATAGTCAGGCGTGTGTTCTATTGAAATCTCAACTTCATGATTTTGAGGTTGAATAGGTATTTATTATAAAAAGTGATAAAAATATCTTATAAAATTTTTTCATACTTAATTTTTAGTTTCTCCCCAACAATATTAGTTATATAATGTTCAATGATAGTAATTGAGACCCTCAAGATGAAATTAAATTCCATTATAATTTCGTATTCATCCTCCAATTGATAAACGATCATAGGTTCATATTTTATACGAAATATGACATACCATTTAGGTAAATTGATATGTGATCTATATAAAGATATTCAATCCTTCCCTATAATAATAGAAAATTTAACTGAAGGGAGAAAAAATAGATTTGAAGGAATCACTTTCACACAAACTTCAATCATAGAAGAACTATAAACATGAGATGTTATTATCATACCATTAGATATTTTCATAGATATATCAACATCTAATAATTGAGGAGATAATGTGATAACCATAAAAAAGTGAAAACATATAAAAGAGTGGGATGTTCCATAATAAAATTATAAATTTTATTCTCTATACTGTATTTTTAGTGTACCTTTCACCACATCATTCTAGTAACCCACATAGGCATTCATTGTCACGTGATATTTCCCGTTTTTATTAGGTTTAATAATTTTTAATACTGAATAACAGATTCATTTAGATTCAATCAGTAGTTAAATTAATTCATATCCTCCACTAATTTAAATCATTAGATCATGTGTGGTTTATTAGATAGAAATTATCCTTTTACATTCCATTAACTGGAATACAAATACACTTTTTACATTTCTGTACTTAATGTACCTATTTAAACCATTTAAAACAAAACTAATTGATTTAAATGAATTCATGGGATGTTTATTCCATTATTTTTAGGTATATGGCTATAATTTGTTTCAACCATGTCATGTATTTGGGTTTACATGGGACTCATTATTCCTTCTTCATTCCAATACCATAGAAATCATTGGAATCTCGATTTTCAAAACATCATTTCATGCACATTGAATGAATTTTTCACAAATAATGAAGTATCTGATTGTTACCACCGTTAAAATAATTAGTTTTATGCTACTAAATACGTGATCAAATTTAATTTTAGGAATAATAATTATACTAGAGTCATACCATTCATGCCTAGTATAATTTTCTTCATACATTACAATAGATCCATTGTCCCATTTCCATTAAATAATCCAGAACACCGACATGTTTGGATGAACATTATGAAGAGATATATAAACATACCCAACTGATTAGAATAATATATTCCCCCTCCAATAAAATAATGAAAAACATATATATTTTTACCACAAAGTCATGAAACATAAATCATATAATAAGCCACACAACAAAAATGGGTTCAATATTTCATTAAATCGTTGTACAATCCCTGAAAATGTGTTTCATACACATATCATATTCATAAACATAAACTATCCAAAAAAATAAAAAAAAATTGATAAAATTCACAATAAATCATATGAAACAACAATTCTTTTATTATTTACGAATAAAAATACATTTAAAATATCCTTAAAATTATTTTTAATGAAAATATAATTTTCAATTGAAATCAATAATAGAAAAACTAAAAATTTCAAAAATATAATGTATTAAAATTTAATTGAAAATATTATTGGAAACCTATATTTTATGCTTCAATATATTTTAAATTCATACATTGAGGAAATCTCTTTCATGTTGTAGAAGTAAAAAAGAAGACATTACATTAAATTTTTTGTCAAGAAAAACCTTCTATAGAAAATGGAAATACAGTTCTTTGTTAACCATTTTGTAAAAAGTAAATCAATTGAAAAAAATGATTCAAAATCATGGTATAATTTTGAATCATTATAAAATATATTTTATAAAATATGGATTTCACTAAAAATGGATTTCAAAACGAAGATGGGTATAATGTTAATTTTCATTAAAAATACACGTCTGATATTATAAATAATTAATGATAGAAAATGAAATAGAAAAATATTATCATGATATAAAAAGTGGATAATGAAATTAAATGGATTCTTTATATAAGGATCATATAATATTCCCAATGTAAATTCAACTATCAAGAACCATGATTAAAATATGAAAGAGACTTAAATCCAATACATCAAAACTCTTCTTTCATTATTCACATTAAGAACACTTATATATAACATATTAATTATTATAAATGTATTTCATAAACATTTCCATATCAATCATACCATGTATGATATATTTATTAAATATTATCTACATTTTATGAACAATATTTTATTAAAATTATTGTTCTGGGTGATAAGTTCTTCAATTTAAAAACATGTTTTAGTTTAGCAATCTTGATCCTTAAACATTGATCATGGTTCCATCATTTACAGAATTTTTACATGTTATGAAAGCACATATAATCATTATATTAATACTTATAATCCTTAAATAGTAATTAGTGATAGAATAAATAGTTATACTATGTATTTTGATGGTAGGTCGTACGTATGCATGAAAACTATTTTGAATTTTTATTGAATGAACTAAAAGAATGGTAAATTATATTTCAACATTAAATGATCATTACTGTATCATATATATCATATAAATTCATTAAATATTTCATTAATACCATCCATCTAATATTGGAATGAAATAAAAACATCGCTTCGTGGATGTGGTAGTACACATATACGCACGATCGACATTATCGTTTACCAACATTTTGGATGGTAAGGAGGAAAAAGTGATATAAAGATTACTGATTTATAGCTATGTTATAATTTCAATATGTAAACATTAACATAGTCATAAAAACAATCCACTAAATTTGGTGATATAGAAAAAATTGTATCACTATGTGTAAATGGTAAGGCATATGTACACATGAGTGATATTATGACATCACATTTGATGGGAAATAGGGTGAATAATGGTTAAATAAAAATTATAATCAACTATATTAGTATAGAGGACACTAAATCTATATATTTATTATAAATATCATGGATTTAGAGGAGTTTAATAAGACAGAGAAATAAGAATGTGATAAATTCTGTCAAATACCTATTCTTGGAAAGAAACTGTTTTCATCTCCTATTATGGATACTAGGAATGATATATTTAGTAGAATAAAACGTATATATATGATTAAATGATTTTTCTTGTTTATTTCTTTAGGTTGTAGTAGAGCTGGATGGCTCAAATTTCTTTAAATATGTGACGAAGGAGGTGACCATTTTTAATTAATGTGAGGGACAATTTTGTAATTTCAAAAAAGATTAAATTATAATAAATCCATTATATTTCCCAAATTCCACAATAATTAAATGTGTCTAAAAAATAAAATAAAACAGGATAGTAATTATAAAATGAAATAATACTTTTACATGTTCTTTTGTAATTTTAAAACATATCTTTTTTTATTAACAACTTGGTTAACCAATTTTAATTGTAACCACAGTAACATCTTCCTCACCCACATGTTTTTAAAATTTTATATATAAAGTTAGAATTTTTTGATAAATTATGATGGGATAAATTTTAGACCATATAATGTTCCCCTCATCATCGTATAAGATTTTTGTTTTTTTAAATAATTGAATAATATATTATTTTAATAAAATATTATTAATGTCCATTGAGACATAATTCCTTTAATTTTACATAGAAGACACAAATAAAAAAGAATTAATACAAATATAATCCTTAAAAACGTCACAAATATGTCATATTAATATATGAAATTCATGTTACACATTAATTCTATCAAATTATATCACATTTAATAATTCTAATATCATTTATTTTTTTATTTTGTAATTTGGAAATAAACATTTTACAATTTTGTAAAAAAAATTATTAATTATTTAGTACCTCAAATATAGAAATAATTTACCACAATGAAAATAAGATTATGTTAATCTACAAAGATATTAATATTTGTTAATAACTATCTTTATTTCTATTTTGGAAACATAATTGAAATTTAAATCTAATAGAGTTACATATAGAAATATTCTCTTATTATAGCCATATCTTTTCCATTTTCATGGAGAAGCTTCCATTACACGAGGAAAACAATATAATAACATGATAAGGGTTGAATTCCATTTAGGTAATAATAATTATAATAAAAAATTATACACTTATCACTTATTTTCATACTACATTAACCAAATTTACCATTTACAAAACTGATAAATGTTATATCTTTTAACAATCATGTTGAAAAAAATTAAAGGGGATTAATTACAAATTTTTATCCTCATGATTATAAATATATAATAAATTTTATCAAATTAAAAAACTATACTTGGAATAAAAAATAATATTAAGGTCACTAAACATGATGTAAAACTAGTTTATAGGAAAATAATATTTGTAATCATAAAACATGGTTTATTATTATCCCATTCATAGTGAAATATTAAATGAATATTAAAATATTTAGTTGAATATATAACATATTTACGTTTCAATAAAATAATTCAACAATAAGGATTAATTTAATTAATTTAAATAGAAAAACATTCCACAAATTTAAAATAATTATTATTAAACAACATAACTTTTATTTTCAAATAATTATTATTTTTAATTATAATCATTTGATAAACAATTTTTTCATTTTATAAATTTATAAGACATATATTTTTTAAAATTTAGATAGCACTATATATCCCACTAATCTAATCACTAAGAGATTACTATAACATAATGATATTTTAATTTTCTGTCATGTTTATTTTAATCATGGTGTTATGTTTAACATAAAATGTTTATGAAATAATATTACTTAAAGAAAACTAATTTCCAAAAATTTCATGGTGTTACAATGCCAGTTTTATGAGTTTTTATTTATGCCGTTCCAAAAGATTTGTATAGTATTATTTCATATCATGATGATGAGTTTTAAATCTAACTCATCCCTATAATTATACCTATTCAAAGATTCCATATAATATATCCTTGATTATGTATCATGAAGTTATGATTAAAATCCAAGAGAATACATAAATGAGATTCATTCAACCTAGTGTGAAATCATGGTTTTCACCTTTTCTATTCTTAAGAGGTATTATTAATCAATGCTACTCAACACAGATTATCAAAATCTAATCAAGATCAAATTGAATAATAATTTTCATTTACCATTAATTGATTCTATGTTTGATAAAATTTAAGGTTCTCAATAGCTTTTCCCAAATTTAACGTTATTGTGGATAAAATAAATAATCGGACAAAACTGTAGATATACCTTAGACATCATTCCATGTGATGTAAGAGAATTTTGGATCTATAGCGATTCCATTTAGATTAGTTATTTCCACCCCCATTCATTGTTTATTTTATAAATAGAGTCTTTTGATATAACCACGATCAATGTTTTGGTATAATTTATAGATGATATTATTATATAGTTAAAGAGTATGGAATAACATGGGGAATTCATTAGAATTATTGTTGAAGGCCCTTATGAAGGAGAAACACATCAAAAAAGGCATCTAGTAGCTTATCCTATATTCTAGTGAAGAGATTATTTTGGGGTCCTTCCAAATCATCATCTCAGAGAATGATGATCACAAAATGTTCAAAATACCATTGTGATTGGATTTTAATGAACAACCAACTACTGGGACCGATAAAAATAATTGTATTTTGATATTTATTTCTATGCGAGGAAAATCTCTTAGAGGATGATGTTAATACATGGGACTAAATTGTATACCATTTTGATAACCTTATCAGTGGAAATCCTTAATTGGATATTGACTCCATCAAATATCATTTATAACATTAACAAATTCCACTCCATTAAATATTCCCGAAATTTCCTATTTATCTCATATGTAGTTTGAAGTCAAATTTTATTTTTGATGTTTATTTCTTTACCATTCTACCTTAAAGATAATTGTAATAAAAAATTTATTTTTTAGTGGGATAGGTGATCCCATGTGAGGGTTTGTCTATAGATATTTCAAAGATGCATCTCATTAATCATAATCCAAGACCATCCACTGTGACTAATATTTGTAGTTTCTTTTGATTGTATTGATATTATCAATTCATTATGAGTAATTTATAAAGGATATTAAATCCACATAGCAAGTTAACATAGAAGGGAATAATGTTCCTTTTGGAATATTGAATGTAAATAAAATTAAAAGTTGTGGAATAGAATTCTGGTGATAGTATTTATTCTCACATTACCAAACTGAGGGAAAGGGAATTTCATTTATAGTGATGCATCTAATAAGGTACTGGGATGTGATATTATATAGAATAAAACTATGTTATCTTATCACTACCATAAATTGAATGTTCATGAGAAGAATTAATCGACTGAAGGGATAGAGTTAATAGTCGTAATCATTTATTTTTTGATATAGGGGCAATATCATTAATGACAAACATGTAACATATATATAATTCAGTAAATTTTAATTTATATAATCACATAGAAATGGTTCAAAGTATAATTGAGAATATGGTTGTAGTTTATAAAATAAAACAACTTCATAATACATTACCAACCATGGATTGAAGACAAGGTTTATGGTTTTTTGAGTGGAAATGATTACGATATATTATCAATGATGAGAAATAAAAAAATATATAGCATATCTGGATTCATATTAATTAAAATCTAAAAAAAATATTTAATGGGAGAAATATTATCTTACTCAAACGAGTGTTCATCTATCAATCCATGTGATGATTAAGGAGGCCCTAAAGAAATACTTAGAGAAAGGAAATGGGATAAATGTTCCTAAGCTAACACCTAATTAGGAATAAAATAAATGGTTTAGAAATATATTATATATCCTAATTATACTATAAATGAAGAAGGATTTTCAGGATAAAGATCATAGATTATCATTCTCTATTCATCAAATAGGTTCAATGATTTATTGAGAACATATGGTACATTTTTTTAAGATTACATGATGTGATATACTAAAAAATTAAGTTAGATTGGAAGGTGGCTATGGTCTTCAACATTCCATATATAGGAATATAATGATATCTAAAAATGTCACAATGGATTTCATTATAGGAATCCAAAATAAAACTATATGAATTAAAGATTCATTAATTTTAGTTGATATCCTTTTTGATTCATCACATTTAATTTCTCAAAAAAAAATATTTACTACGTGATCATCCAACCTAGATAATATTTGCGAAATTTTTTATGTTATATATAATACCACATTTAATTATTTATAATATAAATCCAAGGATTACCTAAATTATATAGAGAAATATTAATAAATAATTACATATAGAGTTTTTTTCAATAATACCTATCATCCATTGATACATGGTTAGTATGAGAGAACTATTAAACCTCAATGTGATATTCTATTATCCAACTATCTAGATATCAATGTTGGTTACGGTCAACCCGTTCCCCTTTCTTAATAATCATATAACAATTTCTTTTAAATGATAAATCAAATAGAACCACATAGATACATATAAGGATGTTAATGTGGAACAACAACAAGCAAAGAATATTTTCTATAAAAATTATATATGGACTTGTGTATCATAGGAAAGTGGAGTGAATGTTAGAGCCACAAGAGAACATATCAATTATATCAAAATCTATAGAAGTGTTTTTTATATTAATCCTTGAGATTATGGATTTTAAATTTCTATGGATGTATAATTATGAATTTAAACGTAGAAAAAGGCTAGGAGATTAAAAAATAATGGAATTTTGAGACATAGTCATGGTGTCCCCTTCGAAATTCCTTATCAAGTATGGATGGTAGTGTATAAATTGTCACTTACTATGAATCTTTCTCATTTTCATGATGTCATCAACATATCTACAATGATTATGAACATGAATGATCATTCATATGTACTTTATAGAATGTAACACTAGAAAATGATCTTTCCTTTGAAGAAAAACTAATAGAAATCATAGGCCATAATGATAAACTATTATGGGACACGACTACTCATGGGGTTAATGTTTATTTGAAGGGTCGTAAATTTGTGTAAGGTACATGGGATCCCAAGGTTGTTCTAAATAATAATAATACTCATTTAATCACATCACACTTATGTAATTTCAATGAAAAAATTAATTTTGTGGTCGGCGGAAAGTAACACCCTGGGATTTTACATTTATTCCACTAAAATAAATATGAAGATTTTATAGAGTTCTTTACACACAACAAAAATATTATAAAACCATGATATTTTACAAAATTGGAAAACCATTCCTTGGATTGGTGGGTATAAATAGGATTAATGACATTATAAAATATATATATAATGATTTTCATTATTTTAGGTGTATTTATTAATTCAAATATTAAAATAATTAAATACTTAATAAAATAATTTCATTATTAAGAAACCATTTTTATGATGAAATGATTTCTTCTTATTGTTATGAATTTTTATATAGAGAAATATATTTCACACTATGAAAATTTTTTTAATGAAAGTTAACATTACTCTATGAAAAAACATTTAATCATTTTTTCTCTAATTGTTATGAATAATGATAATGTCAATTGATGAGAACACGATATATTTTCATAAAACATTATGTATGTGTGCAATGTGTTTTAATATTGTTAAATAAAATATCTAACTATTGACTAATAATCGTAATTGAATTTATATAATATACATACTAAATAAATAAATTAACATTAAACTTATCATTTATTCATGATATAGAATCAGAGTAAATTTTGTTTTATATATAATATAATTATTTTCAAAAATTTATTTTCATTGTGTATTGATTGAGTATTTAAAAATTAATTTATTTCACATATAGAAATATAATTTCATAGAATTAATTCTATATTTGGAATCATCGTGCAATTATTTTTAATGAATCTTCATTTTTTACAGTGAACTATAAAAGGTGTAATACATTACAACAATTGTTTGGGATAAAATGGGTTTAAAGGGTTTAAAACAAGATATGAGTGTTCAAATTTCATTTATAAATGTGTAAATATAAATAAATGAAGAAATATATAGATTATATTTTATTATCCATTATTGTTAATTTTCTAAACAATGTTTTTCAATTTTTTGAAAAATAACCTTTTTGTTGAAGAATGTTTTATTTTCAACTAATTGGACCCAGTCCATCAAAATCAGGTTGCATTCGTAAAACAAATTAAACAGAGGTCTTAATATTGGGCTGGACCATACATCTAAGATTATTGGAAGATTATGTCGTAGATCATTCACATATCATTTTCAGGTATATCGTTGTGACAATTGAAAATCATTATATTCAAAAAAAATTGGTCGCCTAATTTATTATTTGACTAATGCTATGTTTAATGTAATAAGATAATGGATAATGTTTGTAATGTTTTTTGATAGATGAATGTTATTTTATGATGTAAAAAAATTTTATACCTTAAAAAATTGAATAATATAATACTTTTTTGATCAGGGTGTTCTCATAAATCATGAAAAATCCCATGATAAAATATTTTGAATAAAAGATTGAGTGGATTAAATAATTATAGAGTTATAAAATTTTAGTTCATTCATAATGGAAATTACATCTAGATGAGCTTAGAATGAATAATATTTTCTTGGTCTTATAGTATAAACACATCATATTGGGAAAATCGTATAGAGATTCTCATTTATAGGGTTTCATTCTGTTATTTTCATACTGGGAAAATCATACTGATATTTTCATATTAATATTGTTTTACAATGATTTTCATACATGGATTCTCATACTGGAAAATCATTCTGATGTTATTGTACTAGGATTTTCATATTGACATTTTCATACTGGGATTTTAATAATTTTATTTTCATTTTGGGATTCTCTAACATAGATTTTTGTACACATATTTTCATACTATAATTTTTAAACTGGGATTTTCATATATATTAATCCATATGAATATTTTCATACATGACGTTTCATACTGATGAAATTGTACTGAACTATTAATAATGAAGAGGTCATACTGAGAAAGAAACATACCGTAGTGATATGAGAAATGATATATTTATTGAAGTGGTAAAACATGATTTTCAATTTTTCGTAAATATAAAAAAAAACTATGCAGATTTGATGATGTTAGAGGTGATGTTTTAAATGTGACCTATTTTTGGGAATTTGGAGTTTGGGGGAAGCATGGAATGTTTCCAAGTTTCCTATAGTTGTTTTGTGACATGCCTAAAAATACATCAATATATCATTAGTTCATTTCAATTATTAACACAAGCGTGAAAAGGTAGAGCACTAGATATTTTGAATTGAAAGTTATAATATGGTTGAATAAGTATTTTATTAAGAATTATAGCAGAATCATGAGTTATATATATTGATAATTGTAACGCCCCGACCCCAGTTACCCAGAGTCAGTGCATTAATTACATAACATTGGCATGATCACGAGAAAGATCAAGTCTCCAAAGACCGATTAGTTTAGTAGCCTTGGAATAACTAGATACATCCATAAATTTTTACATTACATCATAAAAAAACATCTTGTCTTCATATCCCCTCATACTATCCCTACAGGTCATTCATAAATTACATCTTCATAATCCTGGGAAAAAAACATAGAAAAGGGGTGAGCTCAAATGCCCAGTAAAGATAACAATATAGCGGAAACGTTCATAAATAAGAATAAACATTTAAGGCAACGTATAACTAAAACAAAAGCCTTTTAAACTTTAACTTCAACATAGTATGGCATAAATAAAATGAAATAATTCCATTTACTTATTCAATGGATATTCTACAATCGAATAATCACATGCAATATCAATAACCACTTTCATAATGATGGAATGCATAATGCCAGACTATCAAAACCACATAGCCAAGGCCTCGTGCCAAGACTACAAATAAGATTTTTCCAAGGCCTTGTGCCAAGACACTAGTTTGTCTCATGAGACCTACCGATGCAATTTTTTTAGAAGATACTTACGTTTAAAATTTCTAAAATACACTCCAGTGTTTTTCTGAAATCATTATGCAAGCTTCTGAAAACAAAATAACTAATTCTGAGACTTCTCGACTAATTACAGGCCATGATGGGTCCACTCCCAATCCCTTCCTGTCTACCAAACTCGAGAGTCGGGTCTTCTGAAAACATTTTTAAGCTTGCGTTAAATATGTATACATTTGCACTGGATTTTCATATATTTGAGAGAAATATCTCTTTTTTTTGAAATCATTTAAAAATCACATAATAAGAAATACTTTATTTTGAAAATATCCTTACGAGCGTGTAAGGGAAGCTTCAAACGTGTAATAATGGAAGAGAATAACCGCACCTGTCGTATAAGTTAACAAAAAAACATTCTTACCTTAATTTTGTCGAAAAGGTTAAAAAGCACCTTGTTTGGAAAACGACAGAAATATTCCTTTATAAACCTCTTATAAAAAGTCAAACAAGGGTATAAATGAATTTAACCCATATTCTTGTAAATAGTAAAAATGTTTTGAAATAAATTTTTAAGAAACATGGATGATAAAGAGATCCCAGTAGATTATTACATATAAACAATCTCGGATAATGAAGAGATTGTGAAATAACCCTAACCAATTGGGTAACTTATGAAACATACAACCCATGAAAGAGGTATCATACAATAAATATAAAAATACACATAAATTAGAGTGTATTACACAATGAATATAATTATGGGCAGTACATACACCACACAAAAGGTGATGGTGGCAATATGGCATGAATCTCACGGAAATAAAGAGTGAGATGAAAACCCCTTACCACGTTAATCAACTGAGTCGTATGGCCAAAAGTTAATAACCACCAATGATTTACAGAATATCATGAATATAAAGAGAATCATGATAATATATATCAAATGGTCGTACACAATACACCACTTTCAATAATTTAGTGGCGAACAATGGAAATCTCACGGAATTGAAAGTGAGATAAGAAAATCCCTTACCACGTTAATCAACCGAGTCGTATGGCCAAAAGTTAATA
Organism: Viscum album; assembly: GCA_963277665.1. Taxonomy (NCBI): domain Eukaryota; kingdom Viridiplantae; phylum Streptophyta; class Magnoliopsida; order Santalales; family Viscaceae; genus Viscum; species Viscum album. The sequence continues at coordinate 1,612,198,402 of OY728120.1, forward strand.
ACCACCAAATGATTTACAGAATAATATAAATATAAAGATAATCATGATAATATATATCAAATGGAATTACACAATCCACCACTTTCAATAATTTAGTGGCGAACAATGGAAATCTCACGGAATTGAAAGTGAGATAAGAAAATCCCTTACCACGTTAATCAACTGAGTCGTATGGACAATAGTTAATAACCACCAAATAATTTACAGAATAACAAGACTATAAAGATAATCATGATAATATATATCAAATGGCAGTACACAATACACCACTTTCAATAATTTAGTGGCGAACAATGGAAATCTCACGGAATTGAAAGTGAGATAAGAAAATCCCTTACTTTGTACATTTTCCTTGGTCGATGGTAGGTTTACCTCCTGTATAATGGTGAAATAATTGTTATTGAATAATACAAGAATCATTTACTTTAATATGATATCATATATGATCTTTTAACATTGATTTGTTAATAATATCTTTGAATTATCGTCATTTCAGGTGTTAACTTACTTGTTTTATTTTATATGTTTTGTTACGTAATCCATGTTTGTAATGGATAGGTTGTATATTATTCATATCCAGAATGATATCAAGTCCTTAAACATCATTTTTAAATCATCAAATGATAATTATACTTGAATGGATACGATGGAGAATGAATCTTATCGCGTTTGTGGAGACGGTAGTCCGTACGTACGCACGAGCGACAATATCATTCTTTTGATATTAAAATAATATATAAATGGATGTTATATCATATATAAATAATAATTAACATGTTATATTTATTATTTAAATGAGTTGCACATCATTATTATACCCATCCAAATAATAATATATTGAATAACAATTACACCACGACGTGGAGACGGTAAGCCGTACGTACGCACGTATGGTGACATGTTATTCAAAGGGTGGATAGAATACTGAATATGGTTGTACCATATTTATAATAACATCACAGTATATGTGAGATACTGGAGTTATTATTTTTTAATGGTAAGAACAAAGAAATAAGAAGTGGAAGAAGAAAGGAACTTGAAAAGGGGTGGTGAAAACATTACCTCTTCTTCGGGTTCTTCCTTTTGATTTGATCAAAAGGGCTTCTTAGGTTAGCTTTCTGATCAAACTAAGGCCTCTAGGTTGTAGTGAGGGAAGTTGGGAGAGTATGTGGGCAGAGTTTGGCCGAGCCATGTGGCTTGAGAGGTGTGAGGAATGAGTAGAAGTGGTCTCCTTTAATAAGGGAGAGGAGGGTCTCTTTAGGAAAGAGTGAAAGTATTACTTTTATAATATAATTAAATTCGGTTTATAATGGGACAAAAATAATTGAGGTCGAAGATAAGATGAATCATATTCTAAATAACATCAACCAATAAGAATTGGACAGGTTTTAGATAATATTTTAATCATTATAATCTTATTTATTTAAATGATTTATTAATGAGGTAAACATTGCATCATTATTGTGTCATTAATAATTTAAATTATTTGATGTCTAAAAATTATAAATAAAATATAATTATGTAGGAAATCGTTTTATATTTCTAATGAATATTTATAATCTAAAATCCAACATGTATAACCTTATGTAAAAATTGTTCTGCTAAAAGATGTAAGCTTATGCCATTTTTATTTTTATTTTAACTTTATTAATATAATGTGCCCCTACAACATACAAGTGGCTCCAAGGGGTCCCCAAATCGACCAATGGATGCCCATGGTCGGGTATGTGTCCACCAATAAGGTTAGTACACGTTTTAGGGTAATTTTGTATAATTATAATATTAATTTTTAACCCTTATTTACCGGATTTACCCTTTAACCATGGAAAATAAAATATTTTCCACAGTAATTATTCAAAATGTCTACAAATAAAAGTTACCTATTTTAAAAATTTGGACATCCTGATTCCAAATATGGAATCCATTTTTATAAATTCAAAACACATAAGTGGCAGAAATTAATTTAAAATTAATTCCCGCTGTCAAAACAAAAAGCGTGTTTTTAAGAGGTAATAACTATCAAAAGATTGACACTTGTTTGTGTTCGTTTTAATTGTAAAATTATGTCCAATGACCAACATTATATTAAATGGTAAAAATATATTCTAAATATACTTTAAAACCACACAAATTCACAATTTATCACTATTAATTATTTTGATTAAAAAGGTTGTTTTTAATTAAAATTTAGTAATTTTCACTATTCATCAAAATATGAAAGTTATCTGAAAAGTACCAAAATTTCACCTTAGGCTAAATTCCATATTCCGAATCCAAAAATTAAGTCCATTTTAAAATATAAAATATATATAATTTCAAAAAGTAGGTAATACTATTCACAACGGCTAGTTTAATTAGTTGTGGTGTGTGTTAGAACTCGAGGTTGCGTATAACACACGCTATCGCATTATTCGAAGGGAAGTGTACCGTAGAAGCTTGTGGTGTTACATTCTCCCCTACTTCAATAAATTGCGTCCTCGCAATTTTTAAAATTTTTCTTGGGAATATAATGGAAAGTCCCACTTCGGAAAAAGAGTCAATAAAACTATCACTTAAAAAGAAAGAAAGAGAGGTATAAGGGTCATCCAAGATAACCCATACTAGGATTCCATGTAAGAAAACATGGATATGGATGATAAACTAAGTGTCAATTTCTGATGGAGAGGGATAGAAATCATGATCAGGAGAAAGTTAACAATGAGAAAACCACAAACTAGTGTTGGGAAAAACGACCATTAGTCTCCTAGTAGTAAAGTAAACGGACAACATTTTTTTTAAGTTACATTACATAAGGAAGAGGAATTCATTTATGATATTGACTAAGAACATTATGAGATATACTTACATTTTAAGTAGATTTTCATTCTTTAATAAATTTCCACCACTAACTCAATTTTTTTAAACGATCAGTATTCAAGAAGACTTGGTCACACTGGAAGAGCTAGAATAAACTTCTATAGAATCACATGATCCATGCAGGATAAACCATATATTTACATTGTCTTTGAAGATTAATCAAAACCAAAATGGTTAGTGAATGATCTAATGACCCCCGAAAGGATATTCATTGAGATAAATATGCACTAATCTTAATTTCTAAAATTAAACCAACAATACCCCAAAGTTAAATAGATACCATTCAATAACCAATTGTCCTTAAAATCCTTTAATATAATCCAAACTAATATTGAAACCCAAAACATAGAAGAATTTGATTATGTAGTCTCCCATGTTACATTGTATCTCCAAATGACATCAAATACTCTTAAAGTCACATACTTAAAAGTAATTAACATTATCACATATTCTCTGTTATAGGTTAATCATTTCCATAAATAACCCAAATCACTATAAATCAACAATAAAAACGTAGATAAAAATACACCATTACTCTACAAATGAAACCCCATTATATTCTATTTTCCTTGGGCATATAGTGTTCCCAACAAAACGAACATCTTCCAAAATAACATTTATCAGTTAATCACCAAATCATTTTCCTATACCAAGGGTATTCATTTGATAAGTCATAAGAACCCAAATCATCTTATTATTGATCAATAAAATCATTTAACAAAAAAGAATAGTCACCCTAACCAGGGACTTCACGTAGTCCAGTGGTAGGCGATAAATCCCAATCGCACTTTGGTTATGGGTTCGATTCCCACAGCTTTGTCCGACGCGACGGGTTGTCACACGGTCTACGTGTTGTCCTTTTTCAAAAACTATATTTTATAATATTACCAAGATGAGATAAATTCCTCAAAATAACATAATTTAACCACAAATGTTATATCATACCTTGCATTTTCATCCCAAATTATAATAAATTATAATTTTCTCAAACCCCCAATGATCATATAAAACCAAATGGTTATTTATACCTATATCCACAAGAGAAGAGACAATTATTCCTCAAATATCATTCTCACATGGAAAACTGCGGGGTTACAAATACAAGAGAAAATTATTCCAAAGTAAACCCATCAATAAAGAGCACTAACACTTTTAAAAATTTCACCATCCATTTATTTCCACATAGGTTCTTCATCATATGTTCCTCGGGTTCCCACATTGCCTCTTCCATCTTATGATTTCTCCATAGATCTTTTACCAGACGATTCATCCGGTTTCACAACACTTGATATTTGGTATGAAGAATTATGATAGGCTCTCCACAATAAGATAGATCGGGTTCCAGTTATAATTCTTCATAGGTGAGTACATGCGTTGGGTCAGGCATGTATTTTGTCACTAGAGATATGTGGATCACAACATGAACTCTGGAGAGACTAGGTGGATTTTCCTTTTGGTAGAATGCATTCATGTGTCACAATGGTACCTCAGGAATTTTTCAAAATCATCTACTTCCTTTACCCAAAAACTCCTTATCCATTTTGGATTATATCGATGGAAGCATCGATGCATCATAAAAAAATAGGTATTTCTTATATATAATTTGGAGACATCGTCTTTAACATGTTTTTTTAGAAATATTCTCACTGATTCATCTTCAAATATTTCAAAATAAGGTTTTGGTAAATCAGTTTTCGTATATCCCAAAAGACATAAATATATAATTTGATACATATAGGCTGCTCGAAGGTCTCCCTCTTCTGCAGCATCTAGAAAATCATTTAGTGCATCGTATGTTTGAGATAAAGTGAATAATTTGAAAAGACCATGATGGTACTTCCCATGCTTAGCGTGGTAAGAAAGTTGAGAGCGCAACATTATCCCATAGTCGGTACTTGATCCTTGAAAGAATCGTGCAATGCTAGAGGTATTGGATGTCTCATAAAGTTGTTTGCATGTAACTTGGACATTTGAAAAAGTTTCAACATCTTCTTGCGCATGACTTCTGGATAATAATTGTATGTAGTTCTTTAGGAAGAGAGAGAAGAGTTGTTCGTGATCTTGCTCCCTCCATGTTTCAACTAACAAAAGAAAATACAATTAGGGTTTTTGAATACTTATCTAATAAGAATGTTAAGAAAAATAGATATAATAGGATAATCTTGTAATTGAACAATATATCCTAACTTGGGGTACCCTATGTTAAAATCTACGTAACCAAGAGTGAAGCAAGGCCCGTTGTCGTGCACCAGTTCCCGTTCGAGTCTAGATCAAAGCGGTGTTTTCGGGTTTTACCCCTAGGTACATCTGTCCCAGAGCCGCCTCTACCTGCTCGTATCCAGACAGGGATGTATTGCTCGGAAAACTCACAAAATCTCTTCAATACCAAAATTTTAGGAAGTTCTTCTATACTAATCCTCAAAGTTCATCTTAGGTCTACGTGCTCTAATCAGAGTTTATCTAAATCTAGCTTCCAAGGTTTGTGCTAAACTTCCTTTGATACCAACTGTAACGCCCCGACCCCAGTTACCCAGAGTCGGTGCATTAATTACATAACATTGGAATGATCACGAGAAAGATCAAGTCTCGAAAGACCGATTAGTTTAGTAGCCTTGGAATAACTAGATACATCCATAAATTTTTACATTACATCATAAAAAAAACATCTTGTCTTCATAACCCCTCATACTATCCCTGCGGGTCATTCATAAATTATTTCTTCATAATCCTGGGAAAAAAACATAGAAAAGGGGTGAGGTCAAATGCCAAGTAAGGATAACAATATAGCGGAAACTTTCATAAATAAGAATAAACATTTAAGGCAATGTATAACTAAAACAAAAGCCTTTTAAACTTTAACTTCAACATAGTATGGCATAAATAAAATGAAATAATTCCATTTACTTATTCACATGGATATTCTACTAATCGAATAATCACATGCAATATCAATAACCACTTTCATAATGATGGAATGCATAATGCCAGACTATCATAACCACATAGCCAAGGCCTCGTGCCAAGACTACAAATAAGATTTTTCCATGGCCTTGTGCCAAGACACTAGTTTGTCTCATGAGACCTACCGATTCAATTTTTTTAGAAGATACTTACGTTTAAAATTTCTAAAATACACTCCAGTGTTTTTCTGAAGACATTATGCAAGCTTATGAAAACAAAATAACTAATTCTGAGACTGCTCGCCTAATTACAGGCCATGATGGGTCCACTCCCAATCGCTTCCTGTCTACCAAACTCGAGAGTCGGGTCTTCTGAAAACATTTTTAAGCTTGCGTTAAATATGTATACATTTGCACTGGATTTTCATATATTTGAGAGAAATATCTATTTTTTTGAAATCATTTAAAAATCACATAATAAGAAAAACTTTATTTTGAAAATATCCTTACAAGCGTGTAAGGGACGCTTCAAAGGTGTAATAATGGAAGAGAATAACCGCACCTGTCGTATAAGTTAACAAAAAAACATTCTTACCTTAATTTTGTCGAAAAGGTTAAAAAGCAACTTGTTTGAAAAACGACAGAAATATTCCTTTATAAACCTCTTATAAAAAGTCAAACAAGGGTATAAATGAATTTAACCCATATTCTTGTAAATAGTAAAAATGTTTTGAAATACATTTTTAAGAAACATGGATGATAAAGAGATCCCAGTAGATTATTACATATAAACAATCTCGGATAATGAAGAGATTGTGAAATAACCCTTACCAATTTGGTAACTTATGAAACATACAACCCATGAAAGAGGTATCATACAATCAATATGTAAATACACATAAATTAGAGTGTATTACACAAAGAATATAATTATGGGCAGTACATACACCACACAAAAGGTGATGGTGGCAATATGGCATGAATCTCACGGAAATAAAGAGTGAGATGAAAACCCCTTACCACGTTAATCAACTGAGTCGTATGGCCAAAAGCTAATAACCACCAAATGATTTACAGAATAACATGAATATAAAGATAATCATGATAATATATATCAAATGGCCATACACAATACACCACTTTCAATAATTTAGTGGCGAACAATGGAAATCTCACGGAATTGAAAGTGAGATAAGAAAATCCCTTACCACGTTAATCAACTGAGTATTATGGACAAAAGTTAATAACCACAAAATTATTTACAGAATAACATTAATATAAAGATAATCATGATAATATATATCAAATGGTAGTACACAATACACCACTTTCAATAATTTAGTGGCGAACAATGGAAATCTCACGGAATTGAAAGTGAGATAAGAAAATCACTTACCACGTTAATCAACTGAGTCGTATGGCCAAAAGTTAATAACCACCAAATGATTTACAGAATAACATGAATATAAAGATAATCATGATAATATATATCAAATGGCAGTACACAATACACCACTTTCAATAATTTAGTGGCGAACAATGGAAATCTCACGGAATTGAAAGTGAGATAAGAAAATCCCTTACTTTGTACTTTTTCCTTGGTCGATGGTAGGTTTACCTCCTTTATAATGGTGAAATAATTGTTATTGAATAATACAAGAATAATTTACTTTAATATGATATCATATATGATCTTTTAACATTGATTTGTTAATAATATCTTAGAAATATCTTCATTTCGGGTGTTATCTTACTTGTTTTATTTTATATGTTTTGTTACATAAGCCATGTTTGTAATGGATAGGTTGTATATTATTCATATCCAGAATGATATCATGTCCTTAAACATCATTTTTAAATAATAAAATGATAATTATACTTGAATGGATACGATGGAGAATGAATCTTATCGCGTTTGTGGAGACGGTAGTCCGTACGTACGCACGAGCGACAATATCATTCTTTTGATATTAAAATAATATATAAATGGATGATATATCATATATACAGAATAATTAACATGTTATATTTATTATTTACATGAGTTTCACATCATTATTATACCCATCCAAATAATAATATATTGAATAACAATTACACCACGACGTGGAGACGGTAAGCCGTACGTACGCACGTATGGTGACATGTTATTCAAAGGGTGGATAGAATACTGAATATGGTTGTACCATATTTATAATAACATCACAGTATATGTGAGATACTGGAGTTATTATTTTAGAATGGTAAGAACAAAGAAATAAGAAGTGGAAGAAGAAAGGAACTTGAAAAGGGGTGGTGAAAACATTACCTCTTCTTCGGGTTCTTCCTTTGGATTTGATCAAAAGGGCTCCTTAGGTTGGCTTTCTGATCAAACTAATGACTCTAGGTTGTAGTGAGGGAAGTTGGGATAGTATGTGGGCAGAGTTTGGCCGAGCCAAGTGGCTTGAGATATGTGAGGAATGAGTAGAAGTGGTCTCCTTTTATAAGGGAGAGGAGGGGCTCTTTAGAAAAGAGTGGAAGTATTACTTTATAATATAATTAAATTCGGTTTATAATGGTCCAAAAATAATTGAGGTCGAAGATAAGATGACTCATATTCTAAATAACATCAACCAATAAGAATTGGACAGGTTTTAGATAATATTTTAATCATTATAATCTTATTTATTTAAATGATTTATTAATGAGGTAAACATTGCATCATTATTGTGTCATTAATAATTTAAATTATTTGATGTCTAAAAATTATAAATAAAATATCATTATGTAGGAAATCATTTTATCATTCTAATTAATATTTATAATCTAAAATCCAACATGTATAGCCCTATGTAAAAATTTTTCTTATAAAAGATGTAAGCTTATGCCATTTTTATTTTTATTTTAACTTTATTAATATAATGTGTCCCTACCACATACAAGTGGCTCCAAGGGGTCCCCAAATCGACCCAAGGATGCCCATGGTCGGTTATGTGTCAAACAATAAGGTTAGGACACGGTTTAGGGTAATTTTGTATTATTATAATATTATTTTTTAACCCTTATTTACCGGATTTACCCTTTAACCATGGTAAATAAAATATTTACCACAATAATTATTCAAAATGTCTAAAAATAAAAGTTACCTATTTAAACAATTTGGACATCCTGATTCCAAATATGGAATCCATTTTTCTAAATTCAAAACACAGAAGTGGCAGAAATTAATTTAAAATTAATTCCCGCTGTCAAAACAAAAAAGCGTGTTTTTAAGAGGTAATAACTATCAATAGATTGACACTTGTTTATGTTCGGTTTAATTGTAAAATTATGTCCAATGACCAAAATTATATTAAATGGTAAAAATATATTCTAAATATACTTTAAAACCACTCAAATTCGCAATTTATCACTATTAATTATTTTGATTAAAAAAGTTTTTTTTAATTAAAATTTAGTAGTTTTCACTATTCATCAAAATATGAAAGTTATCCGAAAAGTACCAAAATTTCACCTTAGGCTAAATTCGATATTCCGAATCCAAAAATGAAGTCCATTTTAAAATATAAAATATATATAATTTCAAAAAGTAGGTATTACTATTCACAGCGGCTAGTTTAATTAGTTGTGGTGTGTGTTAGAACTCGAGGTTGCGTACAACACACGCTATCGCATTATTCGAAGGGAAGCATACCGTAGAAGCTTGGGGTGTTACAATAATGACTTCATTTTATTGAATCATCGTATTGGTAAAATCATTTCCAGAAAGCTGAGTTATCATACTAAAAAATGGAATCTAGGATCCATCATTATCATAATCAGAAAATTGGATCATGAATCCAACATTAGCATAATCTGAAAATATGATCCATAATCTAAAATCATTGTATTGAGAAAATAAAATTTATTATCATTGGATTGAGAAAATAGGATCTTGCAAAATCGGACTGACGATTCAGACTAACCAATAGAGGATTACATTCAAAAAATTATTTATACATTTTTTGTTCAATTTTTTTTATAAGAAAACATTATAAACCTATAGGATTTAGTATAATCCATCATATTTTGAGATTTAAGGCTTCTAATGGGATTTGGAATAATTTGTATTACCTTTTTCTAAATATTGTATTTCTATAGACTCGTGGTAGTGGATTTAGAAAGGATTTAGGTTCTCAAAGAGAAGCCAAACTATATAAATATGTTATACTTTACATCCATTCCTACTTTTTCATGAATAAGTATTCACTAAAAGTTGTTAAGGTAATAAATAATAATAGTTTATAGTGGTTATCTTTCTATATATTTTGAAGTATATAAAATGGGAACAACTGAATAACCTTCCGCCCCCCTTGATATTTGATCCTTTGGATGATCAATTTGTATAAGAGAGAAGGATGACTTGTTGAATCCATATTCTAGATACTATAAGTTCTATCAATAGTAAAAAATTCCCAAAATTGATTCCAAAAATTATTATGAATAGGGAAGTAGGATGATCCCTTATCTCTTATCTCTAGGCCTTAATGTTGTTGACGATGCTACTATTGGTCTTCCGCCTAATGGGAAATAATATCATATGATGTTTTCGGATAAGATAAGTATAAAAGATGATGGAATTTCAAGAAATAAAATTCGTATGTCTTTATCAGAGAAATGTTTTTGAATAAAATGTGTCTTAAAACAACAAAATGTTTATGGGACGTGCTGGAATGTGTTTCTAAAGTTAATACGAAATTTAAGGATGAAAAGTTACAAGTCTGGCATAGTATGTCTGAATATATTAGAATGAGTGGCGAAGAAACCATTGATGAATAAGTCACAATTGTAAATATAATTGTTTTCAACATCAAAGGATTCATATATTTCTTGAATGATTCTAAAATTGTGAAGAAACTTATGAAAAACATTCTGAATTGTTCTAATTCTAAAATTTCATATTTTTAAGGTAATTATGATTTAACTATTGATGAATCGCTTAACATTCATTTTACTTTTCAGATGATAAAATCTCCATTTTTATAAAAAAATATGAAACACGAAATTGAGTTTGAAGCCATGAGAATGTTAAAAATTCATGATGTTGAAGATTTCGATCTGTGTTACTACAAAGATAAAGAGGATTATGAGTTGAATGAAAAATTCATGTCTCTTATATCTAAGAACAATAGAAGAGGAAGTGGAATATATGGAGGTAAATTTACACACAAATGGTTTTAGTGTGGTGGAACCAGACAAATTGCTATGAATTTATCCAAGAAAAAATTTGGAGAATATTGAGACGATTCGGATATAACACCTCGATGGATGAAGTGGAAAAAATGATAATGAAGAATTATTTTCCAATAGATACAAGAAGATGTTTTCCAGAAAAAAAAGAATTATATCGAGTAGGAATACTGAATTGGACTCCACAGGCATCAATTATTATAAAGATGAATGTTTAGAACAATTCAGAACATTCATTAAAAATTATAAGAAATCAAAATATATCTCAAAAGGGGAGAGGGTGGTGAATAATCATATAGATAGAATTATCTCAGATCTATACTGGTTGTATTTCATGAGAAAAACAACTATCAAGAAATAAATTAGAGTTATAAAGAATGATTTCAAAGAAGTTTCTCATGGATGAAAATATATTATCAAAAAGTATGGATAATATTTCATATATATTTTATGATTCAAAAGTAGAATTGATAAATGGGTAAAGATGAATGAGGATCTTTTTAAAAAGACAGAAACTATAGAATATTAATTCAACATGTTTCATTCAGATATTATTGATTCCAAATCTCATTGAGGAAGATGAATGAAAACATCAAAACAATTTCTCAACTAAAAGATGATACTTCCATACTTATTTAGAAGGCTCAATATATGATCCAAGTGAAATCGATTCTTACAAAAAATAATGTTTCATATGATTCTTTTGACATTTTATGTTCTAGAAATACTATTGAGAAATCATGGGTGGGAAAAATGATGTGTGAAGCCTATAAAATCTAAAAATGTTTGAAATCACTAAAAATAAATGATAGTACATGCCATGCGTTTTATAGAGCTAAGCATAGTTTACAACGTCCACAATGTTTCCATAGAGAAATATCTTATTTAAATAGAAAATCATGATTTGATGGTTATTGATGGTGTTGTGGAATATATCTAAATATGGATTATAATTGTTTCCACAACATATCCTTACCCATAAATAGGTTTGATAAAATTGTATGAAATATTGAAAGTACAATGAGAAACATTTTTTAGTTACAAATATTTTAAAAAGTGATTTCTCAAGAAGATAGAAATATTCCGATAAGAAATAAATTTGAATCTCTGGATGATGTTTGTGAAATATGTGATCAGTATTGTTATCATGATTAATAATTTATGAAAGAACTTTTTAAACAAGTTTCATCTGATAGAAATGAAATAAAAGATGACAAGAATAATGTTGAAGAATGATCATTGGTTGTTGAAATAGATTTAAAATAATATAAAAGTGACCAGTCATGCATAATTGAGAGTGGTTTATATTATTATATGAAATGGGATATAAAAATATTGAAACATATTGAAATTGATTATGGAGGATGAGTTACCTATGCTAAAGATAGTTCCTCAAAAATTAGTTGAATTAGAATGACTGCGATTGAAGAAAAAAAGTTGAAATATAAGGTAGTTTTATTTATATATTGGATACAACAAAAATTAATATTATTAATATTTTTGATGATAGAAAAGTAGTTTTATTATAATTAAAAATCTATCATAAAAACTGTGAAAGATAGAATTGTTATAACAAAAGTAAAATGAACCATTGAATATCTCTTTCAAATATGATAATTTAATCATACATTTAGCGTGAGTTAGGAAGATGAAAATAAATTGTTTTACTGAATACATGAGACCTTGGGATGAAAAATATTAATAAATATCTAAATATGTTGTTGTTTGGAATTTTCCATATTATAAAATATGAGATGAAAATGTAGGTATTACTTTTCAGAAAGAGATATGACTGAAATAATTCATAAGTGAATTGAGAATCAATCAACCAAACCAGTTTAGCTTATTCATGGTAAATTATGTTGGCCGGTATGAAATAGATCAAAAAAATTAGATTTATAATTTATCACTTTTATTGTTTATTTACTTCAAATGAGAATCCTCATATTTATGTTGCTAAAGTATGTGTCCCTTGAAATCTAAAAATTCATCAAAAATTATATTGAGAATGAAATTGGAGTTTCCATTAAGATGTTTATAACAGATAATGGTAAAGAATTTTCAAGAAATATTTTTGTAACATATCTAAGAAATCGGGGTTTTTGGACATTAGTATAATGTCTTGTATACTCCACAAAAAATTGGAGTAGCAGAATGAAATAACACAAACATGGAGGAAATATAAAGAACTATGTTAGGTGAATACAAACCATTAGTAATATTTTGGAGAAAAGATGTTAGTACTTTTGTACGTGATCAAAATAGATTCTTTTTTAGACCAAATAATAACATGACTCTTACTAAAAATGTGGTATAAAAAAATTCAATTCATTGAAATGAGTCAATGTGTTTGGACTTATATAATTTTAAGGTAATTAAAAATTAAACATTCATAACAAAATTTTCTGAGAATGTTGAGGTAGATATAATGGAGAATTCCAATAATAGAGATTTCCAAAAATAGTGAAAGTAATTCAAAAATACTTATCAATTCTCTAAAGAGCCATGTGGTGAGGATATTTCATCTTAGAAAAAAACATTGATATTTCCTAAATTATTAAAAATTATTGTGTAAGAAAACATTACTAGGAATTAGAGGGCTCTAGTTCACATAAGAAGATTGTTGAGATTAGATAATTAGACATCAGTATTCATAAAAGTTTAACCAAAATCAGTTTTAAATGATATTCAACAAAAATAAATGGTGGATTATATGTATTAACAACTAGATAAGATTGAAAAGAATGAAACCTAGGATATTTTTTCACGTACAAAAAATATAAATGTTATTAAAACCAAGTGTATTTATAGATACCATTTCATTGAAGGTGGAGATATTTCAAGAAACATGCACATGTTTTTTTGTAAAGGTTGTTTATAGTTGTAAATTGTGGACTTTTAATAATATTTTGACAAGTATCAATATTAGAAACTATTATAATGCTTCTTTCAGTGGGATTATATGATAATGATAATGAAAATCATATATTTGTAATGTCATCTATCTCAAATTGTGATATTGAGTAAGCCCTTTATGTTGAACATCCTTGTGAGTTTTGACGTAATGATGATGAATGAAATGTTTTTAAAAGAGATAGATCTTCTTATGGGATGAAACTAGCACCACATTAACGGTATCCTAATATTTAATTTATTTTTAGAATGTTGAATTTTTCATAATGTATTTTTAATAGAAACATTAATGTGACAGATTATAACTCTGGAACTCTAATTGTTATTGCTTATATGAATGATATAATTTTATCTTGAGATAGATATGTTTTTTGTAAAACATTTTATGAGGAAATAGAGAAGAATATTTTAATTTCAATGATAGAAAAACTAACATTCTTCCTTGTATTTCAAGTTCAATAAAAAGAAAAACTCAGTTTCTTTTCCCCAAAAATGTATTCTAGGGAATTGTTAAATTTGATTTGGATGGAATAATTAAAATATGTTTCATATCCTATTTTAGAAATCATAGTGTTTATAAAATATGAATCTGAAACATTTTTGAATCATAGATTCTTTTAGAAGTTGATACAACGTTTTCATTACCTTACAACCATAAGGCATGATATTGTATATGGTTTAATTATTTTACCAGGTGTCAACGTAATTTAACGAATAACATATGTTGGCAGAAAACATAATTCTATGATATGTCAAAAGAACAACTCAACGTGGTTTTTTATAGAAATTAAATAGTGAAAAGATATTTGATGGATTTACTTATGAATATTTAGACAGATATTGTAATGATAGTAAATCAACCTCTAGAGTATCATTATTCATTTGTAAATATTGATTGAGGTGGCATAGTATGAAACAATGATCAGAAAATTTGACCATAACAAAATTTGAATATGTTGTCACCCCTCATTCTTGAACTCAAATGTAGTGGATAAAGGAACATATAGAATATTTGAATGTAAAATTTTCTAACTAATTAAAGAAAATTTGTCATAATCATTGAGAAAATGTTATTTTTATTAATATTTCCACACATTAAATATCAATGAACATTTATATAATTTTTCACTTTACAAAATATAATGATTCTACTAGACATGTTTTATTGGAACACATTTTAAAAAAATATCAAATTTATGACATCATAAAAAATTCTGTGATGGATGATTGATTTATGTAATTATGGCTGTAAATTCATATTTAACCACCTCTATTTCTTTCCTAAACCTCATAAGTAATAATCCCCCACTGGGCACGATATAATGTAAATAAATGCGGAGAAAATGAAATCGAATTTTAAAATATAAAAAGTTTTTACTTATCTTCTTAAATTAATTTCATGTTGTGGTTAGCATAGAATGGGTGGGGAGGTGAAAGAAAAAGTTAAAAATTTAGGTGGGATTTATCGTTACATGGCTTTAAAACATTGTTGTGATCTGTCATGACCAGTCCTTTGAGGCCCGTGCCATGACTATTCTATTCCCTCCGACCATAGGCCAGTGGCTTGAGAATAGCACCAGAAAGGAATATCCCTAAAACGCAAAGGCATTTCCTTTGACCTGTTCATACACACAGACTAGAATGCCACAAGAAGCAACCATGAATCCAACTACTATAATAAATGTGTTCTGAATGTAATGGAGCAAGAATACTGGCCCAACAGTAATGTACAAGTACAATGGAAAAGTACAATACAACTAAAAAGTGAAAAATATCTCATGGATCGTCCACGAATGATCCTACCTGAAGGGTTGGTACAAGTAACGATCACTAGTCCCCATGTCACATCATGAAAAAACATTCCACCTCTGAGCACCATCTAGTTTTTTCTCCCTCCTCCTCGATATAAATTGTAAGTTATCTGCCCAAGATACAACAAGGTGTGGGTGTATCCCGTGCAGGGGTGAGTGTAACGATAATTAGTAGGGACCCCGAGACCCCCGTATATCTCCTAGAGTTCAACAAAGGAAATAAACCAAAAAGTAAGATATCAACTCTACTTAGGTATATGCACATTCATAAAACCAATTTATCATGTTATACTTATCTCCTAATGAGGGAAGAATACCATAATGTTAACCCCACGAAGGATGAAATACCACATATGTAACACCATGGAGATTGAAGTGACACACTAGTAACACCACGAAGGAAACACCACAAAGGATGAAGTACCACAAATGTAACACCACGTAAATTGATGTACCACACATGTAACACCATGAAGACAATGCCACTAAGGTAGAAGCACCACACAGGTAACACCACAAAGCTAGATGTATCACACATCTAACACCACGAAGATTGAGGTTCCACATAGGTAACACTATGATGATAAAAGATTCAGGACACACTCATGTATAACATTAGTATAGAAATATAGATGATTAGTCCAAAGGCTAGATCATCTTATTCTATTAAGAAGCACTACTGCAGACCCACACAGGATTGAAAGGAAATAACCCTAGCTAACCCACAAGAGATCTGACACACATATGATCTGTATATGTAGACCCACACATGATTGATGAGCACTGACCCACAATGGATCTAATTGATTCTGACCCACATATGATTGATAGTTGTTGACCCACTTAGGATCGATATTCTTTTTTCACATTTTAGCCAGCCACATGATTCTTCACACCCAAAAAGCTAATGTTCTGTAGAATCTTCCCCTCGGGATATCAGTCATACATAGACCACCACTAATCTCCACAAAGGAGTAACCCAAAGGACATCCATGTCAAAAGGGTTCCAATGTGATAGTCGACACATCAATCTGACACCCCATCTATGAGTTATAAGAGTTTTAGTTCTGAGGGACCGGTTGGATCCAGGTTCAATCCAACCCAGCCATACACCAACTGTCTCCAAAATACAATTGGACTATACCAAAAATAATTATCTCCCTCCATGGGTCCCAGCGCCATAGACAGTTCATCAAACGGATGTTCGGTTCTCCATATATGCCCCTTTAAGTGTTTCTGGGTCTGGTAGGGCCCGGGCCCGGTCAGACCCAGCTACGCTAGGCCACGACCGACATGGCCCACTGGGATATTGTTTTTCCCAACCCGTAATGGGAGGGCCCATTGGGCTTGCACAGCCCAACCCATGGAGGTGCAGCCTGCAGAGCTCGTACAGCCCGACCTGAGGCAGAGCGAGGCCCAGAGGATAGTGCGGCCCAGCCCAAGGCAGGGCCTACCCTAGCTGACACCAGGGGTGAGGCCCCCAGTCACCCCGAATGGAAAAGGTGACGTTATTCATGTGAAGAGGTAGTGCCACATGGGCGCCACCGGTCACCGCGGAACACGCCGGACGCACGGGTTCCTCCTCCGCCACAGATTCATCTCTGGCCCCTTACCCACCAGCGGTGCGCTGGTCACACCGCCCTCCTCTACTGTGGCTGAACGATGTGCAATCCGCCTTCTCCAACCTCATTAGTTAACGAGCCACAACCGGCTACTCAATTGGTGCGGGTTCACCGCCTCCTCCCTCGAGGCTGGCCTGTTCTGTCCGCATCCTTGGACCCTGTCGGCACCGGTCGCCGTTACCACCGAGCTGGCGGCCTTCCACGGGACACCGGGTGATCTCCTATGGTCCCTTTTCCTTCCAAAGGTGTCTATGAACTTACTGGTTCCTTACCATCGCTTCTAGAACATCCAAAATGGGTTCTGTCCATCCTAAAGAATCACCAGTGAATAACACACAAATTAATCCAGATATCAGAGGGACCGGTCCTTGTTCGTTTGGCCCGCACAGTTCATGAAAGCTTGATAGCAAAAGGATATGAATGACTCATCAAAATCTTAAAAAACAAATCAAAATAAATCCATACCTAATTAATGATGTATAACAACCACAATCAAGGAAGTTTTGACATTCTTCTTTCCTGCAACAATCTTCCAATGAAGTCACTGGTACGTCATCCATCGTTTCGTGTTTTTATGTCACCCATCATCTCTCGCGAGACCAAGCTACTTCCTCCAAGGGTATGGTATCTTTGCACATTATTAGCACTTCGTTGCCTTGTGAAGTAGTTCCCATAACTCTCCCTAGGATCCATATAAATAGAAGAGGGTGAGGATATCTAACACTTGTGGGATAAATGAGGGTTCATTAATTAGAAACCTTTATTAGTCCTAACATCATTGTTAATTTGGATTGAATGGTCATGCCATTTAATGTCATGACATATCACTGGTCCCATGTTGCCTTTTTCCTGTTGGAGGAAATGAATGAAACAAATCAAATAACAAAGTTATTTTATTTATTCTTTAAAAAAGTCCTAAAATCTATCTTTTTCTCCACACCAACTACAATAGAAGTGAAGCCTCCCTTATTTGAATATCAGTGTTGCAGATTCAAGGGTTCCCTCAGAATTTAAATACTACCTATGGTTCAAAATTTTAAATTTTCCACTCACGTGTTTACTGAGCGTACCATAAAAATTGTTAAAAAATTAATTATAGGAACTTTGGGCCTCGGAATCACGCGCCGTCAATTTTTGAAGACTCGTAATAATTACATATTATTAAAAAAATAAATAGAAAATATGGGCCTTTACATTCTACCCACCTTTGTTATTTTCATCCCCGAAACCCACAACATAGTCTAAGGAATGAAATGGGGGTACTAAGCACGAATCTGATCCTCCCTCTCCCATGTGGTATCCTGGAGTTTCCTGTGCTGTTAGCGAACACACAAAAGAGGTATTGATCACCCACAAAGGACCCACTCGTGTCAATCCTCAATTTCCAATTGATCCTTCATAAAATTCTCCCCGTCATCAATGTTCATCTCGCCATGGTAGATGATGTGAGATTGTTCATGCATGTATCTCCTCAGTTGTGGAACGTAGAAGACATTTTTCACCCTATCCAACTACAGTGGTAGTGCCATGTATTATTCTGCCTCACCAATCCCTTGATGATTCTGAAATGGTCTGATAAGCCTCAGTGAGAGTTTTTCGCCTCAAAAAATTCTTTGTAGTCCCCATCTAGGAGAGACTCACAAGAATACATGGTCACCCTCTAGGAACTCTAAATGTCTCCCTCTCCTTCCAGCATTAGACTTATGCTGACTCTGTGCATTATTCATTGGCTCCTGGATGATATTATCCTTCTAAGTGGTAGCTCGTACCATCTCTGGAGCCATAAGTGCTGACTCCCATGGGAATTTCAATCATAGAGGTGATTTAAAAGGATGACCATATAGGGAATCTAATGGTGTCATACATATATTATAGTGATAATTATTTTTTTCAATCGAACTCCCCCAAGGAAAAGTTATCCTCTCAAATGCGGACAAAATCTAGGACGCGTGCATGTAGTATGTCCTCTAGTGTTTGAATGGTCCGATCTGTCTGAACATATTTCTTTGGATGAAAGGAGGTTCTCAAATGTAGTTGACTCCATAATTCCTCCTACAATCCCTTCCACAATAGGGATGTAAAACGTATTTCATGGTCTAATACGATCATCAATGGATCCCCATGAAGTCTCAAAATTTCTTGTATGTAGAGGTGTCCCAATCCCTCTACTAGTCCCTTCTTTCAAATAGGTAGAAATTGGGTCGATTTTTTGAGTCGATCAAAGATCACCCAGATGTAATCATGTACCGTAGACGTATGTGGAATACCTATCACAATGTCCATGTAGATACAATCCCAGTTCCACTACGGCACCTCTAGTGGTTATGCAAAGCCTATTGGAACCAGATGCTTAACCTTCGCTTGCTAACAAGTGAGGAATTGTGAAACAAAAAATTTCATTGATTTCTTAATCCTTAGCCACCAGTGATGATGTCAGAGGGCATGGTACATCATTTACGCAACTAGATATACCGCCATAGGGGAGGTATGAAACTCCCTTGAAACCTCAACCAGTAGCTCCATTAGTACCGTGGTGTGTACTCTAAATAGTATGATACTCTCCCCACCTAAATAAAATTCTATAGGTTCCTATCCTGACGATATATGTACACGTAGAGGCTCACCTTCTATGTCCCCAAGTTGTTCCTCCTTGACTCACTGAAAGGGTGGAGGAGTGACTATCACAGACTAGAGGTAAGATGCTCTTTCCCTATTCACAAATGATATATGCAATGCGGCTAGCTGCGTTGTCGCATCACTCAGCACTTGTAAACCAGACCTCATACATAGTGTGTATTCCACCACATTCCCCTTCTAGGGAGTATAGAAAATCTCAATTTCATAGTCCTGGAGGAACTCTAGGTCGTGGGTAGCATAGTTCTTCTCATGTTGCCTCATCTATTGTGACATGTTGACGATCATTGCTCCATCCTGCATCCGGACACACCCATGTTCATTTCCTAAAGTTCGGCAGTAGAATATATATCCAACGACCTATTCTTTTAGCCTCAAGATGGGGCAACTCATCAGTCTCTTCCTCATCTCATATAAACTCTGATGGCATCTCTGTAGACATACAAAAGGCTATCCCTTCTTTGTTCATGCTGACAATGGTGTCGCAACTCTGGAAAAGTCAGGCACGAATCTCATGTAGTATCAAGCCTACCCCAGGAATCATCGCACCTTTCTCACCCTCCTGGGTGGCTCCCAAGCATGCACAACCTCTATCATCTCCAAATCCACTCAAACTCCAGCCTCCAAGATATTATGTCCCAGAATATGGACCTCCAATATCTTGAACTCGCACTTCAAAATCATACAATAATTTTGGTTCTCTTTGAGTGTATCCATTACTATCTGCAAATTATGAGCTTTATCCTCCTTGTTTGTTGATAATATCAAGATGTCATTGATGAAGACCACCACATTGCAATTGAGGTATGGCTGAAATATCATGTTCATGAGATCCATGAATACTCATGTGGCATTGGTCACACCAAACAGAATTTCCAAGAACACTTTGTTTAAATACCGTCATCTAAAGGCCATCTTCTGCACATCCACATCGAGTAACCTGAGATGATGATAGCATGATCTGAGTTATATCTTTAAAAACCAATGTGCTCCCTTCATCTGATCGAAAATATCATCAATTCTCGTAAGTGGATACTTGCTCTTCATGGTCTCCTATTTTAGGTGTCGGTAGTCCACAAAGAGTCTCATACTCCTATCTACCTTATTGGTGAAAAGGATTGGGGCTACCCATGGAGAAACACTGGGCTATATGAACCCCTTCGACTGCAAGTCCTACAACTATACACATAACTCACGAAGCATTGCAGGAGCGATCAGACATGTTGGTGTAGATATCAATGTCGTCCCATGGTATAGGTCAATATGGAAGTCAACCTATCTACGTGGTGGTAGTCTTGGAACATAATAGGAAATACATCAACATACTGGTCCACCACTACAGGATATCTTAGACACTCAACATCAACAACCCCGAGGGTATGGCTGACCAACATATGTTTGATCGGCTTCACCCTCCTATGGTTAAGTCCATCATGTTCTGCAACTGTTACTTTCTCACTGATGGTGGAAATCATTGTCCCATATTAATGGGAACACCACACTTGGTGCCTAATAGAGTCAATTTGAAAATGGATTATGGATATCCAGTCCAAACCCAAGATGACATCATAAGGCATTGATACCTCTACTAGAAGATCCTAGCCAAAGATATCACCTCCTAGTGTATGCTCACACTATCAGAACCAGGGTTTATTTGTTGAATCCTCTCTCGTAGGAGTATCCA
Source organism: Viscum album (assembly GCA_963277665.1). NCBI lineage: Eukaryota > Viridiplantae > Streptophyta > Magnoliopsida > Santalales > Viscaceae > Viscum > Viscum album. The sequence goes on from OY728120.1 coordinate 1,612,220,030, forward strand.
GTAGTAAGGATAGAGCCAACGGCTCCACTATAATGATTGATCTCCGAATGAAGGTCATGGAAATAAAATAGTGACTGGCACTTGTGTCTATAAATAATGAAGCTTAGGTGATGTAGATACAAATCATACCTCAAATCAGTTTCAGAGCATCGTGGTCATAGGTCTCAACTACCTAGATATGAGCTCATCTCTGAACTCCAGCTCTATGTGGTCATGGTGGACCACATGGAGGTGGTGGGGATAAAATCTCCAATCACTTTCCACCACCTACCCCACAGAAATCTCTTCTACCAAATTCTCATGTTGCATGCGGTCCTCCTCGATCAAATCTCTACCTCTGCCTCAGCTGTCCCTCGACCATCTGCTGGTAGTCCTTACGGCAGGTCAGGCAATCATGATTTTTATGATGATTCCCACCACACATGTAGCAATGTATTCTCCTCATTTTTCCTCCAGTATCTCGTGTGCCGCTAACCACCAACCATGTATCCCAAGGTCGCCACCAAATTTGCTAGCACTCTGGGGCCCCTATGGAAATAGTCTAATGCCTGCTGCAGATGACTCTACTACCTGACATCCTGTGGAGGCTCTCGATGTCAGTGCGTACATAGTTAAGAATATCTCCACCAAAAGCATTATCTCTAGCTCCCCATACTACGTCAGAATGCTTAGTGATATCATCGATGCTCTGATCTCCAATCGGAGACCCTGCTCAAATGTTTGGGCCTAGAAGAATGGGTCACATACCATGTCAGTGGTGTAGCGATAAAGATTAGTGAACCTCTCTGCGTACTGGGTCATAGACATGTTTTCGTACTGTATGTGCATCATCTCCTGTATACACACTGAGCGTAGAGTCGATGGGATGAACAATACCATGAAAAGTCCCTTTATGTATGCCCAGATGAGGGACGCCTCTTCATGTATCATGAGTGTCAGACTCCACTACCTCCTAGCTACTCCATGAACGAGACTGACCACTAGGTTAACCATTAGATTAGCTGGTGTCCCCACTAAGAAAAAAACTATGGCCGAAGCCTCCAGCTAGTCCTCACCTGCCTGCAGGTCTATCTCGCCTCGGACCCTAGTAGGCCTCTACCGCTAAATGTTGTGAAACACTCTCTTTCGGTGTGCACCGTCTATAGGTGGGGTTTGTGGCAACGGTTTCCCAATGTGTTGTGGTGAAACTGGTACACCACCCAATGGTACTAATGATGTATGAGGTCCCTGTTCCGTGGCCATATCTCTCGATGGGCCGTCATCACATAATCTCTCGGGAATACTTTACTATGTTCTATGTGGCGGCATGATGAAAGAAAAGATGTGATCCAATATCAATAATTTATACCTGGTGATATGACTCAACAAGATAAAAAGAAAGACTTTTAAAAATACATGTAATATGTTATTCTAGGCACTATGTCAAAAATCCTAATTCAAGGTCCTGGTGTATGGATACGTCAGACACCACACAAACAATGGATTCACCAACCTAAAAACCACACTTATAACACTTATCACTACTGGCACATTAAAAAGATCAAATTCCTTGATCATCAGTATAACCTAATCCTCTGATACCACTATGTCATTACCTGTCCCTCGAGGCCCATGTCGTGACTACAACAAGACTGCCTTCCATAGGTCAGGCGCTGGCGAGTAGCACCGGAAAGGCATATCCCTAAAACGGGAAATTGTTGAATTTAAACCTATTCAAACATGCATATTAGAATGAAACAATATGAAACCATGGAACAACTACTGTATTAAAAGTGTTCTGAATATAAAGGGTTCAAAATTCAATCGCAAACGTAAAGTACAAGTACAACTAAAATGTACAAAAAAACTGAAAATTGAAAAACTACTCCTGGATCATCCAATGAGGATTGAACCTAACGGGTAGGTACTGCTCATGATTAGTAGTCCATGCATAACGTCACGCCAAAAATCCCACCTTTCAGCACCATCCGGTCCTGGAAACCTCAGCCTCGATCAACGTTGTACGTCTTCTGCAAAAGACACAAAAAGGTGCGGGCATAGCCCGTCTATGGGTGAGTATAACGATACTCAGTTGGGACCCTGATACCCTCATAGGTCTCTTAGAGTTTCACAATGGAAAAACAATAAAGCATCAAGTCTACTCTACATAGGTATATGGCCATACATATATCTATGTTATCAAGAAATTCTCGTCTCATACATGAGGGAAGAAAACCACAAAGGTAACACCATGGAGAAAAAAATTCCACACAATTAACACCATAGAGATATAAGTTCAATACAGGTAACACCACAAAGACAACCCCATAAAGGAACATGGACCACATAGGTAACACCCCGTAGATAGAATTTCCACATAAGTAACACCATGAAGACAACACTACGAAGGTTGAATCAGCACATTGGTAACACAACAAAGCTAGAAGTACCACCCAGGTAACCCAACAAAAATTGAAGCACCACATAGCTAATACCATGAAGTAAGAAGACTCAGCTCACTCTCTGGTTTAACTTATGTACATAATTACAGTTGATAAGTTGTAAATCTATATCATCTTATTATGTTAAGAAGCACTACTACTGACCCACATAGGATCGGTATGCGCTGACCCACATAGGATGTCGGAGCACTGACCCACAAGGGATCTTATCGATGATGAGCCACACAGGAACAATAGATGCAAGCCCACTTAGTATTGATGTTCTTTCATCACCTTACAGCCAAGCACCATATTCCACGCACCCGGTACACTCGAGGTCTATAGAATCTACCCCATGAGATATCAGTCATACATCAACCTCCACTAAGCTCCACAAATGAAGTAACCCAATAGACCTCAATGTCCTAAGGGTTCCAACGTGACAGACTGCACATCCCTCAGACACCCATTGTGTAAGTAATAAGCATATTAGTTCCAAGGCCTGGTTGGATTTGGGTTTGTTCCAACCCATCCATACTCCATCCTTCTCGAAAACACAATTGCAGTATACCAAATGTTCTTTCTCACTTCATGGGTCCCAAAGCGACACAAGGTTCGTCAAACGGACGTCTAGTTATCAAGATATGACGCTTTATGTGTTTTTGGGTCTGGTTGGGCCCGGGTTCTATCTGACACGGCCTGGTCCGACCCGACCTGGTCCGGATCTAACTAGTTTGGGCTGGTCCATGGTGGTCTCGGCTCGGTGGGTCGTGGTCCGGGACGTCCTGTAAAGGGGCAGCACGCTGGGCTCGCGTAGCCCAGCCTACAGTGGAGCGCAACCCACTGGGCTCACGTAACCCATCCTAGGGCGAAGCGTTGCCTACTGGCTCGCGTGGCTTGGCCCGAGGCGGAGTTGGGTGCACTGGCTCATGCCTCCCGGACCAAGGTGGGGTCGTCCCTATCAAACACTAGGGGTGAGACCCCTGGTCTTTTAGAATGGCCAAGGGGAAATTCATCTTGTAAGAGGAAACACCACCGGGGCGCCCCACTATCGTCACAGCACCAGTTGGAGGCGTGGGTTCCTCCCCCACTGTGGCTTTGGTCGCAACCCCTAGATCACTGGAACCACATTGATTTCACAAATGTCCACTTCTATGGTTGGATTATGTGTCTTCTACCTCCTCCGACCGCCGCGACTAACAAGCTGTAGCCGGTTCCTCCAGAGGTGCCGGTGCACCGCCTCCTCCCTCGCGGCTAGCTTGTGTCGGCCGTCACTTTGGTCACCTCCGGCAACGGTCGCCGGTACCACCATTCTGGAGTTCTTCTGTGGGTAACCAGGTGGGCTCCGGTGGTGATTTTTTCCTTCTGAAAGTGTCATTACATATTCTGGGACATCACCGTCGTCGGTACCACTGGGCCATGTTTTTTTGGCCCACACCCTCCGCGATATCATGATAGAACAAGGATAGGAAGGATTCAAAAAACTCTTTAAAAAGAAACAATGATTAATTCGTACCACTAGAATGATGGCGAATGCCAGCAATCGAGGATGTGTCGGCGTTCATCATTCCTACTACATGATTCCAACTACACTGCTCATACGCTGTCCTTTAGATTGTAGTTTAGTGTCAACAGTCACTTCCTTCTATAACTATCTCCACCCCCTAAGGGTTTTTCCTCTCAAAACATTGACAACACTTCATTTCCTAGTGATGGAATACCGATACCATTTCCCAAGATCCATATAATTATTAGAGGGGGTGGGTATCTAACGCTCATGAAATTTATGAGGGTTAATTAATTAAAATCCTTCTTAATTCCCAAAGATTCTATATCTTATGATTGAATGGTCAATCCATTTAATGGATTGACACATCGATGGTCCAACATTCCAGTTTTTCCATTGGGGGAAAAGTAATAAATAAATCAGTTAACAATTTTATTTAATTTATTCATTTAAAATGTCCAAAAATCTAAAATTTTCTCCATACCAATTGTGGTCTAAGTGAAGCCACCAATAAGATAATCTTGGCACTATGGTTTCCATAGATCCGTCAGATATTTAATCCGAGCATCAGTTTCAAACCTAGAAAATTCCAGTCATACGTTTACTGAACGTACATTAAAAAAGTTCAAAAATTAATCCCGAGAACACTCGGCCTCCGAATCACGCACCATTAATTTTCACAGACTTGTAATAATTCCATATAATTAAAACAATTATGGAAAATTCAGATCGTTAAATAATCGAGGGATGGAATTCCATCCGATACATTACTTCTTCTAGTAGTGTGGTGTCAAGACACTCTATTTTGAGAAAGGCTACGAATGAATAAATGATAAAAACATGATTTTTTTACAAAATAAGACTTCTGAAGTTATTTGAGTGTGATAAATTTGATAAAAAGGGATGACAAAAAATCCAAAGGGGGTGATTGAAGATCCAATGTGGGTAAACTTTTTTGAACAATGTTTTTGTATTTGTTTACAACAATCCATTTTGTTGATGACTGTTTTAATTTAACAAAATTATCCCTTGTCCATCGTAATGAGGATTTTTTCAAGACATATGTTTCTAAACCATTGGATTCATAATGACATAAACTGAACATGGAAGAATTCCATAAGATGAATATGTTGATCATACACTTTATATTATCATGTTTATTGGCATGGAAATTTGAAAATCACCATATTTAAAAAGAATCATTTTATAATTTATAGTTTTTTAGAAGTCTAATTTTTCATTAATTATGATAATAATGATGTTTTTGAAGATATTAGAATGATGAATGTGATTTTAGGAGGTATAAAGTTTCGATACATTCTAAAATGGAATCATATGACTCTATGATGATCTGGTTGTTCCCAAAACCCAAAGAACTCCCACAGTAAATGAATTTGATTAAATGATGGATAGGTTTGAATAATTATAGAGAATAAATGAGATATTTACATATAAGTTGGAATTACATCATAATGGGTTGAGATTAAAAAATCCATTTCTATACCCAAATAAGAAACAAATCATTCTGAGAAAATCAAACTAATATTATTATACTCATAATTTTGACTCATAATTTCATACTCAGATTTTCAAACTGGAAAAATTGTATTGGGTTTTCATATTCATATGATCATACTAATATTTCTGTTCAATGATATTTGTATAGGGAAATTCATACATTGATTTTCATAATCATATCTTCATTCTGATATTTTCATACTGATAATTTCACACTTATATTTTTTGTACATGGATTCTCTAACATTGATATTCGTATTTAAAATATCGTTATGAGATTTTTGTACAAGTATTTTCATACTGAGAAAATCACACTAACATTTTTTACATATATTTTCATACTATGAGAGTCTTACTAATGTATTCATAATGAAGATTTCATTTTGAGAATGGAACATATCATAATGTGATGAGAAAGAAACATAACGTATTGAGAAGAGAATGAAAAGGATCATAATTACTTGAGAAAGAAAAAAATCATAATGAGATGAGAAATATATGATGAATCGATTTATCCAAAAATGGATTTCAATTTTTTGTAAATATTACAGAAATATATGGAAGATTAATGAAGTCAGAGTTGATGTTTTAAATACATGATAATTTTTATGATTTTGATATTTGGAGAAGCGGGGAATGATTCCGGGTTTCTAGCCATTGTTATTTGAGTATCGTATAAATACATCCTTATATCATTTGTTCATTTGAAACTTTTGAAGATGTGAAAAAGTTGAATCAAATGAAACATTGATGTGAATGTTCTCAACTAACTAATGAATAATTTTATTTTGAATTTTAAAAAAATTATTAATTTTGTAGATTGAGTAAGAATTCATTATATTGAAACATCACACTGGGAAAATCGGATACAGAATCCTGAATTCTGATACACAAAATATCAGATCTAGGATCAAGCATTATTGTACAGAAAAATTGTATCCATAATCCAGCATTATCATACTCAATAAATCATATCAATTATCCACCATCACTGTATTATAAAATTTTCATCCAGTATCATTGGAATGAGAAAATTGGATATAGATAAATCGGATAGAGGATTCAGACATAGCTATTTATGAGACTATTTAAAAAATCAATTTTTTAAGATGATTTTTTTTTATAATCCAACATTTTATTCTCGTGGGATTCAGAATAATTATTCCTATTTGAGATATATGGTGTCTAATGAGAGTTAGAACATGTTTTATTTACTTCTTCTTAATATTTTATTTCTATAAAACCATGGTATTGTATATAGAAATGATGTTGGTTATAACAATAAGGCCAAAACAAATTAATATTATTTTATTTACCGGATTTCCTACATTTTCATGAATGGTTATTTACAAAAAGTGTATACGGAAATAAATCGTAAATGTATTTATGGGATATGTTATATAATGGTTTAAAAAATATAAGAAGTGAAAAACAGATTCAACCCCCCTAGTTGTTATTTTATCCTTTAGGACATAAATATTGTTATATAATATAATTATTTTACATGTGTTTCCAATTTCATAACACAATGAAATTATATTATTTAATCATTTTATGTAATTCTATGGATATCCCTCCCCTTAGTTATAAATGTGTACATCATCTATACACTTATTGACAATATTTGATCGCTCTAGATCGGCCAAGACCTACATTAAAATCATCTAATAATCAATTTAGTCATTATTGAGATTCAAGTGTTACCATAATAACATTCAATGATGGATTGAGTGGTAAACCAAAGGAGTTATCACAACTAATAAGTAAGTTACTTAACCTACTCATTCAAATATAATTTCTTCTTCCACTTCAACAAAATCAATATTACCAGTACAAAAATTATAACTCTATTTTTCTTAATGTAGGAACCCAAAACACCCTGGTGGGGGAGGGGTGAATTAGGTTGTACACATTTTATTTTAGAGTGTTGGATCATATTCTCAAATTGGTATGAACTTGTAAAACCAATTTGATTGAATCATTAGTTCATTAAACAGTCACATATAGACAGACAACATAACAATTTTTCTTGGTTCACTAATAAGGCCAAGTTTAATATGTGTACACGAACAATGTTCCAGCCATGCCTAAATTCAATAATATATCCTTGATATTGTGGAATACATAAGATTATTAATATGGACTTTTTTCTATCCATTCTGTATTTAAATGAATTTGGGATAACACACTGCCTCCCTTCAAACACTTTAATCGAAACCCCTTTGCTCAATAAGTTGGGATAAGTATTACATAGTTTAACAACATAAAGGAAACATAAATAGATTGGGAATTTAAGTCTTTGGTTTTAATTAAATTAGTCGTTGTCTTAACCATAATACTATTTTGATACAATTTAATGAACTATTTACATAAACAACATATTTAACACTACTAATCATGATGATCCACACCATTTTGAAAACCACGTTTTGTTTCATGTAAATATAACCATCTGTAACCCAAAAAACATGTATGGAACTCCCATCCTTCATTAATAAACCATCAATTGGGATGATCAAAGCCTTCATGAATCTCCCATCCTTCATGGATGTCTGGGTATTCATGAATCAATTAGTTCTCACTAAATATCATGTTCTAGTATATCGTAGAATCAATCAGTTCATTTCCATTAACTAAATGATTAATAACTTCCTGAAGGGTTACTAATTAATGAATATTTACTTATAAGTTATTCCTTTTGAAATAAGATAGATTCACCCTTTTGTCAAAATCTATTTATGTTATAAATGGTGAGTTTCGCCACCTATTTATAGGCTTGAACATTTATAAAGATATGATGCTCCAAACAACCTTTACATGTTACTCTTAAGTCATACACATGAATAACACCTATTAATAAAAATATTGTAAAATATAACCCATTCTGGAAGCATCTCATAGTCACTAATTTCTACTATATTGTTATCACAGATTCATGAACAATCTAAAATTTAGGAAGAACATGGCCTTTCTATCGCACATTCACGATGCTTCTCGTCATTGATAAGATAATACTATTATGGAAACTAGTATTTTCAAAACATCATCATCAAAATATCATTAAATTACAATTTTTATGAAGTTTCAATCCTAGAAGTACACCTTCCACAAATATTTCCCCCTAATCATAATTTTTTTCTCCAACAATATGGAGAACACTAAAAAATGACATCACCTTAATCCTTGAATCCATCTACTTCTTATCATTTCTAATAATTATAAATACCTAATCAACCTATTCTGTAGAATTACAATAAACAAAAAATACACAATAGTTCATGTTATGATAATACTTTGTTCGAAAAAGATCCCCCTTTCAGGTTTTTGGAAATCATTAGAGGAATTCCATAAAACGCCAGCCCCAAACATGAATGAGATTGATGAAAAATAACTCATCCATTACCCAAAATATATGTGATAAAATATTGGTATAGAAAACAACAATGGAAAATTTTAATTTCACACAATAATATTCCACTATCAAATCACGAATCAGATTCTTCATTAGATTGTTCACCCTCTTATTATCTCGCATGAATCAGATTCTTGGTAATTTCATACCATCATCTACCATTGAAAAATCATGAATCAGATTCTTCCAAATATCATTTACCATATCATTAATTTACCATGTATATATTTCATGAATCATATTATTCATTAGATCAGTCACCCACTTCTTAGATATCATGATTTATCAGATTCTTCATTAGATAGTTTATCAAATCTGTAATTAAACATGTTTTTCTAGCATGAATGAGATTCTTCATTAGAGAATTCACCATATTCTTAGATTGTATGATTTTTTAGTGGTATATAATGGTGTGAAATTACATTTTTCCGTAATCGCATTCGACGTTGGGTTGGGGTTGTTAATGTTTAATTTTATTAGAAGATCTCTAGGATACGTTTTCTGAGAAATGATGGTGTAGTCTCCCTTTTGAAGCACATACATCCCAATAAAATAAAATCATATCACCAATCAAGGACATTAAAAAATTTTATTTCATGTTATTAGAAAAATGATCCACTTATATCTGCCTTCTTCCATAAAAAATAGTATCATATATTATAAAATTACCATAATTTATTCATTCTTATAATTAATCCCATAGAAGTTATGGTTGAAACCTCATATTTGAATAACTGAATTCTTGATATAAGTGTCCAGTCAAGAATTCCAATCTCATGGTGCATTATTTATACTATATAGACTCATATTTAATCAATAAAAATAATTCACATCTTTTCCAATTAGAAATACCAATGGTTGTTAAATGTAGAAATATTCTTTAAAAACACCATTTAAAAATATAATTTTTTCATCCATATGATTAAAATTGTAACATATAGGAATTTACATAGAAAGGAATTACATGATCAACTACAGTCTAGCGAATAGAGGAAACATTTCATCATCATTAATTATGTCAATATATATTTAGCCTTTACAAACCAATCATTCCTTATTTTGGATTATTTTTTCATACTAATAAAATTTATTTCTTAGCTTCTTCCTTTCTCAATTAACATTGTGATTATATGTAATATTAATAGTATTCAAAGTCTAGTTATAATAAATTTGATCCATTTCTTCATTTATGTCCTAAAAAAATGATTCCTCGTTTCTTCTTTTTCGAATTTGGACGGTTCTACAATTTATAATAATGGAAAATGTTCATTAATACTAATTATCCTTGTTTGGGTAGGTTTTATTCAATCCAAAATGACGTTGGATTTATTAATTTATTTTCTTCTATTTCTCCTCTAAGGTTCTGATGACATTTCGTAAACAATGACTTCCTCTCCATATTATTTATCTAAATTAACATAGTTTTTTGAGCTATGAATTTCTTACAATCCTTCCATTATTTCATAATCTAAATTTATCCCTTATTCACATTTTTTCATTTATAATCATATCAATATATGAGATACTCTACATATTTATCGATTTATCCTCAATGATCATGATATCATTTTCCCTAATTATATTTCTAAGATGATTATTGTAACATATTTAGGGATTAATCTTCAATGAATATCCAAGGAATTCTCTTTCAACTTCACCATCAATACACATTCCTTGATTTCCTTATTTTTTTTAGATAAAAATTTTACTTCCAAAAACAAAAAAATACATCAATGAGGGATTTCATCCACTAAATATATCATACAGTGTCATGGTCTCAAATAAATATACCTCTAAAATTTTGAGTTTTCAATGATCCATGAATATCCCCTTTACAAAAATGATGAGAAACCCAAATCTCAGTTAGCATAATTGCAGTCATATTATTCACTTGATAGTGTATGCTTCCAATGGCCCCATTTATCTATGGTGTTATCACTATAAAAACTGAAAATTTATCACATTTGTTTCTAAGTAATTATTAAATTCAATGGAAGTTTATTCTCATCTATTTTCGCATCATAGAATATTGATTTCACAACCATTTTAATTATTATCACATTAATGATAATCCACAATGGAATAAATCCCTTGTGGTTTTCTCTTAATAAACACTACACTCGACATTCTACTATAAAAATATATAAATTGATTATTGTTCAAATCTCTATATGTTCCATCCAAATGAATTCAACTAAAAACATCTATATGGATGAGATCAAGAAGATTTGATTACCTTTTTTCTTCGGTCGATATAAAATCTCAACCATCTCTCATCACATTATTGTGAGACATGTCTCTTCTCAATAATTATTATTATTTTAAATATCCAAAAAATCATAAGCTTATATGTTATCCCAATGATTTATTTGTCAAATGTGACCCAACCTTTAGTGCCACGAGTTTTTTTCTTCTTCAGCTATTAGGAAACATGTTTTCTCATTACTTTCAGCCTTTTATAAATTGAAATATGTTGTACATAATCTATTTAGATACTAATCATTATTTCATTTGAATTTTCACACCTTCTATATAAATTTCTCTCTCATTATGGTGTTAGAGAGTTGACTCGCACATAGGATATTGTGATGCAATCCAACTCTATAGAGAACTTTTGTTTTCCTTGTCTTGTTTTTTTTCTAGATCATTATTTCCACTACATTGATGTTTAAAGCACAATTTTTACATATTATCACTATTTCATCCAACATATTCATAAACTTATAATACTAATATGTACTTCCTCTCATTTAGGAAAAAATATCCTTTTCCTAAATCTAGATTCTAAAATTCTCTGCATATGTCAGAGCTATTACAACAAAGATGGATTTCATGGTTTCCTTATTTAAATTAAGGAGATACTTGATTTGGTTGATGTTATATATGTCCCTTCCAATATATTTAAAATATTCAGGGTTTCCTTATACCCATGTACTTATTCTTGAGGTAAATACATATTTTCAAGAGTAATTATGCTAAGTTGGATGGTATATTCTTTTATATGAGTTCTATGTGTATTATTCCACGCTTCTCTACCAGTAATGAATATATTTATGGGTGTAGATGGAATAGTGAAAAAAATACACAGAGAATCAATTTTTTCATATGATTGTGTAAATATAATTATTCCCCTTTATTAAGCTCTAGATGCTTCCCCACGTAGATAACTCATTTCCTGATCATATTAAGACCACATATGACTTAGAAACACATATAATTCAAATTTAATAAGGGGAGTAGCTTTAAGACATCCATTCCCCCAAGTTTACCCTTTATTTTTAAAGGTAATTGACTAGAAATCATCTATACATACATAGGTATTATATTCATTTCTCTTTACTATTTGGGTCGAATAATTATTAGTTAGGAAATTATTTTCAATTGTGATATTTCTATCGTTATAATTACCAATATTTTGTCTCACCACTTATTAATCCCTTTATATTTTTTCAACTTCCAATTAAATATTTTCCCATCATGGTGGATCTATATTCTTTATAGACCTTATCTACTCCTTCAGAACCACATTTACCTCTTTCAAAAAGATCTTCATTTGAGAACTCCCAATACATAATTTATTTTTTGTTTCCCATTATTTTGAATCAATTTCTATTTTAGACGTTAGTGTAGCCACTTCTTATTGATTTTCTTCAATTATATTATCCTTTTCCTCAGGTCTCAATGAATGGAAAATGATGAATTTTCCATCTCTTAAACCCCTTGTTTTAACTACATATCATCTTATAAGATATTATGATTTTTCACTTGTTAATCATCTTCTCCTTATATCTAATCAATTTATGATTCAACCTGACAAACATACTCCAATGAATCAATCAAAACGTCTCTCAATATTATATTTCACTTTCATTGATTTTCTAGAACAAAAACTGTACCCTCAGATCCCACAATGTTTTATCAAATTCCATGTAACAAATTATCTTCAGCTTTTGAATGTTCAACATTTTCATCATTATCCAACATGGAAACTTTGGTATTATGATTATTATATAGTTCGAAATCCTTAAAAAAATCATTATCAACTTGATATTATTTGTAATCAATTATCATTCTATTGAATTTCATTCATTATATAAAGTAAACTTTATTGTGTAACCTCTTATGAGGATTCTTCCTGATTTCAAATTAACATTAAAAATTATAAAACATCAATATGAATCAAGAGGCAATGTTCCATAATTTACGATGGTAAAGTCAATCCAATAGAATAATTCCATAAAATCTCCCCAATCCCCTCAATAATTTCTTGGAAAATAGATTGTTAATGCATCCCACACCATCATTAATAACACTTAAAATATAATGTTCATACATTTATTAGAATATTATTTCCATTCATACTTGATTTGATGCATCTTCGGATATAAATCTCATTTGATAATCCACCCGACTGATTACTAGATCATCAATTTACAGAAAACACAAATATCCTTACTCAAGAGATGAACCATTTAGATTGTATATATATGATATCATTAGAAGGATCTTATTTATAACTTCAATAACCTTAATATATTACCAAATTACTATAATATATGCTTCTACATTATTTATGTTAGTAAATAATCTATCTTCATTTTTATCTAGATGAATTTTTAGAATGTAGAACTGAATGTGAAAGACATGAGGTTTGGATTCCTTTACATTGTTAACCTCTTATTATATTTTTTTTTCTACCACATTGAATTATTTTTACTAAAACTCTTTGAATTCAATTATTTTTGATAAAATAAAGTGATTCAATAATAGAATTTTATGATTTGGCATATCAATCAAGCATTTTCATGTTTATTTTAGTCTTGGAAAAACTATTCTCATCAGTGACATAAATCCCTTGAGCAGTGAAATAAAAATCAAACCTATGTCTTCATATATGATAACTCATCCTAATCTTCCAAATATTTAATTTTATTCCACCAAAGAGGTGGAATCCCCTACAATTCACTGAATTATCCATGAAAACAATTGAGGAATGATTTAAATCAAAAAACATATAATCTCTGATACGACATGTTGGACCAAAAAACTCTATTAGATGGGAGGTTTGAATTAGTGTGTCCAATTTTTCATTTAGTGTAATTGGACTTTCTTAAATGTTGGTATAAACATTTTAATTATATTTGATGAAATCTTGAATTTATTTATCATTCACCTTGAGGGATACAAGTAATTAGTTTTACATGGTTCACCATTAAGGTAAATTCCAAGCATCATACACTAACAATGTGTTGGTTAAACTAAAATACACAAAGATTATCTACATATCAAGGAATTTAGAAATAAATCATTTTCAGTTTTTGATAAGCACTCGGACATTACAAAATTTAGGTATAACACACTCTCTCCCTTAGAATACATTCTTATACTACATTTGTCTCACAACCTAGGGTGATGTTTTGCTTAGTTTAAAAAAAATTAGAATAAATTACTTGCTTATTTATTTATATCATTGTCTTGGATTTGAATTATACTCATCTTTCATCATTGTTATATGTTTATTTACATGAAATAAGTCTTCACATAAACCAGATGTTCAACAGTACAGTTCAGGTAGCTGCTAACCATTATAAAGCCCCATTTGTTTCAAAAAATATCATTCTTCCCATACCCATACACATTATTGAATCTCACATCCATTTCATTGAAATCAGTCTTAAAAAATATCCTCTATTTCACAAAGATCCCATCCTTCATTCAAATAATTATCTATGAAAAACATTCAGTCATCACCAAACAATAATTTCGTATATTAATTGGAATCAATATGTTCATGTCCATTATTTTTTTTAATGTTATTCTCATTAAGAATTAATTATTTACAAAATATTTTTTAATTATGTATAACTTTTTAAAATTAGAGTGATTCAAAATTTTCTCCAAAAAGTGTCTTTTAATCTTTTGTGGGTGTGGCCACTTATTTATAAGAAAATCCAAACACTAATATCCCACAGTATTGGTGGCCTTTTCTTCTAAACTCTTTATTCCTGATTAGCATTCTCCAAAATTCATGAACATCCATTGAAATTTAACCCATCATTTAAGATTCTCGTAGTCTTGATGATATTCCTTTACATTATCATTTATTTACAAACCATCTCATATATGTGAAGTACGTGGTGTTTCCATTAAATTTTTTCAATGGTCATCACCTTCATGAAGCTAAACCTTTCATGGAACCCAATTTTGTTTTTCAAAAGCTGGTATCTATGAAACTCTAGCCTTTAACACATATATTAATATTAAATCCTTGAAATCCACTTTCCAGGATTCAGTCTCCTTCCACTTGATTTTTTTCACGACCCGTCCCTCGGGGCCCATTTCGTTACAACCGCAAGACCTTCTTCCATAGGCTAGGGGCTGGAGACTAGCACCGAATGCGTATTCCCAAAAATTGGGAAGGAATTGTCTTTATAAATATTAAACTCACTCAACCACACACACATCAATATACAAACACATTCAACTGTATAGTAAAAATATTGAGTACTACAAGTAAAAAGGGGCCAGAATTCATGCCCAACTAAAAATTAAAAGAAACTAAAAGGTATGAGTAAACTGAAATAGATATAGTAAACACCTACCAAGTATCCAACCTAATGTGTAGGTACAGCTATCGAATAGTTGTCTCTGTGGCATGTCTCGTCTGACATCCACCTCAACCTCCCTCCTGTCCTGGTACCCATGTCCTTAGTCATCATTTTCGGCCGTCTGCACCAAACACAACAAGATGTAGGCATAGCCTGTGTAAGGGCGAGTATAACGATACTCAGTAGAGACCCAGAGACCCTCAATGTCTCCCAAAAATACACAGAGGATAAAACACATAGAATGAAATCTACTGACAACCCTACTTAGGTATATTCACATACATATACCTAAGATATCATGAAATTCCCATATCAATCATGAGGATTCATAGAGTCCAACTCAAAAGCCCAAGGTCAGTTGTTCCACAATGGAAGGAGTACCATGGAGGCAAGTACCACATAGGTACGGACTCAGCTCACAACAGGTATTTCTTTGGTACAGTTGTTGAGATGATTTGATGTAACTAATGAATCATCTTAATCTATTAAGAGGCAGACCCATGAAGGATCAATAATCATCATCAGACCCACATAGAATCTCCTGGTGTGAACCCACACATGATCGGTCGGCGCTGTCCAACATAGGATCGCTTGGTGCTGACCAACATAGGATCGCTCGGTGATGACCCATACAGGATTGCTAGGTGGTAACATAGAGAGGATCGCTCGGTTCTTACCCACACAGGAACACTCGGTGTTTACCCACACATGACCACTATTCATTATTCACATCACACCCAGCTACTTGGTTTCTGCAATAGGCTTTCTTGCCTCTGGGAAGGCCCGCTCCCCAAGCCACTGTTCAATACTCCAACTTCAATGAAGTCCCAAGAATAATTATCCCATAGGACCTCCACATCGTATGGGTCTCAATGCAAGGGAGGTGCGAGGGCCGCGAAATAAATCAAGGCCGCGAGGGCTGCGCGGACCGTGAGGGTGGCGAGGCAATGGGGGGGATGGTGATGCCATGGGGGACCGTGGAGTGCGGTGGTATGACGAGACCACGGGGGCCATAAGGCTGCTGGGTAGTGAGGCCGCGGGGGTCGCGCGACTGCAGTGGGTGAGGCAGTGTGGGGCCGTGTGACCACAGGACAGGGAGGTTGCGAGGGTCACGGGGTCATGGGGTGGTGAGGCCGCGAGGCCGTGTTGGACCGCGGTGCGGTGAGGCTGCGGGTCGCAGGGGACCCCATGTCGGAGTGTCCATGTGGCTACGAGGGTCCACGATGTAGGGAAGCCGCAGACGACAGAGACTGCGGGAGGCGTGCTACCACGAGGGCCATGGGGCCGTAGGCTGGCGAGGCTGAGGGGGCCGCGGGGAGGAGGGCCGCATGGTGGTGAAGCTGTGGAGGACATGGGCTATGGTCAGTGCAAGGTCATGGGGTGGTGGAGGCCATGGGCCACAGTGGTCGTGGGAGGAATGAGGTTGCAGGGTGGCGGTGGGCGTAGGAAGACACCGAGGGTCGTGAGGCGGTGAGGTCTCGGGGTGACGCGGAGGCCGCGAGGCGGCAAGGAGTAGCAGGGCGATCACCTTCATCGTAGTTGGCGGTATTCCAGTTTCCACATCCATTCGTCAATGTGGAAAAAAGTTGCCTTCTCCCATCATGAAGAAAAAAACATTCTAGTAGAACAATGGAGGGGTCAGGCCATGTTTGTTTGGCCCGCACCCACCTCATTAGAGCGGTAGTAAGAAGCTCAAGGGGGATGATTAAATATGAGGGACAAAAATTAACATTGAACAATTTATAACACACCTCTACCTCAGAGTTTTTTCAACGAAGATCGTGAGGAAAGTGAAGAAGTCGTTGGTGATAAACTAACATTAGTGACTTTGGTGTTTCCTCGATCATCAGTTTGTTGTCATTGAAGACGTTCCTCATTAGCATGATCATTCATCATTGGGGAGCACGTTATTCACTGGATAATGTGTTCTTCATTGTTGATAATAATAATCCAAAAGGTTCTCTACTCCCAATTCCACCAAAAATGTGAAAATAGACCCCTTGTTAGTTTACGTTTATCATATTAAAAGGTTGGAACAATTAATTTTTGGAACAATTAATTGTACCATGTTGGCAGAATTAGTTGGCTCCAATTAATGGGAGGAAGGGATTAATTGGGAGTTGATAGTTTTTCCACCATTAATAAGGGTTGGGTGGTCCCAGACCCTAAATTCTAAATGGGGTTTAGTTCAGGTTGTCCCCACCTCAAAACATCACCATGCGATGTTTAGGCTTGGGTGGTCCCTGCAACCATAACCCATGTTGAGGTGTTTCAAAAAATAAAATAAAAATCTTAACATTTTAATTTACTTCATTTTTTCATGAAGAACACAAATTATAGATTTCACCCTCAACCTATTGTGGTCATAGTGAAGGCCTCCTTAAGAGAATTCTAGCGTTGTGGGTTCAACAGTGCCCTCAGATTTCTATTCTGAGAACTGATTCAAAAGTTAAAAAACCCTGCTCTCCCGCTTTCTAAACGTACCTAAAAATATGTTCATTAATTCATTCCTGGCACACCGGGCCTCCGAATCGCGCGCCATCAATTTTCACGGACTCTTAAAATTCACATATATTTAAAAGAATTACCTGTAAATTATGGGTCTTTAAATTCTCCCCAACTCAGGGCTTTTCACCCCAGATGTCCATAACACAAAACTAGGAAAAAAAAGTGGGTCTAATGAGAAAGAATCTGAGCCTCCCACTCTCATGTTCTCTCCGGGAGGATCTATTGTTGCTAGCAATCACACACCATCGATATCGAATTCACATGAAGGACCAGATCATGTTGATCCCTAATCCCTATGGGAACCTACATAAACGTCGACCCAATGTCAATGTCCATCTCGCATAGGTCGATGATGTGAGAAGAGCCGTGCATATATATCCTCAGCTGTGATACATTGAAGATGTCGTACAACCTGTGCAACTGAGGTGGAAGAGCTAAGCAGTAATCCACCTTACCAAATTTGATGAGGACCTAAAAAGTTTTGTTGAACCTCGGAGATTACTTTCCTCCTCGGCCAAATCTCCATAAACCACATCGGGGTGAGACCCGTAGAAAGACATGGTCACCATCCTCGAACACCATAGCTCTCTACCTCCTGTCACCATAAGACATTTGCCTATTCTGTGCAGTCTTCATCCACTCTTGGATGATCATAACTTTCTCTATATTAGCATATACCATATCTAGTCCCACTAATGTTGACTCCCTAGGGTTAGTCCAACAGAAAGGTGATCTTCATGGTCTCTCGTACAACGCCTCAAAATGTGTCGTCCCAATGGTGGATTTATAGTTGTTGTTGTATACAAACTACACCAAAGAAATGTGATCCTCCTAGCTAGACCGATGTCGAGGACCCATGCACATAGCATATACTCGAGGGTCTGAAGTGTCTGCTCAGTATGAGCTTCCGTCTAAGGATTGAAGGCAGTGCTCAAACAATGCGGCATCCTGATAGCCTCCTGCAACCCCTTCCATAACCATGAAGTAAAACATGCATCACGATCGGAGACAATCGTCAAGGGTAATCCATGTAGCCACATAATATCCTGAACATAGAGGTGTTACAAGCTCTCTGTTGAACCCTGCTCTCTGATCGGATGGAATTGGGCTGACTTGGTGAGTCAGTCAATGATCACCCAGATAGAATCAGGACATCTGGATGTACATGGATGTCTTGTCACGATGTCCATGGATATCCCATCCCACTTCAAATATGGAACCTATAAAGGATGAACCATGCCTACTAGTACCTGATTATATACCTTCACTTGCAGACAAGTGAGGCACCGAGAGACAAACTCTGATACTGGTTTCTTCATTCCTGACCACCAGTACTATCATCGGATATCATAGTACATCATCACTAGTCCAGGATGTAACTCTAGAGGGGATGTGAGGAACTCCCTCATCACTTCCTCTTGAAGCGACACAGGTACCATGGTAAGTCCTCTAAAGATGATGACGTGATCCCCACCTTTAGAAAATCCATCATGTGCCTACCATGTCGATAACTAAGCAGTCGAGCCCCAATGTCTGCGTCCCCACGCAGTGTGTCCCTGACTCGCTGAATAAGTGGGAGAGTTAAAATAAGAGACTGAATAAAAAATAATCCATCCTAATCCCCAAAGTATTTCTGCAAAAGCAGCCTACTACTCCATAATCTCACCTAGTAGTTGTATACGAGACCTCCTTCTGAGTGCATCTGGTACAATGTTTCCCTTCCCAGGAATATTGACTATCTCGAAGTCATAGTACTGGAGGAACTCAAGCCAACTTCAATGTCTCAGGTACACGTCCTTCTGATAGAAGATATACCTGAGAATTCTGTGATCTGATTACACAATAAAATGCTCACCCTTGAAGTAATTTCACCACATCATCAAAGAGAAGACCATTACTGCTAACTCCAAGCCTTAGGTAGCATAGTTATTATCACGTTTTTTAAGCTATTGAGAAACATATGTGATAATATATCACTCCTACATCAGGACACATCCAAGACATGTCCATGATGTGTCGCAAACAACTACATACCCACAACCTCCTCTGGTAGCCTCATGATACGTGCACTTGTCAGCCTCTTCCTCAGCTTCTAAAAACACCATTTTCATCTCTCTGACCACATGAAGGGTTTCCCCTACTTCGTCAACGCTGATAGTTGTTCCGCATCCTTGGAGAAATATGGCACAAATCTCCATTATTATCCTGCCAATCCCATAAAATTCTATATCTCCATCACACATCTGAGGGGCCCCCATGAAAGTACCACCTCAATCATCACTGTTTCCACTACAACGCTATCCTCTGATATGACATGTTATAGAAAGTGAACCTATCAGGATCCTAAACGGGAAATTCGAGTGTTTACCATAATGTTGGTACT
The DNA here is from genome assembly GCA_963277665.1 of Viscum album. Taxonomy (NCBI): domain Eukaryota; kingdom Viridiplantae; phylum Streptophyta; class Magnoliopsida; order Santalales; family Viscaceae; genus Viscum; species Viscum album. The sequence continues at coordinate 1,612,240,386 of OY728120.1, forward strand.
CTCGGCTTGTGTCCAGAACTCTCTAAAATGATTGGCATGATCCTCCTCTGTACTCGAGTAGATCAGAAAGTCATTGATTAAGACTACTACAAAGAGATCAATGTACGGCTGAAAGATCCTTTTCGATTGTACCATGAACGCTGCTGGAGTGTTGGTTACACCCAATGGAATAACAAAAAACTCATAATGGTCGTACCAACACCTAAAATCCATCTTATGCACATCCTCATCCTGTACTGTGAGATGTTGATACCCTGAACTAAGGTCTATCTTCGAGAACCACCGTTCTACCATCAGATGATCAACGAGGTCGTCAATCCTTGGAAGTGGGTACTTGTTCTTCAAAGTCACGTAGTTCAGGTTTCGATAGTAAACACAACGTCGAAAGCTCCCATATTCCTTATAGGAGAACAAAGTTGAGGCTACATAAAGAGAAATATGGGACTAAATGATCCCTTTCTCCTGTATCTCCTACAGCTATACCTGCAGCTCATGAAGCTCTGTGGGAGCCATCCGATACGGTGGTGTAGATATCAGTGTCATCCCGCGATACAAGTCAATGTAAAACTCCACCTCACTGCGAGAATATCGACCCGGAACATCATCAGGGAAGACATATTCATACTGGCCCACCACTAAAGGATTAATAAGACACTCCCCATCAACTGCTCGGAGGGTAAGGCAATCCAAATGATGAGTGATCGGTTGTACCCTCCTCTAGGTACGTCCATCCTATGATCCAAAATATTCCTTCCCACAGGGGAAGGTAATCCTGGTCCCATCCATGTGGACACACCGCACTTTGCGCCTAATTCTGTCAATTTGAGCATAGACTATAGATAACCCTTCCATTCCCAAGATTACATCGTAAGTTCTCGACGCCGCTACTAGGAGATCCCAGCCAAAGCTCTCGCCTCCTAGAGTAAGCTCACACTGCCGAAACGAGTGTGTAATCGTTGAATCTGCACCCGTTGGAGACTCTAGCCATAAGTATCGAGCAAAAGGCTCTCTTGGAATCCCCGAGCTCCAAATGAGGGTAGTGGAAAAACAAGAATGATTGGTACATGTGACTATAAGTACTGTAGTTATGGTGGTGTAGACACAGATCATAACTAGTAACATATCTGGAGCACCATGGATGTAGGCCTTAGCAGTCTGGATTAGGGCTCACCACTATCCACCTCCTCCCTATGGTTGGGGTGGAACACCTAGTGGTGGTGGTGTTAATATATCAAATCCTCTCCCACCGACCGATGCATAGCCAGCTCCTTTTCCACATCTGCCTACTCCCTGGGAACCTCCTCGGTCGAACATTTATCTTCTCTTGGGCGGTACTTATACCGCCTGCTAATTATCTATTCAGCGTTTCGGACAGTCACAAGCCATGTGACCCTACCTGAAGCATGTGTAACACTTCCCACTCCTTGCATGACTGGATCTTCCTCGGCTTCCCCGCACAACCTACCAAGAATCCTACAGACGTCCACCTATATGTTTGGTCCTTTTTGACCTCTGTGACATCTATCTGCTCCCATCTGTAGAAGACTCAGCTACTTGATGTCCGGTGGTGGGTCTCGCTGTTGGTGACGTCTCATCAAGGTAACTCTCCACTAACATGGCTCTCTCTAACACCCACACCTACGTCATGATACTAAGATAAATCATCGAAGCCCTAATATCCCATATGATTCCCTGCTCAAAGGATTGTGCCTTGAAGAATGGGTCCCACACCATTTCTGTGGAGTAGAGTGAGAGGTCAATAAACCTTACTAAGTACTGAGCTACTGTCTTGCTACCCTGCTATAGATGATATTTCTCCTCTATGCGATCGACATGAAGTGTCTCTAGAACAAACTCTTCCCAAAACAGGCTCTTGAAGTCTGCCTACAGAAGCTTCACCTTGTCGTGGTCTAGGAGTATCAAGCTCCACTATCTTCCTACTGCTGCCTATAGAAGATTGGTGGAAAATATCACCACAAGATCAGCTAATGTCCCTACCAATCGGAAGACTCTCACCACAACCTCATTCCAACCCTTAGCCGCATGTGGGTCCGTCTCTCCACTAAACCTGGGTGGCCTTTGGTGCATGAACACATGTAATGTGCTCAAGAAGCGTGCACCCCCTACTTCTGGGGGGTAGTGGCATTGGTGGCCCAACTGGTAATGGTACCATTGGTACCTCCACTTGTGCCTCTACTAGAAGAGGTCCCTACACCGAGGCCTCATCACTCGGTGGGATATCAGTGCGTACTATATCTGTATACCTAGCTGGCTGTCTATGTGGATGCATCCTAAAAATAAATTGGAGTTCCACGATCAATAGGATATACCTGGTGATATTAATTGAAGAGATCACAATGAAAACTCTTCAAAACACACACGCAATCAGTGTTATCATGCACTGAGTCAGAACTCAGAAGTTATGGTCCTGGTGTATGAATACGTCAGTCGCCGAACCATCACTGGATTCCCTAAAATAATAACCACACTCACTACACTTATCATTATTTCCAGTAAAAATAATTATCAATGTTATATGTTCAATGGTAGAACCAACTCCTCTGATACCAATTTGTCATGACCCATCCCCCGGGGACCGTGCCGGGACTACCACAAGTCCTCCTTCAATAGGCGAGGGGCTGGTGACTAGAACCAAAGGCGTATTCCCAAAAACTGGAAAGGCATTGCCTTTATAACCTATAAACACAGACAACCAAGCACACAACAATATACGAAAACAATCAACTGTATATTAAAAATAGTGAGTACAGTATGTAAAAAAGGGGATAAAATAAAAACCCAACTAGAAAGTATAAGAAACTGAAAGGTACAAATAAACTGAAATAGCTATTACGAACCCCCTCCAAGGATCCTACCTGACGGGTAGTTAAATCTCTCGAACAGTCATCTCTGCAGTATGCCTCATCTAATGTCCACCTTGAGATACCTCTAGTCTTAGTACCCTCATCCTAAGTCAGTGTTGTTTGTCATCTGCACCAAACACAACAAGGTGTGATCATAGCCCGTGCATGGGTCTATATAACGATACTCAGTAGGGACCCTGAGACAATCAGGGTATCATAAAAATCCACAAAGGTTAAACCACATAGCATGAAATAAACTAACAACCATAATTAGGTATACGCCCATACACATACCTAAGTCATCATTTAAGTCCCCTCTCAATCATGAGGAATCACCGAGTCCAACCCAAAATCACATTCTCAACTATTCAACAATGGAAGGAGTACCTCGAAGATAAGTACCACACAGGTACAGACTCAGCCCACACCAATTATTTCTTGGGTACAGTAGAATAAATTATTAGATGTAACTACTAATTCATCTTACTCTGTTAAGAGGAAGACCCACGAAGGATCATTAACCATCATCAGACCCATGAAGGATTGTAGTACATCACCAGTACACCGTCAGACCCGTATAGTATCTCTAGGTGCTTGTAGAGACCCGAAGCTTGACATACATGGAAATTATATTACATTTGCGGAATATTTAATACCTAACTAAAATAGATACACAAGGACCGTAATAGTTTAGTATCTTTGGAAACACGGAATACAATCTTCTAATCATGGTGAAAAATCTTCAACATCTCCCATAAAGATCTTCCCCTTTTTTTCTTACCTAAAACCTTTCTTTATATCATGGGGAAAAGAAAACATAAAATGGGTGAGATCAAATGATCATTAAGGGTAAGAATAGATAACATAAAACAATCCTTAGACATTGTAATGTAAAAAAACATGAGCATAAAATCTAAACATCAAAATATTGTGCAATGAAATAAAACATGGCAGTACGTATGGCATAGATCATGAAGAAAAATTAATCATGATAAAATAACATGGGAATAAAACATATAATTATGGAAACCATTAAGCACATGATATTATTTCCATGGTAGCCAAGTCATTGCTACTAAGACCATCTTAGTGGACAAAGTCCCTTTCTGAATCGAGTACACTCCTCATTCCAGTCCTGTATTACTGAATCGGTTTAACTTGCCGTTATAGCCAAGTCTATCTCATTAGATATAAATATTTACCCAATGCATTGGAGGGAGATATAGGTCCCACCCATCTCATATGGAAATAATTATTTTGTGTGCCACAATATAAACATAAATCATTCATCATAACCTAAGAATAAAATGGTTTTCATAAACATCACTCCATCATAACGTAATCCATATTAAAAAATTGGATGTCATTTCATCATTAGAAAAGTGAAACCATGTAAATCATAGATACATGATACTTGAAACATACACATGTTAAATAATATCATCTTAGATGAAAATGGTTTTGATAAAACACTTGAAATGAATTCTTGACGATAATATCCTTTTTTCTTCGAAATCATTTTATTTTTACAAAATGTCATGAAATTTTAAAAAGAAAAGGATTTTGTTGAAAATAGTCATGAAATATTTTGGAGGAAGATTCGTGAAAATAAGTCTTTATAAAACCGTAAAAATCCTTTCATGCCGTATATGATAAAAAAACATTCTTCTCATACTTTTGTCAAAAAATTCCAAAAGTACCTTGTACGGTAAATAAAAGAAAGATTCCTTCCATACAATGGGGTAAAAGTAAAATTGGGTAAAAAGGACTTTAAACATACATTAATACACATTTATAATACATGTACATGGATGATAGAAATAACCCCAGTAAATACTTACGAATAAGCAATCTCAGATAAAAATGAGATTTGCAAAATTATCCATTACCTTAGGTCTGATATGCTTTGTACGTATCTGAACCTCCTGTATAATGATTTAAATAATGTCATTGACTTATTATATAATCATATTCATTGTTATGATATCATATATGTTTCACTTATGTCTTTATATTACCCTTTCTTTTGTAAATTCCATGTTAAAGCAGCATTTTGGGTAAAATCATTTCATTTATAGTATGTCTTTCGACTTGTCGTTCTTGATATTATTACTTATATCATGATTTAAATAATTAAAAAATGTAAAAAATTATTTGTATATAATATATATTGATCATATACATATATAAATTATAGATCGATAAAAGGAATGAAATACATCGTTCATGGAGACGGTAGGTCGTACGTATGCATGAACGTTGTTTCCGTTTCCTTATTGAATTGAATGAAATTAAATAGATGAAATAAATATATATATACATAAATCCAGTAGAATTATTATTTCATATATTTCATTATTATTCATTATAAAAACTTTATGATCATTCATTTATGGATAACATGTGGAATGAATATCATCGCGTCGTGGAGACGGTAGCCCGTACGTATGCACAAGCGATGATATCGTTCCCATATTTGTTGAATAGAATTGGAGTGGATGGTATAATATATCAGAATAAGTATGATGTTTTAATATCCATATATAGTTATTATTTACACCATTATATCCATCCATGTAAGGTTTTGGTGGAAAAACATATTTCACCACGACGTGGAGGCGGTATTTCGTACATACGCATGCGTCATGATTTTGTTTTCCGTAGAATGGATAGATGGTGAAATAGAATTGTTTCATAATTATAATAACATATCAGTAAATTATTTATACTGATGTTATTACTTAATAATGAAACAACTAACAAATAAGATGTAGAAGAAGAAAAAAAGTTGAAAGAATCGGTAACGAACATTACCTCTTCTTTGAATAGCCTCTTTGAGACCTCCTCTTAGGGCACTATCATTGGTTTTTAAAGAAGACTGGAACCTCTAGGATGTTTCTATGGAAGTGGAGACGAGAATTTGGCAGGGGTTGGATGAGCATGAATGTTCAACGTGGTGTGAGGAAGAGAGGGAGAAGGTGCCCTTTTATAAGGGAGTAGAGGGGCACCTTTGGAAAAACTAAAAATATTATTTTATTATAAAGTCATATTCATGTTTTAGTAGCTCCAAATTGATTTATTTAGAATCTAATGTGGGGACGGGTCACAATCCTCTCATCTAGCAGAATTTAGACATGTTTAGTTTTCTATTTTAACCATATCCTTTAGAATTATCTTTATGTTAAATAATTTTACTTTTACCGTATATTCTTGTTTTCTTAATCTATATGGTTATTAAACATACTATAATAATCCAAACGAAACCCAAGTTGTTTATTATTAATATATATAACCTTATCTATGTCATTTTTCCGAAACATAGATTTTTATGAATAAAATAACAATTAATAATATAATATTCGTTTTAAAAACAATTTTATGTCAATTTTGACACTATTTGGTAATTGATTTTCTTGAAAATAATAACAGAAATATTCGTTCAGAAAAAGTTAATAAAATCAATATTAACTTGTCATATTAACATTTAAAATAACTTTAATTCATAAAAAGTCTGAAATTACATTTATTTGGGTATTTATAACATCAATTATGTCAAAGTGTTATTAATAAGACGATTACTCCATCATCATTGTGTCATAAATAAATTAAATTATTTAATTTCTAAAAATTACAAATAAAATGCCATTATGTAGGAAATATTTTTAGATTTATAATTAATATTTATAGTCGAATTTATCTTATGTATAACCCTATATTAAGAATGATTTTGTTATTAAACATTGATTTTATCTATTTTAACCCTTCTTTAAATAAATTAATAATAAATGTCCTAATCTAATCCAAGTGGACCTAAATGGTCATATTTTATTCCTAAGGTTGTTTTTGGTCGAATTAAACTTATCCAAAAGAATTAGTAAATGCGTTAGGGTAATAATAATAACATTTTACCCTTAATTTGTAACACCCCAAGATTTTCTTAGTGTGTTATTTATTCAAAATAATTCAATAACTTGCACTACACGCAACACCGAGTTCAAGCACACCATGACTTACCAAACAAGCCATTCAAAAAAGGTTATGAATAGTATTAACTAAATTTTAAACTTTATATAATCCTTATAATTTTAGAATCCATATTATGAGTTTCTTAGACATAATGTAAGAACAAATTCATCTTCAGTATTGTAGTTTTACCAACTTTTAATAGTGAACCCTTTTTAAATAAAATATTTTAAACTTTTTGACTAAATGGGGACATCAAAAAATTTAAAATAAAACATCCCAAGCTTCCACGGTACGCTTTCCTTTGAATAAAACAGTAGCGTGTGTTGTACGGAACTTCGAGTTTTAACACACACCATAACCGATCAAACTAGCCGTTATGAATAGTAATACTTAATTTTTTGAAATTATATATATTTTATATTTCAAAATGGACTTCATTTTTGGATTCGGAATATCAAATTTAGCCTAAGTTGAAATTTTGGTACTTTTCGGATAACTTTCATATTTTGATGAATAGTAAAAATTAATAAATTTTAATTAAAAACAACTTTTTTAATCAAAATAATTAATAGTGATAAATTATGAATTTGAGTGGTTTTAAAGTATATTTAGAATATATTTTTACCATTTAATATAATTTTGGTCATTGGACATAATTTTACAATTAAACCGAACATAAACAAGTGTCAATCTTTTGATAGTTATTATCTCTTAAAAACACGCTTTTTGTTTTGACAGCGGGAATTAATTTTAAATTAATTTCTGCCACTTCTGTGTTTTGAATTTAGAAAAATGGATTCCATATTTGAAATCAGGATGTTCAAATTGTGTAAATAGGTAACTTTTATTTTTAGACATTTTGAATAATTACTGCGGTAAATATTTTATTTACCATGGTTAAGGGTAAATCCGGTAAATAAGGGTTAAAAAATAATATTATAATAATACTAAATTACCCTAAAACGTGTCTTAACCCTATTGGTTGATACATGGTCGACCATGGGCATATTTGGGTCAATTTTGGGACCCCATGGATCCACTTGTAAGTGATAATGACACTTTATTTTAATTAAGTTAAAATGAATACAAAAATGGCATAAGCTTACATCTTTTAAAAGAACAATTTTTACATAGGGTTATACATGTTGGATTTTCGATTATAAATATTCATTAGAAAGCTAAAATGATTTCCTACATAATGATATTTATTTATAATTTTTAGACATCAAATAATTTAAATTATTAATGACACAATAAGGATGCAATGTTTACCTCATTAATAAATCATTTAAATAAATAAGATTATAATGATTAAAATATTATCTAAAACCTGTCCAATTATTATTGGTTGACGTTATTTAGAATATGAGTCCTCTTATCTTCGACCTCAATGATTTTTGGACCATTATAAACCGAATATAATTATATTATAAAGTAATACTTTCACTCTTTCCTAAAGAGCTCCTCCTCTCCCTTATAAAAGGAGACCACTTCTACTCATTCCTCACACCTCTCAAGCCACTTGGCTCGTCCAAACTCTGCCCAACTAAACTCCCCACATCCCTCTCCTCCTCCTTGAAGCTTCCCCTTAGGCAGAAAGCATTTCAAGAAGTCCTTTGGTTCCAACCAAAGTGAGTTACCTAAATTAAAGGTAACATTTTCTCTTAAATTATTTTCAATTATTTTGCTTCTCCAACCCCCAAACTCTTTTTATTTCCTTTATTTTGTAACAACACCAGTATCCAAAATATACTAGGATGTTGTTATAAAAAGGATTAAAACTACACATTCACACAACTCCATCTAATGGATGATGAACATAATGTTTCTGTGGATGGAAAACTAACGCCTCACGAAACGATGATTGTTCAAATACATCTTACCGCCTCTCATGGTGGCCATTATGATGGCACTGTAATTAAATTTGATATTAATGATATATATTTTTTATATAAGCTTATGTAATTCCATTTTATTTCATACAATTATTCGTTTCATGTTGTATATACATACAATAATTTCATTTGAGGAAGTGCGGACTACCGCCCCCTTAAAATGATATGACTCGTTCATACCACACATGGAACGTATAAAGGATGGTGTTAATGAACTTAAGTAACATATATAAAATATTATATTTTACTGGAATAGTAATATACCTATGTATCATTTGGATTCGATTCTTTTAAAATAAAAATTAAATGGAAGTAGCGTTCGTGCGTACGTACGGACTTCCGTCTCCACGAACGCGATGAGATTCATTCTCCATCGTATCCATTAAAGTATAATTATCATTTGTTGATTTAAAAATGATTTTTAAGGACTTGATACCATTCTGGATATGAATAATATACATCCCATTAATAACGAATATGGCTCACATAACAAAGAATATAAAGTAAAATGAACCCGTTAACACCTGAAATGACGATAATCCTAAGATATTATTAACAAATCAATGTTAAAAGATCATATATGATATCATATTAAAGTAACTGATTCTTGTTTTATTCAATAACAATTATTTCACCATTATACAGGAGGTAAACCTACCATCGACCAAGGAAAAAGTACAAAGTAAGGGATTCTCTTATCTCACTTTCAATTCCGTGAGATTTCCATTGTTCGCTACTAAATTATTGAAAGTGGTGTATTGTGTACTTCCATTTGATATATATTATCATGATTCACTTTATATTCATGTTATTCTGTAAATCATTTGGTGGTTATTATCTTTTTGCCATGCGACTCAGTTGATTAAGGTGGTAAGGGGTTTCTTGTCTCACTTTTAATTCCGTGAGAATTCCATTGATCACCACTTAATTATTGCATGTGGTGTATGTGTACTACCCATGATTGTATTCATTGTGTAATATACTTTATTTTATGGGTATTTACATCATCATGGTATGATCTTTCTTTCATGGGTGTTTGTTTCTTAAGTTACCTAATCAATAAGGGAATTTGAGATTTCAATTTCCACTCATTTGGCTTTACGCATATTTCATTGATTATATTACCCCAAGATTATGTGTGGAATCACTATTCATTTGATTATGTCATAATTTCCACTCCCCTTCCTGTGGATATAAGTTTGATACACATAATCACACCATTGATAATTCTCAATTCATTGATATGAATTTGATAAGAGTAATTTTAACTCATTCTCCATTTGTTGAGTTAAACATCCAATTCGTTGGTATTGTTTTTACAAGAATATGTGTGAATATCCTTTGATTGATTTACACTGAATATCCAATCATATTTAGTGTATTTATATTTTTCACACATAATTATGTCGTTGATTTATCCTTAACCTAAGGATACAACCTTTATGAGAGATTTCATCTCAATTTACATTCCATTGAGACTTCTTTGATGATATACACCAAATCACTTTTATGTGGTGTATATAATGTACTTTGACATAGTATATCATGAATTCCTTTATTCTCATGATATTACAATGTTTTGATTACCTCAATTATTTGTATTCAAGTGTCTCTCTTTTGGTTAGAAACTCTAACCAAAATACCATTTTAAAATGTTTTAAAGAATTATTCTTCTAAATCATGCTCATTAATGTCCATATTTTAAAAATGGTTTTAAGGATTTATTTTTATGGACATTAAAGTTTTAAATTTAAAAATCCTTTTAAAAGTTTCAAAGTGGTATGGGACACTTTGATTCAAAAATCTATTTTTGAATGTCTTCTTGACAAATAGTGTGACTTTTAAAAGTTTTCAAGAAAAGGGGGATATTTCTATCAAATAGTTATGATGATTATTTTCATCTATTTCAACATCCTTCATTATTCATGATTGAGGTTAATGTGATACAATACAATCTTCCATATTGTATCAAATGAGTTATGTTTGACTGTGGATGTTCTATTTTTATACCATTCATGGTTTGTGGTTAAAGTATTGACATTTCGTATGCTAGTTTTAATACGAATGTTTATTTTATGCTTAAACCTATTCATATGAGGAATGCATTGGACTTAATAAGTGACGGGTGGAGCCCGCTATAGCTCCTCGATGCATCGGTAGGTCTCATGAGACAAACTAGTGTCTTGGCACAAGGCCTCGGCAAAATCTTATTTGTAGTCTTGGCACGAGGCCTTGGCTATGTGGTTATGATAGTCTGGCATTATGCATTCCGTCATTATGAAAGTGGTTATTGATATTGCATGTGATCATTCGACTAGTAGAATATCCATGTGAGTAAGTAAATGGCATTATTTCATTTTACCTTTGCCATTTTATGCTGAAGTTCAAGTTTCAAAGGCTTTTGTTTCAGTTATAAATTGCCTTAAGTGTTTATGCTTATTTATGAAAGCTTCTGCTATAATGTTATCCTTACTGAGCATCCGAGCTCACCCCTTTCAATGTTTTATTTTTTTTTCCAGGATTATGAAGAAGTAATTTATGAATGACCTGCAGGGATAGTATGAGGGGATATGAAGACAAGATGTTTTTTTTATGATGTAATGTAAAAATTTATGGATGTATCTAGTTATTCCATGGCTACTAAACTAATCGGTCTTTCGAGACTTGATCTTTCTCATGATCATGCCAATGTTATGTAATAATGCACCGACTCTGGGTAACTAGGGTCGGGGCGTTACAGTTGGTATTAGAGGAAGTTTAGTACAAACTTTGGTAGCTAGATTTAGATAAACTCTGATTAGAGCACGTAGACCTAAGACGAACTTTGAGGATTAGTATAAAAGAACTTCCTAGAATTTTGGTATTGTAGAGATTTTGTGAGTTTTCTGAGCAATACATCCCTGTCTGGATACGAGCAGGTAGAGGCGGCTCTGGCATGGATGTACCTAGGGATAAAACCCGAAAACACTGCTTTGAGCTAGACTCGAACGGGAACTGGTGCACGACAACGGGCCTTGCTGCACTCTTGGTTACGACACTCCCGGGGGATATGCTTAGGATAATTTACATTTTCTTTACAAACCGATTTAAGTAATATATACATAAGATGAGAGTAAATGACCTTGGTTAATCCTAATATGTTTCAAATTGAGAATATGGTGACATTTTAATCTCTAAATGATTTTACGACTACTATTATTCACACAATGCTTTCTGGTTTTAGTCAATGGCTGGATTCCAAGGAAGTCATAGTGACTTTGAGAATTATGTACAAGGTGGGAACGGTGGTGGCAATGAGCATCAAAATGGAATGTTGATAGGCATAAAAGATATCGTCTTTATGCCAAATCAGTTTTCCAAAAATATGATCAACAACATATATATTAACCAACTCCCAGACTCAACAAGGAAGAGAAAGGTGATAAATGATAAGATCTCCAGCAATGGAGACCATGGAGAAAAGAAACCTCAATTTTAATCATGCAGGAATTGTGGAAAGAGACACCCAGGAAAGTGTCTCAATGGGACAACTAAATGTTTTACGTGCGGGAAGGAAGGACATAAAGTGAAGAATTGCCGAATAAAAATGAAGAGTACTTTGGAAGAAGATAAAAATGGTCCCAAGAGTCTATTTACAGTCATTTGCCGTAAATGTAAGGGACCTGGCCATTACCCGAGTGAATTTCCTATTTTATAGGATATTTTCTTGCTCAAAGAAGAAGCTATGTGGAAATAAATGGTTGGAGAAAAATTTAAATAGTATTAGCACTCCTTGTTGATGGGTTTACTTTAGAATAATTTTCTCTTGTGTTTGTAACCCCTCAGTTTGCCATGTGAGAATGATATTTGAGGAATAGTTGTCTCTTCTCTTGTGGATATAGGTATAAATAACCATTTGGTTTTATATGATCATTGGGGTTTGAGAAAATGATAAGTTATTATAATTTGGGATGAAAATGCAAAGTATGATATAACATTTGTGGTTAAATTATGTTATTTTGAAAAATTTATCTCATTTTGGTAATATTATAGAATATAGTTTTTGAAAAAGGACAACACGTAGACCGTGTGACAACCCGTCGCGTCAGACAAAGCTGTGGGAATCGAACCCACAACCAAAGTGCGATTGGTATTTATCGCCTACCACTGGACTACGTGAAGTCCCTGGTTAGTATGACTATTTTTTTTGTTAAATGATTTTATTGATCAATAATAAGATGATTTGGGTTCTTATGTCTTATCAAATGAATACCCTTTGTATAGGAAAATGATTTGGTGATTAAGTGATAAATATTTTGGAAGATGTTCGTTTTGTTAGGAACACTATATGCCCAAGGAAAATAGAATACAATGAGGTTTCATTTGTAGAGTAATGGTGGATTTTTATCTACATTTTTATTGTTGATTTATAGTGATTTGGGTTATTTATGGAAATGATTAACCTATAACAGAGAATATGTGATGATGTTAATTACTTTTATTTATGTGACTTTAAGAGTATTTGATGTCATTTGGAGATACAATGTAACATGGGAGACTACATAATCAAATTCTTCTATGTTTTGGGTTTCAATATTAGTTTGTATTATATTAAAGGATTTTAAGGACAATTGGTTATTGAATGGTATCTATTTAACTTTGGGGTATTGTTGGTTTAATTTTAGAAATTAAGATTAGTGCATATTTATCTCAATGAATATCCTTTTGGGGATCATTAGATCATTCACTAACCATTTTGGTTTTGATTAATCTTCAAAGACAATGTAAATATATGGTTTATCCTGCATGGATCATGTGATTCTATAGAAGTTTATTCTAGCTCTTCCAGTGTGACCAAGTCTTCTTGACTACTCATCGTTTAAAAAAAATTGAGTTAGTGGTGGAAATTTATTAAAGAATGAAAATCTACTTAAAATTTAAGTATATCTCATAATGTTCTTAGTCAATATCATAAATGAATTCCTCTGCCTTATGTAATGTAACTTTAAAAAAAAATGTTGTCCTAAATGGTACCTTAAATCATCACTAATTTTTGGATTTGGGATTGTTGGCCTTTTCATAACCATGTTCTCTACCACTCTCCATCAGATAATTGATGGTTAGATTTCTCCTCCATATCCATATTTTCCTACATGGAACCCTAGTATGTGTTATTTTCGGTAATCTTCATACTTTCCACTCTTTATTTTAAATAGAGGCCTCATTAATTCATTTTTCGATGTGGGATTTCAACTAAGATGTTTTGAAATGTCAAAAATGTGTGATCCCAATACCCTATATTTTGTTGAACCGATGGTACTTCAAATCATCATAGATTGATGAGTTTAAGGACCTCAATTTTATACTTGTTTGTGATTGATGACCTCAACCACTACCTATAAATATTTACGTTTTTCCTCCAATTATATGTCTCTAATTGCCACCAATGTTCTCCTAATCGAGATCATAATTTGGTGGTGACCCTTTCATTTCTCTTTTCCTCATATTAAGACTAAATTTTAGTAAACCAATTTACGATGTGGGTTTTCCCACAAATATATTTTCTATTTTCAACCTTTTATTTTCGAAGAACAATTTCAAATTGCAAGGACGCAATTTATTGAAGGAGGGGAGAATGTAACACCCCATGATTTCACAGTGTGTTATTTATTCAAAATAATTCAATAACTTGCACTACACGCAACACCGAGTTCAAGCGCACCATGACTTACCAAACAAGCCGTTCAAAAAAGGTTATGAATAGTATTAACTAAATTTTAAACTTTATATAATCCTTATAATTTTAGAATCCATATTATGAGTTTCTTAGACATAATGTAAGAACAAATTCATCTTCAGTATTGTAGTTTTACCAACTTTTAATAGTGAACCCTTTTTAAATAAAATATTTTAAACTTTTTGACTAAATGGGGACATCAAAAAATTTAAAATAAAACATCCCAAGCTTCCACGGTACGCTTTCCTTTGAATAAAACAGTAGCGTGTGTTGTACGCAACTTCGAGTTTTAACACACACCATAACCGATCAAACTAGCCGTTATGAATAGTAATACTTAATTTCTTGAAATTATATATATTTTATATTTCAAAATGGACTTCATTTTTGGATTCGGAATATCAAATTTAGCCTAAGGTGAAATTTTGGTACTTTTCGGATAACTTTCATATTTTGATGAATAGTAAAAATTACTAAATTTTAATTAAAAAATACTTTTTTAATCAAAATAATTAATAGTGATAAATTATGAATTTGAGTGGTTTTAAAGTATATTTATAATATATTTTTACCATTTAATATAATTTTGGTCATTGGACATAATTTTACAATTAAACCGAACATAAACAAGTGTCAATCTTTTGATAGTTATTATCTCTTAAAAACACGCTTTTTGTTTTGACAGCGGGAATTAATTTTAAATTAATTTCTGCCACTTCTGTGTTTTGAATTTAGAAAAATGTATTCCTTATTTGGAATCAGGATGTTCAAATTGTGTAAATAGGTAACTTTTATTTTTAGACATTTTGAATAATTACTGCGGTAAATATTTTATTTACCATGGTTAAGGGTAAATCCGGTAAATAAGGGTTAAAAAATAATATTATAATAATACTAAATTACCCTAAAACGTGTCGTAACCCTATTGGCTGATACATGGTCGACCATGGGCATCTTTGGGTCAATTTTGGGACCCCATGGATCCACTTGTAAGTGATAATGACACTTTATTTTAATTAAGTTAAAATGAATACAAAAATGGCATAAGCTTACATCTTTTAAAAGAACAATTTTTACATAGGGTTATACATGTTGGATTTTAGATTATAAATATTCATTAGAAAGCTAAAACGCTTTCCTACATAATGAAATTTTATTTATAATTTTTAGACATCAAATAATTTAAATTATTAATGACACAATAATGATGCAATGTTTACCTCATTAATAAATCATTTAAATAAATAAGATTATAATGATTAACATATTATCTAAAACCTGTCCAATTCTTATTGGTTGATGTTATTTAGAATATGAGTCATCTTATCTTCGACCTCAATGATTTTTGGACCATTATAAACCGAATATAATTATATTATAAAGTAATACTTTCACTCTTTCCTAAAGAGCCCCTCCTCTCCCTTATAAAAGGAGACCACTTCTACTCATTCCTCACACCTCTCAAGCCACTTGGCTCGTCCAAACTCTGCCCAACTAAGCTCCCCACATCCCTCTCCTCCTCCTTGAAGCTTCCCCTTAGGCAGAAAGCATTTCAAGAAGTCCTTTGGTTCCAACCAAAGTGAGTTACCTAAATTAAAGGTAACATTTTCTCTTAAATTATTTTCAATTATTTTGCTTCTCCAACCCCCAAACTCTTTTTATTTCCTTTATTTTGTAACAACACCAATATCCAAAATATACTAGTATGTTGTTATAAGAAGGATTCAAACTACACATTCACACAAATCCATCTAATGGATGATGAACATAATGTTTCTGTGGATGGCAAACTAACGCCTCACGAAACGATGATTGTTCAAATACATCTTACCACCTCTCATGGTGGCCATTAGGATGGAACTGTAATTAAATATGATACTAATGATATATATTTTTTATATAAGCTTATGTAATTCCATTTTATTTCATACAATTATTAGTTTCATGTTGTATATACATACGATAATTTCATTTCAGGAAGTGCGGACTACCGCCCCCTTAAAATGATATGACTCGTTCATACCACACATGGAACGTATAAAGGATGGTGTTAATGAACTTAAGTAACATATATAAAATATTATATTTTACTGGAATAGTAATATACCTATGTATCATTTGGATTCGATTCTTTTAAAATAAAAATTAAATGGAAGTAGCGTTCGTGCGTACGTACGGACTACCGTCTCCACGAACGCGATGAGATTCATTCTCCATCATATCCATTCAAGTATAATTATCATTTGTTGATTTAAAAATGATGTTTAAGGACTTGATACCATTATGGATATGAATAATATACATCCCATTAATAACGAATATGGCTCACATAACAAAGAATATAAAGTAAAATGAACCCGTTAACACCTGAAATGACGATAATTCTAAGATATTATTAACAAATCAATGTTAAAAGATCATATATGATATCATATTAAAGTAACTGATTCTTGTATTATTCAATAACAATTATTTCACCATTATACAGGAGGTAAACCTACCATCGACCAAGGAAAAAGTACAAAGTAAGGGATTCTCTTATCTCACTTTCAATTCCGTGAGATTTCCATTGTTCGCTACTAAAAGTGGTGTATTGTGTACTTCCATTTGATATATATTATCATGATTCACTTTATATTCATGTTATTCTGTAAATCATTTGGTGGTTATTAACTTTTGGCCATGCGACTCAGTTTATTAACGTGGTAAGGGGTTTCTTGTCTCACTTTTAATTCCATGAGAATTCCATTGATCACCACTTAATTATTGCATGTGGTGTATGTGTACAACCCATGATTGTATTCATTGTGTAATATACTTTATTTTATGGGTATTTAAATCATCATGGTATGATCTTTCTTTCATGGGTGTTTGTTTCTTAAGTTACCTAATCAATAAGGGAATTTGAGATTTCAATTTCCACTCATTTGGCTTTACGCATATTTCATTGATTATATTACCCCAAGATTATGTGTGGAATCACTATTCATTTGATTATGTCATAATTTCCACTCCCCTTCCTGTGGATATAAGTTTGATACACATAATCACTCCATTGATAATTCTCAATTCATTGATATGAATTTGATAAGAGTAATTTTAACTCATTCTCCATTTGTTGAGTTAAACATCCAATTCGTTGGTATTGTTTTTACAAGAATATGTGTGAATATCCTTTGATTGATTTACACTGAATATCCAATCATATTTAGTGTATTTATATTTTTCACACATAATTATGTCGTTGATTTATCCTTAACCTAAGGATACAACCTTTATGAGAGATTTCATCTCAATTTACATTCCATTGAGACTTCTTTGATGATATACACCAAATCACTTTTATGTGGTGTATATAATGTACTTTGACATATTATATCATGAATTCCTTTATTCTCATGATATTACAATGTTTTGATTACCTCAATTATTTGTATTCAAGTGTCTCTCTTTTGGTTAGAAACTCTAACCAAAATACCATTTTAAAATGTTTTAAAGAATTATTCTTCTAAATCATGCTCATTAATGTCCATATTTTAAAAATGGTTTTAAGGATTTATTTTTATGGACATTAAAGTTTTAAATTTAAAAATCCTTCTAAAAGTTTCAAAGTGGTATGGGACACTTTGATTCAAAAATCTATTTTTGAATGTCTTCTTGACAAATAGTGTGACTTTTAAAAGTTTTCAAGAAAAGGGGGATATTTCTCTCAAATAGTTATGATGATTATTTTCATCTATGTCAACATCCTTCATTATTCATGATTGAGGTTAATGTGATACAATACAATCTTCCATATTGTATCAAATGATTTATGATTGACTGTGGATTGTCTATTTTTATACCATTCATGGTTTGTGGTTAAAGTATTGACATTTCGTATGCTAGTTTTAATACGAATGTTTATTTTATGATTAAACCGATTCATATGAGGAATGAATTGGACTTAATAAGTGACGGGTGGAGCCCGCTATAGCTCCTCGATGCATCGGTAGGTCTCATGAGACAAACTAGTGTCTTGGCACAAGGCCTTGGCAAAATCTTATTTGTAGTCTTGGCACGAGGCCTTGGCTATGTGGTTATGATAGTCTGGCATTATGCATTCCATCATTATGAAAGTGGTTATTGATATTGCATGTGATCATTCGACTAGTAGAATATCCATGTGAGTAAGTAAATGGCATTATTTCATTTTACCTTTGCCATTTTATGCTGAAGTTCATGTTTCAAAGGCTTTTGTTTCAGTTATAAATTGCCTTAAGTGTTTATGCTTATTTATGAAAGCTTCTGCTATAATGTTATCCTTACTGAGCATCCGAGCTCACCCCTTTCAATGTTTTTTTTTCCAGGATTATGAAGAAGTAATTTATGAATGACCTGCAGGGATAGTATGAGGGGATATGAAGACAAGATGTTTTTTTTATGATGTAATGTAAAAATTTATGGATGTATCTAGTTATTCCAAGGCTACTAAACTAATCGGTCTTTCAAGACTTGATCTTTCTCATGATCATGCCAATGTTATGTAATAATGCACCGACTCTGGGTAACTAGGGTCGGGGCGTTACAGTTGGTATCAGAGGAAGTTTAGTACAAACCTTGGTAGCTAGATTTAGATAAACTCTGATTAGAGCACGTAGACCTAAGATGAACTTTGAGGATTAGTATAAAAGAACTTCCTAGAATTTTGGTATTGTAGAGATTTTGTGAGTTTTCTGAGCAATACATCCCTGTCTGGATACGAGCAGGTAGAGGCGGCTCTGGCACAGATGTACCTAGGGATAAAACCCGAAAACACCGCTTTGAGCTAGACTCGAACGGGAACTGGTGCACGAAAATGGGCCTTGCTGCACTCTTGGTTACGACACTCCCGGGGGATATGCTTAGGATAATTTACATTTTCTTTACAAACTGATTTAAGTAATATATACATAAGATGAGAGTAAATGACCTTGGTTAATCCTAATATGTTTCAAATTGAGAATATGGTGACATTTTAATCTCTAAATGATTTTACGACTACTATTATTCACACAATGCTTTCTGGTTTTAGTCAATGGCTGGATTCCAAGGAAGTCATAGTGACTTTGAGAATTATGTACAAGGTGGGAACAGTGGTGGCAATGAGAAACAAAATGGAATGTTGATAGGCGTAAAAGATATCGTCTTTATGCCAAATCAGTTTTCCAAAAGTATGATCAACAACATATATATTAACCAACTCCCAGACTCAACAAGGAAGAGAAAGGTGATAAATGATAAGATCTCCAGCAATGGAGACCATGGAGAAAGAAACCTCAATTTTCATCATGCAGGAATTGTGGAAAGAGACACCCAGGAAAGTGTCTCAATGGGACAACTAAATGTTTTACGTGCGGGAAGGAAGGACATAAAGTGAAGAATTGCCGAAGAAAAATGAAGAGTACTTTGGAAGAAGATAAAAATGGTCCCAAGAGTCTATTTACAGTCATTTTCCATAAATGTAAGGGACCTGGCCATTACCCGAGTGAATGTCCTATTTTATAGGATATTTTCATGCTCAAAGAAGAAGCTATGTGGAAATAAATGGTTGGAGAAAAATTTAAAAAGTATTAGCACTCCTTGTTGATGGGTTTACTTTAGAATAATTTTCTCTTGTATTTGTAACCCCTCAGTTTGCCATGTGAGAATGATATTTGAGGAATAGTTGTCTCTTCTCTTGTGGATATAGGTATAAATAACCATTTGGTTTTATATGATCATTGGGGTTTGAGAAAATGATAAGTTATTATAATTTGGGATGAAAATGCAAAGTATGATATAACATTTGTGGTTAAATTATGTTATTTTGAAAAATTTATCTCATTTTGGTAATATTATAGAATATAGTTTTTGAAAAAGGACAACACGTAGACCGTGTGACAACCCGTCGCGTCAGACAAAGCTGTGGGAATCGAACCCACAACCAAAGTGCGATTGGGATTTATCACCTACCACTGGACTACGTGAAGTCCCTGGTTAGTATGACTATTTTTTTTGTTAAATGATTTTATTGATCAATAATAAGATGATTTGGGTTCTTATGTCTTATCAAATGAATACCCCTGGTATAGGAAAATGATTTGGTGATTAAGTGATAAATATTTTGGAAGATGTTCGTTTTGTTAGGAACACTATATGCCCAAGGAAAATAGAATACAATTAGGTTTCATTTGTAGAGTAATGGTGGATTTTTATCTACATTTTTATTGTTGATTTGTAGTGATTTGGGTTATTTATGGAAATGATTAACCTATAACAGAGAATATGTGATGATGTTAATAACTTTTAAGTATGTGACTTTAAGAGTATTTGATGTCATTTGGAGATACAATGTAAAATGGGAGACTACATAATCAAATTCTTCTATGTTTTGGGTTTCAATATTAGTTTGTATTATATTAAAGGATTTTAAGGACAATTGGTTATTGAATGGTATCTATTTAACTTTGGGGTATTGTTGGTTTAATTTTAGAAATTACGATTAGTGAATATTTATCTCAATGAATATCCTTTTGGGGATCATTAGATCATTCACTAACCATTTTGGTTTTGATTAATCTTCAAAGACAATGTAAATATATGGTTTATCCTGCATGGATCATGTGATTCTATAGAAGTTTATTCTAGCTCTTCCAGTGTGACCAAGTCTTCTTGAATACTCATCGTTTAAAAAAAATTGAGTTAGTGGTGGAAATTTATTAAAGAATGAAAATCTACTTAAAATTTAAGTATATCTCATAATGTTCATAGTCAATATCATAAATGAATTCCTCTTCCTTATGTAATGTAACTTTAAAAAAAATGTTGTCCTAGATGGTACCTTAAATCATCACTAATTTATGGCTTTGGGATTGTTGGCCTTTTCATAGCCATGTTCTCTACCACTCTCCATCAGATAATTGATGGTTAGATTTCTCCTCCATATCCATATTTTCCTACATGGAACCCTAGTATGTGTTATTTTCGGTAATCTTCATACTTTCCACTCTTTATTTTAAATAGAGGCCTCATTAATTAATTTTTCGATGTGGGATTTAAACTAAGATATTTTGAAATGTCAAAAATGTGTGATCCCAATACCCTATATTTTGTTGAACCGATGGTACTTCAAATCATCATAGATTGATGAGTTTAAGGACCTCAATTTTATACTTGTTTGTGATTGATGACCTCAACCACTACCTATAAATATTTACGTTTTTCCTCCAATTATATGTCTCTAATTGCCACCAATGTTCTCCTAATCGAGATCATAATTTGGTGGTGACCCTTTCATTTCTCTTTTCCTCATATTAAGACTAAATTTTAGTAAACCAATTTCCGATGTGGGTTTTCCCACAAATATATTTTCTATTTCCAACCTTTTATTTTCGAAGAACAATTTCAAATTGCGAGGACGCAATTTATTGAAGGAGGGGAGAATGTAACACCCCAAGATTTCATAGTGTGTTATTTATTCAAAATAATTCAATAACTTGCACTACACGCAACACCGAGTTCAAGCGCACCATGACTTACCAAACAAGCCGTTCAAAAAAGGTTATGAATAGTATTAACTAAATTTTAAACTTTATATAATCCTTATAATTTTAGAATCCATATTATGAGTTTCTTAGACATAATGTAAGAACAAATTCATCTTCAGTATTGTAGTTTTACCAACTTTTAATAGTGAACCCTTTTTAAATAAAATATTTTAAACTTTTCGACTAAATGGGGACATCAAAAAATTTAAAATAAAACATCCCAAGCTTCCACGGTACGCTTTCCTTTGAATAAAACAGTAGCGTGTGTTGTACGCAACTTCGAGTTTTAACACACACCATAACCGATCAAACTAGCCGTTATGAATAGTAATACTTAATTTTTTGAAATTATATATATTTTATATTTCAAAATGGACTTCATTTTTGGATTCGGAATATCAAATTTATCCTAAGGTGAAATTTTGGTACTTTTCGGATAACTTTCATATTTTGATGAACAGTAAAAATTACTAAATTTTAATTAAAAACAACTTTTTTAATCAAAATAATTATTAATGATAAATTATGAATTTGAGTGGTTTTAAAGTATATTTAGAATATATTTTTACCATTTAATATAATTTTGGTCATTGGACATAATTTTACAATTAAACCGAACATAAACAAGTGTCAATCTTTTGATAGTTATTATCTCTTAAAAACACGCTTTTTGTTTTGACAGCGGGAATTAATTTTAAATTAATTTCTACCACTTCTGTGTTTTGAATTTAGAAAAATGGATTCCATATTTGGAATCAGGATGTTCAAATTGTGTAAATAGGTAACTTTTATTTTTAGACATTTTGAATAATTACTGCGGTAAATATTTTATTTACCATGGTTAAGGGTAAATCCGGTAAATAAGGGTTAAAAAATAATATTATAATAATACTAAATTACCCTAAAACGTGTCTTAACCCTATTTGTTGATACCTGGTCGACCATGGGCATCTTTGGGTCAATTTGGGGACCCCATGGATCCACTTGTAAGTGATAATGACACTTTATTTTAATTAAGTTAAAATGAATACAAAAATGGCATAAGCTTACATCTTTTAAAAGAACAATTTTTACATAGGGTTATACATGTTGTATTTTCGATTATAAATATTCATTAGAAAGCTAAAAAGATTTCCTACATAATGATATTTTATTTATAATGTTTAGACATCAAATAATTTAAATTATTAATGACACAATAATGATGCAATGTTTACCTCATTAATAAATCATTTAAATAAATAAGATTATAATGATTAAAATATTATCTAAAACCTGTCCAATTCTTATTGGTTGATGTTATTTAGAATATGAGTCATCTTATCTTCGACCTCAATGATTTTTGGACCATTATAAACCGAATATAATTATATTATAAAGTAATACTTTCACTCTTTCCTAAAGAGCCCCTCCTCTCCCTTATAAAAGGAGACCACTTCTACTCATTCCTCACACCTCTCAAGCCACTTGGCTCGTCCAAACTCTGCCCAACTAAGCTCCCCACATCCCTCTCCTCCTCCTTGAAGCTTCCCCTTAGGCAGAAAGCATTTCAAGAAGTCCTTTGGTTCCAACCAAAGTGAGTTACCTAAATTAAAGGTAACATTTTCTCTTAAATTATTTTCAATTATTTTGCTTCTCCAACCCCCAAACTCTTTTTATTTCCTTTATTTTGTAACAACACCAGTATCCAAAATATACTAGTATGTTGTTATAAGAAGGATTCAAACTACACATTCACACAAATCCATCTAATGGATGATGAACATAATGTTTCTGTGGATGGCAAACTAACGCCTCACGAAACGATGATTGTTCAAATACATCTTACCACCTCTCATGGTGGCCATTAGGATGGAACTGTAATTAAATATGATACTAATGATATATATTTTTTATATAAGCTTATGTAATTCCATTTTATTTCATACAATTATTAGTTTCATGTTGTATATACATACGATAATTTCATTTCAGGAAGTGCGGACTACCGCCCCCTTAAAATGATATGACTCGTTCATACCACACATGGAACGTATAAAGGATGGTGTTAATGAACTTAAGTAACATATATAAAATATTATATTTTACTGGAATAGTAATATACCTATGTATCATTTGGATTCGATTCTTTTAAAATAAAAATTAAATGGAAGTAGCGTTCGTGCGTACGTACGGACTACCGTCTCCACGAACGCGATGAGATTCATTCTCCATCATATCCATTCAAGTATAATTATCATTTGTTGATTTAAAAATGATGTTTAAGGACTTGATACCATTCTGGATATGAATAATATACATCCCATTAATAACGAATATGGCTCACATAACAAAGAATATAAAGTAAAATGAACCCGTTAACACCTGAAATGACGATAATTCTAAGATATTATTAAGAAATCAATGTTAAAAGATCATATATGATATCATATTAAAGTAACTGATTCTTGTATTATTCAATAACAATTATTTCACCATTATACAGGAGGTAAACCTACCATCGACCAAGGAAAAAGTACAAAGTAAGGGATTCTCTTATCTCACTTTCAATTCCGTGAGATTTCCATTGTTCGCTACTAAAAGTGGTGTATTGTGTACTTCCATTTGATATATATTATCATGATTCACTTTATATTCATGTTATTCTGTAAATCATTTGGTGGTTATTAACTTTTGGCCATGCGACTCAGTTTATTAACGTGGTAAGGGGTTTCTTGTCTCACTTTTAATTCCATGAGAATTCCATTGATCACCACTTAATTATTGCATGTGGTGTATGTGTACTACCCATGATTGTATTCATTGTGTAATATACTTTATTTTATGGGTATTTAAATCATCATGGTATGATCTTTCTTTCATGGGTGTTTGTTTCTTAAGTTACCTAATCAATAAGGGAATTTGAGATTTCAATTTCCACTCATTTGGCTTTACGCATATTTCATTGATTATATTACCCCAAGATTATGTGTGGAATCACTATTCATTTAATTATGTCATAATTTCCACTCCCCTTCCTGTGGATATAAGTTTGATACACATAATCACTCCATTGATAATTCTCAATTCATTGATATGAATTTGATAAGAGTAATTTTAACTCATTCTCCATTTGTTGAGTTAAACATCCAATTCGTTGGTATTGTTTTTACAAGAATATGTGTGAATATCCTTTGATTGATTTACACTGAATATCCAATCATATTTAGTGTATTTATATTTTTCACACATAATTATGTCGTTGATTTATCCTTAACCTAAGGATACAACCTTTATGAGAGATTTCATCTCAATTTACATTCCATTGAGACTTCTTTGATGATATACACCAAATCACTTTTATGTGGTGTATATAATGTACTTTGACATAGTATATCATGAATTCCTTTATTCTCATGATATTACAATGTTTTGATTACCTCAATTATTTGTATTCAAGTGTCTCTCTTTTGGTTAGAAACTCTAACCAAAATACCATTTTAAAATGTTTTAAAGAATTATTCTTCTAAATCATGCTCATTAATGTCCATATTTTAAAAATGGTTTTAAGGATTTATTTTTATGGAAATTAAAGTTTTAAATTTAAAAATCATTTTAAAAGTTTCAAAGTGGTATGGGACACTTTGATTCAAAAATCTATTTTTGAATGTCTTCTTGACAAATAGTGTGACTTTTAAAAGTTTTCAAGAAAAGGGGGATATTTCTCTCAAATAGTTATGATGATTATTTTCATCTATGTCAACATCCTTCATTATTCATGATTGAGGTTAATGTGATACAATACAATCTTCCATATTGTATCAAATGAGTTATGTTTGACTGTGGATGTTCTATTTTTATACCATTCATGGTTTGTGGTTAAAGTATTGACATTTCGTATGCTAGTTTTAATACGAATGTTTATTTTATGCTTAAACCTATTCATATGAGGAATGCATTGGACTTAATAAGTGACGGGTGGAGCCCGCTATAGCTCCTCGATGCATCGGTAGGTCTCATGAGACAAACTAGTGTCTTGGCACAAGGCCTTGGCAAAATCTTATTTGTAGTCTTGGCACGAGGCCTTGGCTATGTGGTTATGATAGTATGGCATTATGCATTCCATCATTATGAAAGTGGTTATTGATATTGCATGTGATCATTCGACTAGTAGAATATCCATGTGAGTAAGTAAATGGCATTATTTCATTTTACCTTTGCCATTTTATGCTGAAGTTCAAGTTTCAAAGGCTTTTGTTTCAGTTATAAATTGCCTTAAGTGTTTATGATTATTTATGAAAGCTTCTGCTATAATGTTATCCTTACTGAGCATCCGAGCTCACCCCTTTCAATGTTTTTTTTTCTAGGATTATGAAGAAGTAATTTATGAATGACCTGCAGGGATAGTATGAGGGGATATGGAGACAAGATGTTTTTTTATGATGTAATGTAAAAATTTATGGATGTATCTAGTTATTCCAAGGCTACTAAACTAATCGGTCTTTCGAGACTTGATCTTTCTCATGATCATGCCAATGTTATGTAATAATGCACCGACTCTAGGTAACTAGGGTCGGGGCGTTACATAATTACCCTATTTAATTTTAACTGTTGTAAAAAAAGTAAAAAGTTACTATTCACCAAAAATTATTTTCATCTCATTGAACCATATTTTAGTCCTTCATATTAACCGTGTCTCTTGGATTTTTGAAATTCAATTTACAGAAGTGGTAAAATTTCATTTAAATGAAAAAGACAGTTTTTTTAACTACGACTAAGTGGTTTCACTATTCATCGAAAATTGCAGTTTTTCAGAAAAATACAAAAAATTCAGCAGAAGAATTATTTGATATTCCAAATTCAAAATTGATGTCTATTATTCCAAATTCAAAACATAGAAGTGGGAATAATTAATTTTAAAATTAATTTTCGTTATCAAAACAAATAGCGTGTTTTTTAAGAAACAATAACTTTCAAAAGATTAATACTTTATTTATCCAATTTCGAAATGCAATTAATTCCAATGACCAACATTAAATTAACTGGTAAAAATATATTCTAATTAAACTTTAAACCAAATTAAAAATACAATCTAACCATATAAATTATTGCGATGAAAAAAGTTGTTTTTAATTAAAATATAGCATGTTTTTACTATTCATTAAAATATGAAAGTTATCAGAATAATATGAAAAATTTATCCAAAGTAAATTTTTATATCCTGATTCCAAAGAAGAATTTTATTTTGTCAAGTTGAACTTATAGAAATGTCAAAAACAAGATTTAAAGTGTGTGCGCCATCAAAAGGCGGCAAAACTACATTTTTTTAAAAATACTTATTTTACTCGAAAAATTTATTTTTTTCTCATAACATGTTCTAGAAAATTTTTAATATGAATAATAATGTTATAAAATTCAAAATGTAGTTGATACTATTCATAATTTCTAGTTAATAATAGTATTATAACCATATATCGTTGTTTAGTGAAACCTGGTATTGCGTACAACACACGCTATCGAGAAAGGTCACTATTGCGAGTAATGCAAGCCAAGTCAGGGTTGTGTATAGTGCAAGACTCCTTTTTTGTTGTGTATAACAAAATACATTGAATATATATATATATATACTCAATGTTTTGTAGAATAACTATTATCAAACAAACATGAAATTGTGTGTAACACGATCCAAGATTAGTGTTGCGTATACTGCAAGCTAATACGGTGTTGCGTATAGCGCAAGATAATCTTGTTGTAGCGTAAAACAAAAGATATGAATGAAATTAAAATGAATATATCTTATAAAATCTCGGGTTGTAACATTATACCCCCCTTAAAAGGAATTTCGCCCTCGAAATTCGTCGGGGTTATAAATAGTTTACTATTCATAGAAACCGGCATCGTAAAAAGGAATACTAAAACTTAATTTTAAAAACTAATGTATGAAACATAACGATTACCCAAAGTAACTCATCATTGTGTTTCCATATAAAAGAACATAGGTGAAAATATGGATATGGAAGAGAAATCTAAACATCACATTCTGATGGAGAGTGGTAGGGAACATGGCTATGAAAAATCCATCAGTCCCAAAGCCATTGATTTGTGATGATGTTAGGTACCATCTGATTCATCGGATATAAGGGCAATAGGACAACATTTTTTGGTTTTCAAGATCATTTCCCTAAAGTTGATGAAATTGGAATTAGAAGAAATACTTTCAGGATTTTGGTATAGTCTCACCGTTGGTCGTTCTTTGGACAATTTCCACTTCATCTCTAAAAGAAATGAAGTTGAATTTGTTATTCGTGAAGTGTTAACAGATCATGTGATAGAATGATGGGTCATTCCATCTGTTTCAAACAAAAGGTTAGAAAAAGTTATCAAATATACATTAGTCCATCTATGGTGAGGTTAATCATATACAATTCCAAAAATGAACTTATACTTCATATATCATACCGTTTAATATAATAAAACTAGTTTCTACTAAAGAGGGACTTCATCTAGGCCAGTGGTAGGAGATAAAGGGAATTCTCACTTCGGTTGTGGGTTCGATTCCCACAGCCTTGTCTGACGCGATGGGTTGTCGTCCATCCTGCAGGTTGACCTTTTTCTAAAACTACATAACTATAACTTCCCATCAATAATATCGAAAAAACTTCTATCCTTAAACAATACTAAATTATGTCCAGTAATCCATTCCAATCATTAATCATATCCATAATATTGCAGTCTACTCTCATATTACAGTGAAAACGATTACTCGATATTTCATATAACAAGCATGTTAATACCATCGTTGATCCCCATATATCATAATATATGTCTTGTTGGTCACATTCCAAACATTCTAAGACCATAATCATGTATTCTCTTGAAAAATAAATACCCATTGAATCATAGTGAAAAGATTAGTGTTGTCAAAAGGTAACTCTTTCCACATACCAAAATCCCGAATTTCTATATACTCAAACCATGATATAACTATTTCCATATATCAGTCATGAGCTCATGAATACTGTCAAACTTTTCATTTTCTCCATATCCCTTCATTATGTGAATATCATCTTCTTTCGAAAAATATCTCAATCACTTTCTATGGTTACTGGTACCATAAAATTATTGAAAAACACAATAGACCAATACATAAATATTACAATATTCCAGGATACTATATAAAACATTATTTTGGAATCCCATTACATGAACACTTAATCATTCCACCACATCGTTTTTATATTCAACATCAAGAATAGTGATCTTATACGACTTCCCTTTGTCCTTTTCTTAAGTGGTTTCTCATGTCGATCATCACTAACCCTTGGATTAGGGAATTTATTAGAATAATGCCCCATTTCCTTGCACATGAAGCATTAAAGTGTTGGTGGTGCATTCTCTACAGTCTTTTCGTTATTCACATCACTAGCAACCCTTTTCCATTACTTCGACACTCAGCTGCTTGATAACCTTCTTTTCCACACTTAAAACATTTTCTAGTCCCTTTAAGACAATCTCCACCATGCTTATTTCCTCACTTTGAGCATAAGGAAACATTCATCTTCTTTTCACCATTATTTTGAGATTTCTCCTTGAACTCCATCTTTCTTTTCTTGTCAAAACCATGAGATGGATATGTAACACCAACTTCCATTTCTACCTTGATAGCCCAACGCACAATTACTTCATAGCTACTGAAGTCTCTTATATCTAATGCCCTTCGATGATTTGGTTTTAAGCCACTGAAGAATCGATCAACTTTACTTTCAGGTTGGATGATAAAGCCAGATTCATACCTTGCATGCCTTGTAAAGTTATCTTCGTATAAACCAACATATTCACCATCCTTTTGCATTAGTTCAAGAAACTCCTTATCCATCTTTTTTCGAAGAATACGAGGGAATTATTTATTGAAAAATAAGTTCTTGAACTCATCCCATTCCATGGACTCAATTTCAACTCCTGGAATCGTATTCTTGATAAGATTCCACCATTGATCAGCTTCACCTTCAAAATGATATACTGCTAAGATGACATTATCATGTTCAAAACATTGAATAACTGAATATATCTTTTTAGTGGTACTGATCCATTTTTCAGCAACAAGTGGATTAGAAGACCCACTGAAAATAAGGTGGGCGTTGCCTCATGAAGGACTCAATAGAATATTGTTCCCTTCTCTGCTCATTTGGAAGTCCAGAATGATTCATAGCTTGTGTAAGTATAGAAATAAGATTTTTCACTCCATCTACCATAACACTTGTTTGTTCAAGAGGACAATCATTTCATTGTCCATTGTATTGATAAACACGGTTTCTTCGGGTTCTAGCCGTCGTCTAAAACCCAAAAAGAATAGTGTGAGAGGTAAAAATCATGCTAGGGAAAACAACATAATAAAGGGGGAGTACCTTCAATATCAGACATCTTAGGTTTAATTCTAAGATAGTTACCGTAATTCTAGGACTATAACTTATACTTATACTTATCCATAGGGACATCCCTATACATACCTTTGAAATATCTCTAGAGATCTCACTAAAGTTCTCGCATCCTAGTTTCCAAAGGATGACTAAACCTTTGCTCTGATACCAACTGTAGAGACCTGAAGATTAACGTACATGGACATTAAATTACTTTTTCGGAATAGTTAATACATAACTAAAACAGACACACAAGTACTGTAATAGTTTAGTGTCTTGGATACTCGGAATACAATCTTCTAATCATGGTGAAAAATCATCAACATCTCCCATAAAGATCTTCCCCTTTTTGTTCTTACCTAAAACCTTTCTTTATATCCTAGGGAAAATAAAACATAAAAGGGGTGAGCTAAAATGCTCAGCAAGGGTAAGCATAGAGAACATAAAACAATCCTTTGACATTGTAATGTAAAAAAAACATGAGCATAAAATCTAAACATCAAAATCTTGAGCAATGACATAAAACATGGCTGTACCTAAGGCATAGATCATGAAGAAACATTAATCATGATAAATTAGTATTGGAATAAAACATGTAATTGTGGCAACCATTAAGAACATGATATGATTTCCATAGTAGCCAAGGCATTGCTTCCAAGACCATCTTAGTGGAAAAAGTCCCTTTCTGAATCGATTTCACTCCTCATTCCAGTCCTGTATTACTAAACCGGTTTAACATTCCATTCCAGGCATGTCTATCTCATGAGATATAAATCTTTACCCAATGCATTGGATGCAGATATATGTCCCACCCAACTCATATTTAAATCATTCTTTTTTGTGCCACAATATAAACATAAATCATTAATAGTAACCCAAGAATAAAATGGGATTCATAAACATCATTCCATCATAATGTAATCCACACAAAAAAAATGGATATCATTTCGTCAATAGAAATGTGAAACAATCTAAATCATAGAGACATGATACTTGAAACATACAAATATGAAATAATGTCATCATAGATGAAAATGATTTTGATAAAACTCTTGAAATGAATTCTTGAGGAAAATATCCTTTTTTCTTCAAAATCATTTTTTTTTCACCAAATGTCATTAAATTTTAAAAGAAATGGACTTTGTTGAAAATAGTCATGAAATCTTTTGGAGGAATCTTCCTGAAAATAATGCTTTATAAAAATGAAAAAATCCTTTCATGCCGTATACATTAAAAAAACATTCTTCTCGTACTTTTGTTGGAAAAGTCAAAAAGTACATTGTAGGGTAAATAAAAGAAAGATTCCTTCCATACCCTGGGGTAAAAGTCAAAAGGGGTAAAAACGACTTTAAACATACATGAATACACTTTTATAAAACATGGACATGGATGATAGAAATAACCCCAGTAAATACTTATGAATAAGCAATCTCGGATAAAAATGTGATTTGCAAAATTATCCCTTACCTTAGGTCCGATATGCTTCATATGTATCCGAAAATAATGTATAATGATTTAAATAATGTCATTGTCTTATTAAGGAATCATATTCATTGTTATGATATCATATATGTTTCACTTATGACTTTATATTACCTGTTCTTTTGTAAATTCCATGTTAAAGTAGCGTTTTGGGTAAAATCATTTCATTTATCATATGTGTTTCGACTTATCGTTCTTGATATTATTATCTATATAATGATTTAAATAATTCCAAAATGTAAAAAATGATAAATATATAGTATATATTCATCATATACATATATATATTATAGATTGATAATAGGAATGAAATACATCGTTCATTGAGACTGTAGGTCGTACGTACGCATGAACAGTGTTTTCGTTTCCTTATTGAATTGAATGAAACTAAGTAGATGAAATACATATATGTATACATAAATCCAGTAGAATTATTATTTAATATATTTCATTATTATTCATTATATAAACATTATGATCATTCATGTATGGTTAACATGGAGAATAAATCTCATCGCGTCTTGGGGACGGTAGTCTGTACGCACGCACGAGGGATGATATCGTTCCCATAATTATTGAATAGAATTGGAGTGGATGGTATAATATATCAGAATCATTATGATGTTATAATAACCATATATAGTTATTCTTTACATCATTATACCCATCCACGTAAGGTATTAGTGGAAAAACATATTTCACCACGGCGTGGAGACGGTATTCCATACATACGCACACGTGGTGATTTCGTTTTCCTTAGGATGGATAGATGGTGAAATAGAATTGTTTCATACATATAATAAAATATTAGTATATGAGTTATACAGATGTGATTACTTCATCATGAAATAACTAAAGAAGAAGAAGTGGAATAAGAAATAAAGTTGAAAGAATCGATAACGGACATTAACTCTTCTTTGAAGCGCCTCTTTGAGACCTCCACTTAGGGAACTAATTTTGGATTTTTAATAATACCATAACCTCTAGTATGTTTCTATGGAAGTGGAGAAGATAATATGGCAGGTTTTGGCCGAGATTGAAGGCTCAATGTAGTGTGAGGAAGAGAGGGAGGAGGTTCCCTTTTTTAAGGGAGGTAAGCGGCACCTTTGGAAAAACTAAAAATATTAATTTATTATAATGTCATATTCGGTTATTAATAGATCAAAATTTATTTATTTAGAATATAATGTGGGTATGGGTCGAAATCCTCTCATCAAATAGAATTTATATAAGTTTAGGTTTCTATTTTAACCATATAATTTAAATTTAACTTTAATTAAAATAATTTTACTTTTACCGTGTCCTCTTGTTTTCTTACACTATAAGATTAATAAACTAACTATAACAATCCAAACGAACCCCAAGTTGTTTATTATTAATATATAAAACGTTAACTGAGTAATTTGGCTGAACCTTATATTTTTAGGAATAATGTAACAATTATTTATATAATATTTGTTTTTAAAACAAATTATGTCAATTTTGACACTATTTGGTAATTGATTTTTGTGAAAATCATAACAGAAATATTAGTTATAAAAAAGTTAATTAAATCATTACTAACATGTAATATTAACATATAAAATTATTGGAATTTATATAAAGTCTCAAATTACATTTATTTGGATATTTATAACATCAATTATGTCAATATTTTATTAATAAGATAGTTACTGCATCATCATTGTGTCATAAATAAATTAAATTATTCAATGTCTAAAAATTAAAAATAAAATATCATTATATAGGAAATCTTTTTAGATTTCTAATTAATATATATAGTCGAATTTATCTTATGTATAACCTTATATTAAAAATGATTTAGTTATTAAACATTTATTTTAACTATTTTAACCCTTCTTTAAATAAATTAATAATAAATGTCCTAATCTAATCCATGTGGATCTAAATGGTCATATTTTATTCCTAAGGTTGTTTTTGATCGAATTACACTTATCCAATAGAATTAGGACATGGGTAATGGTAATAATAATATCATTATTAATCTTAATTACCCTATTTACATTTAACAGTGGTAAATAAAAGTAAAAAGTTACTATTCACCAAAAATCATTTTCATCTCATTGAACCACATTTTAGTCCTTGATATAAACCGTGTCTCTCGGATTTTCTAAATTAAATTCACAGAAGTGGTAAAATTTCATTTAAATGAAAAAGTAAGTTTTTTAACTACCACTAAGTGGTTTCACTATTCATCACAAATTGATGTTTTTCAAAAAAATACCCAAAATTCAGACTATAAATTATTTGATATTCCGAATTCAAAATTGATGTCTATTTTTCCAAAATCAAAACATAGAAGTGGTATTAATTAATTTAAAAATTATATGCCGTTATCAAAATAAATAGCGTGTTTTTTAAGAAACAATAACTATCAAAAGATTGATATTTGTTTATATCCAATTTCAAAGTGAAATTAATTCCAATGACCAACATTGGATTAAATGGTAAAAATATATTCTAATTAAACTTTAAACCCAATTAAAATGATAATCTAACCATATAAATTATTGTGATGAAAAAAGTTCTTTTTAATTAATATATAGCGTGTTTTTACTATTCATTAAAATATCAAAGTTATCAGAATAATATGAAAAATTTATCCAAAGTAAATTTTTATATCCTGATTCAAAATAAGAATTTTATTTTGTCAAATTGACCTTATAGACATGTCAAAAACAATATTTAATGTGGGTGGGCCATTAAAAGGTGGAAAAACTATTTTTTGAAAAATTCTTTTTTTACTCGAAAAATTGATTTTGTTCTCATACCATGTTCTAGAAAATGTGTAAGATGAATAATAATGTTATAAAATTAAAAATGTAGTTGATTATATTCATAACATCTAGTTCATAATAATATTATAACCATATATCGTTGTTTAGTGAAACCTGGTATTGCGTACAACACACGCTATTAAGGAAGGTCATGATTGCGTGTAATGCATGCCAATTCAGGGTTGCGTGTAGTGCACGACTCCTTTGTTGTTGCGTATAAAAAAATACATTGAATATATATATATACACTCAATGTTTCATAGAATAACTACTATCAAACAAACATGAAATTATGTGGAACACGATCCAAGATCAGTGTTGCGTATACTGCATGCTAATACGGTGTTGCGTATAGTGCAAGATAATCTTGGTGTATTGTACAACAGTAGATATGAATGAAATTAAAATGAATATATCTTATAAAATCTAGGGTTGTTACAGTGCTGACCCACTCAGGATCGCTCAGTGATGACCCATACAAGATCCCCTGGTGCTGAGCCACACAGGATCACACAGTGCGGACCCACATATGATCACTCAGTGCTGACCCACATAGGAGGGCTCGGTGCTAACCCAAATAGAGCCGCTTGGTGTTGACCACACAGGATCACTATTCATTATTCATGTCACATCCTGCTACTGGGTTCCACCACTATGCATGCTCTTCTCTAGGAGGGTCCCCTTCTCAAGCCCCTAGTAAACTATCAAACTACCATGAAGTCCCATGAAGACGTTTCCCAAAGGACAACCATGTTATAGTGGTCTCAACGCAACCGACGGTCTGTCAATCTGACGCTCAGTTTATAAGTTACATGCCTTTTAGTCTCGAGGGCCCGGTTGGATTCGTGCTGGATCCAACCTTATTGTATCTCACCTTTATTCAAATCTCAAGTGGAATTTACTAAAGAGACCATCTCACACCAAGGTTTACAACACCATTGATGGTTTGTCAAACGGATGCTAGATGCCAATGTTATGGCGGATAGAGCGAAAAGCTCGTAGTAGGTCAAGGAGTGGTCCGACCCGGTCAGACCGACATGTCCTGACCCGACCAAGGCCGACCTGCTTCGGTTTAGGTCGTCCTGGCCTGCGGAGTCTGACCTGGTGCGCACTGGGTTCTTCCTGGTCCGCAGGGTCTTTCCCGGCCCACGTTGGCTGGCGTGGGAGTCGTAGAACGGCGTGAGGCAGCGAGGGCGGCGTAGAGCCTGCGAGGGCGGCACAGAGGCCGCGGGGGATGTGAGGTGGCGTGGGAGGTGATTTTATGGGGTCAAAAATGCCGTGGGGTGGGGGGATGGCCGCAGAATAGTGAGGTGATGATGTCCACGTGGCAGTGGGGCGGTGAGATTGTGTGGCCACGGGGGGGGGGGGGGGGGGGGGGGCTGCGGGCCGGGGAAGCCGTGAACGGCGGAGGTCGCAGGCGGCGCAATGCTTCTGGGGGCAGGACGGAGAGGCCATGTGTGACATGGGGAGACATAGCTGTGAGGCCATGGGGAAGTGTGGTTTCTCCATGGGGCGAAGCAGTAGATGGCAGAGGCCGCAGGCGACACAATTTTGCGGGGCAGCGACAACAGTGGCCTGCGGAGGTCGTGAGCTACGCAATTCCATGGGGCGGTGGTGGATGTGGGGCGGTGTGGAGGTCTCTTGGGTGGCGTGGATGCCTTCCAAGAGTGAGTAAACATAGGGCTGTCACATTTTTTGCGTCTGGAGGTTTTCCGGCTGATGCATCCGTTCGTCACCATGGCACAAAGTTGCCTTCTTCCATCGTGAAGAGCACCCCAATCAAGAAGAACTGTGGAGCGGTCGGGCCAAGTTTTTTTTGGCCCACTCCCTCCGCATTAGAGCAGTATCAAGTTGCCAAAGGGGGATGATTCAATGTGAGGGAGAAATATTAACACTGATCAGTTTAAACACTCCCCTACATCAGACATTTCTCGATGGGCGTCGCGAGAAAAGAGACAAAGTCATTGGGGATAGACAGATGTCGGTGACGTTCGTGTTTCCTCGGTCGTCGGTTCGATGTCGATGAAGATGTTCCTCATCGGCGTTAGCTTTCTTTTTTGGGGAGCATATTTTTCATTGGATAACGTGTGCTTAATTGGAGAGAGTATTCCTCGAAATGATTCTCCTCTCCCAATTCCTCCCAAAATGTGAAAATAACCCCTTGTTAATTTAAGTATATCAAATTAAAATGATGGCAAAAACTAATTGTTGGAATAATTAATTGTACCATGTTGGAATTATTAATTGGCTCCAATTAATGGGAGGAAATGATTAATGGGGAGTCGAGAGGTTTCTCCCCCATTAAGAGGGGTCGGTTGGTCCCCACCCCTAAATTCAAAGTTGGGGTTAGTTATGGTGGTCCCCACATCTAAACATCCACATGGGATGTTTTGGATCTGGTGGTCCCCACCACCATGACCCATGTTGAGGGGTTTCAAATAATAAATTTAAAATGGTAACATTTTTATTTATTTCATTCTTTCATGGAAAACACAAAATCTATATTTCACCCTCGACCTACTACGGTCGAGGTGAAGGTCTTCATAAGCGAATACCAGTGCTACGGGTTCAATGGTGCCCACAAGTTTCAATTCCAATCATCGGATATAAAGTTACAAAAACCCGCTCGCACCTTTACTAAACATACCTAAAAAAAGTTCAGAAATTCTTTCTGGGCACACTGGGCCTCAGAAGCACGCGCCGTCAATTTTCGTGGACTCAAAAAATTAACATATTATAAAAACAATTAAATGGAAATTCCGTGTGTTTACAATTTTTATGTCAAAAAAATCGTCAAACAAAAGTAAATAATTCCACCTTTAGCATTTAGGCTAGATACACGGTAAGATTACTAATATTGAAAACTGTCTGACAAACCCTTGTGTGGATCGATAGCAAACAAAAAAATACACTCCAATCCAATTTATGAAAATCCATGGATCTGAAATTTAATATAATGAAATTATATTATGATTATGTGACTATCATTTTCATCCCACTTTCTATCGAATGTCAACTGAAAGTATCAATTATGTCTTTATGTACTGAAATGAATCTTTTTCCATCACAGCCTTGAATTAATGGATATAATGATAGATTTAATATATATATATATATATATATATATATATATCTATGTGTGTGTGTGTGTGGATGATATTTATGATACAATTATAATTATCGAGATGATGTAACCCTGGTCAAGATGAAAAGACTGTAACTACTAAATCAAAATTTATAAGAGTAGAAAATAATTTAATACCAAAAATGATAATGTTAATGAATTATTTTAAACAAATTGGTGATATAACATAATAAAAACATAAATTTTTAATACAAGCGGAAATATTAATTTTCAATAATATTATATTAAATCTATTTTATTATATTGGATTTTAAAATCATTTATATTGAAACTCATACATGAGATCGGGATTTTATATTAAAACACTTATATTTATTAAACATTAATAGGTTATTTAATTAAATAAAATTACAAGCAATACCAAACAAAATATCGATATGTTTAGTGTCTTTGGTATTAGGTATATAACAATACTACTTTAAACATGAATTACAACATATTTATTAAAAACTGCGTTAACATGCTTGAGATTAATACTATATTGGATAACCTGCAGAAATGAAAATGAAAAGGGTGTTCTTTAAAGGACATTAAGAAAATAAACATTTAATTACATGAAGATTATAATTCATGTTGTACAAGATATATCAGTGAGGCATAATGGAACATGAATAGCAAGGTCTGACAAGTATGATAATCATAAAACTTGAAAACGACAATATCCTAAGACACTAAATCATTACATAGATCAAGGATAAATTACCAATATTTAATGGGGGAAATACAGTAGAGTAATCCACTACACCAATTTCCCAACATTATGTATCGAGATATTAATCATACACAATTCATTGGAGGACTATAAAATTCTGGGTGTAGCCGTCACATTCATTTTATTCTCATGCTTAAGTGTGCCACATAGACTATAAAAGAAGCACTAATTCATCATCATAACTTCTTCCATGATCATTGGTAGGGAAATAAATACACATATGTCTACAATAAAAGGGTATATATTCGTAAAATTATTCACCCTTTATAGTAAATAGTTACGAAATTCACAACACAATTGGTTCGGTATGGATAATCAATGTAAATATTCAAGAGCATAACAATGTCACATAAAATTTCTTCACATGGATTGATGATAGATAAATTGATCTATTATTATTTCAAAAATAATTTACATGTAATTTTGACATGGAAGGATATTTAAAAATATATGTAATTAGAATAAGAAATCATATGATAATAATAAGATTTAATAAAAATAGAATGGAAATGGTGCTAATGAAATTTCGACGTGGTAACAGGTGTACATGAGAGGGACTAATGAGAGATAATTGGGTATCTCAAAATTTAGAAATAATAATTTTAGTATGATGATGTATGAAAAAATACCCCATTATTAGAAAAATAAAAATAAAATGACATAACATAGAAGAGATTATTGGGTAAAACTGAGAAAGAGGGGATCCCTTATAATAACTGTGTTATATGAAAATCTTGAATTGGGATTCTTGAGAGCTTGGGGAACTGTGGTCAGATTATTGAGAGATTAGGGAAAAGTATTTTATTTATAAAAGTATTTATTTTTAATAGATGTGGGGTCTTGTGTGGGATTATATTGGAAAAGAGAGTGATTTCTTTAATATTTATGCTATGGACTCTACAAAATAAAATATTTGAATCCAAAAACCATCATATTGTTTATACCCACAATTTTATCCAATTTGGAGAGGTTTTAATTATTTTACTATGATATTTTCATAACATAATAAAATATCACCCTTTCTTATGGGGTGGTGAGTCAC